>JAMKCF010000002.1:8183090-8793090 GCA_023634235.1 Pisaster brevispinus | reverse complement strand
GAAAAAACACGAATGCAGACTTTGACCTTTCGGTACGACCGGAAGTAAAGGTCATACGATTTTGACGTTAACTTTTCAAATGTTGCCGAAGTATTGATCTATCAGATGCCCAATTATGAGCATCATAGCTTTAAAATTCACGAAGATACAGCAAATAGCAAATGGTCAGTTTTCAACTTTAAAAACCTTGTAATTCGACACCTGATGACGTCATCATGACGTCATCAATTCTGTGCCGTCTTTGTATTAAGGTTCAATTGTCTGATAAGTTTCAAGGTTCAATTCAGTTTCAATCTTGAGTTATGCTGTTGAGAAGAGTTCCGTGGAAGAAGAAGAAGAAGATGGAGAAGAAAAAAAACAGAACAATAACTAGCATTGAATTTTTGTTTGCTACAAAAACACGGTGTTCGTGATCGATGTCATCAAGTTATGATTGAACAATATTTCATTTTATCAATCTGATTTGTGCCCTCTGTAATGCCGTGTAGTTGATAAAAAACCAATGTGTGGTTCAGGAGTTATGATTATTTCAAATATTGAATTTGATCATCCGGTTTGAACCAGAAGTCAAAGTCAAATTGGGTCGCATTCTGTGTGTCATTTCTTAAGTTGATAAGTACTTTGCCAATGATGTAAAGATTGCAAAAAACCAAAGTGTGCCTTAGAAGTTATGATTTTTCGAAACATTATTTTTTAACTTCCGGTTTGAACCGGAAGTCAGTGTTAAATGAGGTCACACTGTGTATCGTTTCTTAAGTCTAAAGAGCTCTTTCTGATGACGTTTACTTGATATAAATACAGAGAGTGGTTGAGGAGTTATAATTTTTTTAATTATTCAATTCATCTTCCGGTATGAACCGGAAGTCAAGGTCAAATGGCATGACATTTTGTGTATCGTTTCATACCTTCCAAATGATGCATAGATTGTACAAATCCAATGCGTGGTTCAGAAGTTATGATTTTTTGAAACATGAAATTTCAACTTCCGGCTCGAACTGGAAGTTAAGGTCAAATGGGTCATATTTTGTGTAGCGCGTGTTTAATTTATCAAGACCGTTCAGACGACGTTTGGATTGTGAAAATCCAACGTGTGGTTAAGGAGTTATGAATTTTTCAATTATTACACGGACTAGCATTAATTGAGCTCTGTAAATAATGACCATTCATGTGATATAGCGCCCTCATGTGACATGTACATGTACTGGCAAGGCTGCGTGGACTTTGAACCTTATAAACAAGGGAGCGGAACGGCCAGCTACTGTATACAGTGTCGGCGAATGTTTGTGTTGGCCTACACTATCTTGCGTTGTCACACGATGAAAGTCAACAGACACATGCGCTTTCATGCCCAGTTTTGACCAGATGCTAAGATTAAAATGCTATGATCTCTGTGCAAAAGTTTCGGCAGAATAACTCATCTATAACCTGATGCTAAATTCATGTTAAAATATGACGTAGTTTTTGAGATTTGAATTTTTGAAATTTTCAACTTCCGGTTTGAACCGGAAGTCAAGGTCAAATGGGGTCATGTTGTGTGTAGCGTTTGTTGACCTTTTAACGACCAATCCGATGATGTGTAGATTGTAAAAATCCGACATGTGGTTCATGAGTTATGATTTTTTACAAATATTAAATTTGATTTAATGTAATTCAATACCCGGTGACGTCATCATGACGTAATCAAGTTTGTGTCGTCTTGATGCTAAGATTTAAGTGTCCGATGAGTTTCAATGTTCAGGTAACTTTTAATCTTGAGTTATGCCGTAAAAAAGCCCAAAACATGATTTTTTTAAGGAAAATCAACGAAGGCAAACTTCGACCCAGGGTAACGACCCGGAAGTTAAGGTCATACGATTTTGACGTTAACTTTTCAAATGATGCCCCAGTCTTGATCTATCATATGCCCAATTATGAACATCATACCTTTGAAATTTACGAAGATACAGCGAATAGAAAAAGGTCAATTTTTGACTTTGAAAACCTTGTAATTCGACACCCGATGATGTCATCATAACGTCATCAAGTCTGTGCCGTCCTCATATCAAGGTTCAATTGTCTAATGAGTTTCAAGGTCAAAATCAATTTTAATTTTGAGTTATGACCAAAATTAAAAAAAGACCACAAAGGCAGACTTTGACCTTCCGTTAAGACCGGAAGTAAAGGTCGTACGATTTTGGCGTTAACTTTTCAAATGTTAGCCCAGTCTTGATTTATAAGATGCCCAATTATGAGCATCGTAGCTTTCAAATTCACGAAGATACAGCGAATAGAAAATGGTCATTTTTCAACTTTAAAAACCTTGTAATTCGACACCTGATGACGTCATCATGACGGCATGACAACTGTGCCGTCTTCATATTGAGGTTCAATTGTCTGATGAGTTTCAAGGTTCAATTCAGTTTCAATGTTGAGTTATGCTGTAGAGAAGAGTTCTAGGGAAGAAGAAGATGGAGAAGAAAAAAAACTAGACATAGAATTTTTGTTTATTACAAAAATACGGTGTTCGGTGGAACGTTACTTGATGACGTAGTTCAAAAACATTGAACATAAAAAGATGAATTTTTATACAATGTGTTGTTTTTTGAGTTAAACTTGTACCACACTTGTAACAACTCCCGTTTCTTGACAAATGCTTATGTTTGTGTTACATTGGCATCAGGTTTTTTGGTTTTATTTTGCACCTCAAAGCCCTTTAAAAGTTTCGCCCATCTGGCACGGGATATTGTACATACAGATTTCTGCAATGCCAGTTGTATTATATTATTTCAATTAATTATTTGTATTTTCCTGTTTAACCGGAAGTCAAGGTTAAATGGTTAAGTTGAATGTTGTGTTTGTCGTTTCTTAAGTTTCTTAAGTTATTACTATCAATAAATAAAAATTCAAATGTGTTGTTGAGAAATTATTTTTCTTGTGTACCGCGTGTTTAATTTATCAATACCGTTCAGACGACGTATGGATTGTAACAACCCATTGTGTGGTTAAGGAGTTATGAACTTTTCAAATACTACACGGACTACCATTATTTGGATGTGCAATACCCAATGAAATAGCGAGCGACGCCAAATGTATTCCTATTTGTGGCTTTACAGTTTCAATCAAGGATCGTATAGCGACGGCGCTAACGATCTTTTGTTTCAATACAGACCATAGATATAGAATATAATACCTAGATCGGCCGCGCGTACATACGCGCCATAAGCCGTACACAAAAATTCCTGGTTCTTCATGGACGCGCTAAAAAGTCACGTGCTGGGGGTAACGCACTGAAGATGAACATGGAGAATAGTCCTTAAACACACGGTGGGTTATATTATTTGACAGGTTTGTGGCACAATTTAAAGACCCAATTCTTGGATAAAAAAAGCAAGATCCATAAACTCAACATAAGCACAAAGGTGTAAGTATAACACGGGCTAGTCATTTATTTTTCACCGGTAGTAGCATAAAAACACTGCTGTGTGCACGTAGACCGTGCATAATTTGAATTATACATTTAAAGAAAACAAAGCAATTACGTATTATTATATCAGTTTGGAGGGTAATTAGGCCTGCGCTAAACGTTGCTCTAGAAATGGGTTCATGTGAACGAGTATATTCAAGTCTTGCAGCAGAGTTTTGAAACCGTTGAAGCTTTAACAAGAAGAGAGTCGGGTAACCCATAAAACAGACCATTACAGTTATAATGTAAAATCTAGAGAGCTCGAGTTGCACTACAATTTCCGATGTTTTTGGTTTTTAACTTTTTAACGTTGGCTGAATAAATAATTATAATCTAATCTTATCTAATCTAATAATTTATTCATATGCGCAAGTTTCATAAAACAAATATGTACAGATGCGCATTACAATAGTAAAAAGTACAGATGTTAACAATTATTTCAGAATATTTAAAAATGGAATATACACTGAAAAATACAAGAACAGTACTAAAAAACTATCAACAGAAATTATACATCAGCCGGCCAAAGGCCATTAAAACTAACATAAAGCCTGCCGAAATAAGATCAATCGAGGCTATGCACCTCGTTTTTCTTTCTGAAGAGACCAGTTATAGTACAAAGTAATTCCATAGCATGTTTAGGTTCAGTCCGATATCGCATCACATTATGTGAGTAAGAGTAGGGCTACAACTTTCATGAGTTTGCCTTATCTGAAAAAAGTACTTGAGTATCTGACAAACCTATCTATATTATGCGTCATTTATTCGTTTACATTTATTTATTGCCCCTTGAACAATATCAATTTAGAATTTACACTTCTTATTTTGGGGCCCTGTAACTCTCCTGTTATCTTCTTACCGTAATCGTATGACCTAATGCGCAAATACTGGTTTGCTACTTTGCGCATCAAAGTGACCACATGGCCAGCCTCACCAAGTGGCGCATCTATAGCGTGTTCTGTCGACAAGAAGACGCCACTCCCGACCAACTCCTGCAATGTTCTACATTCCATGACGGACATCAGTTGAGCAATGGGTGATGGTTTGTTACCGTTGAACATGCGGAATATTTTCTCTGCTGCTTTGCAGACAGCCATTGTGTCGCTAGACGGGTATATTAATCCGCCATTATCTGTATAATACAAAATAACTGTACAATTAAATATATAAAATAAGTCGTTAAAAAGTGTGTGGGGATACAACTATACAATGTATACAAGATAATGTCGACGGTTTAGGAAGAAATGAAAATTGTTGGCAATACCTTTGAGCTGAATCAGATGAAGCTGTGGGGAAAGCTGTGGAGTTTTCGTGGATGGTTGCTGGACGAGGGCATCCATGCACTCAGGGCATGTAATATTCTTCAGAAGCTTTCTGATCACATATCCAGCGATGTAGGCCACCACATTACAGTTGAATTCACTGAGGGTCGAAGGAGCCGAGGGTATACATGCAGTGGTCATCGAGTGAGATGGTTGCGATAGATCCAGTAGTCTTGTGCCATCTTGTATTGTCGAGTTGGAATTTACAGACGGGGAGATATGGCACCTAAGAAGTTGGCGGTAAGCTCGTCTACAAAGCAATACGGGAAAACAATGCCATTACATGCTATTGCACTTATTGTCTTCATGAATAGCGACAACACTATTTATTTTTAGTTTCTCCTGTAATGTGTTGGTCTTACCTGAACTGTGTCACAGAAGGGTTATTATTATGCCCACCTCTACCCCTGATCGCACCAAAGAATAGTTCCAGGTGGTCCTGACTCATCTTGTACGTTAGGAGATACCTACAGGTTGAATTAAAACAAAAATGATGTATAAGCTTATCACATTGACATAGTTCACAGGTGTAAATACTTTTGCTTTGATTTACTGGACATTCAACTTGTCATCCTCTGAATTGTCATTACATTTTTTCATTAATATCGTACATTAACTTAGGTTGTGGGCCCTCGCATAGATCTCCAAAAATTCCATTGATTGATTGAATGTTAGCGAGGAACCCAATCAGGGCAGTCTTCTTTCGTGTGTGCATTACAGGTGTCCCGCTCATATTCCTAAGATTCATCAGGTAGAGTTGAGCTCTGTGTATGAATGGCTGCCAAGACATTTTGTTGCCCAGTTTAAGAGGCTCTTTGAATCCTTTTGCGAAGGGATTTCTTGTGTTGCAGAAGTCAAACAATCTGTAAAGTAAAGGTATTTCTTGTTTTAAAAAAAACATGTTAATACGAAAAGGATCAAGCCCTATACAAATCAGCAGGTCGGAAAGAGGAGGGGAAGCGTTCAGAATCTAAAATGAAAATCTCTGCACTCCGTAAGTTTTAATATAAAATTGTATGTCCCTTTTTTAAGTTAAGATATTTTCTCATGTGGAAGGCCTAAATTACGTTTCGAATGTCAGATTGACGTTACATTCAATATACAAATCGTAAAGCGTTTTAAGACCTAGGCCTTACCTATCAACAATTCTCAAGAAGTTGACAGTTGCCTCGCAGCGCTGAAATTCTGGCCGGCCCAAATCTCTCATGAACTCCAGTCCCGTTGCTACGGAGTTGCTGATCGTTTGTGCCGCGAGTGACACTTTCATTTTCTGTCTTTGCCACTGCACATGGGAGGAGCGAAGTTTGTTTGCAGCTCGGAGTCCTTCGACATTCTGCGTCTTTTCGAGATTCTCGATGTACTGCCAGAGAACTGGTACAATAAGGTTCATCAATTATAAGTATCTTTACTTTCATTTAAACGGGAAGCAAATTTCTTTCTAGAAGAAAAGGCTTACCATATGAATTGGATTCCCCGTCCAGAAAAACTTTCCAGGTAGCAAGTAGATTTCGCATAAGCTTAAGCATATGACAAGCATCAAGTATGTACCAAATTCTTCTCATTGGATCACATGGATGTGGAAACGACGTCTTCATGTTGTATGGTGGCTCTAAGACGATCCCAAGGAGCTTAGCTGTTGATAAGTTTGCACTCAGCCCATCACCTGCCGGGAAAATTAACTATAAATTTGTCATTGATGTTTGGGGACTATCTCGATCGTTTCACACGCAGTCCACTAACTAAGCTATCCATGTTTTGTTTAAAATAATTTGAAACTCACCAGTAAATGAGACAACCGTCACGCCAATATTCCACAGAAGAGTCGCAGCTTCGGTGACCAGTCTAGCTTGTGTTTCGGCACACATTCCTGCCACCGGAAAATATCCAATGGGCAGCTTCCAGTGACTATTCATTGCCACAACCATCAGGACTATACATTCTGTAGCTGGTCGACAACTGATGTGCCCAAAACCGAGGTCTTCGTACCTGTGTATCAGCGAATGAAGTGAGGAGAAACTGCGATTAGTATATTTTTACGATCATCAGAAAAACATGCATATGCTAAAAATACATATGAACGGATAGTTAAAATTTCGCAAGTTAACATAAAGTTAGGACCCAGCTGATATAATGGTATAGAATCAAGAGGTTTTCTTACTATACCATCTAGCTCTACGGCTATACCTACCCAACATAGCGGGATCCATCGAACTCTATCTGCTTTCGGATGCTCATTCCGTCAATCATGAGACAAACAAGTGTTTCATGATCAGAAGATGTTCGCTTCTCTTTTATAGCATCCAGAGCTTCTTGAGTAAACCCTGGATAACAGGCAGTTGTTGCCAACCACCTTCTGACTGTTCGAACAGATGGCAATTTTATTTCTTTCCTGACGAACTCGTACGCTTTTGTTGAGCAGTAGTATGGGTACAGTGCGAACTTCTGAATCTCCGGGCTGTAGCTTTGGTGGACATCGGGCGATGAGTTGCGCATGTTATTGACGAATTCAAACTGCAGCTTGGAGAACTCTGATTCCATCACTCCAGCCTTCTCGGCAGTCACGAGACCCTCTTGCTTCAAAAGAGTGACGAGTTTCTTAACTGACGCCACTTGCTTGGTGAGGCAACGAGTTTTACGTTGGAGCCGTTTCTCTTCATTTTCGAGGCTCGCAATGTGATCTTTTAGGAAGAAACACTCTATATTAATGCACTGGTAAAAGGGAACGTTAGAACATTTTGAAATACACCCAAATTTTAACCTTGTTTATCGAGAAACAAGTTTGGATTGCCCTCGTTGCTTACCGATGAAGACAATAAATTTGCAACAACTAATATGTTTACTATTTTTGACAGTCCTTCTAAAATTTGTATCACTGAAATTACAAGTCATAATTTCTGCGTGTTTTTCACTGTCCTGTGCAGGGTTTTTTCTTTGAGGGAGGCAAGGGTGTACATACCCCCATTTGTTTACCTATGTTGTATACAAATTACAGTGATTCTACCCCCTCCCCTCCCCCTCTTTTGGCTGTGTGCCCCTTTCTAGACCCTGGATCCGCACCTGACTATAGTTGTACTCATACCTTTAACAGATTCCGGTAAATCCATCTCCGCTGGTCGGGCGTATATGTGGTCAATCTTGGCAACAGAGGGTACATGTTCAGTCACATTCTCAGTGGGGGGACCTTCAATTGCAGCGCAGACTGTAGCTGAAGATTCTGCCAATCGCGTCGTCCGTGATCGTTTGCGAGCCGGTAATTGAGGCTCATCCTTCATGAAGTTGATGTTTTTCTAAAGTAGGATGTAAAAATTTAAAAAACGTTACGAATTCGTCAAAGGTTGACATAAGTTGATAGAATAACTCACAGTTTAAAATAAAAGTGTTTTAACAAAGGAAACAATAAATATAACATACAGCAGGTCTTAAATGACTGGGATAGAAATCGAAGATTGATGGCACTGCATTATCCCGAAGGCAGGTTTTGCCCCACCGCACTTCCAGGCATTCTTCAGCAAAATGGTCGCTGCAAAGCCGGTCTTGGGCAGTGGGACTCCATTTTCTACCGTTCGGGAGCATCCTTTTTATCCGATGAACCCACTCGCGCATCAGTTTTGAGTCTTCATGGGGGAATCTGGAGTGAAATAACATTTATTTAAAAATTAAATGGAGTTTTTCTTTAAGCATTAAACAAAACAATGTACGTATCACTTGAGAGGAGTTTAATTAAACAACGACTAAAATCACAACCACTACCCAATAATACTATCGCACCGTATAAACCCATTCATTACCGTGCAATAAACACTCTAGACTATAGTCTAGAGTAGTATTAGACGTAGACCCAAAGTCCCAATGAATATCATCATTACAGCATACGATGGAGGAAAGAAAAGAGTAAACCTGATAAATAACCGAAATGGAGTTCATATCAATGGTAATTAGCTTATTGCTAAAATGTTAAAAATTAAATAAGCATGTAGGCCTACTTACCTATGGTATGTCAGCTTACGAAGGACTCCGGGCCCCTTTCTCTTTTTTCTGCTGAGACATATGGCTGCAGAGCAATTTGCAACCATCCTTTAGCCTTAAAAGGCCTAATTACATTAAATTGTATGAATAATTCGGCTGGAGGAAAGTCACGAAATTAAACCAAAATGATTTTTGCTATACTATAACACTACATTAAACGTAAACGCGTTCGTCACGTCTAGTGCGCGTTCAATGTTTTGACCACCAGCACGTGACCGCTTGGTACCAATGGCTGCGCACATGCCAGAACCCGCGTATGTACGCGCGGCCGATCTAGGTATTATATTCTATATCTATGATACAGACATGTTAACTTAAAAACCACGCGCACAATGTACATGTGGCTGTATGGACGTGTAGTAGCGAGACCTTGACTACACGTGCTCGTACACGTGCGTGGCTGGTACAGGTTTGACATACATTGTACACTACCGTGCGTTGTCGTACAAGGTCGTTCAACAGACACTTGCGCTTTGATGTCAGGTTTGAACCAAATGCAAAGATTAAAATGTTATTATTTCTGTGCAAAATTTACGGCAGGATAACTCATCTATATCATGATGCAAAATTCAGGTTAAAAGGTTGAATAGTTTTTGAGATATGAATTTTTCAAACTTTCAACTTCCGATTTTAACCGGAAGTCAAGGTCAATGGGGTCATGTTGTGTGTAGCATTTGTTGACCTTTTAACGACCAATCCGATGATGTGTAGATTGTAAAAATCCAACATGTGGTTCATGAGTTATGATTTTTACAAATATTAAACTTTGATAATATTGTTCAATTCTCTTATGAGTTTCAATGTTCTAATCAATTTCAATTTTTAGTTACGACAAAAATTTGAATTTTTTAACGAAAAACACAAAGGCAGACTTTGACCTTCCGTTGAGACCGGAAGTGAAGGTCATACGATTTTTGCGTTAACTTTTCAAATGTTGCCCCAATCTTGATGTACCAGATGCCCAATTATGAGTTTCATAGCTTTCAAATTCACGAAGATACAGCAACTTGAAAATGGTCATTTTCAATTTTAAAAACGTTGTAATTCGACATCCGATGACGTCATAATGACGTCATGACAAGTGAGTTGTCTTTATATTAAGGTCCAATTGTCTGAAGAGTTTCAAGGTTCAATTCAGTTTCAGTCTTGAGTTATGCTGTAGATAAGAGTTCCCTAGAAGAAGATGGAGAAGAAAAAAAAAAAAAACTAGACATTCAATTTTTGTTTGCTACAAAAACACGGTGTTCGTGATCGATGATGTCATCAAATTATGATTGAACAATATTTCATTTTATCAACCTGATTTGTGCCCTTTGTAATGCCGTGTAGTTAATAAAAATGCAATGTGTGGTTCAGGAGTTATGATTATTTCAAATATTGAATTTGATCATCCGGTTTGAACCAGAAGTCAAAGTCAAATTGGGTCCCATTCTGTGTGTCATTTCTTAAGTTGATAAATACTTTGCCAATGATGTAAAGATTGCAAAAAAACCAAAGTGTGCCTGAGAAGTTATGATTTTTTGAAACATTATTTTTTAACTTCCGGTTTGAACCGGAAGTCAGTGTTAAACGAGGTCACACTGTGTATCGTTTGTTAAGTCTAAAGAGCTCTTGCTGATGACGTTTACTTGATATAAATACAATGAGTGGTTGAGGAGTTATACTTTTTTAATTATTAAATTCATCTTCCGGTATGAACCGGAAGTCAAGGTCAAATGGCATAACATTTTGTGTATCGTTTCATACCTTCCAAATGATGCATAGATTGTACAAATCCAATGTGTGGTTCAGAAGTTATGATTTTTTGAAACATGAAATTTCAACTTCCGGCTTGAAGTTGAACCGGAAGTTAAGGTCAAATGGGTCATATTTTGTGTAGCGCGTGTTTGATTTATCAAGACCGTTCAGACGACGTTTGGATTGTGAAAATCCAACGTGTGGTTAAGGAGTTATGAATTTTTCAATTATTACACGGACTATCATTAGTTGAGCTCTGTAAATAATGACCATTCATGTGATATAGCGCCCTCATGTGACATGTACATGTACTGGCAAGGCTGCGTGGACTTTGAACCTTATAAACAAGGGAGCGGAACGGCCAGCTACTGTGTACAGTGTCGGCGAATGTTTGTGTTGGCCTACACTATCATGCGTTGTCACACGATGAAAGTCAACAGACACATGCGCTTTGACGCCCAGTTTTGACCAGATGCAAAGATTAAAATGCTATAATCTCTGTGCAAAAGTTTCGGCAGAATAACTCATTTATAACCTGATGCTAAATTCATGTTAAAATATGCCGTAGTTTTTGAGATTTGAATTTTGAAATTTTCAACTTCCGGTTTGAACCGGAAGTCAAGGTCAAATGGGGTCATGTTGTGTGTAGCGTTTGTTGACCTTTTAACGACCAATCCGATGATGTGTAGATTGTAAAAATCCGACATGTGGTTCATGAGTTATGATTTTTTACAAATATTAAACTTTGATTTAATGTAATTCAATACCAGGTGACGTCATTATGACATAATTAAGTTTGTGTCGTCTTGATGCTAAGATTTAAGTGTCCGATGAGTTTCAATGTTCAGGTAACTTTTAATCTTGAGTTATGCCGTAAAAAAGCCCAAAACATGATTTTTTAAAGGAAAATCAACGAAGGCAAACTTCGACCCAGGGTAACGACCCGGAAGTTAAGGTCATACGATTTTGACGTTAACTTTTCAAATGATGCCCCAGTCTTGATCTATCATATGCCCAATTATGAACATCATACCTTTGAAATTTACGAAGATACAGCAAATAGAAAAAGGTCTTTTTTTTACTTTAAAAACCTTGTAATTCGACACCCGATGACGTCATCATAACGTCATTAAGTCTGTGTCGTCCTCATATCAAGGTTCAATTGTCTGATGAGTTTCAAGGTTAAAATCAATTTTAATTTTGAGTTATGACCAAAATTAAAAAAGACCCTAAAACACAGACTTTGACCTTCCGTTAAGACCGGAAGTAAAGGTCGTACGATTTTGGCGTTAACTTTTCAAATGTTAGCCCAGTCTTGATTTATAAGATGCCCAATTATGAGCATCCTAGCTTTCAAATTCACGAAGATACAGTGAATAGAAAATAGTCATTTTTCAACTTTAAAAACCTTGTAATTCGACACCTGATGACGTCATCATGACGTCATGACAACTGTGCCGTCTTCATATTAAGGATCAACTGTCTGATGAGTTTCAAGGTTCAATTCAGTTTCAATGTTGAGTTATGCTGTAGAGAAGAGTTCTAGGGAAGAAGAAGATGGAGAAGAAAAAAAAAAAAAAAAAAAAACAGAACAAAAACAATAGGTGTTCGTGCACATGTTGCACGAACACCTAAAAAAAAAAAGAACAAAAACAATAGGTGTTCGTGCACATGTTGCACGAACACCTAATAACAACAGGTGTTCGTGCACATATTGCACGAACACCTAAAAAAAACAGAACAAAAAGAATAGGTGTTCGTGCGAATTGCACGAACACCTAACAAGAGGTGTTCGTGCACATATTGCACGAACACCTAAATATATTGTGACGAGTTCGTCCACTAAAGGCGCCTTGCGCGCGAGTTGGAATTGGGTCACCAGCACAGACATATTATAATACCTATAGACCGACAGCGCCTATGGAAATCAACGTCTGGATACCGTAATTTTGAAAGTACCCGACCATACCCAAACTATGGGCAAAATCCGCGAAAACGCAAGCGAAAACACGTGTAAAGCAATGGGCGAGCGGGTGGATGATGATAGAAAATTTGTGTTTTAAGGGTGAAAAAATCACCAACAGACTTTGAAACAATGCTTAATCAACAACTAGATACCTTTTCTCACGTAAGTTG
This sequence comes from Pisaster brevispinus, assembly GCA_023634235.1. Taxonomy (NCBI): domain Eukaryota; kingdom Metazoa; phylum Echinodermata; class Asteroidea; order Forcipulatida; family Asteriidae; genus Pisaster; species Pisaster brevispinus. The sequence goes on along the minus strand of JAMKCF010000002.1, from coordinate 8,780,427 downwards.
TTTGCCGTTTCTCCTCTTTTTACTGAACTTTCTCCAAATCGATAAAAGTAGATGGAATTATTCTTCGTATCAACAAAAATTCGTTCGTCTAACACTTTCCGGCCAAAGTGCGCGTCGGTGCGTGTTTTGCGCGGACGCTGATGACACGCACCGCCTATAGGTTAACATGCTACTGATATACGCGATTGTTTGAAGTGCATTCCACGCGAGCGTACGCAAAACGTGCCGAAAGCATGCATGCAAGGCGGGCCGAAGTACTAGTACAGTGTGCACAACGTTGTGTTATAGAGCGAGTCCAGGGATTATTTCCCGAAAATGAAGTTATAGAAACGACGTTTTATACGGTTAAACCTCAACGCCCACCATTGTAAACGGTTGTTATGGAATGTTCATGAAGTGTGGTTTCTTAAAGTTCAAGGTAAAAACTAGATTTTCACAATGAAAACGACACAAACGTGTAGAAAGTGACAGTCCTGTAGGCCTTGGCCTAGGCTATATGTATAATAATTTTGTTTACAATTTTCTACGAAATTTCCTCCCCAAAATCAGCAAAAGTTAATCAAACAACTTTTTTGACGACTCCAGTTATTACAAGAATTTCCTTAAAATCCATCACTTAATTTACAATCCATCATCGGGTCAATATCTCCTGAAAATTCAGAAAAAGTCCATGAAAACGGGAGCACAGCCTCGCGGCTACACTCTTAAAGTGCAAGAATTAAAACGTTAATCTATCATGGGATTTATAAAAAAATTAATCCAAACTATTAAACATTAATCTTAAAAGATTTTAAAAAGCTAAAATTAACCATCAATTCGAAAACGAGTTTTAATCCCCCGACTGATTTAAAAAGGACGCCACAATTATCGACAAAGGACCAATCCGGTGATTGGCTTGCATCACGTGATGAGCATTTCGGGGAGCGGGATTTTCAACTTGACATCCTCCATCTTGTTTTACGAAGGGCTATCGTCCTTAATTGTTCTTACGTTGCTTTAAGTTGCATATTATTTAAAGATGGAGGATCAATTGCTCCTGTTTTTAAACACAACGCTTGGTGACAGGACAGCCACCGTTCTTGAAATTTGTCAAGGTAAGTAAATCTAGTTTTTATGTAGAAAAACGGTATGTTTTAGGCCGTTAAAAAGTTTCTTGACTAGCGTCGTTAGGCCTCGACTACAGTACCGTGATAGTACACTAGTACACACACAGTCAGGCCGTTTTAAAAAAAGGCGTGATTAAAAAATGCATTGTTCTTTGCCCAGCTGCAAATCTGCAATATTACTACACTGGCTTGCAGATTAAGACATCTAATACGATTCAGTGAATGTTTAACTTCTCCAATTACTTACTAATTTCTTATCAATTATTGGCGTATTGCCATAGTAATTAGTCAAAGATAGGCCTAGTTTCGTCGTAAAACAACAAAAGTGAGATGATAGTCACCAGTTTAGTCACACACACTACGCCCGTGTGTTTTACGTATACGCGCATCGCTTGATCACGCACACACAGTATACACGTTATATTACTGATGACAGTGTGTGTAGTTCTTCATCGAAAAACAAGTTGACATTTACACGTACATTACACACATTTCTGGTTCTTCATTGAAAAACACGTTGACTTACATTACACACTTCTGCAACGCGCTCTTAGTTGGAATGTAATACATTGTATCTTTAACTTACAAGTATACTTTAGACATAAATAACTCAACATCTAGCTGATGTGGCTACTGTATTAACTAGACGAGTACGTCCAACGCTATGCCTAACTTGCTTAACACGATATGGGGGGGCTAGATTAAATACCTAATTTGCTCACCTAATTTCCACAAAAAGCAAGAACAGATACACAACATTATCATGACAATTTTGTTTCCCTTCATTCATAACGAATGGTTTATTCCATGCATCGCAGACAAAAGCTGAACTGAAAATGATTTGCAGAAACAATGATGTACATTAAAAAAAATAGACACAGAACTTGGTCGTGAAACGACCGCTAGAAAACTAAACAATAGCATGATTTCAGCAAGTTTGTAAACAGCAATTAGGTCCAATTTCACAAAGCTGTAAAGCAACAAAAATTTGTTTAGCAACAAAAATCTGCTTAGCAAAAAATTGAAGGGGTACCACTCACAGCGATAGTAATGTACGGTATTTTGCCTGTTTACCTGGTAAGTAAAAGTTTTTCTGTGATAAGCAAGCTTTTGTGCCCTCTGGGATGGGCCCATCTTCATAAAGCTGCTTAGCAGAATCTGCAGCTTAGTAATAATAAAAACAACAGTAAAACTGGTCCATAATTGGGTGTTTATATTTAAATCTCAAGGAAAGTTTATAAATAAATCCAAACGGACTAGGTTTTAATTATCAAAGGGTAAAGGTTAAATCTGTAAAGTTTGAAACATTTTAATCCACTGGGATTAATTTATTTAATCCTCCAAAGACTAATTTTTTTAAATCTTTTGAAAGATTAATTTTAAATCCACGCTGATTGGTCCCTAACCACACTCCTTGAAAGATTTAAAACTTAATCCTGTGGATTTAATTTTAAATCCTTGCAATTTAGAGTGTATGCCTAAACGTGTACAAAAAGTGTTGACGCGTCTTCACTTTCGCCCATAGTTTGAGAAACTCCAAAATTTCAGTTTAGCGCCCCCTGCTGTCCGTCTATAGGTATTATATGTCTGCGGTCACCAGGTGGGATCGTTATGGTGTGCGAACCTGGGAATCCAGGGGCTGCACACGCGCGCGCGCAGCATCTGTAAAACTTAATACTGGTTGAATTAAGGCCGGATTCCCGAAAAAGTGGTTAGTGCTGAAATTAGCAGCAGCAACGCAACATCTATTGTACAACTGTTTAGGCCTATTCATTGTAAGAAACAACTGTGACTGTGAGCTCCGATTTAAATGGTGTGAGTTTAGAAGAGTGAAATATAACAGAATTTATGAGTGGTCCATCACTCAAACCTTTGTTTCTGTTTCCAAATTACTTTGTCCGTGTCTAAATTATTTGTTCATTCAGTCAAGTTAAGCTCACGTTACTTTTCCCTTTTTGCCCAAGTCCTTGACCGCTTGAGCGCGTTACATTGGTGGCAGCGGTGGGATTAATATTTGACTGAAACAAATAATTTAGGCCTGGTGGTCAGTGTGGGGCTCGAACCAAATAATTGACTGAAACAAATAATTGACTGAAAGAACAAATAATTTAGGCCTAGGCCCTAAGTACATTTGTTGCGAGCTGTGGTGAAGTGTACTACCGGGAAAAGACAGCCCCGAACGGCAGTGGTTAAATAACCGAGCCGTGGTGAAGTGTGCTACCGGGAAAAGACGACCCCGAACGGCAGTGGTTTATAACCGAGCCGTGGTGTGCTATGGTGTAACTGATGTACTATTAGGGTACATGTCTATAGCCAGACATTGTCAATAACTAGGACTAGGCCTACCCACTATCGGCCGGAGTACTTCCGCCCGGAGTACATCCGCCCGGAGTAAATTCCGCCCGGAGTAAATCCGCCCGGAGTAAATCCGCCCGGATCAGTAGAAATTATCAATAATAATTAAAGACGGGAATAGGTTATGGAAGGTTTTATTGAAACAAGTCTAAAGGAGTGTGTCCCAGGTTCAACAAGGAATATTCAGGCAATGTGCACCTATCTAGAGGAAGAATGTAGTAGGGTGTCCAGGGAAATTGAAGCTGTGACGAATAGTTTAAGGCACATGAGAACAAGCCCACCACCCAAAGAAATGCAACATAAAACCGCAGAAAGCGGGAATATTGGAAGTGAGTTTGAAGTACAAACACACCCAGAATGTAATGGCCCTGTCAATCCCGTGGGTAATCTACCGGTTACTGGAGAGGGAATGTTTCATGCGAGGGGGAGACATGAATGTATCCCAATAGGAACAAGTGGGCCAAAAGGGACAATGCCAGGAGGAAATGAACCCATATATAGGGGAGGTATTTGTCGTGATTCTGGGGTTGGTATGACTGAATTACACACAGATAATCGTCGGCATATTTCAACTCATGTGGCATACCCAATGAATGGTACAACACAACACCGACAAAATAATAGCACGGGTTATAGTGCCCCTGCGTCTGGTTTTACGTTTCCCCAACAACCACATTTCCAAGGATCAATGAATCATCATACGTACGGCAATAGTGACGTTCCGAAGCCGGAATTTCAACATAACCAGTACAATGATTTAGTGATGAAACCCAGACAGCTTGGCCAAGCTGGGTTGCAAGAAGAGAATGAGGCTTTTATAAGTAGCAGACCGACAGAAGACTTCCATACACAGACGCTGTTACAACCAGAATGGAACGACCCCTTGACCAAGATGAGACAACAAGAGTCGACACCGGAGCTCCAACCTGCAGAAAGAGACTGGCAGTTTGGAGGAGCAGAGAGTAAAAGGAGGACTGTTCTCGCACCGCGTCCGCAGTACATTAGTAACCAGTCGATCAGTAATTCCCAAACAGAACAATTTCCTTGGCAACCAATAGAGCGGAGCGTAGCAACGGGAGGCGAACAAACCATTGGGTTGTCGCCAATTGCAAGGGAAGTTCTGGGAACTAAGGTAGAACGGGACGCCAAAAAGGGGTGGTGTAAACAGCTAACAGTGTTGGTTCGTCACCTGTACAGGTACCGAGATCTATGAATGGACCACGGGATGGCACCCCGAAGTTTGACACCAAGCCAGTTTCTGAGACAGTAACCTCGACTGCTAAAGAACTTAATGTCAACGTGGAAAACCCCACTTAGCGTGGAAGGGAAAGACCTATAATAAAACCTGATCATTATGACGGAAAAGGGTCATGGGACGCTTACATCAAACATTTCGAAATGTGTGCGGCAATCAATAGCTGGGCCGATGAGGACAAATGTCAGTACCTCGCTGTGCTGTTGACTGGCTCTGCCCAAGAAAGTCTGCGCAGTCTACAAGCGGGAACCAAGGGTTACAAGGAACTGGTGAAATCTTTATAAGCAAGATTTGACCCAACAGGACGAAGGGAACTCCACCGATCGCAATTAAGAAACCGGCGACAGAAGCCCACTGAAAGCATGGTACAATTGGCAGAAGAGACCCGACGGCTGGTGGATAAAGTTTATGGTGACTTACCCGTAGACAGTAAGGAAAGGATGGGCCGTGATCATTTCTTAGATGCGCTTAGTGATGGAGAGATACGGACAAGAATTATCCAGGTGAGGACCAAGAATCTTGACGAAGCTGTTGCTGCCGCTGTCGAATTAGACAATTTATACAAGTCAGAAAAAGAGCGGCAGACATCGGATGTACGAAAAGTGAGAAGTGCTACTGTGGATACAGCTCATACGGGAAAACTTCGGGTGAAGAAAAGCCGGGCATGTACGACATACAGCGACAGCTTGCCGAGATTATGGACAAAATGAAAACACTCGAGGGGAAGGTGCAGAACAGACAGACAAATTGGGGCAACCGGAAGAAATTCTCCAGAGATATCGAGTGCTACAATTGCCACGAGATGGGCCATGTAAAAGCCAAGTGTCCCAAGTTGATGAAAACAGAGACGACCGACCAGAGGAATAAATCCACAGAAGTGAGAAGTACCGAAAAGTCAACGGAAAACTAGTAGGAGCTGCGCTTGGGGGCCAAGGAGCAGCTGATGAGGAGGGGCCCAATACTGATTTGCGTAATAATGAGAATGTTTCTGTCAAAGTTGGTGAAGGACTTCATTTAGATGTTATAATCAACGGAGTACATGCGGACACGTTAGTTGATACCGGAGCAACTGTACCGCTTCTGTCAGAGAAGATTGTCAGACAATGGTCAAAGGAAGACAGAGAAAAAGTGGGAACCACTGATACTCAAGTTCTACTGGCTGACAGCAAGGTTTTTTCCGTGTCTGGGGAGTTAGAGGCAGAAATGCAAATGGGCGGAAGTAGTATCCGACACAGGTTCATCGTAGCGTCTATAGGAAATGACATGCTACTGGGTCTAGATTTCTTGCGTAATGAGAGGTGCATTATTGATGTCGCCAACTTAATGTCTAGAATGGGGAGGACTGCTTTGCCGCTTTGGGAAACGGCAGAAAGACAGAATAGCTGTCGGGTGACCGTAACTGAGACGGTCACAATTCCTCCATGGACAGAGATGATTATTGCAGGACTGAAAGATGGAACAATGATGGTACCCTGTGGGATAACGGAACCCATTGAAACGTTGACTAGGAGAAGCAACATTATGGTAGCTCCGTCAGTTGACAATATGAGTGCAAATAAAATACCCCTCCGCCTCATGAACCCCGGTGATGAGCAAGTTATCATTTATAAAGGAACGACGGTAGCAACATTATATCCAGTAGATGCCATTGGTCCAGAGCTCTCCATGCTCAAGAGTCATAAAGGGGATACCAAGCTAATGGTAAGGACTGCTCAGGAAAGCACGTTCCAGGTAGAAGATAGTACGATGCCAAGTCACTTGGAAGACCTTTATTAAAGATCCTCAATGCTCCTCAACAACCGGGAGTGTAACCAGTTCAAGGAACTCATTAACAAATATCAGTCACAATTTGCAACCAAAGATGGAGATCTCGGGCGAACTGAATTGACAAAACACCGGATAGAAACAGGTGATTGTGCTCCGATAAGACAGCGGCCAAGGCGCCTACCGCTTCACCAGAGAGAAGTTGCAGAAGCAGAGGTACAGTCAATGCTCAAGAGGGGCATAATAAAGCCAGCAACGGGCCCATGGGCATCACCAATTGTGTTGGTACGAAAGATAAATGGAAAAGTCCGTTTCTGTGTAGATTACCGTCGATTAAACCAAGTTACTCGGAAGGATGCTTATCCAATACCACGAACTGATGAGACAATATTATTGATACCCTCGCTGGGTCCAGATTCTTTTCTACTTTTGATCTTGCCTCTGGGTATTGGCAGGTTCCTATGGAAGACGAACATAAAGACAAGACGGTTTTGTCACACCAAGTGGGTTTTATCAGTTTGAGGTTATGCCCTTTGGGCTATGTAATGCCCCTTCCACGTTTGAACGCCTAATGGACAGGGTTTTGCGAGGTTTACAATGGCACATATGCCTTGTGTACTTAGACGACATAATTGTCTACAGTAAATCATTCGATGAGCATCTCAGACGTCTGGAATTGATTATTGGCAGACTGAAGGAAGCCAACCTGAAGATTCAACCGAACAAGTGCCACTTATTTCAGAGGGAAGTGGAATACCTAGGGCACGTTGTCTCTGATGAGGGAGTAAAGACAGATCCCGCAAAGATCCAAAGAGTGAAGGACTGGCCTGAGCCAACCTCGGCTAGGGAGGTGCGCAGTTTCCTTGGCCTTGCATCTTACTACCGGCGCTTTGTGCCAGGGTTTGCAGAGTTGGCTAAGCCATTGCATAGACTCACCGAGTCAGGGAGGTTGTTTAGTTGGTCGGATGATTGTCGGCGGGCATTTGAAGAATTGAAGTCTCGGTTGTTTTCCTCACCTATCCTAGCCTATCAATCTGCTACTGCATCTTTTACTCTAGACACTGATGCTAGTGACTTTGGAATCGGCGCCGTCCTATCGCAGAAACAAGATCGCGCCGAGAGGGTAATCGCCTATGCAAGCCGGGCCTTGACTAAGGCAGAAAGAAACTACTGTGTTACTAGAAAAGAAATGTTGGCAGTAGTGTACTTCGTGAAGTATGTTCGCCCTTACCTTTATGGCAGGAGGTTTCACTTAAGGACGGACCACGGAACACTTAGGTGGTTATTTAACTTCAAAGAACCCGTGGGTCAAGTGGCAAGATGGCTGCAATTACTCGCCGAGTACGATTTCAGTATTGAACATCGACCAGGGCGTCAACTTAACGATGCCGATGCCATGTCCAGAATTCAATGCCCTCAGTGTCGGCACCCTACTGAAGATAATGTTGAGTTTGACCCTGCTTTAGGAGACCCCAGTGATTCAACCGAGATTGCCCTTAAAGAGGATGCGAGAGCAGTTACTGACTACGATAAGGCCCAAAGTTTAGAACGTCCAGATGTACAGACGGTATGCCAAGTAACAGGATGCATGGAAGTGCCAGCCAACTGGCTGGAGGGCATGTCGGCAGTAGATCTTCGTAATCGACAGTGGGAAGACATGGTTTTTCGCAAACTGATTCATTGGTTGGAGTCAAGGGGAAGTAGGCCAACTTGGGACGAGGTTTCTGCAGAAGGAATCGAATTAAAGACACTGTGGGGTGCTTGGAAGCAGCTCAGCCTTAGACAAAACGTGCGGTACCGTAAATGGGAAGATGATGACGGGAGGAAGATAACCTACCTGTTAGTGGTTCCTCGCACTATGCGTAGAGAAGTTCTAGGTCAACTACATAACTCCCCCACAGGAGGTCATTTGGGAATGACAAAGTTGCTCGAGAGGGTCCGCAGTCGTTTTTACTGGCCTAGAATGAGGGAGTCAGTAAGGGATTGGTTGCGAGGGTGTCTCGAATGTGCCAAGCAGAAGGCGCCTATTAATAAGACGAAGAGAGTACGCCTCCAACAACAGATATCTGGTGTTCCTCTAGAACGAGTAGCAATTGACATAACAGGTCCGTTCCCTATTTCCGAGGCTGGTAACAGATATGTCGTTGTTATATCAGATTATTTTACAAAGTGGACGGAGGCCTACCCAGTGCCCTCAATAACTGCAGAAACCATCACCAATGTCCTTGTCAATGAGTTCATATATGTCGTTTTGGCATCCCTCGGACCTTGCACAGTGATCAGGGAAGACAGTTTGAAAGCGAAATATTCAAGAAAACTTGCGCTCTACTTGGGATCGAAAAGACCAGGACCACTCCATATCATCCACAGAGTGACGGTCAGGTTGAGAGATTTAACCGAACTCTGAAAGTTATGTTATCTTCCTACACGTCAGATAACCAACAGGATTGGGATCAGCACATCTCCACAGTAATGATGGCCTATCGTGCATCTCCTCAGGAGAGCACCGGAATGTCTCCAAACATGTTAATGTTTGGACGGGAAGTGGAACTTCCTATTGATCTCATAGTAACCCTATGGCAAATGAACCAATGACAGAACATGAATATGTGGCTGCTCTAAATGACAGGATCGAGACTGCTCATGACACGGCTAGAAAACATCTCAAGAAAGCAGCCCTGTATCAGCGACGTCACTATGATCATAAGGTGACCAAGGATAAATACAGAGTTGGTGAAGCGGTCATGATGAGAATTAACACCCGAAAGGTGGGAATATCACCAAAGTTACAGCCAAAGTTTGATGGGCCTTACCTCATCTTGGACGTCCTAAGGGACGAATTCAAAATTAAACAAGCGGTAACTCGGGGGCAATTTAAGAATCCCCCGAGGTAATACAGGGTAACTCAGCCTTGCATACGAACAATAGAGTCATGAATACCCGTCTGCACACGCTGGGTCAACTTGGTCGTAGATGGGCGACCGCGGATACAAAGAGCAATTGAACAAAAGGCCAGATTTGCGTAAGGGACTATATAAACAAGGGATTATCGGATTAGTTACAGCTGCCTGGGTGCTCCAATAAATGTTCTGCTGATCGATTAACAAATTATGATTATGAATGATAAGCCAAAATAGTGTTATTTTAAATGTCTCGAATCGTTCTTGTCTACCAAATTGTTCTTTAGTTAATTTTTTGAGCGGTCAAAATCGGCCACTGAACAGCAAGTTTACCTATTAAAACGATACCCAACAACATTTTATTGAAGGTCGTCGTGTTCATGTGTTCAACGTTGCGTCGTTAAAGAGACGGTCCATACACCATTCGCTTCCTCCAAACTGAATATACCACTATAATTAAAAAACATACATTGTACATGTATTACTTTGGATATTTTGAATCCTGAATTCACAGGGCTGAAGACGGACGAAAACACTTTGTCGTTTCTGTTACTGTTTATAAGTACTTAATTTAGTTTACGTCTCATTTGTTTTCTTCAAAAAATTTAAGGTTTAGATTTTCAACCAAATGACGAGATACCACAACCATGATGGACTGCTGATGAAGCAACGTATATAATTCAACTTGGAGCTGCAGCAGGTCAAGGTTTACCTACAACCTTATGTGGGGTCACTTGCTATGAAAACAAAACAAAACAACCAAACAAACATAAGCATGAATTTTGGCTCATCCTGGCTCGTTTTTCTTCATTGAAGATATTGTTAACATGAACATCTCGTCAATTTTCATTATTTGCGGAGAAGAAATACATAACTTCATACCTTTTTTGAAATATAAGTTTCTCTATAATTTCTCAGTGGGCAAGTTTTGGCCTCCTTGAGGTATTCAATGTTTCTAAAGAAACCAATATAATGCAAACTCCACTTATCTATTGTTGAACAATAGATATAGTTCAACAATAACTATTGTTGAACAATAGCAATTACGGATTAACAAAGCCTCTGCCAAACCGCAGCAAGGCTGGCGGCGATATCAAAGAAGGAAACTTGGCTCTCTGTGGCTCCAAGAGTGTTGTTCATTGACCTGTAGATAATGAGCTCATTATGGCCCGACTTCCTTTTACCCCGTAAAACCCCGGGGGGAAATGAAGATTTACCCCGAGTTACCGACTGTTTAATTTTGAATTCCCCCCTAACTGATGTAGTTGTCCGCGTGAAGAAGAGCCCAAGGCATAAACCCAAAGTTGTGCATACAAATCTTCTCAAACCCTTTTATGGAGAATTGGGTCGGTCTTGGCTTAAGAATGTAGTTATTGATACCCCAGTAAGAGTAGAGGAGACGGTACCAGAGGTTACCGAGACCCCAGTAAGAGTAGAAGAGACGGTGCCAGAGGTTACCGAGACCCCAGTAAGAGTAAAGGAGACGGTACCAGAGGTTACCGAGACCCCAGTAAGGGTAGAGGGGACGATACCGGACAACGTGACCGACCATACCATCAACAACGGAGGTAATCAAAGTAATTTTGAGGTACTACATGAATTGACGGTTGACGAGTGTGATGACGTTGACGTTTACGTCGAACAATCCTTACACCCTAGCCACATATGTAAACTACCCATTGGCGCTGACAATGACCAAATATCTAGTCCCTTGATGACCCGAAAAAGGAAACGCAAACCACCCGACAGATTTGGGGAGTGGTGTGATTAAGATGTTCTTTCTTTTTGTTTCCTTTGTGTGTCGCAGGCCAAGAATGAGGAAGAGCCAAAGCCGTAGTCCGACCAGACGCTTCCACTGCTCGGAATGCAATCGGGAGTTTACAAACCAAAATAATTTGCGCAGACATATGGATGACCTGCATGGAAAGAAAGAGCGATTCGGGTGTCCCTTCTCAGCATGCAGCCTGACGTTCAGCAGGAAGCATGATCACGACAGACATTGGAGGACCGCCCATCGGGAGGTTTCGCCATCCAGATCCACAACTGCCGAGATGGAAGTACCCAGAACTCCCGGGAGAGATTTGGATCGTTTGAGCCTGCATGCGGGAAGTGTAGAAAGAAGAGTTATGGCAGAATCTTTCTCTCCGTCCCCCACACGTGACATCATCAGACATGTTGATCAGCACGCAGCACCCCCAACACTACCATTTATACGGCACACAGTATCTCAGCCGTCCCTAACCCCATTCCACCGTGAACCGTTGCGGGAGGTTTTCGTGCAGACAGAAGGTGGGCGTAGTCATCGAGTGGTTGAAAGGACCGTACAGGAACTCTTGGACAGAGACGGGAAGGTCACCGCCAGGGTCATCAAGGAGAGGTTCCTGCATGACTGACTGAGATGCCGTACGCGTTAAATTCTTTCGCGATTTTAAAGCCCTTTGGGAACTGTTAATGTTACTACTGTTAAGAATTTTGAATATTAGAGAAATCCACCTTTGTTTAGAGTTCTTGAGTTAAACGGATATTTAGAATGGAACAAGCAGCTGTTTAAATGGAGTTTTTAGAGTTAAAAAAAAAGAAGAAAAAAAGAAGAAGTTTATATTGAGTTGAACCTAAGTGATACTTTTTGTAAACGGTGTGGAGCTGTTGGTGAATTTGTGTATTTTATTGTTCATTATTTGGCAATGTGAGGACACATTCTCTTTTAAGGAAAGGGGTGGTGTGACGAGTTCGTCCACTATTGGCGCCTTGCGCGCGAGTTGGAATTGGGTCACCAGGTGGGATCGTTATGTTGTGCGAACCTGGGAATCCAGGGGCTGCACACGCGCGCGCGCAGCATCTGCAAAACTTAATACTGGTTGAATTAAGGCCGGATTCCCGAAAAAGTGGCTAGTGCTGAAATTGGCAGCAGCAACGCAACATCTTTTGTACAACTGTTTAGGCCTATTCATTGTAAGAAACAACTGTGACTGTGAGCTCCGAGTTAAATGATGAGAGTTTAGTAATGTTGAAGAGTGAAATATAACAAAATTTATCAGTGGTCAATCACTCAAACCTTTGTTTCTGTTTCCAAATTACTTTGTCCGTGTCTAAATTATTTGTTCATTCAGTCAAGTTAAGCTCACGTTACTTTTCCCTTTTTGCACAAGTCCTTGACCGCTTGAGCGCGTTACAATATCAACAAACAAAGATATGAAATAATGTGTATTTAATACCTTATAATCACACCGAGTGTTAAGTGTAACGTTTAGCGAATCAGTTATAACTAGATACTTGGAGAACTTTGTAGTTGGTAGTTGAATAAAAATGTTTGAAACAAAATAAAATAAAATAAGGACTTCCAGCGATAAACCGATGAACTTATACGTAACTAAAACAAAAAGAACGATAATGAAAATACTCAACACCAATACAGTGGTCATGGTAATTGAAGTACACACATATATTCAACAACCTGTGTAAAACAAAGAAATAAAAGGGTAGATGCAAACCAATGCTAGAAAAAACCACTTGCTACAGTCCTTTTTTTATTATGGACCATAAATCTAGGCTAAGCTTCAACAACAGGCCAATAAAGTCAAACTTTGGGAGACAAGAGTTTGTAAACCTCAAGGAATCTTGAAAGGAAACACGAGACCTTGTAGTGTAAACTGTAAGATGTGTTAGAATTGGGGAGAGTACACATGAGCCCTCATGAATACTGCTACTTGAAAAGCAATTAAATGACTAGACATGATTGCATTTGTGCACAAATGCCGAGCTGTTTCGTCATAACTTTTTCGAATTACTCAACTGAATTTGAAAGTTTTTTTTGTATTCAAAGCAGTTATGACGTATCAAGCCTGTTTAAAAAAGAATTTGGATTATACCACGTTTTGTAAGCAATTTATGACTAAAAGGTGCAAAACATAGAAAAAATCATAAAAAATCATGTGATGACGTCATCATGACGTCATTTCAGAATTTACAAGAACTTGCCAATATCCAACAACCTACCAAGTTTCAACATGATCGCACTAACACTTAGGGAGATATACGACTTTAAAAAAGGCACCTTTAATGCCGCGTCACGTGACCCCCGATGACGTCATCGATCTGAAATTTCACACATATGATGGCTGCTCGACGATCAACATGTGTGTAAATTTTGAAGTGAATACACAAAACTTTACCACACACATCTTCAAAAAGTCCATTTTGATCAGTTTTCAACCTGCCGCTAGAGGGCGCTCTTGTGTGTTGTGACGTCATCGGTATTTTTTTTAATTACTCACCCATGCCAGACAATAACATAGTTGAAAGCAACTTCATAACTATTTCCACTTTTGAATAACGAGGCACTTCCGGTTTCGACCGGAAGTAGAGGTCATGTGAGGTCACGCACACTGAATAAAATGAAGACCTAATTTATCCCTATACAATCCCGCAATCAAAAACCTACGGTCTCTTGTGGCTGATTTGTTACTGATTTTCAAATATTTAAAATAGAAACTTTTAAGATGACGTCATGTGACAGGTGATGACGTCATCATGACCTCATTGTTTTGAGATCATTATTGCACCAATGCCTTTCATCACTGAAAGTTTCATTGTAATTGCTCATTAGGAACTATGCAAAAGGCCGCTTAGACCGAACGTGTGTTATCTCAATGGCTCTTTTTACTGAAACAGACAAATAAAAAAAGGGAAAAAAAATAATAAACTAGACATATTGCATTTGTGCACAAATGCCGAGCTGTTTCGCCTTAAATTTTTGAAATTAATCAACTGAATATGAAAGTTTTTTTCTTCAAAGCAGTTATGACGTATCAAGCCTGTTTAAAAAAGAATTTGGATTATATCACGTTTTGTTAGCAATTTATGACTAAAAGATGAACAAAATCATAACAAATCATGTGATGACGTCATCATGACGTCATTTCAGAATTAACAAGAACTTGCCAATATGCAACAAACTACCAAGTTTCAACATGATCGCACTAACACTTAGGGAGATATAGGACATTAAAAAAGGCACCTTTAATGCCGCGTCACGTGACCCCCGATGACGTCATCGATCTGAAATTTCACACATTTGATAGCTGCTTGACGATCAACATGTGTGTAAATTTTGAAGTGATTACACAAAACTTCACCACACACATCTTCAAAAAGTCCATTTTGATCAGTTTTCAACCTGCCGCTAGAGGGCATTCTTGTGTATTGTGACGTCATCGGTATTTTTTTTGTAATTGCCCACCCTTGCCAAACAATAACATCGTTGAAAGCAACTTCATAAAAAGTTCCACTTTTGAATTACAAGGCACTTCCTGTTTCGACCGGAAGTAGAGGTCATGTAAGGTCACGCACACTGAATAAAATGAAGACCTAGTTTATACCCACCCAATCCCGCAAACAGAAACCTACGGTCTTTTGTGGTTGATTTGATATAGATTTTCAAATATTTAAAAAAAGAAAACTTTAAGATGACGTCACGTGACAGGTGATGACGTCATCATGACATCACTGTTTTAGGATCATTATTGCACCAATACCTTTCATCACTGAAAGTTTCATTGCAATCGCTCATTGGGAACATTGCAAAATAACGCATACAATAGTTTTTGGCTGAAACATACAAATAAAAAAAATAATAATAAACTAGACATATTGCATTTGTGTACAAATGCCGAGCTGTTTCGCCTTAACTTTTTGAAATTAATCAACTGAATATGAAAGGTTTTTTTATTCAAAGCAGTTATGACGTATCAAGCCTGTTTAAAAAAGAATTTGGATTATACCACGTTTTGTTAGCAATTTATGACTAAAAGGTGCAAAAAATGAAAAAAATCATAAAAAATAATGTGATGACGTCATCATGACGTCATTTCAGAATTTACAAGACCTTGCCAATATCTAACAACCTACCAAGTTTCAACATGATAGTACTAATACTTCGGGAGATATACGACTTCAAAAAGTGCACCTTTAATGCCACGTCACGTGACTCCCAATGACGTCATCAATCTAAAACTTCACACATATGACGGCTGCCTGACGGTCAACATGTGTGTAAATTTTGAAGTGATTACACAAAACTTCACCACACACTTCTTCAAAAAGTCCATTTTGATCAGTTTTCAACCTGCCGCTAGAGGGCGCTCTTGTGTGTTGTGACGTCATCGGTATTTTTTTGTAATTGCCCACCCTTGCCAAACAATAACATCGTTGAAAGCAACTTCATAAGTATTTCCACTTTTGAATTACAAGGCACTTCCTGTTTCGACCGGAAGTAGAGGTCATGTGAGGTCACGCACACTGAATAAAATGAAGACCTAGTTTATCCCGACCCAATCCCACAAACAGAAACCTACGGTCTTTTGTGGTTGATTTGATATAGATTTTCAAATATTTAAAAAAGGAAACTTTAAGATGACGTCACGTGACAGGTGATGACGTCATCATGACATCACTGTTTTAGGATCATTATTGCACCAATACCTTTCATCACTGAAAGTTTCATTGCAATCGCTCATTGGGAACACTGCAAAATAACGCATACAAATGTTTTTGGCTGAAACATACAAATAAAAAAAATAATAATAAACTAGACATATTGCATTTGTGCACAAATGCCAAGCTGTTTCGCCATAACTTTTCAAAAAATCATAAAAAATCATGTGATGACGTCATCATGACGTCATTTCAGAATTTACAAGAACTTGCCAATATCCAACAAACTACCAAGTTTCAACATGATCGCATTAACACTTAGGGAGATATACGACATTAAAAAAGGCACCTTTAATGCCGCGTCACGTGACCCCCGATGACGTCATCGATCTGAAATTTCACACATATGATGGCTGCCTGACGATCAACATTTGTGTAAATTTTGAAGTGATTACACAAAATTTCACCACACACATCTTCAAAAAGTCCATTTTGAACAGTTTTCAACCTGCCGCTAGAGGGCGCTCTTGTGTATTGTGACGTCATCGGTATTTTTTTTTAATTACACACCCTTGCCAGACAATAACATCGTTAAAAGCAACTTCATAACTATTTCCACTTTTGAATAACGAGGCGCTTCCGGTTTCGACCGGAAGTAGAGGTCATGTGAGGTCACGCACACTGAATAAAATGAAGACCTAATTAATCCCTATACAATCCCGCAAACAGAAACCTACGGTCTCTTGTGGCTGATTTGTTACGGATTTTCAAATATTTAAGTTAGAAACCTTTAAGATGACGTCACGTGACAGGTGATGACGTCATCATGACCTCATTGTTTTGGGATCATTATTGCACCAATGCCTTTCATCACTGAAAGTTTCATTGCAATTGCTCTTTAGGAACTATGCAAAAGGCTGCCTAGAAAGAATTGTGCGTTATGTCAATGACTTCCTGTCTGAAAAATAAAAATAAAAAAAACAATAAAAACAAAAACTTTAACAAAAACAAGAGCTGTTTCGCTGCGCTTTGCTGCGAAACAGCTAAAAAAACTTTAACAAAAACAAGAGCTGTTTCGCTGCGCTTTGCTGCGAAACAGCTAAAAAAACTTTAACAAAAACAAGAGCTGTTTCGCTGCGCTTTGCTGCGAAACAGCTAAAAAAACTTTAACGAAAACAAGAGCTGTTTCGCTGCGCTGCGCTACGAAACAGCTAATGATGAGATATCTACTGTGTTTTGTGCAATCTTGGCTAACAAAATAACTGCATGATCTTCCATGAGAAACATTAAATACATTGAACACGACGAGAATATATTTACCTGTAATCGTGGACATGATTCAAGCTTTAGATCAGGGCAAGCGCTCCCAGCTGTACAATCGCCATCATGCCTCCGTTGTCACATGTGTCCGAAAGTAACACTTTTTGAGAAGAGTACGCATGCGCGAGGGTAATTTACGGTCAAACACGCCCATTTTATTTTAATAGCCCACGTTCGTCCTGGGAAAAGAAAATACGCGTACGGTTCGACCGTCGAAAAATTCACTCAAAAAAGTGCCGCGAAACGCAGACCACATTGCGATCACGGTGACCACGACACTCAAGCTGTCACATCATTTCCAATTTTCAGGTTTGTAGCCATTGTTATCTCGTTACAATACATGCTAAACAATTAGCAGAATGCCATAGCACAAGAGAAAGCGCCCTCTATGTATGATAGCACACAAAACATTTATTTTACTGCATGTAAGTTTTGTTTCTTCTTGATTTTGTTTTGCCCCCCCCCCCCCCCCCCACCCCCAGAGACGTTTATGTGTTTGTGTAAAATGCAGAACGTGTGTTCTGGCCACCAATGCTTATCGATGAAGAGATAAGCAGTCTTTGACACTCGGCTGAAAAAGCCGCGCGGTGAGGTGCATTTTTTACTTAAATTCTTTATTACAAATTACAAATTTCAAGTGTAAAATAGTTAATAACCGGTATCTACGATGTCTATTCGGCATTAAAAAGGTAATAATTAAAATATTGAGAGCATCCTGGAACCTTTCTTTAACAAAAATTATGAAAGCATATTATTGTATTTCTTTTACGAACTATTTTATAGATGACCAGGATGCGGCCATCTATTTCCCCTAGAAGTAGGGGATAATCCTCATAGAGTGTGATATCAGTGCCATTCAACGTTCAGAGACAAACAAAGAAGGTCGGAGAAATTGATGTGGGACCTCCCTTGAGTGAGGGAGGACCCCATAGACCTACGAACTATTTAGGCTTTCCAGGGGTATGTGAGGCCCCCTCCTGAAGTTATGACATTGTCATATTTTATATCCCCATGATTTTTTGACATCTTAGTGACTTCTTTACATGCCCAGTTGTTGTCTAGGATTACTTAAGCCTTGATTTGTTTGGTTAAATTAATTGTTAACTAACTTTGTTCTATTTATGGCAAATCATAAATAATTTTGGGGTGAACAAAGACAAAGAATAAAGAACACAAAGTTTCAAGTTTCATGTTTGTGTTATATTTTGGTTTTAGCCCGACAGATTGTTAACATCCTGTTGACCACACAATACAGCCCTAAACTCCCTGTAATTATTATTGCAAGCATGAACAGCCACACTGTTTATCTCTTGCTCTGTGGTTACTATGCAGGCAGGAGTGTGTCCCTCCCACAAAGTGGAGAAAGTTTGTCTGGCAGGGGGAGGGGTGGGGTGAGTGGTGACCTTCCACAACCAGTCGACGAGAAATGATAGGCCAAGCCTGTTAAAGAGAACAGACAGCTGAACAGATTGTTTCACTTATCAGAGGGTTAGATCTGGGTAGCTCTGTGTTTATGTGCAGATACCAGATTTTGTGTATATTATTTTGTATGCCAGGAAAAAATTTCACAGCCCATTAAAAACAAATACACATCTCTTGGAACTGACCCCCCCCCCCCCATCTAAGATATATGGAAAGGTCATGTCTGGGATCTCCTGGATGATCAAGTCCTTCGGGGCTATGCAAGTGAAAAAGAACAAGAAAAACTTGAAATCTGCCATCCAACACTGGAGGACAGGAAGATTAAGGGAAAGAGCGACGGCAGCCAGACGCTGTAGTCGTCGCTACAAGTTGCACCAGGAGGACTGGTTTAACCCTTTGACATCACGGCGGACCAATTTTATTCACCTAATATTGTGGACATATCTTTTCATGCCAGACTACCAAAAAAAACTATGTAATTGTAATTCCAATTAACTGTTTATAGGCAAAGTATACTTTTGGTTTTTGCAAAGGTTTGATTGTTTTAATCCTGTAAATGTAGATATTTACAGTAAAACTAACCGTGAAAATTTAATTTAAAAAGGTTATAGTCGCGTTTCCTCCACTCACAGCTAACACCTCATTGGCTGGGGGTGAAAGTGCATACTGTGACGTAGGAGGTAATGCAATTGCATATGAGACGACACTTTTGTTTCTGAGGTATTTTGTATAAGTTAATTTCGGGCGATGTTTACAATACTAAAAGTAATCGAGATAATGTAGAATGAACAAATGTTGAGCAATGAGGCGATTTCTCACATGGTTTAATAACCTACTACTACTTTAGCTTAGTGGATCGGATCGAGGGGACTCCTCGTTGTTAACCTCACTGCTGCGGAGTGAGTTCATAGGTCTCAACGTTTCGACTAGCTTGCTCTAGTTATCGGCAGAAGACTGAAGAGTGGGAACCAATCAGAGCAGTGACTGACTTTCAACCAATATAACTAGACAAACATGTCTCACACTCTTCAGTCTCCTGACGATAACTAGAGCAAACTAGTAGAAACGTTGAGACCAATTAAGAACTCACTCCGCGGCAGTGAAGTTAATGACGGTAAGTCCCCTCCATCCGATCCACTAAGCTAAAGTAGTAGTCCCGACCGAGTTGCTACCCTCCGCCCAGGTAGTAGCTAATAAGCTGGACAGATCTTTTCAGAACTAAGTAGTCTCCGGAAGTAATCTCCAGATTTTCAAAACCTACTCCGTGGCAGTAGAATAAAAAGCAAGACCTAGTTCTCTAAGAACAAATCTATACACAGCTTGCACATTTTGCACATTTCAGCAATTCCATTAAAGATTATGTATTATCCATTTTCACGGTTTAACCCTCTGTGACACCATTGCTCACTTATTGAGTAACAGTTTTTAATTAAAAAGTAATAAGTCCGCCATTTTTTTTGTCAAAAAATCTATATAAAATCCAAGTTCCACAACTGCACCTAGCCAAATAGCATGCCAAATGTCTTATCACTATCCGGGGTTTGTTTTTCACTAACACAATCCAACAATGACCCTTTCTCCAGGAATTCCCATAGGAATTGTACAGCAATTACTTAGCCTTGCTAAGTTGTGCGAACAAAGGGTGTTATTCCAAGAAATAGTTGATTGAGCAGAAAGAGACATGTGGGCTCATCTCAAAATACAATTTTGCTTGAATTGATTTTTATTTAGTCAAAAGGGTCTATATCTAATGATTTGGGTGATTTAAAAGTGATTTGGTTCTTCACAGAAATGTATTACACGCCAAAATCAAACTGTTACTCAACAAGTAAGGCATGGCGAAATGGTGTGATTTTTTTTATGGTGTCAAGAAGAGTTAATGTTCCTAGATGTTCAAAATATGAACAGTTTATCCAATCGCACTGTTTAAATCTGTTCGCATGGTTTAGTAATCCATTCACGGGAATTAGAAACTGCTGAAGGTTAACATGGTTATCCATTTGTATAAAATAATCATTCACACATTTAATCAATTATTCATTAAGATGAAATAAGATTCGATTTGCATTTTCAGGTAACGAAACAAGAATCTGTTCTCACGTTTAAAAATTTTAATAATTCTAATCATCTGTTTGATCATTTTAATAGAGATAAGGATAAGCAATCCGTTCGAGGGAAATTAATACAATCCGCTTGACCACTTAGCAGTCTATTGAACCGAATGAATAAGTTGTTCGCCTGGTTTAATAATCTTCTTCCCGTGGTTATTCAGGCATTCATACGTTTATAATACAAAACCAAGTATAACTAGACATTAGGTGTTTGTCCAGGACAAACACAAAGCTGTTCCGTTTCTAAGTACATTGATTAAACGCTCCAGATGTAGTTCTTGAGATATGGTGTCACTTCCAGTTTACCCGGAAGTAAAGGTCAACAAGGAGTTACGGTTAACCATGGCAAATTGGTAATGCCCAAGGAGTGTATAACTAAAAAAAATTAACAATCAGTTTTGTAGTTCTTGAGATATGGTCCCACTTCCGGTTGACCCGGAAGTAAAGGTCAACACGGGTCACGGTAACCCCAGGCTAATATTCAATGCACAAAAGGTTTATAACTGAAATAAAATTGAAAATCGGGTGCGTAGTACTTGAGAGTTGGTCTCACTTCCGGTTGACCCGAAAGTTTAGGTCAATATGGGGTCATGGTAACACAAGGCTAACATTCAATGCCAGGAAGTATATAATTGAAAAAAGTTTGAATATCGGCTGGTACTTCTTGAGATATGGTCCAACTTCCGGTTAAACCGGAAGTTTAGGTCAACTTAGGGTCAAGATAACCCAAGGTTAATATTTAATGCCCAATGAGTCTATAACTGAAACAAATTGAAAATTGGCTTTGTAGATCTTGAGATAATGTCCCACTTCCGATTGACCCAAAGGTAAAGGTCAACATGGGGTCAGGGTAACCCTTAGTTCAATCTTTAATGCTCAAAGGATCTATAACTGAAAAGAAATTGAAAATCGGTTGTGTAGTTCTTGAGATATGGTCCCACTTCCAATTGACCCGGAAAAAAGGGCAGCATGGGGTCACGGTTACCAAAGGACAATTTCCAATGCCCAAGAAGTCTATAACTGAAAAAAATTGAAAATCAGTTGTGTAGTTCTTGAGATATGGTCCCACTTCCGGTTGACCCCGAAGTAAAGGTCAACATGAGGTCACGATTTCCCAAGTTCAATCTTCAATGTTCAAAGGATCTAATAACTGAAAAGAAATGGAACATGGGTTGTGTAGTTCTTGAGATATGGTCCCACTTCCGGTTGACCCGGAAGTAAGGTTAACATGGGGTCACGGTAACCCCAGTTCAATCTTCAATGCTTAATGAGTCTATATCTGAAAAGAACTTGAAATGCACATAATTATCGTTTCCAATCAGGCTCGTAGTCTTTGTTATATGAAAACTGTGCTTGAGGTAATAAATGCAAGAAACATTGAACGCTAGAGGGCGTTCCACAACAATTCGATTGCACATGCTCATTTATTCTGCAGGGTGATTGTGCAGAGCCAAATAATGATGCACTGAAGAGGCAATGTGTTTGATCACAAACGCAGTTGTGTTAAAGTTTTTTTTACTCGAAATGTTATCGAGGAACATGTCTCACAAGTTAGCATGTATACTAAGCCTGTGATGTTACACGGTTAACCGACCGATCAACCGGTTAAACGTTTACAATTTTACGGTTCGGATAAGCGTAAAACAATTCAATCAAAAAGTGCCGCGAAACATTAACTATTATAATTGCCTAGTTAAATGAAATACACATGCGCACAAGCCAAAATTCTCTGCTAACCCCTGAAATACGCTTGACGTAAGCACGGAAGTATGCTGCCGTAAGCGTTGATTCTTTGATTTTGGTAAGCAGAGCCATGTATTTGGGCCTGGGTCTCACAACTTAGTGTATAAAGTGAACTACCCCTCATTTAAACGAATGAGCCCAATTACGTGGCTCTGGTTACGGCCGAAATCCATGCTTACGGTCACCATTCTCCTCTTATTTTGCAAGCGTCGAATTTCTGCGCTAGCTGTGTAAGCGAAGAATCCCTAGTTTCGTAAAGTACACACGAGAAAAAGCCGAAATTCTCTGCTAACCCCTGAAATACACTTGACATAAGCACGGAATTCTCTGCTTCCGTAAGTGTTGATTCTTTGCTTACGGTAAGCAGAGTCATGAAATTGGGTCAAGGTCACACAAGTTAGTATGCAAACCACACAAGACTGTATATCATGGAAAAGGTCTCATAATTTAGTACGTAAAGCAATCACACCACAGGTCTCACAATTTAGTAAGTAAAGCGATCAAATCACAGGTCTCACAAGTCAGTAAGTAAAGATTGGTCTATGCTGTTGTATTAAAATCATAATTGTAAAAAAAAAACTTTTTAATATCGTGTTTGTAATTTTTGTTGCGATAAAATATTAAATGCGGTATAAGTAAATAAGTTAGTACATAACACGAACTACCACTAATCAAGGAATTATGAATTCGAAACGAATTATGAATTTGAAACAAATTATTAATTCAAAACGAATTATTAATTCAAAACGAATTATTAATTCAAAACGAATTATTTATCTGTTACTACGCCTGCTTTCCGCTGATAACATCTCAGTGCATGCCACAACAGGGCTTTAGTAGCACATAATAATTTTGGTAGACGATTTAAATTTTGGTCTATGTACTAACATTTGTTGTGTCTTTTTAATACTGAATGTTTTTGTTGGGCTAAAATAGTAAATATCGGATATGACTTTATTGTAAAATTTGGCTCTTCGTGCACACCCATGAAAAATGTATTTTTTCTTTTCTACATCTTTCCCCAATCAGCTACAATTCGAGCCTCATTGCAACCCCAACAGGTTTGTTGTTTGCTACATAGTGATTTCCCGAAGTAATGCATTCGCACAAGAACCTTAAAAACGTGGTTTCAGGCGAATGGGTAGCCTTGTTTCCTTCACGATTCAGCTTCAAGTAATGCGTTTGCATAAGAAACCTAAAAGAGCGTTTTCCGGTGAACGGGACCCAAGTGCGGACAAGTCTGCCACGCGGGCAACATCGTCCAAACAAACGGCGTTCTATTTTTCTACGTTCACGCTGCTGATACCTGAATAACGATAAGATCTGAGCGGACACGACGCTCTGCGCTGAGAGCAAGAACAATTCTTCTCGATTCCTGCGAACGAACGTAGACTTGTGTTAGTCAGCACAGGAATGACTCTTTATAATACACTCTACATACAAACAACGCAAAAACCCGGGTCACAAATAGGTAGGACTTAATCAAGTTTCAAAAAAGCAAGCAAGAGCGCCGTTAAACTCGTATAGCGCCCTCAATTGTTAACAACTGATAGAGCTTGACTCCTTTTTTATTTATAAACTCACAGATTATAGGCAAAGTACCCGTGGCGTTAAATTTGCCTGAGAATTTGGGGTTTTTTTTACTGACAATGTTTTGATAAGTTTTAATGCTTTTAAACTGAAGGTCAATAAAAAAAATTGTTTTAAGAGACGTTTGTATAATCTAGGACGTTAAATTTGAGCTTAATTGAAAAATTATGTTTCTAGAAGTCGGATTTGATTTCACTATCTCTATGTGTTTTGTACACGGGCGAAAATGCGCAATAAATGACGTCATTGTGACGTCGTTCCACATTTTAGGCCGGAAAGCACATCTACTGTATCCCAGAAAGCTAAAACTGAAAAAAGTTTGACGATCGGACCTTAACTTTTTGAGATAAGGTGGTCTAAAGTTCGGCTAATTAAATAATCATGTCATTTTAACTAAGTAAATTAATTAATTAAGTTAAGTTAATAACATTTAACTATAACTTCAAGATCTAAGCTTTAATATGATTTAGGATCTGACTCTTTTATACTAAGCCAAGTATGACTTTTGGACGTAACAAAATGCCCGGGTTAAACCTATGGGCTTTTGATGGAAACAAAGAAGAAGAAGAAGAAGAAGAAGAAGAAGAAGAAGAAGAAGAAGAAGAAGAAGAAGAAGAAAAACAAATAAAAATCTTAACAAAAACAATAGCTGTTCCGACCACTACGTCGGAACAGCAAATAATAAAAATAATAAAAATCTCGATGAAAACAAAACCTGTTCCGACAGTAAGTCGGAACAGCTAATAATAATAATAATAAAAATAATAAAAATCTCGACGAAAACAACACCTGTTCCGACAGTAAGTCGGAACAGCTAAGAATAATAATAATAAAAATAATAAAAATCTCGACGAAAACAAAACCTGTTCCGACAGTAAGTCGGAACAGCTTATAATAATAATAAAAACTAGACATTAGGTGTTTGTGAACAAACACAAAGCTGTTCCGTTTTGTTGTGCTTTGATTAAACCAAAGTTTAATCTCCAACGGCCAAGGAATCTATAACTGAAAAAAGTTTGAAAATCGGTTGTGTAGTTCTTGAGATATGGTCCCACTTCCGGTTGACCCCGAAGTAAAGGTCAACATAGGGTCACGATTTCCCAAGGCTATACTCCAATGCCCAAGGGGTCCATAACTGAAAAAAGTTTGAAAATTGCTGTGTTGTTTATGAGATATAGTCCTACTTCCGGTTGAGCCGGAAGTAAAGGTCAACATGGGATCAGGACAAACCCAATTCCAATCTTTAATGCTCAAAGGATCTATAACTGAAAAGAAATCGAAAATCGGTTGTGTAGCTTTTGAGATATGGTCCCACTTCCGGTTGACCCGAAAGTAAAGGTCAACATGGGGTCACGATTTCCCAAGGCTAATCTCCAATGCCCAAGGAGTCTATAACTGAAAAAAATTTGAAAATCGGTTGTGTAGTTCTTGAGATATTTTCCCACTTCCGGTTGACCCCAAAGTAAAGGTCAACATGGGGTCACGATTTCCCAAGGCCAATCTCCAATGCCCAAGGAGTCTATAACTGAAAAAAGTTTGAAAATCGGCTGTGTACTTCTTGAGATATAGTCCCACTTCCGATTGACCCCGAAGAAAAGGTAAACATGGGGTCAGGGTTACCCAAGGCTTATCTCCAATGCCTAAGGAGTCTATAAGTGAAAAAAAGTTTGAAAATCGGTTGTGTAGTTCTTGAGATTTTGTCCCACTTCCGGTTGACCCCGAAGTAAAGATCAACATCGGGTCACGATTTCCCAAGGCTAATCTCTAATGCCCAAACAGTCTATAACTGAAAAAAGTTTGAAAATCGGCTGTATACTTCTGGAGCTATGGTCCCACTTCCGGTTGACCCAGAAGTAAAGGTCAACATGGGGTCACGGTTACCCAAGGCTAATCTCCAATGCCCAAAGAGTCTATAACTGAAAAACGTTTGAAAATCGGTTGTGTAGTACTTGAGATATGATCCCTTTTCCGGTTGACCCCGAAGTAAAGGTCAACATGGGGTCACGACTTCCCAAGGCTAATCTTCAATGTCCAAGTAGTCTATGACTGAAAAAAGTTTTAAAATCGGTTTTGTACTTCTGGAGATATGTTGCTGCAAAGATTAACTAATTAAATATTCACATGAAGATCACGTGGTTAATTAATTAAGAATTATTTTTTAATTTACATTTAGAGTTAAGCTTATGTTCTAAGCTTCAGTTCGATATATGATATAAGTCTTTCATCTTTACGCTTTAGAATATTAGGCTTAACGAAAAAACGTGTACAAACGCTATGGGATTTTAGGCGAGAGTAATTATGCATTCTGACGAAAACCCTAACCCTACGTAGGAATTACATGTACATGTGTTGCTCATGTACAAATCGAATGGGTTGTGCACAAAGCAATGGGTCCTCTACCGGTTAGGAATCCAATATCAAGGAAATCTCCAACGCCTTGCCGTGATTGCTCAATCAAAATGCTAGCCACGGTGTCCGATTTGTCACTTAATCGTTAATTATCGTGGAAAAGATTGCACTTGGATTAGTTTTAATGACCAGGAACATCTCTTATTAAAAGCAATTAACTTTTCAAAACAGTTTATGTAATTTAGGAAACTAACAATTAACTAGTTATGAAAATATTATGTTTTTGACTGTCGAAACATTTACACTTTCAGCGCCATGTGTTTTGTACGCAGAACGAAAACGCGCAATAAATGACGTCATGGTGACGTTGTCCGGCATTTAATATGATATAGGATCTGACTCTTTTATACTAAGTGTTACAGACCGTCACTTAAATTTATCCAGTGTGAAGTCGGAGTTGTTATTTTGCTGATAGAGGGCGCTGTTTTATATGTTCACCGACATCACTTTTGCTAGAAATACAGTCAAACATCACCAATAGTTTTTGTTAATTTGGAATGTGCCCAATGTTGTAAGTATTAATTAATTCATTTAAAGTTAAAGATTATGAGCATAAGTAAACTTTGATTTGGGGTTTGTAGAATTTAGGGCTGCAATTACTGTATAATTTTGGTTGTGAAAGTGATAAGTTTCCTTCTAGCGTGCGGTCTAGAAATCATTCACATGGGTTATGTTTGTACAGTTGTGTGCGGGAATAATACTGGACAAAATCGAGACACATAGTTTGGGGGTAAAATTGGTTTATAATCAACATCATTGTAATTATAAATTAATTAGGGTTAATCAGTTCATGAAATTATTGAAAATCAAATGTTTAAAATTGTTTTGGTTTAATTTGATTAAATTGCAGATCGAACCACTGCCACTTAATGCATAGGTGTCATAACAAGGGCTATCCATAAGGTTCGTCATATTGGTAGAAGTTTTTAAGAGAAGTATACGTCACATTAAGTTCGATAACAGCACTTGAAAGATCTACGATGGCTAGTCAAGAAGGTGATATTAAGCCGGAAGATTCAGTGAGCCAGTGCAATGTTAGCACTACTAGCACATCTGCGAGCAAAAAAGGAAAGGATACAAGCCTTGGCAAGGAAGGCTGCACTTGATGCAGAATATTTAGCTCTTAGTGAGCAACAAGAGTTAGAGCTACAGCACTTAAGAATTCAGCAGAGGAGGGCCGAGCTGGATCTCAAGACAAAGCTTAGCTGTGTGGAAGCAGAAGAAAAGGTATTTGCTCAATTCGAAGAGCAGAAGTCAACTGTGAGTAACAGTCCCTCACCACAAGCTAACTCGCCACCTCAAGCTGAACTGTCTTGTGAAGAAACGATGACATACCCAATTGAACACTCTCAAGAATCACAAAAGTAGCAGTCCACGACTGATGAGCCCATCATGGGAATGTTGCATCAGGCAGAAATACAACAGCGAAGCTTAATTGAGACATTGCAACTACCAAAGGCAGAATTGATGTTCTATGATGGAGAACCCCTGAAGTTTTGGGAATTTTGGAGAGCCTTTGAGATAAATGTGGACAGCACCTCAATCCCTGATGCTGCTAAGTTAACTAGGCTGTTTCACTATTGTAAGGGAGATGCACGTAAAGTTATACAAGCGTGCTCAGTAATGGAGTCCACTAAGGGATACTTGAGAGCTAAAGCATTACTAACTGAGCGATTTGGAAACAAGCATAAGGTTGCAGATGCCTGGATTAAGAAAGTAACCAAAGGTGCAACTGTCTCGGCTCATAACAGCGTTGCTCTGAGAGAAATGGCAGATGAATTACAAGTTTGCTACGAAACCCTTCAAGCTGTTGGGTATGAAAGTGAGATGAATCCCCAAAGCTTCTTGAAGAGCATAGTGGAACGTCTTCCAAACTACCTTCGCTACAGATGGATCCGAATAGTAAGAGATATTCAGAAAAAGCATGATAAAACACCGAAGATGAAAGACCTAGTCTCCTTCATGGAAGATGTTGCAGAAGAAGAGATTAATCCAGTTTATGGATCAGTCAGCTGGAAGAGCAGTCGAGATAACAAGAGTGGTAGCAGCCCACAGAACAAGAGTGATAAGCAGAGGTCCAGAGGTGCCTTCTCAGTTACCATGGCAACCAATGAACTAGTCACTAAAAGGTGTCTTTTGTGTAAGGCGGATCACACGCTGTTTGGTTGTCAGCAGTTTAAAGGAATGACACCTCAAGACAGGCTGAACTATGCAAGGCAGGAGAAACTGTGTTTCAATTGTCTCCGCAAGGGTCATATGACGATGGCATGCAGGCTGAACAGAACATGCTCTGTGGCTGGCTGTGGTAGGAAACACACCAAATTTCTCCACATTCCGCAGCCGCAGGAAGAAATGACAACTCCGTCAACCACACAACAGGAGGCCCCGGTTCAAAATGGCTACATAGATTCAGCTGAAGACACCAGTTGTAGTAATATCACAGGGGCCGGAAGCAGAAGTGTACTACCTATTGTTCCTGTGAGGGTGCAAGCTTCAGAGGGTAGTAACTTTGTGCGGACATACGCATTGTTGGATACGGGATCAACCAACACATTCTGTACAGAACAAATAGCTGAACAGCTTGGAGTAAAGGGAACGAAGCAGAAGCTCAACCTGACAACACTTGAGAAGATAGACAGTACAACCGATACTACTATGGTGAGTCTAGTTGTAGACTCTGGACCTACAACAGAAAGAGTAGAGATGCCAAAAGTGTACACTAAATCAAAGATCAACGTGCACGGTACACACATGGCTAAAATGGGTGAAATTTCAGGATTGCCTCATTTGAAAGGTATCAATCTCCCATTTGCTGGTGAAAAGGAAGTTGGGCTCCTGATAGGACAAGATGTCCCTGAGGCACTACTACCCCTTGAAGTAAGAGCAGGAAAGGAAGGACCCTATGCAGTGAGAACAACATTGGGATGGTCATTGCATGGCTCAGTAAACCAAGTGGGCGGTGTAAGGCAAAATTTGATAGCTAGTACTAGCTTCATCCATGGAGATATCTGCTTGGAAGAGCAGGTTCATAAGTTTTGGAGACTGGAAGCGTCCGATTGCATAAGTGATGAAAGAGGTCTATCAGTTAATGACCAAAGAGCTTTGAAGGTTTGGAAAGATGGGATATGTATGGATGGAGGACATTACCAGTTACCAGTGCCATTTAAGAAAAGCCCACCCAGTTTGCCAAATAACCGATGGTTAGCTGAACAGAGGTTGCAAAGCCTTGCAAGAAAACTTGTAAAAGATGAGAAGCTACGTCATAAGTACCAAGAAGGAATCGAGGACTTACTCAAGAAAGGGTATGCTGAAGAAGTTCAGAGGCAAGAATGTCAGCCTGACAATAGGGCTATTTTGTATTTGCCTCACCACCCTGTATTTCATCCTATGAAACCCGACAAATTGCGCATAGTGTTTGATTGCGCAGCCAAAAGTGGAGGTGTGTCCCTCAACAGTGAGGTACTTCAGGGACCAGACCTAACAAATAGACTGATTGGAGTCTTGTTGAGATTCAGGCGGGAACCAGTTGCCTTTATAGCAGACGTGGAGGCAATGTTCCACCAAGTTCATGTGCCTGTAGCAGATCGAGATGTGCTGAGATTTCTGTGGTGGCCATCTGGTGACATGACACAACAACCAAAAATATATAGGATGTGTGTGCATCTGTTCGGAGGGACTTGGAGTCCGAGTTGCTGTAATTTCGCTATGCGCCAGACAGCCGATGACAACAGAGATGAGTTCTGCTCTGAAACTGTGGAGATCGTGAAGCGCAATTTTTATGTTGATGATTGTCTAGTTTCCGTAGAAAGTGAAGAAAAAGCTGTGAAACTATCATCAGAACTGAAGGCTCTCCTTCTAAAAGGAGGGTTCAAGTTGACCAAATGGTTGAGTAACAGACCAAGTGTTCTGAAGTGCCTACCCGTAGAAGAGAGAGCTAAACAGTTGAAAGATCTCAACCTAAACCTTGATGCCCTACCAGTTGACAGAGCGCTGGGCGTCAGCTGGGATGTGGAACGAGACTGCTTGGGATACAAATTGACACCAAAGAACAAGCCACTAACAAGGCATGGGCTACTAAGCGTTGTGTCATCAATCTATGACCCACTTGGATATGCCAATCCATTCATCCTGAGAGCAAGGCTACTGCTGCAGGAACTGACTCGTCTAAAACTAGGATGGGATGAACCATTACCAGAAAGGCAGAGGCGTGAGTGGGTAAACTGGATAGACGAGTTACCCCAAATGAAGGAATTTGAGGTGAATCGATGTGTGAAGCCGCACAACTTTGGAACAGTGACACAATACCAACTACATCATTTTGCAGATGCCTCAGAGTTGGCCTATGGGGCAGTGTCATACCTTGTCATGGAGAACACTGAAGGTCAAGTCCACAGTAGTATTGTGATGGCAAAGTCACATCTAGCACCACTGAAAATGATGACAATCCCCCGACTGGAGTTATGTGCTGCTACGCTAGCTGCTAAACTAGATGTCATGTTGAAGCGAGAATTGGATCTACCCATTCAAAATTCAACATTCTGGACAGACAGCACTGTAGTGCTCCAGTACATAAGGAGTGAAGATGGAAGGTTTCGTACCTTTGTGGCCAACAGGATAGCCACGATCCACAGTGCGACTCAACCAAATCAGTGGCATTATGTTGACACAAGTTCAAACCCAGCGGATGACTTATCAAGGGGAATGTCAGCCCTTGAGTTGAAGTAAAGTATGAGATGGCTAGAAGGGGCAAGGTTCATCCTAATGGCTGAAGAAGATTGGCCTAAAGAACCAAAATCAATGGAGCCCCTAAATCAGAGTGATCCTGAGCTTAGGAAATGCAAAGAGAACGCACAGACATTTGCAGTGGAGTCGGAAGAAAATAGTGCAACAGCCAAGCTACTCAAGCACTATTCATCGTGGCATAAGCTAAAGAAAGCTGTATCATGGGTCTTGCGTGTGAAGAGCTATCTATTGAAAAAAGACCAGTATAAGGAGGATGACACAAAGAAACCACTGACTGTAGATGAGCTCAACATGGCAGAACAAGCCATCATAAGATATGTGCAGAAGCACGCCTACCCAGATGAATATGCTACACTGAATGCCGCTGTTGGTGGGTCAGTAAAGAAATCAAGCCCTCTCCATCGACTTGACCCAAATATGAATGAAGATGGACTGATATGTGTTGGGGGTCGACTGAAGAATTCTACATTGCAGACACAGCTGAAGCATCCTGTCATCCTTCCACAGAGGCATCATATTGTGCTACTGATGGTGAGACACTTTCATGCCGAATCAGGTCACTCAGGAAGAGAGCACGTGATGTCACTGATGAGACAACAATACTGGGTGATTGGAGGAAGAAAAGCAGTGCGCCAGGCGCTGCGTGATTGTTTCATTTGCAAGCGTCAGTCTGCTTCTCCAAACGTACAGAAAATGGCTGATCTACCAAGAGACAGGGTGACCCCTGAAAAGCCGCCATTCAGTCATGTGGGAGTAGATTGTTTTGGCCCATTTTTGGTCAAGCAAGGCCGAAGTCAAGTTAAAAGATACGGGTGTATCTTTACCTGTTTAGTGCTGAGAGCAGTACACATCGAAGTACTACATTCAATGGAGACTGACCCCTTTATTAATGCCATGCAGAGATTCATTGCCAGACGAGGAGTACCCGAACTTATCAGAAGTGACAATGGTACAAATTTTGTTGGTGCCGAACGTGAGCTGAGGGAAGGAATCGACCGCTGGAACAAGCAGAAGATTGAGGAGTATCATCTTCAGAAAGGGATTAGATGGAAATTCAACCCACCAGCAGCATCTCACATGGGCGGATCATGGGAGAGGCAGATAAGAACAACCAGAAAGATTTTGAACACAGTCTTGAAACAACAGGTGCTCTATGATGAAAGTCTTTCAACTATGATGTGTTTGGTTGAAGCAGTTATCAACAGTCGTCCACTTACTGTAGTTTCAGATGATGTGAAGGATCCAGAACCCTTGACGCCAAATCATCTACTCCTGTTGCGTCCAAGCAATGCGTTCCCAGCAGACGTGTTTGACAAGTGTGATCTATACAGTCGTAAGCGATGGAGACAAGTCCAGTATTTGGCGGATGTTTTTTGGCACAGATGGATCAGGGAATACCTACCCACCCTTCAGCAGCGTAGAAAGTGGAACGAGCCAGTGAGGAACATCATGGAGGGAGACATAGTGTTGATCGTAGAGGACCTCCCCAGGAATCAGTGGACCTTGGGTAGAGTCATGGAAACCTATCCAGGTGATGACAACTTAGTCAGGACTGCTAAGGTGAAGACAAAATCATCAACACTTGTTAGACCAATTCACAAATTGTGTTTGTTGGAATCAGTCGAAGGTCTTGAGAACGCCAAATAGACACTTGGATGTGAACAGCATTATTTTGGGAGTGACCCACTGCAGAAGAGTTTAGTCTATGGAGTGTACCCAGAGGAGTGTTTTAAGTTGATTATAGGGCCTATTATGTATTTGAGTGTCATGCATGAAAGCATGATTTGAGGTGTGAGCCAAGCGCCGCCTCCCTGTGCTAGTTGTTGAAATAGTGTGAGCCAGACTTCTTCTCAGCATAGCGGTTTCTAAGTACTATGGACCATTGCAGTGAAAATGGACATCAACTTTCGTACTACTTCAGTGAACATTGCGTTCCTAACTTTAGAGTTCTCATAGGAGTCTTAGGTCAGAGTCAGATTGCACAGCTACAAGCATCTTTTTTGGATTGTGCGCTCATTAGCTTTGCCAAAATTGTTGTATATTTTATAGTCCAGAGTTTTTCAAGTTTACATTTACTGTTCCTGTTACTTTTTATTATGCGTTCAAGTAAAAGTTACTGCATTTTTGTGATATAGCTAAATTTGGGTTAGAATTCTGGAATCTGCTCATTAACTAAGTGATTTGAGGGAAAATTGTAGTCAAATGTAAGGTAAATGTTTATTAAGAAAATTCTCATTTAAGGGGCCGGGATGTTACAGACCGTCACTTAAATTTATCCAGTGTGAAGTCAGAGTTTTTATTTTGCTGATAGAGGGCGCTGTTTTTTATGTTCACCGACATCACTTTTGCTAGAAATACAGTCAAACATCACCAATAGTTTTTGTTAATTTGGAATGTGCCCAATGTTGTAAGTATTAATTCATTCATTTAAAGTTAAAGATTATGAGCATAAGTAAACTTTGATTTGGGGATTGTAGAATTTAGGGCTGCAATTACTGTATAATTTTGGTTGTGAAAGTGATAAGTTTCCTTCTAGCGTGCGGTCTAGAAATCATTCACATGGGTTATGTTTGTACAGTTGTGTGCGGGAATAATACTGGACAAAATCGAGACACATAGTTTGGGGGTAAAATTGGTTTATAATCAACATCATTGTAATTATAAATTAATTAGGGTTAATCAGTTCATGAAATTATTGAAAATCAAATGTTTAAAATTGTTTTGGTTTAATTTGATTAAATTGCAGATCGAACCACTGCCACTAAATGCATAGGTGTCATAACAAGGGCTATCCATAAGGTTCGTCATATTGGTAGAAGTTTATAAGAGAAGTATACGTCACACTAAGCCAAGTATGACTTTTGGACGTAACAAAATGCCTTGGTTAAACCTATGGCAGTTTGGTGGAAACAAAGAACAATAAGAAGAACAAATAAAAATCCTAACGAAAACAATAGCTGTTCCGACTGCTACGTCGGAACAGCTAATAAAAACAAATAAAAATCTTAACAAAAACAATAGCTGTTCCGACCACTACGTCGGAACAGCTAATAAAAATCTTAACAAAAACAATAGCTGTTCCGACCACTACGTCGGAACAGCTAATAAAAACAAATAAAAATCCTAACAAAAACAATAGCTGTTCCGACCACTACGTCGGAACAGCTAATAACAAGTTCGTGATGACAACCAAAGCCTTTTCTGTATTGTTATTGCTATGAAACAATATCATGAGTATTATTCAATGGCTAACTATGAAAACAGTGTAAAATCAGGGATCTCCTGATTGAGGCGCATATCTTTTTGAGGCGAGAGGATAAACTCACTTACGGAGCGAGCAGTTGTTCCCGGTTTGAATCCATTCACGACAGGGCTGCATCTGCCTACAGTTTTTGTATAGGAAACATATACAAGCACAGAACTACAATTGAAGAAAATAAAACATCTCATTCTTAGTAATTAAAAAAACATTGACAAATAAAAACGGTATTTATTATTTTAATATTGTGCAAAAGGAACGCTTGTAGTTCAAGACACACACTATACGTGTATTTACAAAGCAATAACAAAGATGACTCACGTTGTGACGTCACATTGACACTCATTCGAAAATGTTGTTTTGTCCTTTTTCTCACGTCGTACTCCTGTTACACTTGTTCAAGGTCATAGCAGCGTTGATGTAGACTTTACAAGTTATTTTGCATGGGGGGTTGCATTCCAAAACAATACTTAACACAATCGAATTTCGGATTGAATAAAACACAAGGTTGTTTGTATGACACGACCCAACGACCAAAACACAAATTATACACCAAGACTTACAATGAATTTTTGATTTGAAATTTGATAAGCCCACAAGTCACTTTCAGCATCTTTTGAAAAGTCAGAAGATAATAATCACACATGCAAAAGCTAGCTTAAAAGGATAATGACAAAATCAATAAATCAATAAAATGATTGAAACTTACTGATAAGGGCACACATGTCCATTGAGCTTCTGGGTGAAGCATATCGTCACATACACCAGTAGAATCAGGATTATAGGCGAATAATGTGGGTATACAACCATGGTTGCATCTCTCAAGACGCATCTATCAGTTCACTCGGAGAATAGCTACATTAAGCGAAGGACATGAACGTTTGTTTGTAAAAGCATTTTAGACCACGTTGTTTCCTTCTCTTTCAGCATAATTCCCAAATGCACATGTAAATACTTCGTCACGACATTAAACTAAGCTTTGGTACTTGAAGAAATAGATATTACCCTAAAACTAACAGCTACTTGAGGAAATAAATATTTATAATAGCGTATTGAATTTCACTTTTGGAAGACGAGACTTCCGTTCTTGTTGAGACGAATTATTCATTGATGCAAATAAACGGAATATCAGATCGTATGCTTTGCTTTGCGCACTGCTGCACTGGTTCCCAAAGAAACCATTACTTGAGCATCAATGGATGCAGAGTACCCGGACGCACTAGTACTTTTGCGGGTATGTTTCACTTAATTGAGAAAGATCAAGAGTCTTCATCGTTGATTTGTTCATCGGAAAATAAGAGGGGAAAATATAATGACAGTTTTGCCAGTTTTGGTTTTATACACTAGGGTTCAAAAACAAGACGTCCCAACATCACAAATCCTGCTTACATTTCTTTTGTAAAAGGTACGATTAAGACCTAGTCTTTATTTACATCATGACTTATTTTCAAAGTCATTAGTATTATTGCTATTTTTATATACAAGCTTCAAGAATTTATCCAAAACATATACTAATAGGAAAAGGAAAGAACATCAAGGCTTAACAATCAAATAAAACACTAGGTGTCTTAGGGGTCTTGTCACACGAGGCATTTTTTGACAGGCAACTTGGAGGCAACCAACTGAAGTGCATGCTACAGGACCACTTTGGTAGCACATAGGTCATTTTTCAAACAATGTTTTACGATCCCTAAGAAAAATATGTGAACATTCAAATGTGAATGCCTTTTCTTCTTGGAGATTGCTTGGAACTGGTTGCCTGTAAATTGCCTCGTGTGACATGGGCCTTACCCAACATTTCTTTTATTTTACATGCAATATTTACATGAGCAAAATAGGCTATTGTTCGTTAGTAACATACTTATAAATTCAGACTCCATGACAAGGAAGCGCCGGGCAATGGCCAACTTCGCACAAGAATCATTTGTCGACAAGTAGTCAATATTGCAGGTAACTCCCAGCACATTTTTTGTAGCATGATGAGTACCAGTTAATATCAGCCGCTAGTCGACAAATGTGCGAACTTGACCCATTTGTCAGCAGTAGACATGATTCAAGTCAGTGGTTCGGTGCGCCCTCTATAGTTCTGTAATAACTTAATGAAATGCAGCGACATAATCCTTGCTCTACGATATAACTCTGAGGAGACAGTGAACGTGAACTTTCTTGCGACCGCGCTCTTCTGAGCTTTGACTCGACAGCGGCCGGAGATCGTGCAGATGTAAATAACATGGCCACTTTTACTAGGAATGTGAGGTCGTGCTTTTTATGCGGGACAAAACTAATAACCTGGAAGCAGTATGTGTCTCTAAATTGACGAAATCTTGCACTGCCTCTGGACATTTTTTGTGCAGTGTCCCGTGTAACCCCGCTGTTTTCTACAGTACTGATGAAAATCTTAATTAACCTGGGTCATCTCAGCCTTAACCTTAATCTATCTCAAATTTACACGAAGTGCCAACCATTGAGGCTAAACACCGACAGAAAACGTTACGTAGCGTTAACCAACCATGTGCAGTTCTAACATACGGCACTGTCAGTGAAAACTGCAAGCAGTAGGCTTACTTTATAAAAGCGAAGTTTCGTTGGCGCACGGTTTGACTGGACTACTACTACATGTATTAGCTATCCGTACGCGTAACCGTTCTGATGGGCTGTGTTCAGGTTTCGAAGACGACCGGGTTACGTTTTCAAAAAGCTGCACGGGGCGCGATATTCAAAATTGCAGCGCCCATGAACTTACTCGACTTAGCGATTGAGGACGAAGATAATAATTCATACATCTTCTGTTGGATAATGCACCATTACCAAAGCGAATCACATATAATACAGCACCATTACCAAAGCGAATCACATATAATACAGCACCATTACCAAAGCGATTCACATATAATGCAGAGTGGCCTAGATTTTAATTAGAAACCTTTACAGATAATCAATGCTTGGATAAGTTCAGATTTTTAAAGGATGACATTTACCGCCTACGTGGGTTACTTCAACTGCCTGATAAACTTACTTTGAAGAATGGGTCTAAGTGCAATAGTCTTGACGCTATTTGCATGGTCATCAGGAGAATCGCATACCCTAATCGACTATCGGACTTGGATAAACTTATTGGTAGACCGAAATCCACCCTTTCTCTAGTTATCAATGAGACAATTGAGCAATATGTATAATTTGCATCAACATCGTTTTCGATCCCTTGATAGTTCATGAAAACTGTGAGACCCTGAACAATTGCAACTTTATGCAGATGCTATTCATAACGTTCATTCCGATATGACAGTGCTCTCCTTCGAATGAGTGGACTGCTGGAGGAATTTGAAGCAAGAAATATGACCGACAGAAATGGCATGCCCTTCGCTCTTAATGGAGATCCCGCCTATCTAATGAGGCGTTATTTGCTGAGCCCTTTAATGCTGCAGAACAAGAATTCAACTCAAGGATGTCATCGCTGCGAGAATGTGTGCAGTGGGAATTTGGAAAGATGGTAAACATATTTGCCGACTTCCTTCAATGACGCCGTAAGAGAAGGACGCTCCGTTTTAAGTGCTCCCAGGCTATTCAAAATCACCCAAGCAAGGAAGTGCACCACTCAACGCGACATACTCGACCATGCCACCCAAACACCGAGGGGGAAAAAGAACAGGACCAACGGCAGCCCATGCGAGCGTGAACCCGACGTGATACCCAAGCTGGATGGCAGGCACAACGGCGATGAGGATTTCGAGGCGTTTTGTCAGGTCCACCCTCTCCAAAATTGTTGAAGATCAGCGGCAGCTGGAAGAGAAACTTACAGCCTCTATACAATTTAACCCTTCAGGGAGGAGTCTACCAGTGTTGGATGGCAGATTTTAAGTTGTTATTGTTTTTGTTTCAGTTGCAAAGCCCCGAGGGACTTGATCATCCAGGATATCATAGACAGGACCATTCCACATATCCACATTCCACATGCCAGACAAACTGTCTCCACTTTGTTAAAGGGACACTTCGGCCTGCATTGTAAACCACAGAGCAAGAGATAAACTGTGTCTAGCCATGCTTGCAATAATAATTACAGGGAGTTTAGGGCTGTATTGTGTGGTCAAAAGACAAATCAAGACCTAAATAGTCATTAGACAACAACTGGGCACGCAAAGAAGTCACTAAGATGTCAACAAAATCATGGGGATATGAAATATGACAATGTTATAACTACAGGAGCGGGCGTCACATACAACTGGCAGACCTAAATGGATCTGAGGGTCTCTGGGGACCTACCATGCTTTAAGGGCAGTGAAAAATTCACCGAGCTTGAGAAGTCAAAAGATGCTCTTCAAAATTCACTTAACATCGTGACTTCGGAGATTTCTACTATGAAGAGTCAACTTGCCAGGTTAAACAACGATATAAACAAGCAGGAGCGCTTCAGCCGTCGAAATAACTTTGGAATTGTTGGTGTCAGAAGTGAGTCAAAGAAAGCTGCGTCGACGAAGAAGATGACATCCTGCGTACCCATTTTGACTGGGAAACCCCTCCGCACATCGAACGGGCTCACCGGGATGGTAAGGACATCGACAGCAGACCTTCCCACATCCTCGTAAAGCTCCTGTCGTATCAAGACAAAGTCAAGGTCATGAAGAATTGCAGCCATGCTCTCACAGGTCTTCATATATTCATAGTAGATGACCTTACTACACAAGACTGGATAGAGAAAAAGACCTGGAAACATCAAGTAAAGACCCTGTATGAAAATGGCACCAAGCTCAGTTTCTTCGCAGGCCGCTGGAGGCACGGCAGTGGTGATGTCTTCCCGTTTAATAAAGACTGTTAAAGACCCTTAGTTTTAACGAACCCTATTTGCCTTGTTTTCGAACGTTTTTGGTATGTGGATACAACAAATATATTTTTTGTATACCAAGATGTATGTAATATTTTTTCGTTTTCCATCCACTTAGTTAATAGGTTAAGCTTGAGTGAAGTTTCACTTTCCCCTAATTTTATTGTTTTCCCTCGGGAGCACGATGAGCGTTACTTGCGCCTTTCTCCTATTCCTTGTCCGATTTCACAGGAGGTGTCTTTTGGTTGATTTATTGGTTTCGTCCCCCTTTTTTTTTTTTTTTTTTTTTTGTCTGGGACTTTTTCCCAGATGACGAGCGTGGGTTTCGTTTGGGGTGGGTTTCGGTTTTGGGGGCTGGGTTTTTTTGCTGCAAAACTCTGGGGTAGCATTTTGGTGTACTTTATATCTACGGTGTTTCCATACAAGTTTCTTATTTTCAAAATAGAAAGTGTATTGTTAATGAAAAGCCTTTTCGTACATCGATAACACCTGTCAAGCAAATACTCTTTTCCTTTTTTTCCCCTTCAATTTTTAAATCATTATGTCTAGCCATCTCTCGATAGCTTTGATGAATTGCCGAGGTTTGGGTAATCAAGCACAACATAGAGATGTTTTCCATTTCCTTAAGTCAAAAAAATATTCTATTTATTGTTTGCAAGATGTACACTTTGATAAGGACATGGAAGACTTTGTTAAGAATGAATGGGGTTTAGACTGTTACTTTAGTTCCTTTAAGAGTAATTCTCGAGGCGTGGCCATTTTGTTCAATAATAATTTTGAATCTAGTATCAAGAACGTCAAAATTGATTTGTACGGTCCAAAAACGGATAACCCGAATTTCGGTAGTGATATTGTCACCATCCTGAACGACATGGACAATACTCATAATATCTTATGTGGCGACTGGAATTTATTTTTAAATAATTTAATCGATTGTGTCAATTACACTGGTATCAACAACCCCCTGGCCAGAAAAAGAGTTTGGGAAATGGGCAGTGATTTAGATTTGATTGATGTGTGGCGAATAGACAACCGTCACACTCACAGGTTTACCTGGAGACAACACCTGACTTTAACACAATCGAGATTAGATTTCTTTTTATTTTCCTCTGAGCTTCAATCCAAGCTAGTAAGTTGTGACATCAAACCAGGGTACAGAACTGATCACTCCATCATTTATATTACTCTTGACTTGACCAAAATAGAAGGGGAAGCGGTTATTGGAAATTTAACAATTCTCTGCTAACTGATAATAACTATTCTGTTTTAGTAAGGAATGTTACTTCTGATCTGGTGAAAGAGTATGCAGCTTCTCCTTATTTGCCTTCCAATATTAAGAACATTCATCCAAAAGATATTCAGTTTACCATTAATGATCAGACTTTTTTTCGAATTGCTCCTTATGGAAATCAGATCTAAAACTATTTCAATCACCACACGAAAGAAGAAAGAGTTCAACAAATTAGAGGCTTCTCTAGAAAAGGAGATTAGTATTCTGTGTAATAAAGTGGCCGGAGGTGACATTGCGTCGGTCGATCTCCTAAGTGCTAAACAGACTGATTTTGTAGATCTTCTTAAATTTAGAATGGACGGTGTACTTATTAGATCTAGAACACGGTGAATGGAATGCGGAGAAAAACCTTTCAAGTATTTTTTGAATATGAGGAAACGTAATTTTGTTAGTAAATCTATCAATTGTGTTGTTAACAATGAGAATTCCAGATTAACTAAATTCAAAGAAATTCTTTCTGAGCCAG
Source organism: Pisaster brevispinus (assembly GCA_023634235.1). Lineage (NCBI taxonomy): Eukaryota > Metazoa > Echinodermata > Asteroidea > Forcipulatida > Asteriidae > Pisaster > Pisaster brevispinus. The sequence goes on along the minus strand of JAMKCF010000002.1, from coordinate 8,739,442 downwards.
GAATTTCTACAAAAGTCTGTAATTCACATCAGAATGTCAATGACATAGCTGTTTTAGACTCCATTTTCAAGAAAGCCATTGGTCAAATTCTTACGGATACAATATGTTATAACCTGGAAGGTCCTTTGTCGTGTGCTGAGCTTATGCGAGCTTTAAAAAATAGTAAAAATAGTAAACCCCCAGGTTCTGCTGGTTTTAGTTTCGAATTCTACAAAATCTATTTGCCCGAGTTATCTTGGTTCTTTTTACATTCACTCAACATTGCACATTTCTCGGGCCAGTTATCAGTCCCTCAGTATGGCATAATCACTCTGTTACCAAAATGGGACAAACCCCGTGATTTTTTTTTTTTAATGGCGTCCTATTTCTCATCTCAACACATCTTATAAATTGGCGTTGGCATGTATTGCTGAGAGGCTGAAATCTTCTCTGCCTCTTATTAATAATGAACGGCAAGGCTTTATGGCAGGTCGGCTCATAGGTGAGAATATCCGCTTAATGTATGACATGCTTGATATTACTGATATTGATCACATTCCTGGCCAATTAATTTCCATTGATTTTGAAAAAGCTTTCGATTCAGTGTCACAAGAGTTTATCCTCAATATTCTAGATAAGTTTAACTTCGGTGCGTCCATAAGAAGAAGGAACAACCTCTTTTATAACCAGGCCAGCTCCTCGATTTTGGTGAATGGTTTTCTTTCAGAATCTGTTAGTATTGAACGGGGCTGCGGGCAAGGTGATGGTCTTAGCCCGTATGTATTTATCTTGTGTGTTGAATTTCTTGCAATGATGATTATGTAATGATGAAGACTTAAAAGGTATTAAGATAGCCGGTAAAGAATTTCGATTGTCTTAATATGCTGACGACACTGTTTTATTTCTGGATGGCTCGGATAAATCTATGCTAACTCCATTAAACATTCTTGGCTTTTTCGCCAATATGTCCGGACTTAAAGTCAATATAGATAAAACAAATGTAGTTTGGATCGGTCCAAAGAAAGGTAGTCACTGGGTGGAACCTTTGGGCAATTTTAAAATACTTGGCATTCAGTTTTCCACAGATCTATTCCATGATTTTGCTCAATTACAACAATATTATCCTCTCATTACGTAACCTGATTTCGAGTTGGCCTAAACGGAATCTCACGGTGCTTGGTAGAGTCACCGATGTCAAATCTTTACTTTTGTCTAAGCTTATTCTAACTATTCCTTATCCGCCTGTTAGCATCCTCTTTCCCAAGGGTGATCGATCTCGCCGCGCTTTTTTTGACCAGCATGCCTTGCTCGATCATAACCCCTAGAAATGGTTCATTGAAATGTGCTAGAATCTAGGAATGAAAAGGAATCGCGTCAAAATACTAGAGGTAGGTATCGATACGGCGCGCTGCCCATGGTGGCGAGGCTGGCCTGTTTGTATTGTTAACGACTTAAACTTTATGTTTATTTAAGACTGGGTCAGTAGAAATCAAATGGTTCAAGATTACAGCCAATGAGGGCTTCGTATGACAGATGTAGAGATTACATGAACGCTCTTAAACTAACTTGGCTCCGCAGACTCCTAATTTCCGACAATGGTTGCGGTTGAGTTCATTTATTCTACAAGATTATGGATACCTCTGGAATGTCCGTTTTTTCTAAAATTGCTTTACGCACATCATATGGTAACCTTTTTGGGGGGAATATTTTTACATCCTGGTCTAAATTAACCCTTAAACATACCCCAGTGACTGCTGAAGATACCTTGACCAATACTCTGTGGCATAATGACAAAATTATGGTTCTGATAAAAACTGCATCTATTACAAACATTGGGAGTCTGCAGGAGTCAATTATATCTATAATCTTATCAACGATAATGGGTTTTTTGCCCTTTATTGCTTTCATAAAAAAGTTTAATATTTGAACTAATTTCTTGAAATATGGGGGTGTGGTCACGGCCATCAAGTCTGCTTTTCCGAATATTTTTATCTTCGATGAAATGGACCATTCAACTTCCTTTTATTCCATTCAATTTCAAGACATTTATTAGGATAAGAAAGGCTCAAGCAGACTCCTAAAAGTCCTGACCTCCTCCAGGAAAGTAACTTATACATTCATTTCTAAATGGAACTTTAGTTTGCAAACAGACTATAGTTTTTCTAAATGGTCTGTAATATTTAGCATTCCTTTTAACTGCACAATTGACACTAGAACGAGATGGTTCCAGTACCGACTAATACACAGAAGTCTGGGCACGAATATTTTTATTTTCAAAATCAACAAATTTAACTCTAATTTATGTACTTTTTGTAACAATGAAGAGGAGACTCTTATTCATCTGTTTTGCTCATGTGCCGCTACAGTGTCATTTTGGACTGCGGTTGTTTCGTGGATCCAGGAAAAAACAATCTTAAACATAATCCCAGATAATGAAGCAATTTTGTTTGGTAAAACCGATTTCAAACGTAAAGCAATTAACCTTATTCTATTAATTTGTCGTGTTCATATCTATAGAAGGAAAACGAATAAGAATGGGCCATCCTTTTTAAGAAACTGGTTTTTATGATGTGGCATTTGGAAGGATAGGGAACAACATAAGTAATTTTACACCAGATGGCCAGATCATCAAGGTTGGTTTGCAGTTGGGATTGCTCACCAAAATTGACACTAATGCAACAGTACGGCAATATAATGCAATAGTACGGCGATAAACGCAATAGTACGGCGATTTAACGCGCCCTTCGGCGATACATCGCCATAAAATAAAACTTGGTTTCTCTAGGAATTAGCGAATATGAGCTACCGTATGTATCCGTTGTATGAATCATGCAGAGCCTACTTAAAGGGGCACACCGGCTTCGTTGGGCTACTTTGGGCTACAAAATAGGCTAACATATGACTTCAAAGGTCTTCCAGGAATGGAGAAGAACGGTTCCAAAAAGAAACCATCAAATTTTGCAGAAAAACGAAGGTCACGTGATTTATCCGAACCAAAAAAGTGGTTCGGATAAATCACGTGATCTTCGGAGATAGTTTTACTTCCAGCCGTATAAAAGTAAATTACTGAACCAAATTTAAATATGTTTTTTTTTAATTGTTCATGAGTATTTGACAAAAAAGACTATGTATTCAGATTAATGATACAATTTGTAAATAACGATGAAAAATCGAACGTAAGATTCGCATTCAGAGAGTCCGTGCAACCGAAGCGTGTTTTACGGCGCACCAGCGGCTGCGTAGGAGCTAGCGGAACGTAAACCTTGAGGCATATCCCGTACAGCCGGTGCCGTGTCTCGTGGGGCCAGAGAGACAAGCCCGGGCATGAACCCCCCAGCTTGCCGGTCTAGCCGTGAGCTTGGGAGCTTGTCGGAGGGGTAGGGAGCCAGACCAACAATTACGTTTTTTAGGAGGGTGTTAGTCTGATACTCTATCTATTATCCCCTAACTATTGCAATGTGTTGCCTGCGCTACACACGCGGGACGACGACGGGGAATATTTATCCCATACAGCTGGTCTACTTCTATGATAGCTGCACAATGTCCACCCCCCCCCCTCAATTGCTGCTTTAGCTGGCTTTCCCTTTGGATTTATCGTGGTTTTTTATAACTTTTTACTTTTCGTTGGACTACCTTCTGGGTGTTTTTCCTTTCGACGTTTTTTGTACCAATCCTTGGATGTCGAAGAAACGTTCTCCATTGCAAGTACACAGAATATAGTACGTCGTCGTACACACAATACAGGTTGGGGTGCGTTTTCGCGGTCGTAACCAATAACTGTTTCAATGGCAAGTTCAACCGAAACAGTTATTGGTTACGACCGCGAGCGGACTTCGACAGGACTGAACATAGAGCAAGGAACCTTGTTCTATAGACTGACGTCCGTTCATGTCTGTTTTTTAATTTACACGTGAATTTGTGCTTGATGGATGTGAAGTCTGGATCCTCATGCCTCGCCATTGTTATAACTGATACATAAACAGAGCACCAGTCTACTTACAACATTGCGCAGCATTGTACGTAAACTTGACAGTTGCAACGGCTGGAAAAGCGTATAGGCTGACCTTTGACCGCGTTTTTTTTTTTTCACATTTTTCGTTAATTATGTGATATTTTGATGATTTTTTTTACAACAACCATCTAAATATTGTTGTATGTCATTCCACATAATTATATTAGGTAAACAGTAAGCCGGTGTGTCCCTTTAACAATGTCATATCATTCCAAGTTTTATACACTGATAATACACAATATCAACACAACAGACTTGTCTGACGTTTTCTGTCACAGCTCAAAACTGGTTTTATTGAACCCACAATGGCATGTTTTGCCAATATCAATTAAATAGCCAAAAGGCGGGCAAGTTGCCCAAAACAATGTAATTCCAAGAAAATAGGGCAATTCATGTTTGCCTTAATGTACATATATAAATAAACAAGGGCAGGCTTGTCCACCATCACAAACACATCGCAAACACATCACAAACACATCACAAACACATCACAAACATCACACATCACAAACACACGGGCAACGAGCGGGCCATATAAACTCACGGGCAACGAGCGGCCCCCGGGCAACGAGCGGCCTACATAAAATAACCGAGTTGATCAAACCCTTAAAACTTATCTTTAACAGCCGTCTATGCAATTGAAATTTCCACCGGTAGAACCACCGGTTGGAATACTAGCCCCGTCTGAATCGACGGGTGCTAGCATGCTTACAGTTTCGACTGTACTCAGTAATAACAATAAGTGGGTAAATCTCTCTCGCCACAATTCCTGTCCTTTGGCCTGTGTGGTTAATAAAATTGGAGCGCGGTGCGCTATTTTTTAGTCTTAAACTTTATTTGGCCAATTTGTTCTCTGATGTTATGATGTATGGAATCTATACTGATTATTATTAATGAGGTCACACCATCGTTACAGCACGCTCCATCAACGTGTGTTAAATCTACACCAAAAGGTAAAATCTTAGAATTTTCACGATTTTCTTTCTCAGATTCAGGACGGGGACAACTCTTTTTCCATATTGAAGTTTTAAAAAAAACCTTAGTATAACCGGCACGTTTTCGTCACCGTGAAGTCATCAGGTGTCAAGTTACATGAACTCAAAAATTATAATCAACAAAAATCATATCTCCTAAACCGCATGTCATAGTTATAATTCTTGTGTCGTTTTGTATCATAAAACACATGTAACATTTTATTTAGAAACGTTACAAACATGTAGCTCAACAGTTTAAAAAATCACATTTCTGAACAACATGTCATTAAGTCAATAATCTTTGTGCCAACCTGTAAGTCTTGACACAAGTGCATTTTATTAGAAACCTGATCCCACTTTGACCTTTCCTTCCGGTCCAAACAGGAAGTTCAAAATGCTTATGACCAAGCTTAGTATATCTTTGGATATGAGATTTACCGTATGAAATCACTTTATTGTATATTTTTGTTCCACCAACCGAAACCCCTCTGTGTTCGTTTTACGAACACTACATTTCTAGTTATGTTTAAACCTAACCTATATTAGCATACACTCCAAATAAATACTCCAAATAACATTGATTTTTGTCGGTTTTTTTGTTGTTTTTTTTACTTTTTTTAGTTTGTTTAAAATCCTTTATTGAATGGAAGGGTCAATTAATCATGTCACATAATCACTAACTAAGTCATTTCTCCGAGATGTAATGACTCGGGAGTCAAGTTCCTTGATATCCTAGAATGGACCATTCCATATCCATATCGGGGGGTCAGGTATCATTTTGTACAGGATTGTTTTCAAATATATCTGGGGTTCGGTAGTAAATAAAAAAAATATTGGCTTTCTGCTCGTCGCTATTACCACGCCCGTTAGAGCTTATTTTTAAAGATACTTCTTAATTACTGGATAGCTAGGTTATTAAAATAAACCTAGACAACAGCTGGGAATGTCAATGGGGAAATCTCTTGAGACAGATTGTGGGGCTATGTTGTAACTTATACACCAAAACTGGCCACGCAAATTGTGATGTATGTTTCTCAAGCGTATTCTTTTTGAAAGTCAGGGGAAATGGGATTTACACTTAAATAATACAGAGAGTAATAACAAAATAGTTAAAAAAAATAAAAAGCTTACTTAGCCAGTAAAGCTAACTGGCAATCAAACGCACAGTTAAACCCGATGAGGAACCAAGTCGAAACAAGCACAGCCTAGAGTTGTGTGTTTTGTTGAAAGTAGGTGTGCTCGATTTCCCCACAGTGTGTGTTGTGTAACGCTCTGACCTGCAGTGGTGTATTCACTTCTTCTTTATAACAATACAAGGATGAGAAAGATAATTCACCAAGGGTCAAGTTAAGTCATACTCTTGTATTCGATGTTTTATTGAAATTCTCAATCGTCTGTCTATTCTGTTTGTGATTTCCTTCAAAGTAATCTTTAAAATTAACAAGCATTTGATTTCAGCTATCTCGTGAATGAATAGCTCCAAGCACGAGTGCAAATTGAAAAACAAATTAAGTGCAAATCGACCCCATGCAAAGACGTCATAATAATCATAACGATACTGTGCTCACTTCACAGAACGCACGGATCAATTGACTTACAAATTAACACGATTTGCTATGGGGATATGACGTTTATATGTAAGTTGAGTCAATAACGACTGTTATTTACCCCCACCCCCAATGTTCAATGTTACTTGTTTCATCTATAGTACATATTCTCAATTACTTTGTTATGAGAATACATGAGAAACAAATAGTCAATGGATACACAACTGCCTTACCTCCTACGTCACAGTATGTGCCTTCACTCTCAGCCAATGGGGTGACAGTGGGCACCTGTGAGTGACCTTTGTGCTTATTGGACACACATGAGAGCGCTTTTTCTAGTGGGTTCCTTGTTCTGTCATCAGACTGCGTTATGGTCATTTCATACATGTGCAGAACGTCCGCATTTTCTGTGCTAGTTGGGCATTCAGGATGTTGTGAACTTTCAGTTGAAACAAGCAAGGCTCCAGATTCTGGAGTCTGGAGTCCAGACTGAGTAGCACCTTTGACAGAGGAAACAATGTGTTTGTTTGTTTGGCTAAGTTATCATTATAGCTGTGTCAGTGTTAGCAATTTGTCAGCTGGGTTTTCGTACCTCTATTCTTACCTCGGCCGTTGGTTTCTTGATTTTCAGTGAGGCCTGTAGTACTAGCTCTCCTGTAAAATAAAAACAATCAAATCAAAGACACTTGACAAAATAATTACATGTATTGCCATTCACAAAAACCAAAAGCCGAAGATTAGTTCTCTTGATGTTTTCCTTTATTAAATGATTCGTACTTTTTGTTTCCAAAGTTGAAGTTGCTACAATTCCAAATGTATGCATAATTTTGAAACGTCCAATGTATTTCAGTTTCGTATATAATACATTTTTGTTTTAGTATAGGTTTTCTCGGTCAATTTCGGCAAATGAACAGCCGATTTAATTTCCGTGCGTTCGAATTACAGCTATTTTGCCTCTCCAGTTGTTACTGCTTTTCAAATTCAGAATTCGGCCATTCAATTTCGTTTTGAGGCATTCAAGTTCATTTAGCACTCTGTTAAAGCAGATCGTCATTCTTTTTCGTGACACACAATCATCATCCAATTGAGCAAAGCTGGTTCGACTGGAGATTTTACTAAATGATTTTTTTTTTTCAATTTCGTAAAGAGGCAATCAATTTCGCGAAATGAGAATGCAAATAAGTACGACTAAAGAAATACGAATAAACAGATAAACTATACTAGGCAACTGTTTCGTATCTTCACGTTAATTCAGGCAAACCCTATTTTCTTTTTGTATTCTTCCAGTAGACTTTACGTGGAGCCCATGAGGTTTTTCTTCTTCTTTGTTTTCTTTATTTTTAGGGGGGAATCTTTATTGGTTAACTGACAAAGACCTAATTTTGTATTGTGTTTGAATGGGATGTTTCTTTATCTTTTTCCTGGTTCTTTTTATATATAATTTTTTTATGTTGTTTCTTCCTCAATCATCAATCTGTTGGCGTGCCAGACATCTTGGCATATATTATGTTTGGGTAAGGTTGTACCACTGCATGCACTTGGGTGATGACATCAACGCTCTGAAGGAGATCGCACCTCCACTGCTGCATGTTCAAAGCGTTTTTTAGATTGCACAAATTTCAGAAATGAATGCCCAAAAGTGAATTTGAATGACTAAACACACGCCTCAATAAGCTCCTGGGAATTTGAATGCTGCTTTGTTGAATAGTTAAATTTAATGATTATTAAGTTAAATCGAATGACGCAACAGTACATTTGACTGGTCATAAAACGAAATCGAATGACCCTTTTCAGTAGCATTTGAGTTCGCGCGAAATAGAAAAGCGTAGTGGTTAAATTGGCTGCTCATTTGCCGAAATTGACCGAGAAAACCTATAGTTACATGTGGTTAGAATTTTGTTTATGTAAATTGTAAATGATGAGCCAGTTCCAATTCGTACAGCTAAACGACCTTTGCAATTTATTAAAACAAAAAATAACAGAAGGAAATTAAATGCCACAGAAGGCGCGGAGTCAGGACTTGTTTAAGTGTGCTCACTTTTGGTACTTATGGAGACCAAAACATACACACAAAAAGGAAAACAAAATGTATCCACATGGAAATTCTAAAGACCGGGGTGCTACACAAGGAAATATGTGCACCAAGTCAAAGGGAAATGTTAGTAAGTGCAAAGAAAAAGGAAAGAACAAAAGAATGCACCACAAAGAGCGTGCTAGCGTGTCTGCCAGTCGAAACCGAGGACTTAAACAGAAGGAATCCGGGTGTTTGACAGAGCGAGGCCGTCATCACTTTGCTTTCGTTTACAAAACCAATGGGGACGTCGCAAAAAAAAAAAAAAAAAAAAAAAAAAAACTAAGTCCACACAACCCCAAAACAACGAGAAATCCTCGATTTACGGGATTTACAAACATGTGTATGTGTGTGGGGGCACACTCAATTGATTTACTCATACTTACTCTTGTATTATTCCCTTTTCTGAAGAAATCCTCTGTGGGGTACCACTATAACAAAGAAAACCTTGTGGGGTAGCATTGTTCCATTGTTAAAAATACCCAGTAAGTTGGCGTGTGTAAGGGCACACTCACACACACACTTACGGATAGTGGCTCGTGGGGTCCTGCTTTTGTTGTTGTATTATTCCCTTTTCTGAAGAATTCACCAGTTGGGGTCCAAGTTGAAAAAAATAATTCTCTTGGAGGATCTAATGTTCCATTGTTGAAACTACCCCACAAAGGTGCTCCTGTAAGCCCACCCTCAAGCACAAGTCGATTGATCATCATGATGGCAAATGTTCGGTTACATTTACAAAACTTGACAAACTTACTGAGCTCTTCAGAGGACAATCTCTATGAACAGTGCCCACATATCACCACTTGAGAAGGCGACCAATTTGGTTCAATGATATTCTGCTAAGGTTTGATATAAAATGTAATTCTCGACGGTTATTTACTTTATTCGGACGGTTATGTGGCCGATAAACTTTATGTTACATCTCATTCCTGAAAACCACGTTTCGGTTTCTTCCACACAGTAAAACAGTAACTGATGGAGATTTGCTATACACTCCGTGGCAGCTCTTGATCAGAATCTTTGTCAAATATGACCTGTCTGGTTGAATAGTTTTTTCACTGGCAGTCACCAATGTAGTTGTCCATTGTTTTGTTTGTTTGTTTTTTGTTTGTTTTTTGTTTTTTTTGTTTTTTTTTTTTTGGGGGGGGGTGTTTTTTTTAATCCCGTTTGCTGAACGAGCTGAACTTCGGTGTATTTCTTTTCCAGTACAGTTTTTCAATTCACTTGTACTATTTATATGTCATTTTTGTTGTTAATTGATACTTGTTAGTAATAATAGTATGAATAAAGTAATAGTATTTTTTGGAAGGAAAAATCACAATGAATTCTTACATTACAATGTAAGTTACAAATATAAACACAGGTCAGGATAGTCTTGTTTCAAGACTCTCCTGTTATTATATCCTCCCACGATCCATCGCCACAAGAGGGCGCACTCTCACTATAGACCGCTATGGGAGCGGTAACAGACTGAACTCAGCACTAAATTTAGTGCCAGCACCAAATTTGGTGATGGCGAGAAATTTGGTGCTAGCACCAAATTTCAATAACCTTTGAAAATATTTCAAATGAAAATTAAGTTGTTTTATATAGTAAATTCGCACACGGGCCACATTATGCAAATGTTTAATTAGTTGGGCTGAGCTAGTTAGTGACAAAAAATCTTTCGATTTTATAATTTTACTTTGAAAAATTTCAAATGAAAATTAGGTTGTTTTATATAGTAAATTCGCACACGGGCCACATTGTGCAAATGTTTAATTAGTTGGGCTGAGCTAATTAGTGGATGGATTAATTTGGGGCGCCTAGGTTTGATGGTTTGGGGTAAAAGAAAGACATCTGTGAAAAAAAATCTTTAGATTTAATCATTTTACTTTGAAAACATTTCAAATGAAAATTAGGGTGTTTTATATAGTAGTTCGGGGTCATAGCGGTTCGTGGTTGATAGCGCCTCCGGGTGATAGCGGTCTGTGGTGAGAGTGCGTCCTTTTGTGGCGAATTACAAGAGAGTCTTGAACCAAGACTAGGGTTAGGATTGAGTGATAAACTATAGGTAAGGTACATGTGTACTCAAACAAAACAAAAAAGGTCAAGAGGGCTACCGTGCCGAGGCGACCTTGTTGGGATTCAGATTCAGACTTTGCAGGAGGAGAGGACTGGTGTTCATCAACGTTTGTGTAACTTTCATTGTTTTATTTTATATTTTTTTGTTTATTATGCATAAGCACAGCTGGAGGAGTGACTTTGGTGTAAGGAACCAACTCAACATAAGGCTAAGTTTAACTACCAGCAGACAAAAGGGTACTCGAACACTGCATACATTTATCAGGTATGATTCACAATAAAAAGGTGTACATTTATCATGACATTGTTCAGACTGACTACCCATAGTAAAGAATTGTGTACATTATAACAAGATTATTTCCCTTAATGTTCAATATACATGTACTGACATCTGACCTTAAGTATAGAGATTTCCACTAATAAGTGTTGAACTGATGCTGGAGGGAAGCCTTAGCCTATCCCTCCATGTTGACCTTTGTTTTTTATCTTCAAGGAGGAAGAGGAAGACAAATATTCAAAAGAAAACAAATCAATTAAACCATAATATCCCATAAAAAGAGCTAGTATGTTTTTAAAACATATAATGATCATTCATATGGTGCTACAATATGAAGGGTTGCTTTGATTACTTGATTACATGTAATGGAAAATAATACAATATAACGTTTCAGATCCAAGGCATCCATGAGTCTGCAGGCAAGCACTACTTGTAAGAATAACAAACTGGTGTGACAACCAGTTTCGTCAAAGCAAAAACTGCTGTCAGCTCTTTTTAAAACGATACAAAAGGAAAACTCATCTGCGTTTGAGCAGAATAAGTATTACCTGTTAGTGCATTGATGTAAATCAACTCTAAGTGAAAAACTAACAGAGAGCAAACTGATGTCATTGTTTGCTCGTTATTTTGTTAGCCACTAAACGAAAAAAACAGGCTATAGAAAAATGCTTAAAATTTGCCATTAGCCTGAATTTTCACCAAAAAAATTGTGTTTCATGACTTGATAAGGGTGGTTATCAGTATTGAGTGAGTCAACATTTTTAACATTTACACTTCTTTTATTTTGTTTTGGCATTTATATTAATTAGTATTTTTTCAAGTTGTCTTTAAAGTGCCTGACACAAAAAGTAAACAGGAGAGGCACGTTTGTTTTCATGTATTATTTTCCCCTGATAGACGGGGGAACACATGAAGCTGAAGCTGGGGAAGCCGAAGTGTTTGAAACAAATACGTTGTCATTTTGTACGGAGCCCCTAAAGGGACAGGTGAAAAAAAAATTGAAAAGGTGAAAAAAAAGTTCAATATTATTTCGTTCCCTCGAAATATTATTTCGTTCCCTCGAATTATTATTTCGTTCCCTCGAAATAATCTATTTCGTTCCCTCGAAATAATAATTCGAGGGAACGAAATAATATTTCGAGGGAACGAAATAATATTTCGAGGGAACGAAATGATTTCGAGGGAACGAATTAGTATTTCGAGGGAACGAAATGATTTCGAGGGAACGAAATAATATTTCGAGGGAACGAAATAATATTTCGAGGGAACGAAAGAGAGAACTTTTGTTTTACCTTTTCAATTTTTTTTTCACCTGTCCCTTTAGGGGCTCCGTAATTTTGTATAGTGTGAAGCTGAAAAAAAAGACCCTCCCCCCAACCCCGAGGGAAAAAACGGATCCGGAAATCGAAGCTTGTCGTTTCAAAAAGGGCCTTTGTCAAAATTGTGCAATAAACATTTTCCATGGGCATTTGTTCTAATCGTCTTGTTTATGTTTGTTAACAATGGTTTCGTTCTCCACTATGCAGACTATAATGCGTTGCATCACTCTCCTCTCTTTTTTTTAAACCCTTCCAATCCATCATTTCCTTTCTATGATCCTTCACTTTTCTTTCACACCTTTTTCCTAAAACCCGATCCCATCCCTCTTTCTAAATTAAGTAGCGAGACGCTTCGAACGTTTTATTTTTAAAGACTGCCTTAACTTGATTCTCACTTGACACAGAGAGAGCCTTTTATTTGACGAAACGTTAAGCTTCTCATCTTCTCTTTACATGTCCTTAAAAAAACTCTCTATGGATAAATGTTTTACATGGTCATGCCGCAGTTTAATCTCATCCATGACTTGCTTGCACACGGCTACATGTATGATTTCACCCTTGACAGAGTACTGGATTATGTGATGGATCCTGCTGTGTGGACCTAGACATTTTCGCCATCAGTTTGCTCAAGACTAAAAGAGAAGTCCAAGGTCAAGACGAGGAGGCGGCACTCAACTTACAAGAAAAGACCGCGGTCTAGTGTCCTTCACCTGCATTTGGCTAGCTGCACAAGTTTTGAAACAATGTGCAGCTCACAAAATGACCTATCGACCCAACTGTGAGCCCGAGCATGGAGACAATGACGGATGTTATGGTGTGACTAATCAAACTATTAGACGTGGGGTGGCTCATAACTGGATTTACATACTACACCATTATGTTTGTATCATCTAAGCGACGTAAAGTCATTATTTAGTATATTAAAGCCTTGTTCACTTAGTTGTACAGCTAATAGTTTCCCTTATTTATAAATAGTTGTGTGCGGTGAGAAATTCTTTATTCACAAATAATTTTTGTCCGCCGGTATTATTTATATAAAATAGTAACACTCACAAAATTGTATGTATATAATGAAAGCTGTTAAGACGATAAAAGATAATAAATTAAATAATAATATAGGAGACTTTTTTTGGATTTTTTTTTATCGACACCAATGCATTCCTTTTTGTTTTAGTGCACACATCATTTCGTTCTTCTCACCCAAATTCTTACGTTTAGTTGATTTTTTATTTTCCCTTGTAACAGGTTCATTTTTAACTGCATTTTTTCATTTTTCTTATTTTTCAAATTTACAGCTTAAAATTTTCATAATAGTCTGAAAATTGCTATCGAAACAGGAATTTAAAGCAAAACATTTTTCTTTTGCCATTTTCTTTTTCAATTGTGAAAAACATGATCCAGATTTTACGAATCAATCAAATTTTTCTAGGCTGACAAATAAAAAATTGATAAATTCCAGTTATTTGTTATCAATATATTGCACATTTTGTCAAGTTTGAGGTTCAAGGGATAACAAAATCTATCCCCTCCTCTTTTTCGCTTGATTTGAGCAGCAAAGGATAAAACAATCTATCCCTCCCACTTTTTGGCTGGTTTTGAGGAACAAGGGATAGAAAATTCTATCCCCTCCTCTTTTCTGCTTGGTTTGAGGAACAAGGGATAGAAAATTCTATCCCTCCTGTTTTCGGCTGGGTTTGAGGAACAAGGGATAGAAAATTTTATCCCCAACTCTTTTCGGCTTGGTTTAAGGAACAAGGGATAGAAAATTGTATCCCCTCCTCTTTTCGGCTGGGTTTGAGGAACAAGGGATAGAAAATTGTATCCCCAACTTTTTTCGGCTTGGTTTAAGGAACAAGGGATAGAAAATTGTATCCCCTCCTCTTTTCGGCTGGTTTTGAGGAACAAGGGATGGGAAATGCTATGCCCTTACTAAAACTATTACCATTTGAACCACACTTTTTTTTGTCAGCTTTCCCAATAATGAATATACATTGTAAATACAAAATGTACGTACTTTTCTTTGATAGTATGATGCAATAATAGTTTGGAGTACAAAATGTTAAACATTTGTTTGCTAACAAAAGGTATAAATAAAAAGACTGTTAAAAATATTTTTAAAAGTGCACCCGATTCTTACTTTGTTCCTCCAGCAACATTTTATGAAGAAAAACAGCATGATTTTAACATTTTGAAAACAACTTCAAGAAAAGTTGCTATATATTACCCCAAAAAAGGAAGAAAAAAAATTGTAGTTAAAAATGAACCTGTTTTGTGATGAAACTGAATTGTTCACCAGCCTCACTTTATGGGCATTGAAGAATACACTTGGACCATTTTAAAGTTGAATGTCTACTGTTTACGACTAATGAAATTAAATCAAGACTCATCTAAAAGCGCACAAAAATTGTTGCTACTTTGCGTTTTCATTTTTTTTTTATCGGCCATGGATTTTAACTTGTTGTGTTTAAATTAAACACGAGTTATGGCTCCACAAGTAGGCCGGTAACAGCTCATTTGCTGGCATTTTAGTTGCTTTTGTAAGAGTGTTTCTGTGATGTTTTATTTACATTTACATTTTTTTTTTTTTTCTTTTTTTTAATCGTTCCTTTTGCTTTGTTACCCAGTAATCAAGATATAGTCAGCTGTACCTGATACGGGCTCGTAAAAGACGGCAAAGTAAAGTTGGACAATGTACAGTCATAATTTTGAAATGAGAGGTAGTTTTTAAACTTTTAATATGTCTTGATAAAATAATGGACCAGAGTTAAGATACAATGAGCTTTTTTGTCTCAGTCACCACTTGTTTCATTCAAACTACCGTTGCTAGATTGTGTTATTATCCAGTTAAACACAACATAATAATAACACAAAATTGTTCCCCCTTTATTCCCCAGTTGTTAAATGTTTCGCATAGTAGTCATAGTATTCTGTCATGGCATTAACTGTTTAACGTGTCTTTTTGATACGATAAAAAATACAAAAGAACTTACACGTTCACGAATCCTCTGTAATGTTTACTGACGTGCCACAAAGCTCCACCAACAATGGCGACTATCATAGATACACCACCGACCACTGATACGACAATACCAATGAGTCAGGCTGCGACAAACACAAGATAAAAACATTTCGGTCAAATCTAGGAGTGCTATTATTATTCAGACAACTAATCACTTTTCAATGTCGACTGAACTATAAGTAAGATGTCGACTTGATCTCGACAAGATGACTGGGGTACCGTTCAGTCAATCCACTGTTGATCGAAGCCATTTCTCCAAAGTGTAGTGACCTGGGGTTGTCATTTTCCTTGATATTTGAGACTGGACCTTTCCATGTAACTAAAAGGGGTTCTTTGTTTGTTTGTTTGTTGGGGTGTTGGGGTGTTTGTTTGTTTGTTTGTTTGTTTGTTTGTTTGATTGTTTGTTTGTTGGTTTGTTGGGGTGTTGGTTGGGGTGTTTGGTTGTTTGTTTGTTTGTTGGTTCGTTGGTTGGGTGGGGTGTTTGTTTGTTTGTTTGTTTTTCTTTTTGGTTTGCTTTTGTTTATTTATTTATTTAATTAGTTATCTATGTATTTATTAATTTATTTATTATTGTTATTATTATTATTATTTGAAAATTTGTTCCACTCATGAACTAAAGAAGAGAGACATTGAGAGCAGTTGTTTACGGTCAGTTGGGCAAGTAAAAAGCTCAAATAACCTGCATAATAGATAGGTATGTAAATACGTCTTTTCAATGTGAAGAATTATTTGAAAGAAGAAAACAAATAGTAATAACTCAGTTTCTGTAAGTTTTTTAAATGAGATAAACTATCGAACGCAACAAGTTGATTTCTTAGTTTGATCAAAGATGACTTGGTGAGTTTATCACCAAGACTTTGTATACTTTCAACAAGTTGACATCAATTTCAAGATTACCGGTAATAAGTTGACAACTTTTAAACTCATTAGAATCTTGTTGGTGTCAGTGTATTTTGAGTGTTCCTCCCCTTTTTCCCTATCACGTCTTTCCTTTGAGCTCGGAGAGCTTTAAATTAATTAACCAGGGTCAAGAATAGGAGGGTATAATTTGACACTGGGCTACCCTTGATGTGGGCTTGGTTCCACCTACCATTACTGTCACTTCCTAAAGGGTTACTTTCATGCATGCCTTTCGTCTGATGAGTGGTAGACTCTTCAATGGGAGTGCAGCTGGGACCGATCCTATCGGGTAGACAAGAACAGCTACCATTAACTGGATCACAAACAGCTCCTTCCAGGCAAGTACAGTTCTCCTGACAGTCAATCCCATAGCGACCAGCTGGACAAGTGACGTTGCAGTAAGACCCTGTCCAACCAGAAGTGCAGATACAAGACCCGGTTACAGGATCACAAGATGCATCATTTAAACAGTTGCAATTCTTACGGCAGCCATAAGCATGCGAACCAGGATCACACGGTGAACTGCAGTTTGGTTCTTTCCAGCCAGCCATACATGAACAACCTCCGACAGGGTCACAGTAGCTATTGACAGATGTGCAATTGCAAGTTTCAGAGCAATTTTGTCCAAAAGTGTTATTTGTACATGCTGCAAGTAAACAAAATAAATCCGAAATAAATAAATGATGGATAAAAAAAATATAAAAATACAATAAGGCGGTACATGTGGTAAAAACGATCAGTAAACAAAAATCTGTAAAATAAACAATGGCTAAAGACCAAGCAAATAGAAGTTCCTCATAAGTTTTTTTTCTAACACAGATTTGGTTACATTGTCTGCCAGGGATCCCCTGATTAGGGTGACTAGGTAAGAGGGGAGAGGGGTAAAAACTACTTACGGAGTGAGCAGTTGTTTCCATCTTGAATCCAGCCAGCACAGCATCTGCCTACATCCTCGTTATATTCAACATTAGTAGTGAAATACCTGTTTCAAGAAAGTCAAACTTCTTATTCGCAATAAATAAAGTAGGTTTTTTTTTTTTTCACAACACGCAAAAAGGACGGGTTTGTATTTTTTTTTAGATCAAGGCACACATAACCATTATGTTATACAAAGTAACATTATGACTTACGTTGTAATGTGACATTGAGCTCGTTCACCGGGACAGTCAGGCCAATACCTGGGTGTTGATTTTGCCTTCGTCTCACTTCGCACTCGTCTTACTCTTTATGGATTGACATATTATGACAATGATTAAACCATGTTAAAATAATGACTTGAAACCAATGTATTGCTGAGGACAATCAACAAGCCAACAGACAATAAACGAATACGCAATAAGTGTTATACCGTTACGGTAATGATAATAAATAAAATATAAAAACACAAAGCAATGCTTACAATACACGTAATTATAGCATTTGTAAATGGTTCAATAAGCTATCGTTAGACAACTTCTCTATCCATATTGCTGACTTAAACTTACTGATAAGTACAGAACTCCCCTCCATTGAGATCCAGGGTGAAGCATATCACGTACACCAGTACATGTACAATCTGGGCTATACTCGAATAATGTAGGAATACAACCATGGTTGTACCTCTCAACAAGCAACTATTTTACTAGAAGTGTTAGACTAAAAAATGACGGTACTTTGTTCTAGCACATGTGCCTCCAATCGTCTCTTTGGTTAGCTACATAGCCAAGGACAGGAACGTTTGTTTGCGAAAGTATACACAGTTGTATTCGCTTTCTGCACATTTCCAAATGCACATGTAAGTGCTTCGTCGTGACATTGAATTGGGCTTTGGTGTTTGAGGAAAAGCAATCTGCTTCAAAACTAACAATACTTTCAGGAAATAGATGATTTATAATTCCGTTTTTGAGTTTCACTTTAGTTTAACTATGACGCAATTTCCGTTCTTGTACAAACGAATTATGTATAGGGCCTATTATGCATAATGATCGGATTGTCAGAACACGCGCTTTGCTGTGCGCACTGCTGCTCCATATCTTGAGCATCAATGGGGTGCAGAGTACCCGGATGCATAATTAAGTTTTGAAGGATTGTTTCGCTTCATTTAGAAGGATGAAGGGTCTTCACCGTTGATTTGTTCATCGAAAAAAGAGGGGACAAATATTGTTGTCAGTTTTGGTTCACTCGGGGTTCTTAAACTAAACGTTCCAACATCACGAATCGCTATCTTTAAATTTGTAAGACGTACGATTAAGCCCCAAACTTTATTTAGATTATTACTGATTATTATAATTATTATTATTGTCGTTATTTTTTTACACTATAGCCTCAATCTTCTGCCCTCAATACATGTTGGTATGTAGCTATATGCAGAGGTTAAACACAGGTCTCAAAAGAAGACGGTCAGACTTCTTCGACAGTTTTAATAAAAAACAGTGTGAAACTGCAAAGAAACAAATATAGAGAAGTCAGTTTTATATGAGATTAAACTACAATACAAAATGGGTGCAAATAGGGATTAAAATAGCCAGAATTAACGTCAAATATAAAGACGATCACTTGTAAATCCTTCCAAGAACTGTTATTGAAGTGCACAATAACCCCGTCATGACACTATAAACGTACACCAGAGGAATATGCAGACATGTAATATTATAAGTACATCAGGTCAAGTAAACGATACGACATCTGACAAACCCAAATTTCGATAATAAACCAGAGTAGGCAAACAGTGAGCTGGCAATAAGACACATTTAGAAAATACAGAATAAGGGAATCTTACAGATTGTGCTTTAAGAAGAGCAAGAAACAATTGCAATATCGATGCAAAACCGCACTGCTTAAAGAAACGTGTTACTAGCTTGAATCACGAGGATTGCAAAAAGAAAAGAAAAAACACACACACACACCCAGGTACAGCACTCCTATACGTTAGAGGACACCTATTGTACTTTCTGTTGTTCCTGTATTGAAGCAATCCCCATTGGTTTTGTACACAAATGACTAGTGAGGACACCTGAAAACAAAGAACCGACTAGTGAGGACCTATTGTCCCTATTGTAAAATGTCCTCGGAGGGTTGGCAATACAAACACACACAAATGCATAGAAAATCAACACAAAAGTTCGCCAGATAAGTAAACCAATGGGCCAACAGTCTTGAGGGGTGCACAAGTTTCTCATCAGCCTCTTGAACACCAAATACATTTCCAGGTAATGAAACTTCAGATTTCTTTTCAATTTTTGGCTGGTCAGCCGTTTGGAATTTTTCCGAATTAGCCCAGAAAAACATCTCCTCCCATTCCCAGGCCAAATAGGACCAACTTTTAAGCTTAAATTTTGCAAATTTTCCTCAAAAGCTGTAAACACAGAACCCCCAGGTTGTGATAGATTCTTGTAATTACACAATCAATTAATTGCATGACCTCCAAAACGTTACAATTTTTTGTGGGGTTTTGTGGGGTTTCAAATTATGATAATCAGCTTGGTGCATGAATTATTGCCTATTTAGTGTGTTGCACCCTGAGGGGAACACTCAAGAAATGATCCAAAACATATAAAAAGAGGGATATAGAAGAACATAAAAGCATAAATATTAATACAAAATGAAGAGTCACCTTAAGAGCCAACGACTAATATCAATAATTTTCATTGATTTGGGAAATGTCTTGTAAACAGGAAGTCACTATTTCTTTCGCAAACCTATTTGATTTCTGACAAAACCGATAATTATAACTTCACTGTGACAACAAACACAGATGGCACTAAAATGTAACTTCTGGCCGCCGGCCGCCCCGCCAGTTTGTTTTATACTAAGTACATTTACATTGTATGCTCCGGCCTGTGTGTGTGTGCGTGTGGGTGCCCTTACACATGCCAACTTACGGGGTACTTTTAACAATGGAACAATGGACCCCACAAGGCAATTTCAATAGGAACAATAGGGCCCCACAAGGGAATTCTTTAGAAAAGGGAACAATAGAACAACAATAGCAGTACCCCACAAACCGGATCCGTAAGGTTGTGTGTGCGTGTCCGAAGTCCGTGCGAAATTGAAAGCATCCGTCACTGTAAGTTTATTCCCTGAAATAATTGTTTGGGCCTGTAAGACCAGTGCCTGTGTTTATCCTAGCGGATAAAGGCAGTGGACCGTCCACAAGGGCTTTGGCTCCAGCCACAGCTCCTGCTCAGGCCTGCTCCGTTTTTATACGCGCGCCTTCGAAACGGACTCCAAGAAGCAGATGAAGCCTAAGCCAAAATGCCAATGTTGTTATGTCAAAGTTTTTTACAGAAATAGAAGACGCATCGAACCACTGACTTGAACCAGGTCAACTACTGACAAATGGGTCAAGTTCGCACAAGAACCATTGTTGTCGACTTGCGGCTTAATATGTAATGGCAGGACTCATACTAAAAAAAACGTGCTGGGAACTACCTGAAAATACAGTCGACACTGGTTCTTGTTCGAGCTTGGCCATACTCGTCGTGGATTCCTGTCCAATAATAACGAGAACATTTGCTTATATTTGCTCAATGCAAATAGTGCATGTAAATTTAAATGTATTTTGGCTATTAAAGATTCTAAAGTCTCATGACTGTCTCATGTGTTTATGTTTTATTAAAAGATTTAAAGGTTTAAAAGATTCGTAAAAGCATTTCATGTCCAACAAATAGTGATTTTTACTTTTGGGTATTTCAATCTCAGATCTCAGCATCTTAGATCTCCGATTTCAACTTCCAAGTCTGATGCTACACAGTACAAATATAAATCTCAGGTCGGAGATTGTTTCAGACTTCAGACTGAACTTTACCCATCTAGTTGGAGTACCAAAACACCAATTTTAAGTGTGTACACTGAACTCGATTTCACCACTACATGTTACAGGATCTGTTGTCATACGATTGTATACTGGCCAGTATCAGTTGTTTGTGTTTTTCTTGTATTCTTGCACTTTAAACTACAAGTTAAAGTTTGCCATTTTCTTAAAGAAAGAGAAATAATAATGATCATCAAAAGTGTTTCCTTCAAATTTGTTTGTGTGTGTTACATTTAATCATTAATTGTATTTGGGTTTTTTTGTTTTTTGTTTTTGTTTTTTTAGGACGAAAGAAGGTGTACAGCAACCCCCCCCCCCTCCCTTCGCGCAGCATGGTTTATGAATGGCAAAGGATTTAACCAATCAAATGTGCTTGTTTTCGGTGACGCAGCGAATCATGAATATTCACTTTTAATAAATGAATATTTCCACCCAAAAACTTATTGTCCATGTTGTTGGTTTGTGGCATGTTGTTGATGAAGGAAGGCACCGAACCGTCTCGAAAGTGTGGCGTGCTTGGACAAAATTTTAGTAGAGAACACGCTTTTTTTTAGTTCAATCAAATAAAAATTGTACCAGAAACATCCGGATAAAATGCTCCCCTCTGCGCAATGTTTAATGTTTTGAATTAAAGTTGAGAAAGTAGCACTCTAACATGAAGTCAATGTGCACAACAATAGGAGGGGCCGTAAGTATTTTTTTATACCACTGAAATCGATTTGATGTTTCATGGGAATAGCCACGGCGGTGATTTCTGTTTATTAAAATCTCTAGGCCTATAGGGCCAAGGCAAGGCCGTTATTTTAACGAATCGATTCTTTCCCCCAAACAATCCTTCAATTACACTAAAACATGAATATTGTTTGTGATGGTGTGACGTACAGCAAGTGTATGATGTTGAGAGTATACCACTCATCTTATATACCGCCCTCTATTGACAACTTATAATGTATAATACAACTCATGTACTAAAGCATTACGTGGACTGAACATGACCCAAAGAGTTCTTAAACAAGTCAAGTAGTCATTGCCTCTTTCCTTTGAGTCTCAATCTAATGAACCCATAACATGGTGTCAGAAGTGAGCTGATATAGTGAACAGTAAACATCAGAGAATTGATTGAGATCGTTTAGAGAGTTGGAGTAGCCAGCCTTCAACCGGAGAAGAGAGTTTTACTTGGTGAGCCATTTTCTCTATAAACCAAGCACATGTGTGTATGTACATACGCCGATACACACGATGGCGTCATATCAAATACCGCCACCAGAATCAATGAACTGTAAAGGGGATCTTGCCAATAACTGGAGTTTTTTCAGAGAGAGTTTCGAAGATTATCGTAAAGCTGTAGAGCTAGATAAAAAGGATGAATCAATCCAAGTTGCTCTGCTCAAAAGTGTTATGGGGAAAGAATGCAAGAACATTCTTAAGCAACTTCAGCTCACAGATGATGAATTGAAAAGCCACACTACTATCCTAGATAAGCTTCAGGTACATTTTGCTCCGTCCAGAAATCTACTATATGAGAGATACATATTTCATACCGCAGATCAGCAGCCGAATGAAACTGTGGATCAGTATGTTATTAGATTGAGGCAACTGGCGGAGAAATGCAAATTCACTCAGCTTGAAACAGAGATGATTCGAGACAGGTTAGTGCTTGGTACCAAAGATAAAGCTGCCAGAGCACGTCTCTTCAGAGAAAAAGAGTGTGATTTGAAGCGAGCAATTGAAAGCCTGAGGATAAGTGAGCTTACTCAAGAACAACTAAAGAAAATAGATGTTCCCCTCACTGAAACAGTAAGCTATGTGAAGAAACAAAAATCCAGTGAGCACCGCAAAAGCAAAGAATCCTCCAGTGGCCGGAAGCAGCACAATAAGAACAAAACTAAGCACAAAGATGACAAGCAGAGTCAAAAAGTGCAAACCTGCAAATATTGTGGCTCCTCACATGAGCGTAACAGAGATAAATGTCCAGCTTATGGAAAAAAATGCTCACAGTGTGGAAAGATGAATCACTTCCAGTTGGTATGCAGACAGAAGAAACTCAATCAAATACACGAAGCTTCTTCAGATACTGATTCTGATGAATCAATTTTTGGCATACAGCTGATTGGGGCTGTCAACAGTGGAAACAGAATGCTTACTGTTCCATTAACATTCGATGCAGACGACGGTGAGATTGTAGTCAAATGTCAAATTGACACGGGGGCGACATGCAATGTAATGTCCTTTGCCAGCTTGTGCAAACTTCACCAGACGTCAGACCCCAAAATCAAGAAATCTACTGCCAAGTTGAAGCTGTATAATGACAGTATCATTGATGTCATGGGAGAATGTAATCTCAAATGTCACTACAAAGGACATCAACATCGACTTAACTTCAAAATAGTTAATGCTAAACAACCTCCACTACTGTCAAGCCAGACATGTACACAGATGGGTCTCATAAGTGTACACATAGATGATGCAGTCAATAGTGTTGTACAACATGATGCAGTTGAAGCCATATCAGAGCAAGATTTGGTTAACGAATTCAAGGATGTGTTCGAAGGACTTGGATGCCTTGCGGGAGATTACCACATTGAGATTGATCCTACTGTGAGACCGGTCCAGAATGCACCACGACGTGTTCCAGTTCCCATGAAGGATAAACTCTATGACAAAATATGTGAATTGGAGAAACGACGCATCATAGCAAAGGTAACTGAGCCAACAGCATGGATAAGTAGCCTAGTAGTAGTGGATAAGCCAGGAAAGATGCGAATTTGCCTAGATCCACGCGAGCTAAATAAAGCCATAAAGCGACCCAAATACCAGATGCCAACACTCGATGAGATATTGCCAACACTAGCTAACGCAAAATTCTTCACTGTCCTTGATGCGAAAGAAGGATTTCATCAAGTGAAACTCGATGAAGAAAGCTCGTACTTAACAACATTTTGGACTCCATTTGGCAGATATCGCTATCTCAGAATGCCATTTGGGATAAATTCGGCTCCAGAAGAATACCAGCGACGACAGATCGAGATTGTACAGGGCGTACCTGGAACAGCCGTCATCGCTGATGATATTCTTGTGTATGGCTGTGACATAGCTGAACACGATAGAAACCTGAGAGCAGTACTGCAACGTGCCAGAGAGACAAATCTGAAGCTCAACAGGAAAAAGCTCAGACTGCGCCTCAGTGAAGTAACATACATGGGTCAAAGGTTGACTAGCAATGGAGTACGACCAGATCCACGCAAGGTAGAAGCGATTCAGAACATGACAAGACCAGACTCGAAGAAAGCGGTCCAGCGTCTGCTAGGATGCATCAACTACCTTTCCCGATACTTGCCAAGGCTTGCAGATGTAAGTGAGCCACTACGAAAATTGACTGAGAGCTCAGCGCTATTCACTTGGCAGTCACAGCAAGAAGAGTCCTTCAAACAAATAAAGGACATGATCACTAGCGCTCCAGTACTCAAGTATTACGACTTGAAGGAAGAAGTCACAATCCAATGTGATGCCTCAGAAAAAGGACTAGGAGCAACTCTCCTTCAGAACGGGCAACCAGTTGTGTTTGCGTCCCGTACCCTCACATCTGCAGAGCAAAACTATGCACAAATCGAGAAAGAGTGTCTAGCCATAGTTTTCTCATGTGAGCGATTTGATCAATATCTACATGGTAGAGAGATGATCACTGTGAATACTGACCACAAGCCTTTGGTTCCAATATTCACCAAGCCGATACATACAGCGCCAAAACGACTTCAACGTATGCTCTTGAGATTACAGAAGTACAACTTGAAGGTGCAGTACCTACCTGGCAGTCAGATGTACATTGCCGACATGCTGAGCAGAGCATACTTGAAGACAACCGGAACGAGCCAACTGTCTGAACATCAGATATTTCATCTCAGACAAGAAGAGCAACTGTATGCGGAAATTGAATCAATCCAACAATCCAAATACATCCGAATGAAAGATACTACTCAACTTCAAATCAAAAATGCGACGAAGGAAGATCCAGTACTTCAAACGCTGAAGACAGTTGTACTGGGAGGATGGCCAGAGAACAGAGATGAAGTTCCAGTGTGTATCCGCGAGTTCTTTGGATTTCGAGATGAGATCACAGTACAAGATGGCACAATGTATAAAGGAATGCGAGCCATCATACCCAAATCAATGCAGAGCCTGATGCTGATGCGAGTTCACTCCAGTCATCTTGGTGCAGAAGCTTGCCTCCGTCGGGCTAGAGAAGTGTTATATTGGCCAGGGATGACAAGTCAGATAAAAGACAGAGTCAGTCAATGCGATGCCTGTAACGAGTTCCTCAACAAACAGCAGAAGGAACCGATGATGTCTTACGAGATACCGGAACGAGGATGGAGTATAGTCAGTCAGGATCTTTTTCACTACAGACATACCGACTACCTGATAACCGTTGATCACTACAGCGATTTCTGGGAACTTGACAAGCTCACAGATACACGAGCAGAAACCATCATTGAACATACAAAACAACAGTTTTCCAGACACGGCATACCACAGAAGGTTGTCACCGACAACGGTCCTCAGTTCATAGCCGCAGATTATGAGGAATTCAGTAGAGAGTGGGAGTTCGAGCACCAAACATCCTCACCATACCACAGTCAGAGCAATGGAAAAGCAGAATCAGCTGTCAAAATTGCGAAAAACATCATCAAGAAGGTGACCAAAGCAAAACAGGATCTACATCTTGCGATTCTAGACTGGCGTAACACACCCGCTGCAAATGGTAGCAGTCCAGTACAGAAACTGATGTCTCGACGAACACGTACCCTACTGCCGACAACAGAGGTCTGTCTTCAACCGAAGATTATCACAGGAGTACCGGAGACCATTAGACACCAGAAACAGAGAGCCAAACAACAGTATGACAAAACCGCTAAACCCCTACCTCAGTTGCAAATTGGAAAGCCAATCAGATTGCAGCCAAACAACCACAACATCCAGTGGAAACAAGGCAGATGCGTTGACAGTGATGGATCACGTTCATGTCTCATTGAACTAGATAATGGACAAGTGCTAAGACGTAACCGTAAACATCTACGCGCATCTACTCTTCAGACAGAGGTGACCAACTCGAGTGGAGCAACAGTTCAACCGCCAGCAGTTTCTACTTCAAATGGTCTACAGGATGAACCAGTGAATGCTCAGATGGACAAATCAAAAGGTCCAACCAACCCAGCAGAGATTCCACCGAGCCCTGGCAAGAGTTCAGTGAAATCCACTCGTACTAGATCAAACATCAAACCACCATCCAAATACAAGGATTTTATCCTTAAGTAGTTTGTCACATGACATTGGACACTAAATACTGTCATGAACTCAAGAAACCAACAAATCAAATATTCCTGAGTCAATTATAAGTTTTTACATTACTCAACTTTTTAATTGAACTTCTGGAGATGAACATTTCAATTGAACATTTGACTTAAAAAAGAAAGGAGATGTTGAGAGTATACCACTCATCTTGTATACCGCCCTCTATTGACAACTTATAATGTATAATACAACTCATGTACTAAAGCATTACGTGGACTGAACATGACCCAAAGAGTTCTTAAACAAGTCAAGTAGTCATTGCCTCTTTCCTTTGAGTCTCAATCTAATGAACCCATAACATATGACAGCGGCATGTCGTGGCGGAGTGGTCAACCGTTACACACTCGATCCGATGTGTTGGTTCAAGTTAGTTCCATCTGCGTCCTTCAAATGGGACGTATAAAGCTGTATATAGATCCTGTGTGGGTAATTTATCAGTGTGCAATGCACGTGACAGAAACTATGAATTCATACTATCGGAAGGTACTTTCACTTGTGTTGTTACCAAATTTAGCATGCATCATGCAGTGTGTGCGCCGTATCATACCTATCGTCAGACGGGTGTTTTTGGTTGCTTTGTCCACACATCATATTAGCGCCGGGCAGGCTAAGCTATCACCACTAGATTTGAATCGTCTGGTCACCTTGACATTCATGACAGACCTGGAATAACACGCGGGAGGCTGAGAGGCCACACTATGTTGCCCCTGGACTTGGCCTTGGTGTCCCTTCAACAGTTTCTCACATACTTTAAGAATAGAGCTTCCGATGGAAGTGCCCTTTAGCTTTAATTGCAGTATTAAAATGGCCTTGTCCATACTTGACGGAGATGCCCTCTCGAAGGATGAACAGGCATGTCAGTCATCGAGTACGACCCGACAGACAATATTATGACGTGACGAGTTTTAAATGTACACCAAAATCTTACTATTATTAATGTACATTATTTGTTTGCAGATAAACGTGTACACGTTTGTAACTCATTATCTGATAAAAAAAATACCTTCTCGGTCAAAGGGTGATCTCTCTTTTGTTGACCCGTCCCTCCCAGTCCAAATGACGTGGCGTTTATTTCTTGTCAACAGAGGGCGAAGATCATGAATCTGTTTTGGTTTTGCCCATATTTTGCTCCAACTATGGTTAAATTTTGTCCAACTGTACCAACAGACGTTTCTTTTGCAACGTCACAGCCCAAGTTTTTGCCAACCCAGGTTGGAAAACTATGGAAAGCCATCAAATGCAAAACATAAACAGATAGCTACAGTTTGTAACAACGTTACACAAATATTAAAAAATAGTGTTGAATTTATCGGAAACATTATTGGAAACAAAGCAACCGATCATGGGAGGTATTGTATTTAATTAGAAGCTTGCCGAATATGTTGAATTTGGTTAAAACATCTGTTAACACGATTGAATGCTTTACTAACATTCGGCGGTTCATGCCAATCAGCGCTGTTTGTTTATCAACAATGGAAAGGTCTACAGCTGGACCATAGAGTTATATAAAAAACTAAGGTTGCAGCTTTCAAACTATAGTTGGTCGAGCCCAACTATAGTTGGGGTAATTCGGTAATTGGGGCACATCAAGTCTAAGTCCCTTTTTGTTATAACCTGTTGTACGCTATGTGGGTGGAACGGAAACACCCTTGATGCTCCTGATCCCTGATCTGTTGAGATCACATGCGAGTTTCACCATACGGAAACCGGAATTTCGTGAGAACTGGAAAACGATCGTTGACGTAAGTGAAGAAAATAGTTTTTAATAATAAATGCAAAGGACTCTTGGATCTTTTTCTCATTAAGTGCTGTTGAAGGTAGTAAATTCAAGTTACAATTCAATTGAAAAGATTCCGGATCCCGGAGGGGAAAAATTTCCGTATCCAGCCACCACTTTTTCATTCGTCATGTTCGTTAATATGAAATACTAATTACTCACAAATGAGATATTCCTTTGGGTACAAATGAGTGAAAAAAGTGGTGGCAGGCTGCGGAAATTTTTCCTACATACCATGAATTTACATAAACGCATATAAATTACGGTTTATAATAAACCGTGGAAATTGAATTCATCGCAAAACATGGTTTGTGTTTAATTTGTAATATTAATAATGACGGGTTATAAAATATAATTATAAATCATGAAAATCAAATCATCATAAATCAGGGTTTATATAGACCATTATTGTTTATAAACCATGAAAATCAAAGCACCATAACACGTGGAATGAAGCACATAAAACATGGTTGATAAACCATACAAACATGACAAACTTAAAAGTTAAAGCATCATAAAAAATGGTTTACAAATTATGGTTTATAAACCAAGAAAATCGTGTGTTCACTAATCATGGTTTATAAACAATAACAACTGAACGTCGGTTTCATTCAACCTCCTTCCAACATGTCCAATTCTGATCGATTCCCGTGCAAAATTATCATCGTTATTCAGAATTGTTGCCTTCCGATAGCAAATATTACATGTATTACGCCGTCGTCCCTTGTAATCAATGTTGTGCTGGTCGCTGGTCCACAATAATCATGATATTGATAACCAACAGTTTGCGTATAAAACGATAAGCAATTGATTATTGTCCACCAGCATTGCACGCAGCATACCGGTACTACTACCACTACTAGTAAGTAGTAGTTACCGGTACCTCAACACACCATCAACACCTCCTATAATATACATTTTAAATCAACGAAAGAGGTATACATGTAGAACTGTAAAGTAAATTAGTAGGGGCTTAAGAAGAATTTCCATTGGTTGGAGGTTACCGTATTTCATTTGTAGAAATGGAGGGTTTTTACGCAAACAAATTATCATTAAGCAGCATACATGTAGCTGCTAGACGCCATTTTGCCTCCTCATGGAGCTTGTACAATATGAACAACCAAGGGCATCTTGTTGCAGATGGCTGGCTTATGAATGGCACTTTTTTCATTCCAAGCTCCGTGAGAAGGCATTATAATTAGAGGGGTTTTTTCACATGAAACTCCATTTTCATAAATTAATTATAACTTCAAACCAAAGGAAATTCTCCTTTAGCCCATACTTTAAAGTTCTATGCCTTGTTTGTTGATTCTTAAATGTATAATTGGAGATGTTGTTGGTTTGTTGTTGGTTTGTTGTTGGTACTCTTTGTGTTGAGGGTGTGTTGACGGTATTTAGTAGGACCCACACCACCATGTATTACCAGAATACGGCTTGGAGCAAGTTCATTTGCTAACTGATAATCAATGTTTTATATTTTTATACCTAAACTGTTAGTTATCGTGGACCAGCGTTGCGAGCAGCACACCATTGATTACAGGGACAGCACGGTAAAAATAATAAAAAAACATAAGCTTACCCCAAATACTTTAACTTGCCCCAAACAGTGCCAGTTGACCATTTTTACAGATCTCTTCAGAGACGCATGTACTTGTATGCGCTACCATAAATTTAACATATTGTACAGTTGAAACCTTGAATCACAGAGGAAGGAGTCCATATGGTTGAATTAGAACTGAATGAGAAATCAAAAACAACATGCCACTAATTGATAATTCAGGGCTTTCAGATCTGTTAGTTTTAACTTGTGCACCTACAATGTATACGGTTGTTGTATTGTTAAATTAAGTGTACAATGTAGTTAGAATTCACAACATTCATAATAAAACCATAAAAGTGCTCTACCCGTGTAGATTGCACAGTTAGAGATTTTAAAACCAAAAACCATTTTAAAGACATTGTTTTTAAATTGAGCATGCTTCGGCCAAGCTTGCAAAATTTGGGTCCAAAATGTCCCTGGGAAGAACCCTGCAAGTTTGTACACTAAATGAATTTTGTCAAACTTAATCATGCTTTTTTGGTAAGTTGAAAATTAATCTGGTATATTATATTTATTTATTTATTTACATGTATGTATTTCTTTATTCAACTGGGTGACCCAATCATTGGCAGTCACTGGTCTTGCATGAATACCAGCATGAGACAGAAAACAATTTTACATTTAAATAAAACAATAAGAAATTACAAACAATTTTTACAGGGTTTAAAAAATGCAAAGTTAAAACATTGTCATTCATGTCATTAAAGCAAGTATTAAATAAGAAAGTAAAATATAAAATATTGAACCACCATGTTTCATTCATACAGATGGGAGAGTGACAAATTTCAACACAAAGAAGCTTTGCAGGAATGAATAAATGTTGGACTAAACAACTACCTGCACCTCTTTGCCCTTCACAGGATTTGCCTCTAACTTCCATCTGTCCATGAAGAGCCAATGAAACCCCTAAGACTGTCTGTCAATTTACTAGCCTGCCAGCTTTTGCACTGGCCAATTCCATATTTCATATTAAATAAGGATGATGTAACCCCAGTTTGTTTTCTACTTACATTACAGGATAAGAACGAATAAGTTTTCTTTGGATTGAGTTACCATGCCTTCAAGAAAGAGAAACCAGAATTCTGATAAGCCAGAGATCATCAACAGTCAGACAATTATTAGTAACTTAACATTTAGAACCGGTGATGTAACACCGAGCTCTTTGATTGATGGAAACAAAGATTTAGATATGGGAGCAAATAGAACTGGCTTGAAAGGAGACTACAGAAGTATTCTTTTGTTATTGCTGCTTTATGTTCTACAGGGTATTCCTTTAGGTTTAGCAGGGAGTATTCCCCTTGTGTTACAAAGTCGGAAAGTTAGCTACAGTCAACAAGCTGTCTTTAGCTTTGTGTACTGGCCCTTCAGCGTCAAACTCATCTGGGCTCCCATTGTGGACTCACTGTTCGTGCCAAGATTTGGTCGTCGGAAAACATGGCTAGTACCAACTCAATATGCAATTGGATTCTTTATGCTGTTTCTCTCAAGCCATGTGTCTACTATCCTTGGTGATGTTGATGACGTGGATGAAAACTCACCACCAATCAACGTGTACTTCCTTACTGCAGTTTTTTTCATGCTGAATTTCTTAGCTGCAACGCAAGACATTGCTGTGGATGGCTGGGCTCTTACAATGCTATCAAAGAGGAATGTTGGCTATGCATCAACGTGCAATACAGTTGGACAAACAGCAGGTTATTTCCTTGGAAATGTTGTATTTCTTGCTCTTGAGTCAGCAGACTTTTGTAATAAATACTTGAGATCAGAGTCAAAACCTCATGGACTTGTGACTTTACCAGGTAATTTATACACTGTAGTAACATGTTTTACACTACAATGTTTTGTTTCATTTTGTTTTTCAAAATTTTGGCTTGGGTTTCAGCCCTGGGCTCCCTCCGTTTTATGTTGAAACACCGTTTAAAATGTACACTACTCCAGAACTGATAGCAAGCTCAACCAGGAGCTGGAGCTGAAGCCGAGGTTTGGAAAAGGACCCCAGGGTAAACAAAGTTGTTGGATTAGGTACTGCTTGCATTACAACCACCAGACAGAAAAAACACACCTTAGAACCAGCAATGTATATAAAGCACCAGAGTTGTTGCTTTCTTACTGTGCTCTATTGTTTAACATCTTTCAAAATTCAACAGAATGCTACAGTAATAACCTTTTTTTGTGGGGGGTATTTTGATAATCTGCAGTTCAAAGTTCCACTCTTTCTGCGCAATGTTGATTATGACATGAGCCTGTAGCGCCTTGTAAAAGGATTTACAAGGTGGCGTGGCATATTATTCACCCCAAAACTGCAAAACACTGGTTCAAACCTCTACTCTATGAAAAAGGGTACTGACTTCTTTTACATGACTTACACAACCTGACAACACAAAGTGTCTTGTTCAAGGACATAAGTGCCTTGACGAGGGCCCAAAAATGCACTCTGCAGGCTCAAATTTGGGGGGAAAATCCACAAGACCGCAGGGTTTAGCCACTATATGTACATCTAGCTTAAAATGTTTACTTTTCTCGACCAGAATATTTCCTGCAAGACCTGAATCAAAACGAGAAGAAACAAAATCAGAGTGTTACAGTTAAACTGTTTTTGTTTGAAGAAGCATTAAGGAAAGATTTTTGTTTTATGGTTAATACTTTGATGCAAAAAAATAGTTAGTGGCCTGACGTTTTGACCCTAGCTTGCTAGCAGAGTCTTTTTCAAAGGCTAAATGACAAGACAACAAACATTAACAGGTAAACTGATGTAACAAAAGCAGTCAAGTGGAAATAGATGATAGAGATGAAAGCACACGGAGATAGCAGGAGGTTGAACAGAGAGGAGGATAACAAAGGGGGCATTGTTCAACAAAATGGAAAGATATTTATCGAACTCGAAGTCAAGATTTTAACATAATTTTTAAATTGAAAAATGAGGTGAGGTACTATTATTCAAAAACACAAGACTACCGGACTTGTCTGGCTGTAAATGTACTGGCCTGATGCTACAAACACTGGCCTTGGGCCTGCGGTCCAGTGTAAATTTCCAGCCCTGTTCTGACTGCACCAGAACTGGAGTCCGGTGCTCTACACTGCTCATCAATGCAATGACATACTACATGTGTCATGTACATAAATGACTGTACATTGTAGTAAGAAAAAAGTTCCCTTGAACCATACACATGTACTACAGCAACTTTTGGAATTTGGATTAGAATTTTTACCAAGAATTTAATTTTACACGTACCAGACATTCCATCTCATACAGAACTTTTTTGACAAGTCGCAGATGGCTCATTGCTATGTACTACGTATGTTTTTGTTTTGTATTTATAATGATTGAACGTAAAAACTGTTATGTTTTCCCTTGTTTTTTCATGACAGATTTTCTGTTTTTCTGGGCTTGTGTGTTTCTTGTAACAACAACGCTGGTAGCACTCCTAAAGCGAGAGAAGCAGGGTCATTCCACTGAGGATGAACTGAAATGTGGAGTCCTCGGCACTTACATGCAACTCTATAAACTGTTAAAATTACCATCTATAAAAACATACATGCTGTTTGCATTAACTTATAAGGTAAGAAAGGTACTCAGTTTTATGCTCAACCCCAAATTATTTAAAATACACCCAGTCAGTTTCCCTTGTGGTTTATTCTGATATTTGAAATACAAAAGTCGCATCCCCTTAACGTGATCCCTCGGTTTCAGTTTCCAAGGTTGTATCATAAACTTGGGTGTGATCCCGATTCCCTAATCCAGAGGTCGTTGGTTCAAATGCCATGCTAGTAAATTTGTCTAGTTCAAGCCCAACTCAGGTAAAAGAATTCTCATAATTTTTGGGTGGTAGAATGACTACTCAGTGTATGTCTAAATGCATACACTGTACATGTACATATAGACATATAAGCTTGATTTATTAAACTCAGTTTTGTGGGACACTCTTTCTCCAAAAGTCCTTATGAAAGTACAAAGAAACTTACAAGTCTCTAACCTCACATTAAAAGTGTGTTTAATGTCATGGTATTTGGTACTCCTTCAGAGGGAAATTTTAAACCTGGCATAAAATGTCAACAAGAAATGGGTCTGTACATTTAAGGAGGAATTGTTAGAAAGTCAAAAGCAGTGCCGTTTTAATTGAACATCTTGGAAAATGAAAAATCGAAGACGAACCAAAAGTACATGTAGGATCATATAGATTGATATTATATTTTTTTCTATTAATTACCATAAAAAACTTACTTGGTGAGAAGCTCTGCAACTGTTGATGTTATAACTATTTTGAGAAAGGATTTTCTTGTAACAGTATGGTTTGGATAAGTTTTCATCCAAAAACATTTGAATCTAACGAAAGATACAACCATAAATCATTTCTCAGATTTCTGAGCGTTGCTGTCCTTTCACAAATGCAGCCGGAGGTGTGGTTGGTACCTGCCGTCACTAAGCTTAGCTGCTGCCTCACTAAACTGTGCCAGTCTTTTGCTGTTTTTCCAACAATACAGTCTTCAGCTGAAATATTCACAAGTGACTTTTGTCAGATCTTTCTAGATAATTTTGCCTATTATACTACATTTTGCACAGTGGCAATACAATCTAGTAAGGTTTGTGGAGCCATTATGTATATAAACTCTCTTTATGAGTTGTAGTGGTTCTGAGAAGAACACGCGGTTTCACATTTTATTGTCCCCCTTTCTACAGGTGGGGTTTGCAGCTGCAGATGCTGTGACGGGACTCAAGCTAATCGAAGGAGGTGTTCCCAAGGAGAAGTTAGCTCTACTTGCTGTCCCAATAGTCCCTCTTCAAATTCTTCTTCCATGGGTTATCAGTAAATACACCAGTGGACCAAGACCACTAGATATATTGCTAAAAGCATTTCCAATTAGGTAAGTTTGAAATTCTCAAAGATAGGGTCATACTTTGGTAATGACATGTACATTTTATCCCAAAGCCTCCTTGTTATTAAGATGTCAATGGTAGTTGTGGGCAACAAGCATGATGTGAAATTGTGATTATTTTGTCTGAAGAGTCCCCCCCCCCCCCCATTGATTAGAAAACAACAAAACTATGTCATCAATTTTGAACCTCTGAAACTCTCCTTGGTGAATTTTGGAGATTAAAGTTTCTGTGGTGTCCGTTTGTGAATACTGCTGCTAGAGGTGCGGTAGAAACACACTGTCACTGCGTAAACAGGGAAGGAGTCTATGTTCTGCATGAAAATAGTTCTGTTGCTGTGGTCATAGCAAGTTGACACTCTAATCAGCTGGAACTTTCTCAGGTGACTTTTCTTGAATATTTCTTGATAAGTTTTCCTAATGATAGTTTCGTTGACAAAAAGCATTTCTCAACTCTCAGAGGTAGAGCCAAATTTTTGCGATAGCTGTGAATTGGAAGAATTTTTTGTTTATGTTAAGTACCCATGGGTACATTACAAAATTCCATGGTAACCTGAAATTGTTTATCACAGATTTTGTCCACTGCTCGCGTTTTTGCTCTGCAAGCAGAGCCGTGGCTGGGGCAAAGTTTTGTACATTGTGTTGCTTAACATACAGCAACATTATGCTCTCTAAATCTAGTAACCCATTTTATACTCTGCTGATTCTAGTCTGAATTTACCCAGAAACCCTGGTACTACTCTGGTTCATTCTTTGTCGTTACCCAAGAATCTGGGACTAAATCAGGTTCACTATTTCTAGTTACCCAGGAATCTGGTACTATTCAGGTTCACTATTTCTACCCGCCACAACAATTTAATAGATGTGTTAATTGCACAGGGGATAAAACAATATTCTTTATTTTTTACCATAAAATAATGTGTATTAAGCACAGTGTACTCGGTGCTTTCTGAAGTCCTGTCATGTGGGGAAATTTGTTTGGTTTGATATAAGCACCTTTGTTGCAAGTATCTCAAAACCTTCTTAACACATTATGACACGCCCCTTCCTTTGTGAAAACAAGTGACAATTAATCCTTTGAAATCAAACAAGTGATTGGTCAAATGGTTTAATAGCAAACAATTATGACTCAAGCTTTTGTGTTTTGTTTTCTAGATTGCTTATTGGCGGGACAGTTTTTTTCTTCATAGTTTGGTGGACACCATCAATGAAAGATGATAACGGAGAGTTTCCTTTGTACTATTATGTTGTGATAATCCTCGTCTACACTTGTTATCAGGTAAGGCATTGGGTCAAGCACTTGTTCAGAATACCTACCTCCACTCCACCCTGAAATCTTATTCAAGAAGTTGACTTACTTTGTAGGAAATGGTACTGCAGGCCTAGATAACATTGCTTGTTAATGGGCAAGGCGTACAAATCTATCCGAGTACAATTATTTGAGTGTTGGGTTACCATAAAGTGGAGTAGCTTGATAGATTTGGTTCTGAACCCCCAAACCACACACTCTTATCGGAGTTCAAACATTCGGCTGATGAGTTACCTAAGAGTGGATTATTTTGGTGGATTTGGTACTGTACCCTAATCAACACATTCTTAGCAAGAGGCCAGGCATACCAATCTTTTCAGAGTCCAAACATTTGGCTGTTGAGTTACCAAAGAGTGGAGTGTTTTAATGGATGTGGTACAGTACCCTAAACCACCCACTCTTAGCAAGAGGCCAAGCATGCCAATCTTATCAGTGTCCAAACAATTGGGTGGCAAGTTGATGGACTTGATGCAGTACCCCCAAACCACACGATGTTAGCATGACACCAGTCATGTTTACCAATCTTATCAGAGTCTAAATTTTGGTGTTGAATTGTCATACAGTTGAATATTTGTAATGGATGTGGTGATATAGCCAGCTCAAACACAACTCTAAAGAACTAATGAACTGTTTTGCCTCCCTATCCACAGATACCATTGTACTCTATGTTTGTAGCAAGCATGGCGTTCAGTGCACGCATAAGTGACCCTCGCATAGGAGGTACCTATATGACCCTCCTCAACACTGTACAGAACCTCGGAGGTAACTGGCCATCAACTTTAGCATTATGGATGGTAGATTTTCTGACTTGGAAATCATGTGTAGGAGGCACAGAGTCAAACTTAGAGTTGGACTGCGACAATAAAGTTGAGGCTAAGGTAAGGGTAAAAGCTATTTGTAATGGCAAGGCATTTATAGCTTTATGAGCTATTAGGGAAATCTGAGAGAGCCCATGATATTCAAGGGGCATTGAGGGAGTTTCAGGTTTTAAATTCACCTCACCCATCCTCCATTAAAAGCAGAGATTTATCTTTTCTACCCCCCCCCCCTCCAAGCACCTCAAAAGACCCTCTAATGTACACCCTGAATACCTGCTGTTTTGAGCATTTCCAGCATACATGTACATCATGCAGTTCTAATGTCAGAATGTCTTTTTTAGCACACACATCCCCCCTCCCCCTCTTCCCCGGAAAATAAATAATAATGAAAAGTTGTTGACTTAATTTTATTTAGCGACTCCCACATGTGTTTGTATGTATGATACAATCAAACAGAGAACGTACATGTATTGGTTCATCATTAATCCTGATCCTTTTTGTTTAAAGTCCTTGGTTTCAATGGATAGACAAGTTCACTCACAACCAGTTGAATATTTTCAATTGCTTTGCAGTATTTCATTTCCCTGATTGTCCTGAATGTGTTTTGTTATTCCTGCAGGCATGTAATGAGGCAGGAGGACACTGTGTTACTGATATTGACGGCTATTACATCGAGCTTATAGCTTGTCTTATCATCGGTTTCACCTGGCTAATATTTAGATCAGAAAAAGTTCGCAGACTTCAAGATTTGCAAGAGGAAGATTGGAAGTGTCCTGATACACAATGACTAATCACTATTGTATAGGACTTCAAAGAACTCAAAAACACTTCAATATGTTTGTTAGACTTGCTTTCAAGGACATTTAGCTGTTTTTTTAGCTGCTCCATTGCCATGTTATGTACAGTGTAATGTAGTAGCACTCAGACTCGTAAAATACTCAAGTATCATTTGGATGGTAATTTGACTTGACTACCAAAATACCTGTACTCGAAGTCCATTCTTGATACTTGACTGAAAAATGATCTGGACTTGAAGTCAGGTACTTTGGTACTTGACTAAAATTTTACTTGGACTCTGGTTTGAAGTACCAATGGTCAGTTTAGCACTTCCCTTTCTGCTTTCCTATACATGTGTCAATGCAAGGAATAGAGGAATAAAGCTTGGGAAAAACTAATATTAAAATTGTCTGTGATGTATTCATGTTTAAAAATAGTTATTACAACAAGCAATCAATGACGCCTGGAAATTAATCAAAAATCAATCAATTATTTACACCTCATTTTGCAGGTTTTTCTTCTGAAGTACGTATACTCGTAGTGCAAGATCCAAGTACTTGGTACTCAGCTGTTGGACTTAGTTCTCAGATATCAGAATACATGGTACTTGGACACTTGTACTCAGTCTCAGTGGCCCAAGTATGTATACTTGAGTATTACATAGCTACCATAGTACTTGGCAGTACTTGATACATAAAACTTACATACTCGACATAAAAGTACTTGACTCTAACACTGGTACCCAGGTACAGTGCTCATTGATTGTTTTCCAATTCACCCTAATTCACTAAAACATTGATTGGGACTTAAAGGGAATGCACAATATCGGTATTGTTGGACAAAATAAATAGACCTGCACATTAGATGGTATGGTCATGATTGAAACCTTTCCTTTAAATCGTTTTGCCTGAGTCGCTAAAGTGAATATTTAAATAAGTAATAAGTTTAAATACATCCTGGGTTTGTCTTTAATTTCCCATATAATAGTTTATTAAAAATCAATAAAACGATAAGTAATGGAATACAATTCAGTATTTTAGGTTATTTTGCTTGTCATCATGATACACAATTTGTTTTTAATTTTTTTTATGACAAACCCCATCAAAATACTTCATATATTTTCATTAGGTTTTGCTATTAAATCATGACCATTCTATGTTCCTACGCAGCAAGACAGCTAAGTGTAAACACCCGTAGCAGGGCTAACAATTCAAGAAATTATCCACACAAACCAGGGGCTTGTAGCTAGGAGCTTTCATTTGACTAGATGTATTCATGGCATTCATACACAATCATAAGAAGACCCCATGCAATGGCCGCCATTGCTGATGAAACGGGCACGCGTGGAGAGCTATCATTGGGCTCGAGTTGTTCGCGAACACGTGTGCACGTTTCTATTGTTTGTCATCAAAGATAGCGGTCAATGCAAGGGGTATAAGTGCATCCTCGTTCCCAGGGTTGATCGATCTTGCTGCGTCTTTTTTCCCCAGCATGCCTTGCTCGCTCATAACACCTGTAATTGTTTGGTTAAAATGTGCCAGAATCTAGCACATTTTAATTAGGCCTGCATTTGATCCACTCAACGGGCCTGCTCATGTATGGTGACCCGCAACCTCGTTACCGGGGGTGATGGATCTTGCCGTGCCATTTTTCCCAGTATGCCTTGCATGCTCATAACCCCTGGAATAGGTACATTAAAATGTGCTAGAATCGGGTACATTTTAATTAGGCATGTGGCCGATCCACTCTACCACGCGCCCGCTCAAGTATGGTAAGGTGCGAAAGAGGCATCAAGACATCCTCGTCAAAAAGTCAAAAAGCAACTGGTCCTCTGTCTTTTTTCTGACGTTGTGAAAAACAGGTTTCACAAATTTGACTCGTGCTGCAGGGCCTCGCAAAATATTGTTCAAATTTTGAGAGCGGTTATTGGCTTTTAAATATTTTACAATTTGTATCAAA
This sequence comes from Pisaster brevispinus, assembly GCA_023634235.1. Lineage (NCBI taxonomy): Eukaryota > Metazoa > Echinodermata > Asteroidea > Forcipulatida > Asteriidae > Pisaster > Pisaster brevispinus. Next base: position 8,700,027 of record JAMKCF010000002.1, on the reverse strand, counting down.
GATTGTTCATCAATCCATGACTTATGACTGCAAGTAGGAAATACAATGAAAACGCAAAAATAGCTGCAGAATGTTTGATTTCCTTAGAGGATACAAGTCTGTTAAACTCTCTGAATCATTCTTTTAAAGAAATTTTTTCTAAGATTCCATAAAGAACAAGCCTGAACACCCAAAATACTATAACATTGACCTACCAAGATAATACTTAAATTACAAACCACATTTGTATTACCTAATCATAAAACATACAGACTTTTATCATGGTTTGACCATCTAGTTCCCTGTTTACACAATAAGATCTGTATGCTCAATGTGGCCCGGAAGGGCTAGACTATTTTTATCCGAGCCTTGGTTTGACTTGTTATATGAATTGATTAGGGGAGAAAGAAGATGATATCCACGAAGCCTATATACCTTTTTCAAGGTGCGGCCATCATGATTTTCTCCTATTTTAAATCAATGTAAGCAAACCGAGGCTGGAAACAGAAATAGTCTGGTTCCTTTTTGTACAATGAATATTAGTATTCATTAACGTTATGGTGGATACAGGAAACATGACCAAGATGGTGGTAGCATAACAAAGGTCTACAAAGGATGTGTCCTAATTGGCAGCTACAGCTATGACGTTGAAGTGTAGGACGTCCTTATACAGACATATAATACCAGTGCGCCCTCACCGACAAAATGTAGCTATTGCGGTTCCGCGCGCAGGTTGACGAATGCAGAGTGCAAAACAATAGTTTTCTGACAATGAGGCAAGGAAGGGCCTTGCACCGGATTTGGATTGAGTCAAGTCTAATCAGCGTTGTTTTTCAGTACATCCCCACCAGGGGTTAGTGACGAGAGGTATCGGTAAAGCGTGCTGCCCATGGTAGCGAGGCTGGCATCAAGACTAAGAGCAGCTGGTCCCCATCCTCCAGCCTCGCTACCATGGGCAGCGCGCCGTATCAATACCTCTCGTCACTAACCCCTGGTAGGGATGTACTGAGAAACAACGCTGATTGGCTCCAACGGGTGACTACTTTGCGTGCACGCTTGTTAAAAACTTTCGAGCGCATGTATGGCGCTTGTAGCAAGGCATGCTGGGAAAAAACGGCGCGGCGAGATCGATCACCCCTGGGAACGAGGATGCCCATCCTCGTCCCAGGGGTGATCGATCTGACCTTCGCTCGGCCCCAGCGGCCTATCCAGGACCGCTGGGATGGGCTAATCAGCTTGCACAGATTCTTGTTCAGGAAGTACGTCATGCGTGCAGTGCTCGCAGTGTGAGTGTGATGCATGATGGGACTGAGCATTAACCAATGAGCGTGCTTGATACGTTTGCCCATCCCAGCGCCTTTGGTTTTAAGGCAAGGCGCTGGGGACGAGCGAAGATCTGACCGCGCCACTCAAGATTCCTGACCAGGAGGTCCAGCCTTTCCGCTCAGCAGCTGCACTGGACTCACTCTGGGTTGTTGGTTATGCTCTGGAACTATAGACCCCTTGTCCTTCATGGAATGGATTCATGACAGTGGTCATACAGAGTGATCTACATGAATATCAGAGAACCAGGATAGAAACCTTGCCCTTCATCAACCTGGACCCCTCCAATCCAAGTACTGTCTACACTGCATTATGCTTTGCACAGAAACAGTGTGAAAGGCATGGCTTGAGAATATGTCCAGTCATATTTGACCAGCATTTATACATTAAAAAGGCTGCAGAGATTGTAGCTTCTTCACAAGATCTAGACAATTAGTAGTTGTCCGTCTTGGCGGATTTCACCTCCTCATGTCTTAAATGGGCAGCATAGTACATATAATGACAGGAAGTGGGCTAGCAGAGCTTTAGGAGATGGTAAATACGCAAAATGATCCTTTATACATATGCTATTTGGCCATGCTTTTTCTCGTGCTCTTCGTGCTCACATTCTTACTTCAGCTGCTCTCATTGGCATCTTGATGGGTACACCTGGCACATGGATAGCATAGACAAAGATCACGTGGGGAACCTTTACAGAGCCCTTCTTAACCAGGACCAGAAGGCCACTGACGCAGCTGAGGAGGAGTGTGTCAAACAGTTACACCAGATCATTTCACAACTCCTTGACCAAGCTGCAAGTGCAGTGTATCAGACAAGTGGCCCTTCTGCAGCATTTCGTTCGAGCTGAAAGGACAGGAAACTGGAAGCTCCACCTCTGATGTGTGAAGGAAATGATCCCACATTTCCATGCTGCAGGACATCTTCCCTACCCTAAATCTGCTAGGTTGTATTTGCAACAGATGGAAGTCTTAGCGCAAACCATGCCGGCAGACGAGTACAGACTATTCGCAGAGAATGGGTACTTCACCATCCGTCGTGTCAACTCATTCTGGGGCGGAAACTTCTCCGATCAGACCATTGAACAATTCTTGATGCGGATGCTGAAAACATCTGGAGGAATGACTCGTGACCGTGGTATCACAGACAGTGCGTACATTCACAAAGTGGGTCCATGCCCTTCCTCGTTGTGTTCCTATCTGTGACGCAGTGGAGCAGTTCACATGAGTCCGGACAGGTACAACAAAGCAACATAAAGACCTACGGCAAAGCACCCAGTCAAGAGATAAGACGGATCGTGGAGTCTTTGTTGCAGGTACATCTACCATTTGTTGGTTATGAAACCGATCGCCTGGTGTCCCTGTCGACTGGCATCGTTGCAGATGCATCTGCCAACTGTGATAATGCTTTTTAAAAATTGGTCAAAAAGCGGCATCGGAAATGGCTGGTAAGAAGTTCACAGACATAAGACTGCGCCGTAATGGCAAGGTGCAACAATTGGTTGTAAGGGTAAGACAGTAATAGTCAGGGGACAAGGCATAGAAGTTAATCCAACTATATTATTCAATAGAATCACATGTGTCCTTCAAAACAGTTCTGAGATGGAGTCTTTCTTGGCATACGAACTTGCTCCTCAGCCACCTTCTCTTTTCCAGGACGGTGGGATGCGGAAGCCAACAAAGAGTTCATTGGGTTTCTTGTTAAAATCGTTCACCCAGCAATCCAAACTGCCAAAGAATGGCCGTTTTGTCTTAGATGGCGGTCATCTTCTTCAATCGGTTGTTTGGCCTCTAAAAAACTGTTTTCCCCCGTTGACGTATATGTGCTGATATAAAGGGTGAGAGCCAGTGTCAGAAACAAAAACTGTCATTCTCATATCCATAAATTTAACCAGTTTTGTCACATTTAACTTAACTCGTTCCCTCGAATTTATATTTCGATGGAACGAAATAATACTTCAAGGGAACAAAATAATATTTCAGGGGACCAAAATAATATATCGAATTAACGAAGTAGTATTTCGAGGGAGTGAAATAATATTCCGAGGTAAAAACCATTATAGAATAATAATCCGAGGTAAAAACCATTGAGGGAACGAAACAGCATTTCGAGGGAACGAAATCATTTTCGAGGGAATTTAATAATAATTCGAGGGAACAAAATAATTTCAGTATTTTTTAACCTTGTCAATATGTTTTTACCTGTCCCTTTAGGGGCTCCGTAATTTGTTTATTTTTATTTGATAGATTTAATAAACAAATAAATTTACAGGACCATGCAATAAAACAACCATTAAGGTGAAAAGTGTATACTGTACAAGTGTGTATAAATCACTTATGAAAAATAAACAAACAGATTTAGGTTTTTTCTCGATTGAACCATGTTAAACGGAGCCCCTAAAGGCACAGGTAAAAAAAAATCTTAATTGTTTTGTTCCCTCGAAATACTATTTCGTTAACAAAAAATACTAATTTGTTTCTTCCAAATAACATTTTGTTCCCTGGAAATATTATTTTGTTCCCTTGAAATAATTTCGTTCCCAGAAAATATTAGTTCATTTCCTTGAAATGTTATTTCGATAAACAAAATAATATTGCGAAGGAATGAGTTAATTTATAATTAATATTATTTCGAGGGAACAAAATAACATTTCGAGGTAATGAATTACCATATTATTTCAAATAATAGAACAAAACATTATTTCGTTCCTTCCAAATAGTTGAGCGGCTACAAAGGCCTTAATATGTCATTTAATATCAAGATATCATTACAAGATCGCCATACAACTAACAGCCTGGTAATGCGTTTCTTTCTTTTGTTTTGTTGTTGTTTTTATTGTAGTTGCTGCTGTTTGTTTGCTTTTTTGAGGGGGTTTTCAGAACGTTATCTGAACAATTAAATTGAAGTTGCATTATAGTCCCAAGTAGAGTGAGAAGAAAAAGGCTGATAACGGAATTCTTTGTAAGATTTAAGTTTTCGGCGTACAGAGAAAAAGTGTATAAACATTTAATAGAGATAACAATAAGATGCATTCTTGGCAACAAAAGGGCTGTCAATCATTCTGATGAACTTTGTATTATTTGCTCCTTTCAATTAGGAAAGTCAGTGAAATACAACGTGGTGTAGTTAAAAAATGTAGTGCACTAAAATAATAGCTTTAATATCCCAAAAATGATCTTGTCATATCAAACACTCTGTACCGGCTAAATTATTTCGTTCCTTCGAATTTTTTATTTCGTTCGAACAAACTAAATATATTTCGTTCCCTCCCAATAATATTTCATTCCCTCTAAATAAACTTTTTCGTTTCCCGAAAATCTTATTTCGGGTAACAAAATAATATTTCGAGGGAACAACATAATATTTTGAGGTAAAGAAATAACATTTTTGGGGAACGAAAAAATATTACGAGGGAACGAAATAGTGTTTTGAAGGAATGAAGTCATATTTCGAGGTAATTAAATTATTTTGAGGAAACGAAACAGCATTTCCAGGGAACGAAATCATTTTGAGGGAACGAACAAATTTTTCATTGGAACGAAATAATATTTTGGGGTAACGAAATAATAATTCAAGGTAATGTCATAATATTTCGAGGGAATGAAATAGCATTTTGAGGGAACGAAATAATTTTAGTAATTTTTTACCTTGTCAACTTTTTTTGTACCTGTCCCTTTAGGGGCTCCATATTTTTACGATGGTTGCAGGAATTATTGTTTGTAATGTTAATAAGAAATGCACAATACATCGTTTTTTCCTTTAAAAAGTTTCCAAAAAGTACAAGTCAGATCCAAAACTTTCCGGTAAGGCTTTGTTTTCTATCATTATGATTTTACGTCCACATATTTTGTTTCATAAAAAAATATGAAAGTAGTTCATTTTGATATTTCTTTATCCAACGAGCAATGTTCTAAACAAATAATAAATGATTCAAGTTATTTTAATAAATCTGTGGAATTTTTTGTACAAAATGCAATAACTGCATCAAAAAATTATGTAAATATGTTTTCACAGTAGTTTGATAAGCATAGGCTTGTTTTCATAAACGTTCAAGTTTTCAATTTTACACCCGTAAAATTAAAAAAGTTATATACATAAAAGTTTACCGATTAGAATTTTGTTAATACATTTATAGGGAAGCAAAATCGTTTTGTCGACTGTTTTGTTTTTAATTACATGCAAAATGGATCCACTGTACAAAGTTTCCGTGCAACTGCCCACGTACAGCTAAGCGAACCTGAATTCCATAGTGCAGGGAAATAACCACACTGTTGCCCGCTTGGTGATAACTGGAAGCTTAAACAGCGGCTGAAGTGATGGAGCTACCGTTCTTCATCAGAAGAACATTAATATGGGGCGCTTCTGGTGTTTTCAATACCGAAAGAACAAAGAAGTATATCCCCGTAACTGTAGACATAAACGTGCCGCTAACCAAGCTGAACTGTGGCCCTTCTTCTCAAAACAATAACTCTTCAAAGGGCAGACGATCAAGGTCGGATTGAGGGCTGAAGGTGGTATTCCTCACTGCAGTGGGCAGACAGTCGCATATTACATTCACCTGCTCAACCAGTCTGTCCAGATCACCCAGGTTCACCTCTCGCCCCCGTCAAACCTTCCGTCCCAGGCAGACCGCGAAGTCCTTGCTCTCCCTTCAGTCCATAATTTCCTTTGGCGTCTGGCTCACCAAATAGTCCATCTGACCCGTGTCACCTTTAGCCCCGGGTATACCTGCCTCACCAGGAGAACCTGCATCACCTCTAGGACCTACCGGCCCAAGGTTTCCATTTGATCCAGGAATTCCAGGTATACCGGCTTGGCCTTGGCAGCAGGAATTACACATCACTTCTGACATTGCAATTGCAGCCAAAAATAAGATCACCTTGGAGTACAGCCAAAACAAGAGCCACATGTTAAGCTTCATCTGCAAACAGAAGAGAATTGGGGATGGAGAAGTGGAGGTTAATATGAAGATTACATTTAGACTAGAACATAAACTAGAGCGAAAGCGTTCACAAAGCACAAATATCAGCCCTTTAAGATAAGTTTAAAAATCTGAAAACAACTTAATTATTTTCACATAAAAATTACCACTGCTGACCGATAGGTCACCACTGGCCAAAATCCGTGTACACCCAAAATGTAGCTCGAGCCAATGAAGCGTTGGAATAAGTTAGCATGCAATCGACTACAGAATGTAGAAAAATAAGCATTTTGTTAACATTCATGAAATGACCACTGCTGACCAACAGATGACCAGAGGCCAAACTCTTTGTTCACCCCAAAGTAGCTCATGCTAACGAAGCACTGAACCAGGTCAGGCAGCAATCGGCTAAAGATTGTGTAAATTTTCATGAAATGACCATTGCTGACCAATAGGTGACTACTTGCAAAAATCCATGTCAATCAAAATTGGGCTCGAGCCATTATAGCATGTGACAAGGCCGGGCAGCAAAAGGAGAAGCATACATTATGTATTCGTTATAACGACCACAACTGACCACTAAATGACCATTGGCAAATTTTTAATGAACATTCTTAAATACAGGAAATACATTTAAGATGCGAAAAAAGGGTGTTTTAATTTTTCATGAAATGCCCACTTTTGACTGATAAATGACCACTGGCAAAAATCTTGTATTTGATCAATACATCACTGAAACAAGGCTTTAATCCGATGAAGAATGTGGGAGATGAAGCATTTTGTAAACTTTCATAAAATGAGCACTTGTGACCACTATATGACCAACGGCAAACTTTTGTGAGCATTCCTTGATAAATGCAACACATTAAAAGTGTATTTAAAAAAACGTTTTTTCACAAAATGACCCTTGTTGATCGATAGGCGACTACTAGCTAAAATGTGTGTGTACACCCCAAATGTAGCTCATGCTATTGAAGCATTAGTCAAGGCTAAGCTGCAATCGGCTAAATTGTTAAAATCGGCTACGTAGTTCAGAGATGCATTTTTAGTTTGTTAGCATTTGGAAAAAAATACTGGAATTATTGAGGAAAAACGATGTTTAGTGGCAAATTTTCTTTTACCTTATCAAGTTTAGCCAAGGCCCAATTTTTTGTAGAGTTGCTTTAGCAGACAATAATTGTGTTCAAAGTTTATGCTTAGCAAAAATTGACAAAATATCAGTCAGAAATGATGCAAGTGACACTATACTTTGGCTGGTAACTTTATTCGGCGATCTTTTTGTTTAGCTTGAGCTCCTTTTTTGCACTTGACCAGCTCTATGAAATTGGGCCCTGCGAAATGAACATGTCGCAAAATTGCTTAAGAACTTTGGTTAATTCGGAAGGGGGACTATATGCCAGTTAGAGTTTTGCGGGGGAATGGAAAATGCCCAGCAATTTTTCATCCACAAGATCGATAATAATAGAATTTATTTGACCCACAATATGTTCTAATAAACAGCACTCCTTTGGGGAAAAATTAGAAGTTTTGAGGGATTTCAAATTGATATATTGACATATTTTTACGACGGGTTCTTTGCGGATGTACCAGTGGACTGTTTTTGAAGACAGTGTAGAATGAACCCTTTCTGATGACGTATAAATGATAAAAATCCAATGTACGTTTCAGAAGTTTAGATTTAAAAAAAAATTAAATTCCAACTTGCGCGTTGCGCGTGTTAAAATTAAGACCTTTCAGATGATACATGGATGCAATGTGTTTCATGAGTTATGACTTTTTCAAATATCAGACGGACAATAATTTTTTGGGTGTGCATTATACAGTGAACAGCGAGCGACGCCAAATGCTTTCCCACAAGTAGCTGTACAGTACATATAGAGTACATGTAAACTATTACTACACGTGCTTTGTGTACATGTGGCTGAAAGGTTGAAAATGACCATTTGCTATTTTCTGGATTTCTTCAAATTTGAAAGCTGTTATAGTCTGTTCATAGTTGGACATCTCAGTGATAGATCAAGACTGGGGTAACATTCAAAATGTAACACGAAGACACAAACCTGACGATGTCATAATGACGTCACCAGGTATCGAATAACATGAAGTCAAAGTTTAACATTTTAAAAAATCATAGAACTTCAATCTACACATCATCGGAAAGCTTGTTAAAAGGTCAACAATCGCTGCACAAAACGTGACGCCATTCGTCCTTGACTTCCGGTTCAAACGGGAAGTTGAAGAAAATGCATATCTCAAAAATAACGATTTATTTAGACGATTTAAAAGAGAGGTGACAACATTTTAACCTTTCCTTCTGGTCAAAACCGGGCGTTAAAGCGCACGTAGGCCTATCTGTTGACCCACATTGACAATAACACATACGTAGTAATTAACACATGTAGTTTAATTTAATGTACATGTACATGCAAGTAAGTACTGTACAGCTACATGTATGAATACGATTGGCATCGTTGTACTGTATACTGCCCAAAAAGATAATCTATCCTATTTGTGAAAAGCTTTTAACTCCTAAACGATACATTGGATTTTCACAGTCCGCACACCATCCGAAAGGTCTTAATAAACTAAGCACGCACTACACAAAGTGTGACCAAGTTTGACCTTGACTTCAGGTTCAAACCGGAGGTTAAGTTTTATTACTTCAAAAAGTCATAACTTTTGAACCACATATTGGATTTGTACATTCTTTACGTCATTAGGAAAGTATATAACAACTTATGAAAACAAACACAGAATGTGACGCGAATCACCTTGACTTCCGGTCCGGTTTCAATTGTATATTTGACCAAAAAATCATAACTCCACAACCACAAAATTGCTTCTTTTTTGCTGTCATGCATATGTCATCTGAAAGGGCTCAAAAGGATTATAAAAAACGCTACCGCTGTGACTTATTCTGACACTGCCTTCCGGTTCAAACCGAAAGATGAAATGTAATACTTTAAAAACAAATTGCAGAAGGTTTTTAATTAGTGAGCCTGCATATACTTTTGCACAGAGACGACAACCTATCAACTTTCGCATCTCTGAAAACTGGATGTTGAAGCGCACGTATCTGTAGATCCACATTGACAACGCACGACACTGTAATAACACACGTACTGTACACACACACTATTCTGAACCAGAGCCACATGTGCATTGCCATGTCGTGTCTGTATAGCTTCATGTAGGAATATTGCCCGCCCAAAGATAATCTAACTAATATTTAAAAAATCATCCCTCCTGAACAACGCAGTAGATTTTTACAATTCATACATCATCTGAAAGGATTAAATCAACTCAATACAAGGGACATTGACTATTGACTATTGCACACGTCAGGATAGTCCGCGTAATCTATGAATATTTGAAAAATCATAACTCCTGAACCACAAAGTTGATTAGTATCATCTATAGGTCATCCTAAAGGGTTCCAAAGCCTTAACAAACATTACACACTGTGATTTCATTTGACCTTGGCTTTCTGTCCATACCGAAAGTTGAAACTTAATTTTTCAAACATCTTAACATCTTAACTCTGAACAACACATTGGATTTTTACAATCCATACATGGGAAAGTATGTAATAACTTACGATACACAGAACTGTGTCGCCATTTGAACTTGACTTCCGGTTCAAACCGGAAGATGAAAAAAGACTAACTCCACAACCAAACAATTGATTTTTATCATCTATGCGTCATCAGGAAGGGCTCCACAGACTTTATAAAAAAACACGACAGACAACGACCTCGTTTGACCCCGACTTCCGGTTAAAACCGAACGTTTAAAATAAATATTCCACAAAACATAACTTCTTTACCCCCACATTAATCTTGATTTCCGGTTCAAACCTGAAGATAAAATCATCACTCCTGAACCAATCATTTGTTTTCCGCACCACACGAATCAGAAAAGGATCAGAAAGGGATCCTAAGACTTAACAAACGCTAAACAGAATGTGACCTCATTTGACTTAGACTTCCGGTTCGTACCGAAAGTTGATGTTTATTATTTTGAAAAAGCACAACTCCTGAACCAAACATTGGATTTCTAGAATCTATAAATCAACGAAATTGTCTTCAAAACCCTAATAATTGATACACCGAGTGTGACCCCATTTGACCTTGACTACTGATTCAAGTTCAAGTTAAGTTTTGTGTTGGAATAAATCTAACTCCTGAACCAAAAAATTGATTTATAAGGTGGAATGTCGTTCAAAAGTCAATCACATTTTGATGACATCACTCACGAGCACCTTGTTTTGTAACTAACAACAAATTAATGTTTAGTTAAAAACTTTATACCTGAGTTTTTTCTCTCAAAAATTAAAGGTCGTGAAAACTAGAAACTTAGCATGAAATATAACCTTTGTGTATATATAAAACTGCAATTTTTAGTGGCTGATGACGTCATCGTTGACGTCATAACATTACAGTTTTAAAATAACATGAAATAGTTCAGTCTCACATCTATACCATATTTATCATTACACCATATGAAAGCTCTTGTTTCGATGTACAATTCTAACACAGAGTGTGACCCCATGTGAACTTTTATCCTGGTCGAAACAGACGATGAAATGTTTTTCTAAAAAACGATATATATCTGTTAACCGAACGCTCTACACTATTAATCAATACATCATCTGAAAGCCGTATTATTAGATCTACACGTATTTTATAAGATGCGACTCAATTCGAGTCCACAATCTTTGTAGCATAACAACGTCAACGATGACGTCACAACATTAAACAAATGTTTAATATAAATAACATCATATCTTGAGAACTATATTGGCTACAAACAATGTCTACAAACAAGGAATTTGTAACACATCAAAGCTCTTGATATATTTTACAAATATTATACAAAGTGTGATCCTATGTGACCTTTACTTATGGTCGAAGCCGGAAGTTGAAATTTTACAGTTTTAAACGTTTATTTCAATACCAAAAAGATCGAAGATGGAAACTTTCCATTAACCTAGATCTTAGTGTGTCAATGACACCGATATTTTGTCGAGACGATGACGTCATTGATGACGTCACAAGGTTAACTCGACATTTAATATATATGGAAAATTGTTTATGGAAAATCATAATTGCTTAAAACAAAGTCTTTGCACCATATAAAAGCTTGACGTGTTGTATTAGTCTTAGACAATGTATAACCCGTGTGACCTTCACTTCCGGTCGTAACCGGAAGTTGAAGTGAAAATATTCCTAAGCTTTGTTTTGAGATATGGAAACAAAATGGTCTAGAATTTAGACATGGTCTCTTTGTATGAAATCAAGTTTGACCTCTGGGCCTTATATCTTAAAGAGTAATGACGTAATAATTTCAACAGCGCCCCCCCCCATAGCAAGTTTTAGAAAGGACGTCTTAATTGCTTCAAACCCGAAAAGGGAGTTATTATGTTGATCAACTTGCTTAACTGCAGGTAAAGCACATACAGTGAAAACAAGCTTTGGCCTGCGTGCACTGACTAACGATGGAGCAGGATGGACAGGTCCGTTCTGCAGCTAGATCGCACAACGACGGTTCGGGTGCTCCCCACTAAATCAACTTCCATAGCAAACAGTGCCAAATGCTAAATATTCATAAATAATTACCAAGTCTCACATCTTTTTACAGTAAAAGAAAATTATTAATTGACTCTGGAACTTTTATTCTCTGCTCAATTCGATATCGGGAGTCGCAGGGCCCTTTGAGTTATTCTCACTCCAAATCAAAACACTCCTGAACAGGTGAATTTTTCTAAACGTCCGAGCATCAATTTTGAAAAAAAAAATCCCTACACCTCCCAGCAAATTGGAGAATTTTTGAGGGCCGTTGTCATCCAAAATACCTCAAGATTGAAGTCAGCAACCCCATAGTCACAAATGAGACGAATTTTTACACTGAATCTCTCTTATTTGGCTCTCAAATATGCCTAATAATGAATATTTTGAGGCCGAAGCTCTGTTTTCTCCTTAATATTTAGTAGGGTGAACCCTTAGCGCTATCTTATGTGTTGTCAGGAGTGAAGTGATGATAATGAGGTGTTATTGCCTCGTGATAAGAGTGGCATAACTCTCAAGCCTAAGCTTCTCGGCTCTACAATTGTTTGTATTTTGTTTTGCCTATTTTGAGTAGAAAAATCATAGTTTTCCTCATAGTTTCCGTATTTTGGAGGACAATGCTCCGAGTTTTGCAAACATGTTTATTTTGACATTAAATAAACAACTGACCATTATATTAAAAAGGTGTTAATTTTGCATCGGGGATAAGGAATATGATATGTTTTTTGCCCTTACACGGCATTTTATACTCAGTACATTCCCGAGTACTGTTATAAAAAACATACACTACCACAGCCACATCTTCGCATTGCTACAAAAAAGCAGATGTCTTACAACCTCCGTTTATGCGCTGAAATCTTTGGTTAATCCCATTTGGAGGAAACATTGTATTTTCGTAGTTTTTTCCACTTATCAATTTATATTTCCGCCTACTTTCGGGGGTCATAGTGCAATGACAATGCTTGATTGACGATTCTATTGAAAATGTTAGCCAACAAAGGTAAGCATTAGGATGCTAACTTTGTTCCATGGATACGAAATTCGATAAAGTTTGGACCCCAAAATGTGTGCTGAAATTTTTTTAATTTCTAGACGACCACCCGAATATGGCGGCCATTTTAAAATCCCACCTTGTATTTAACGCCAACACGTGAAACATCAGTACCGCTCTCTTGGGGGGAAATCCGAAACTAACTGTAACCTTTATTTTTCTAAACCTGTTGAAATCGTTTGACCCAAGGTTCACAAAGCGGTTGCCGTGATAACATCTAATCCCCAAATACCGAACAAGACGCCATGTTAAGTGCAAGTTTTGTCAAAGAACCGTGTACACAGAAATGATTCGTTAGTTAAGCATGCGCCCTTTTCTATTTATTAATATTTTTAATTTAAACAATCTTCCTTTAAAAACTCTCAATATCCTAATTTGCTAATAACTTCACCACATGTTAAGTGTCTTCTCCAAATTGCTTTGCTCTATGTGTTATTATTTAATCTTGAGAGGTGTGAATCATCTTAAAGTGCGCCACCAATAGACGACGTAGAGAACGCAAATTATAAAGGTAGCAGTCCAGGATTTGAACCACGGTCACAGAGGTAAAAGACAGCGAAGAAACCACTGAGAAGATCCATCGATATTACTCATATCAAGTTACACTTTTTGTAATGTTTTAAAGTAATTCAATGCAAGCTTTTCAATCTTCGAAAACATTCAAATCAATATAGACTCTGAATCAAAGAGTGTTGACCCATGGCTGAAACGGAATTCTGTGCGGTTTTTCAATATAAAAAGTTAAATTAGTTAAATAAAGAAAAAAGGCGTCAAGTTCAAATTGGAGGTTAACTTTATCAACACGCATTCAAGTTGTGCATGTTTCCCTAATTCAATCAAACTTTTCAAATTTTTGCGTGTTTTCCTATTTCAGTCAACTTTTACAGTTTCTTGTTGGCTACTTTTGCAATAATATATTTTTTTTCGTGCAAATTCATGATTTTGTTCTTTTCAAATAGGAACGCTTTAATTTCGTTAGATAAATGAATGCTCTGTAGCATCAACCGTCCCAGTAAAAAGGAGAATTTCAATTTCAACAATTACATACACTGGTCAACTAAGATCATTCAAATGTATTAGTCCCGAAGATCTTTCCATTTTTACAAAGCCAACAGCAAGGGACTTGTCAGCCACTCAGTTTAGTAGAAAATGAATGATAAATGATTGAACCATGAATGATTAAAGGAGCCGATCAGTAATTAGCTATTCCGACATAGCAGTCGGAACAGGTATTGTTTTCGTCAAGATTTTTATTTGTTTTTATTATTATTATAATTATTATTATTATTATTTCCTCTTATCACAGCATGAAGAATAAAGGTAAGATTTTATTTTGTGCTGGTAACTCCTCGAGTCGGGCTACGTCCCGTAGCCTTAGATCTCAAGGGTCTTTCTTAGAATCCTCGCTGTTCCCAAAAGCGCCGCCTTCTGTAATAGATCTACCCTCACATTTGTCCCTATTTCCTCTAGATGTTTCCCCAGTGCTTTCGGAATGGTGTCAAGTGCTCCAACCACCACTGGGACTACTTTCACCTTCACCTGCCAAATCTTACGGAGTTCCCTGGCCAGGTCTTGGTACTTTTGGATTGTTTCTGTCTCCTTCGTAGCGACCCTTATATCACCCGGTACAGCTATGTCAATGTGATGACATATCTTCTTCGTCTTATCTAAGACTACAACATCTGGACGCTTATGTTCTATACTATGATCAGTCTGAATGTTAATGCCCCAGAGGATCTTGACCTGGTCGGTCTCTACAACTTTATCCGAAACATGATCGTACCATTTTGCAGTCATTCTTTTTACACACATCCCAGTGAATCACTTTGGCCAACTTGTCGTGTCTTCCTTTGTACTCCGTCTGGGCCATCCTACTACATTCACTGACAATATGAAATACAGTCTCCTCCGCCTTATTACACATTCTGCACATAGGAGAGACGTTTGCTTTCTCTATCCTTGCCTTCATTACATTTGTTTTTAGGGACTGGTCTTGCGCCGCAGTAATCAAGCCCTCGGTTTCCTTCTTCCGTTCTCCGCTCTTTAACCTGAACTTGCTGCTGGCAATTTCTTCAGTACATCTCAAGAACCGGCCATGAAGTGGTTTGTTCCGCCAATCTTGACGCCTTTCCTCTTTCCTTTGCCTCTTGTACTCCTTCGGCAAATCTTCGCCCGCCTTCGTGTATTTCTGAGCAACTTTCAACAAGTTCTCCTCAGTCCTCCTAATATGACAATGTAAGCTCCTGCGCTCGATGTAGACACTTTCTGCCACACTTAGCAACCCCCTACCTCTGACCTCGGAAGATAAAGTCTGCTCACATTCGCCCGCGGATGAAGCATACCATTCATGGTCATCCGTTTTCTTGTTCTTCTGTCCGTGACATCTAGATCGTCCTTAGTCCACTCCACAATTCCCGCACTGTACCTCATCAAAAACACGGCCCATGTGTTAATTGCCTTAACTATGTTCCCCCCGTTTAATTTTGACTTCAAACATTTCTTTACCCGTCTGATGTATTCTGCCCTCAACCTCACCTTTGATTCCTCGTGAAGGACATGTTCCGATTCAAGTACACCAAGATACCGATAACTCTCTTCCTCACCCAAAGCCCTCATCTGTGTACCATCTGGCAGAATGATGCCATCGAAATGTACCCTCTTTTCCCTCTTCATGGTCATTGAAGCACATTTCTCCAGACTTCAGTGGGTTTTCACCCATACAAATCTTCAAGGTGTACTTTTTTGAAGCAGTGTGGAAGATGATGGTAGAAGACACCAATCATTATGCTAATCAAACTTTGTGTACAGGGGCAGAAAATCAGCGTGCTTGGAGACCAACTAAAGTATCTGAAATGATGGCATTCGTGGCCCTACTTCTTTGCATGGGAATCAACAGAAGGCTTCGTTACTCCATGCATTGGTCCAGGTCTGAAGTTTTACGAAGTCCCCTGTACTCGGCAACCATGGCTCGCAACCGATTCACTGCAATCCTTCGATGTTTCCACCTCGCCAACAACAGAGATGTGGAGGACGACTCTCCCCGCAACAAACTTCACAAAGTACGCCCACTGACATTGTACTACCATCATTCCTCCTGGTGTACCAGCCTGGACGAAGCCTTTCGCCGGACGAGACCATGGTAAAGTTCAAAGGACGACTCGGCTTCAAACAGTACATGCCACGAAAGGCCGCAAAATGGGGATTGAAATGTTTTTCATTGAACGAATGAGATACTGGGTACACATGGGCATGTGACTTGTTCACAGGATCGCAGGCCAGGTCCCTAAAAAGACAGTCCTCCGTAAGTTATCCTGAAACACACCATCCATCCGATCCTGGGGCAAAAGGCCGTCTTGAACCTTTTGCAGGGACTCGAACATAAAGGACATTGCATCTACATGGACAACTACTAGCCCGGCTCTGGTCTCCAAGTTGTCTGATGAGCTAGATTCGGAGCTTGTGGAACTGTGCGCTATACCACCCTAGGGATTCCCGATGTTGCAAACCCCAAGAGGTTCCCCATGAAAAGCGGAGCTGATCTCCAATATTATCAGAAAGCAGGCCAACTATGCATCATGTGGCAGGACACAAAACGTGTCACTCTCCTGTCAAACTGTGGTGATTGCATTGTCACTAGAACAGATTCGCAGCTGGAAAACTTCAACAGGACATCGTGATATCCAAAAACCGTGCATAGTCAACGATTACAATAAATACATGGGAGGCACGCATAAATGGCAGGACAATATTGTGCACGTACTATTTACACAGCCACAGAGCACTAAAATGGTGGAAACGAGTATTTATCAACATCCTCGACATCTGTTTGCTTATTGCTAATGTCGTATACAACAGTATAAACGATAGCTTGTCTACTTTGGATTTCCGGGTCAAGGTTATAGAGGCACTTACCTTGGAGTACAACTCAGTTCAGCATGCTAGTCAACTGTCATGTGGATCGATCTCCCTTTCAAGTCAGCACTTTCCTGGTGCAAATGTTGGCGGGAAGAAACGAGACTGTGTTGTATGCAGTTCTACCGCTAAAAGAAAACGAACTCGCATGATATGTAAACAATGTGTAAAGCCAATGTGTGTTATACGATGTTTTGAGAATTTCCACACCAAGCGATCAATTTGATTAAATACTTTAGGAACACCACCCCCTCCCTCCGGCTGCATTGTTGAATCCCCGAGCGCATGCCAGTCAACTGTCGTGTGGTTCAAACGCACTTTTAAGTCAGCACTTAAAGAATGTCCACACTAACCAAAGTTTGCAACATTGAGCGGGGGTGCTTCAAAAGTAGAGATATAGCCCTTTTGGAAGTCCTTATTTACATAGTAGTTCATGATAGGTGTCAATTTGTACAACTCATTTCCTGTGACATTAAAGGTGTTAACGAATAATAGTTTTGGTTTTATCAGTAATTTTGTCCAAGTTCATATTGTGCGTAATCAAAGTTATTTTGTTTATTTTAGGCAATAATGAATGTTGAATCCCATGAGTGCCAACCAAAGTTTCCAACATTGAGGCGGGGGGGGTGCTTCGAAATGAAAAAATAGCAGTTTAATAATAAGTTCAATTTTAGTTATCCATAATACACAAATCATTTTAAAAACACAAATGTTTTTACTAAAAGGTATTTTAGGCCGTCAAACTAATCAAAGAATAGTGTATTCCCAAAATAATTAACGATTAGGTTACAAATCGGACACCATGGCTAGCTTGCTGATTGCGCCATGATTGTGCAATCACGACAAGGTGTCGGAGATTACCTTGATATTCGAATCCTAACCGGTAGAGGACCAATTGCTTTGTGCACAGCCCCTTCGATTTGTGCATGAGCAACACATAAAATTCCTACGTACGTTTCGGGTTTTTGTTAAAATGCATTATATTGGAATAAGTTTTAAACCAACGTGTTTCTTATGCAAGTTATTAGTATGAAAAACATATTCTTTTTAAATGTGACGTCAGCAGGTGTCAATTTACGGTAATTCAAAGCTTATTCCTTTAAACATGTATATCTCCTGAACCACATGCCGTAAAGTCGTATTATTTGTGTTGTTTTGTAGCTTACAACAATTGCAACAATTTACTCAAAACGTTGATCTCACTTTGACCTTTACTTCCGGTCCAAGCAGGAAGCTCTAAACTCTAACTAATCATATCTCCTGTGAACCACCGCTAATAAAGTCGTAATGTTTGCGTTGTATCATAGCTTACAACACTTACAACATTTTATGTACAATGATGACCTCACTTTGACCTTTATTTCCGGTACAAACAGGAAGCTCAAAACTTTAGCAGATGATTTCTCCTGAACCACATCTAATAAAGTCGTAATATTTCTTTTCCAACATGTTATCTTAAACAATGACCTCCATTTGACGTTTACTTCCGGTCCTAACAGGAAGCACAAAAATTACAAAATTAACACCTCCAGAACCAGATGTCATAAAGTCTTAATGTTTATGCTGTATTATAGCTTCCAGCACTTGTGATATTTCCTTTAGAACGACCCCATTTTGACCTTTGCTTCTTGTAGAAACAGCAAGTGCAAACTTTTTAAAATCACATTTCCTGAAACGAATATCATAAAGTCATTATCTTTGCACCGTCTTGTAAATTGTGACACATTTGAAATGTTAGTGACAAACTTGACCCAACTTTGACCTTTCCTTCCGGTCCAAACAGAAAGTTCAAATGTAAATAATCACATTATTGAACCATATGTTTTAAAAAAAACTGATGACACATTTAACAATTTATTCAAAAACACGACCTGAATTAGACCTTTCCGGTCCAAACAGGAAGTACAAATTGAACAATTACAACTTCAGCACATTGTTCATTGGCAATTACGGTAAAAGTTAAGATCAGGTTTAGGGTCAGGTTTAAAATCAGTTTTAGAGTCAACATCAGAATAAAGATCAGGTTTAGGATTTTAGTCACACTTGAAGTCAAAATAAGGGTCTGTCAGGGGTGAAGGCTTATCGCTCTCGAAGTCAGACTAAATGTTAAAGGTCTGGAGCGTTTAATCAAAGTTAAAAAAACGGAACAGCTTTTTCGTTTGTGTTAAGGACAAACACCTAATGTCTAATTTGATTTGACTTTTGTTTACATTGACCGGAAACGACAACCAAAAACATGTGCTAAAAAATCATTTACTTGTAATTTTTGATAATCTAGTTGGAATCGTTTTTCGAAACCCATTATTATTGTTCTGGGTTTTTTTCTTCTGTGTCTTTTTTTGGTGTGTAAAGAAAACAAGGAATAGTAAGGGCTGATAGTGTCATTGGTGGCGTCATAAGAATAAATCAACGTTTAATGTTTAAAAAAAAATACATTTGGAGAACAGTAATTGCTGCATGTAAGATATTTGCACCATATAAAAGCTATTGCCATATTATACCAACCACACACAAAGTGTGACCTCGTATGACCTTTACTTCCGATCGAAACTGGAAGTTGAAATTTATAATTCAAATGTTCATACCTCATTAACCAAGAAGGGTTCAGTCTTCAAACTTACCATGTACTTAGATCTAAGTGTGAATACGACACCCATATTTTTCTGGATGATGGCGTCGTCGATGACGTTGCAATATTGAATCAACGTTAAATCTATTGTTAAGTCATATTTGGAGAACCATAATTGCAACAACAAGGTATTTGCTCCTTATGAAAACTCTTGACGTGTTATAGCTCTCTACTTTCGGTTGAAACCGGAAGTTGAAGTAAAAAAGATATACCGAAGCCTCGTTTTGAGATCTGCAAACAATATGATCTAAAAAAAATGGACATGGTCTCTTGTATGAAACAAAGTTCCACCCCTTGGCCTTTCATTTAAAAGAGTAATAACGTAATTATTTTCAAAAGCGCCCTCTTGTGACAATTTTTTAAAAGGAACTATTTAATGCTGATTAACTATTGCATAGCTCACAACAGAATAACACTAAGCACAAAAATCAGCTTTGAGGACGTCACGATGACGTCAAGATAAAAATCATCTGTTTTCAATTTGGGCTTGATCAAAGAACCAAAATCAACTTCAGGTAAGTCAATATTTTCTACAAAGAGGTAATTACTAACTTGTACTTTTTACTTTTCTCCA
This sequence comes from Pisaster brevispinus, assembly GCA_023634235.1. Classification (NCBI taxonomy): domain Eukaryota; kingdom Metazoa; phylum Echinodermata; class Asteroidea; order Forcipulatida; family Asteriidae; genus Pisaster; species Pisaster brevispinus. The sequence continues at coordinate 8,680,074 of JAMKCF010000002.1, read as the reverse complement.
GTTCTGCTATTTTGGACATTTCTACCGAACACCTTGTTTTTGTTGAAACAAATACTAAATTCTAGTTTTCTTCGTATTATTTTTCTTCCGCGTAACTCTCGTCAGCAGCATAACTGAAGATTGAAAAAAGTCATCATACAATTGGACCTCGAAATCCAGTCGACGCAATCCTCAAAATTTCATGATGACGTCATTAGGTGTCAAATTAAAAGGTTTTTTAAAGCCGAATCATTACCATTTGAAATTCGCTTTAATTTATGTAATTTGAAGTCTTTGGTGTTCATAATTGGGCATTTGATAGATCCTGACTACAGCATCGTTTGAAAGTTAACGCCAAAATCGTATGACCTTCCTTTCCAGTCTTACCGGAAGGTCAAACTTTACCTTTGCTTTTCTTCTTCTAAAATTTTTAGGGGGATTATTAAGGCATACTTAAAGATTGAAATTGTAACTCGTCAGACATCTGACCCCTCGCATAACGCTGAGGTCACGCGCATGTTTTTCAGACAAAGAACAGCTATCGTCCAATGATCTGCCTCCTTTTGGCCTCAGTGAGGTTGCTTTTTGAGAGTGGGACGTCATCTGAAAGGGGTCGTTGATCCTTAATATCAAGAGAACACAAACTTGATATAGTTCTGATGACGTCATCGGGTATCAAATGACAAAAAATCTAAGTTTAATATTTGAACAAAATCATGATTCATGAGCCACATACAGAAAATTTGCAATTTGGATATTATCGAAACTGTATAACAAAGTATAACACTGTATAACACTGTATAACAAAGGAACAATGGTGTTGGCCAAATGCCACTGTGTAGTTATAATCGGCTTATTAGATAAACCATAGCCTTTTCCCCGCAATAAGTCTACTGTCGTTTCAGTTGATTTTTCTAAGTAAAAAAAGGTAAACCCAAGGCTTTTTGTCTTGTAGAAATTTGTATTGTAATTTGTAAAAATGACTTAGTTTTGGTTTTTTTTTAAGGTTTGTCAACATAACAGTTTAGTTTTTTTGTAAATAGCTTATATCAACAATTCCACCGAAAATTGTACTTGGGAAATAATTGCTAAAATTGTGTATTTGTTATTACTCCTTGAACTAGTGATTACATCTTTTTTTACTCAATCAATGACGCATTTCCTTGTATATATGTGTAACACTTACATATTAAAACAAAAAGATATGGTGTAACATTAAAACTTTGCGTTTACATGTATTGCAATTATTCATATCCGTTGTCAAAACAAACTATAATGTTTGATTTCTAGCCGTTGTTTGAAGGAAAGATGACAAAAGTTTGCTATCATGAGCATTTAGGGCGACATTTAAGTGTATAATTCTGTGATAAAAAGGGCCGCAGAACGTGTCGCCAGGTCTGATATACCAATGGAAATAAAACTAACGTTCAACTTTTCAAGAAATACATGTACACAATGTACTTAGTAGTATTGTATAGCATATTGGCTTTCGCAGCTTCAAGAATTGACCGTACATCTCTGGAACCCATAGTCCGGTATACCTGAGCTAGACCGCAAACACTAATCCTTCACTCCTTTGTGGGCTACCTTGTCCGTGTAATCCGACCAACAAAAGGCACTAACAATAGAATTCGATAATGAGGGAACCTGAAAACACTGGAGCGCAAATCTCATTTTTGCACTGGGCCGTGACACTTTTGCGTCGCATGCAGCCACGCGTCTGCGCGCGTGCGAACGCGTTCTTAATTTATTCATGGTCCCTAAGCTATTTTGACAAAACACACATCTTAAGAAAGGATTAACATAGTTCATTCAGATGCAAAGAGTGACCAAAACTAAACTTACTTAAGGTACGTTATAAATTTCAATGGTGCTCTCTCTTGACAAGTTTTTAAAATATACTGTTTTACTTCTTCTTATCTTGTCAACAAACGCACGATGCCGTGCTTCAGCCGGAACTGAGCACAGTCGTTGGCACCCTCATTGAACTCAGCTAGGTCTTCAGCCTTGCGTTTCTGCTCCAGTAGGGGTTATCTGAGTAGGTGATACACTGTCTGTGGTTCAGAACCGCATAATGCAAGTCACATCCTGGTCGTTTACTGAGCGTTACTCTTATTTTACTGGAAACCTTCGCAACTCACGAACGCCTTGTTTCTGTAATTAACAAAAACTGAATACCTTGTTTTTTCCTAGGTATTTTTTTTTAATGTGAAAAGGTTAAAGCAAGTATCATATCCCCTTTTTCCGGTTGTAAGCGTAAGGTCAAAGTTTTCCCTTTGTTTGGTTCCTAAACAAATTTAACATTGAATCAACTTCAAATCTACAGCGTCATAGCAACTTGATGAGACATCATTCATATCGAAGTTGCACCATCATGACGTCTTCAAGCTTTGCGTTACGTCACCTTATAATGTGCACTTTTAAAGTTTTATATTTCAAGGAAAAACTCTTAATCAATTTGGAACTTTGCTTGTATTCAAATTTGAGATCCTTTTCTAATGACGTCATCATGACGTCACTTTAAAAGTGCAGAACTACAAGATGTTAAACAGAAAAATACGCAACCAGGTTAAACATTACAGGTATCCTAGCCAGGATGTATTACGGTTTCCTTTCAGGTGATATCACGATGACGTCATCAAGTACCACGTGACGTCACAAAAGGTATTTTTATAAAAGATGTATATTTACAAGAAAAGTGAGCAATAAAGCTGAAACTGTATGTATTCAAATCGGGAAGTTAAACAGCCTAAACTCGAGGAACTGTTCTAATGACGTCAATAGGTGTCACGTGACGTCACAGTAATGGTACAACTTTACAAGATTTATGTACACAGACAAAACGAATTGAATTGAATTGAACAATACATTACAACTAATCAGACAGTGGAATCTCAACATGACTAAAAGATGACGTCATCAGGTGTCAATTAACATTACATCTAGAAAAAAAAGCGCAATCGAGCTTAAACATTGCATGAATTCAAGCCGGGAAGTATAGCAGCCCAAATTAGAGGCACTGTTCTAATGACGTCATCAAGTTCATGTGACGTCAACTTATAAAAGGTTCAGTTTAAGAAGATCTACACAGGCAGAAAATATATTTGATCGAGCTGAAACCTTGCATGAATTCAAACCGGGATGTCTTTCATTTATATCAGCCGTAATAAGTAAAGTCCTTGGGTCGGTAAGTAAAAATAATCTATCGGAAACTAATCGTCTTATTTTTGCGGGGCAGTTGTTGTATTAGGAAAAAAGTAGGGGTGAAAACAACAAACCAGTACCCCATGGTGGAAACGTCCACTGGAGGGTCAAATTCAAGACTTGCGAAAAGATCTCAGTAGAATAGAACAATGGAATGAGGGTAAGCTTCAGACTCGAACAATACAAACAAAGACAGTGTCAGAGGTAAAGGGGTTTATGTTGTAATAGAGGGGATTAAGCAAGGGTTAAGGCTACGTCTGCAAAAGTGAAGAGGTATGTCGATAGGGTTAAGCAGTTTCATCAGAATAATAACGTTATTTTCACACCATTCAGCGCCAGTTGTTTCAGGAATGGACGGGAAGTCTGATAGCACGCAAGCGGACCTGATACCAACACAGACACAAACTTTCTGGGGTGGTACTTGGGACCAACTTGACAAGACAACCAACAAGCGGAATGGCTAACGGGTGTAAAATATGAATTGAGAGGGGTCCGGTACAACAGCAAGAAAGGGTTCCAGATTGACGTTGACAAGATAAAAAGACAGGTAAAGAAAATGCCAAATTGGAAAGCCCCTGGTCCAGACCACGTGCATGGGTAATGGTTGAAGAACTTCCGTAGTTTGCATGACTGAATGGCCCTACAATTGCAAGACTGTCTAGTGCAGGGTAATGCCCCATCTTGGACGACAGAGGCAAGAACGGTATGAAGTAAGAAGGAAATCCGTTTTTTGGCTTAAATGTTGTTAGTTTTCTCAATTGCATCAAGTTTAAAGAAGATGATTTACACTTCCTAATGCAGCTGAATAGTTAGACATTCAGTTTGTTGTTTACAACAAAAACAAGACGTTCGTGATTGATATCATCAAAATATGATTGAATAAAATGGTGACGACATTTCAATTTATCAACCTAATGTGTGGTTCAAGTGTAAGATTATTTTCAAATATCAAATTCTACTTCCGGTTTGAACCAGAAGTTAAGGTCAAATGAAGTCATACTGTGTAGCGCTAGGTGAGTCCAAGGAGCACTTTGTGATGAATAAAAATCCATTGAGTGGTTCAGGAGTTAAGATTATTGTCATATTTAATTTGATCTTTCAGTTATAATCGGAAGTCAATGTCAAACTGGGTCGCATTCTGCGTATTATTATCTAAGTTGATAAATACTGTCCCAATGAAGTATTGTAAAAAAAAAATGTGTTCTTTAGAAGTTATGATTTTTTTAAACGTGAAATTTTAACTTCCGGTTTGAACCCCAAGGGTTAAATGAGGTCACACTGTGTATCGTTTGTTAAGTCTTAGGAGCCCTTTCTTTTGACGTACATATAAAACAAACAAAAAATGAGTGGTTGAGGATTTAAGGGTTTTTTTTCGTCTTCTGGTTTGAACCGGAAATCAAGGTCAAAATGGTCACATTCTGTGTATCGTTTCTTAACTTGTTACACACCTTCCCGATGATGTATATATTGTTAAAAACTAATGTGTGCTTCAGAAATTCTTATTGTTAGATTTTTTTTTTTAATTCAACTTCCGGTTTCACCCGGAAATTAAAGTCAAACGGGTCAAATTTTGTGTAGCTCGTGTTGAATTTACCAAGACCTTTTAGATGACGTATGGATTGTAAAAGTCCAACGTGTGTTTCAGGAGTTCTGAGTTTTTCAAGTATTACACGGACAATCATTTTTTGGGTGTGCAATATACAATGAAAAAGCAATCGACGGCAAATGTATTCCCAGATGTAGTCGTACAGTACTAAACACAGTACATGGCGTACACTATCGTGCGTTGTTGTTTGATAGTGGTTCAACAGACAAGGGCGCTTCGATGTCCGGTTTTTACCAGATACAAAGGTTAAAAATGTATTATTTCTTTTCAAAAGTTTGGGCAGGGTCACTCATCTAAAACCTGCTGCACAATTTATGTTGAAATATTACGACTTTTTTGAGACACGAATTTTTGAAGTTTTCTAAGTTGTCATTATGACAACATCAAGTGCGTGTCATTTTTATATTAAGGTTCAGTTGTCTGATGAGTTTCAACGCTCAATTCAACTCAATGTCTATCTTGAGTTATGCTGTAGATTACCCCGGAAAATATTTGTTTGGGGAAAAATTTCAAAGGCAAACTTCGACCTAGGGTAACGACCCAAAAGAAAAGGTCAAACAACTTGTGCGTTAACTTTTCAAATGTTGCCCCAGTCTTGATCTATCAGATGCCAAATTTTGAACCTAATAGCTTTCACATTCAATGAGACATAGTAAAAAGCATGGTAACTTTTCAACTTGGAAAACCTTGTAATTCTACATGTGATGACGTCATCATGACGTCATGAAAGCAGTCCCTCTCATATTGAGGTCTATACCTCAAGCTCTGATTTTTTTTTTATTTGGCAGGGTGTGGGTTTAACTCCCGGTCATGTCACTTGCGTCCTTCAGCAAGATACTTTACGGTTATTGTTTTGTACTTTGAATGGGACGTAAAATCGTTGTGTAATGCGAGTAAAAGAACCCAGTTGCACTTATCGCGAAGAGAAGGAGTTTGCCCCGGTGTTTCTGGCAGTGAATGCTGAATGCGCGGCAGCACCTTGTAAACCATTGAAAGGTGCCACTTAAACGGGTTTCACAATTAAAAACAAAGGTCTGTTTACCCCGTTGAAAACAAATTATGTTAAACGCTTTGTTACGCAAAGGGATGTAATAATGCGGTACATGAACCCCCTATAAGAAACAAGCAGTATCAATAGTATTGGTTATAACGTATTGAAACAATGATAACAAGTTTGTTAAAAAGATTAGTCCTACGTCAAATCTAAACATGCTATTTGAACATGGTTTTCTTAGAAAAACTTTCACTTTAATTTTTCGAATTTACCTCCTCACTAAAATGATGTAGGGTGCGACAATGAAAGTATATTTTTAGTCTGCAATGGTACTTGCAGGAAGCAATCAAAAGGTAAACAGTCATGGTGAATACAAACCAACGTTTCTAAGGTTCAAAACCTAAAACCTCATTGAGTATAGTCTATCCTACGAACAGTTATGTCAACAGGTGTCAATGATTGACGGCTCATCAATTGTTACTCACACCCTGAATGTAATTTGCTCGTCACTGCATTGGACAATCAGCAGCATATAAAACGAGGCGTACCAAACTGCAATGTTCATAACAACTCTGCATCCAGCCAGCAGAAGTAACCAAGAAGACTTAGACTGCAGAAGACAGCATCAAGGTACGTGTTTCTCATTATATTATTTCATGGTCCAGGCTTGGTACATGATTTGGGTTACGGACGAGACTCGGTGTAATGTTTTGCTCATTCGGATGCACAGCTTCGATTTGTTTTAAGTTTGAGAAAAAGATAAATAACTTCCACCAAATAGTCTTTGTTGCCAGTTTCAGCAACATCCCAATCATGTTAAAACCTAGCTCATTTCAAAGTTGTTTGAAAATGAATGCTCCGTTAAATCAGTGTATAAGAGTAATTCAACTTCACCAGTTTAGCATTTATTGGTCGATAAATCATTCAATTTCATTAGGCCACAAAACTTTTTCAATTTCAAGCCAGCAGCAGGAGTTGGTCATCCATTCAATTTCAACTTTCAGGTGTAAATGGGTAGTAGAACTTAAACATGAGAATGGTCAAAGTGTAGTCTTGAATGTCTTCAAATGAAATAGAACGACTGAAATGAATCTAAATGAGAGGAACGAAATTATTTGTGTACGAAAACGAAATTGAATGTATTAACAACTAAACAAAACTGAAACGATTAGGTGAAAATGCGTAAAATGTAAATTGCATTTCAATTACTTTTTTGGAATTTTGCTGAAATTGGCCGAGAAAACCTATAAAATGTTAACACTCATTATCCGGTTGATGCTTGCATTGTTGGCTGGAGGCTCTTCTTCTTTTTCATTTTTTTGTGCATCATCCATTTTTAAAACGAACAAAAAGTTGTTGTTTGTTTTTTTCTTTATTATCATATTCTCTGACGCAAGCGAACATGTTTTTTTACTCGATTGGTGATGATAATGAATGCAATTCATGCCCCTACCCCAACCGTTTATTTCCGCCAACTGAAAAAGGAGTATAGGGGTGTGTATCTGACGGTGCACGCGTCGCCTAAAATTGTTCATTGTTAAGTAAAACGTGACGAAAAGGACTCGTGTCTGTTTGTGTAAGACAAACTCCTAGGTGCCTGTATTGATCGGGCTGCAAATTTTCGTACGGCCTTTTTTCGGTTCGGTGATTATACTAAGGGGGTACGATTTTTTTATTTTCTTCGTTTTTCAAATTTTGATTTATTTCCCATATTTTTTTTAAAGAGGATGACCGAACGCAAGGTATGAAAGCGCGGCTGATGATTTACGAAAACATGCGCATTGAAAACAACGTTGACGTGCGGCACGAATCACGTGCGGCACCAAAACTTGGCCTGCAACCCACCCGCAAACCCGGCCGCTCTCCCATTTGGGTCAAGTACGCACACGGACCATTCATTATGCATAAATTATTATGCCGATATTAAGCGGTACAACATCTGTGCCCAATTTCATGGCTCTGCTTACCATAAGCAAAGAATCGGCGCTTACGGAAGCAGGGAATTCCGCGCTTCTTACGTCAAGCGTAATTCACGAGTAAGCAGGGAATTTTTGTTTGTGCGCGTGCGTACTCCACGTTACTAGGCATTCTTCGCTTACACAGCTAGCGCAGAAATTCGGCGCTTGCAGAGTATGCGGAGAATGGTGATCGTAAGCGCAGAATTCGGCGGTAAGCAGAGCCATGAAAATGGGCCTTGTTGGGTAACAGGTAATGTCGACCTCCAACAGTCGGCAATTGGTCCGTGTGCGAACTTGGCCCGGATATGATTGGTGCCTGAGTCGTCATCCAACCTCCTCTGGACGCATTGGTAACGCTGCTGCATGCGCTTATTAAATGTTACAACTTGTGTTGGGTACCAGACAATGTCGACCTCCAGTCAGCAAACGCATATGATTGGTGCCTGCGTCGTCATTCGACCTCCTCTGGCCGCATGGGATATGCTGCTGCATGCGGCTATTAAATGGTTCAACTTGTGTTGGGTACCAGACAATGTCGACCTCCAGTCAGCAAATGCATATGATTGGTGCCTGCGTCGTCATCCGACCTCCTCTGGCCGCATGAGTTATACATGTCAACAGGTCAAGGCCCAATTATGTTACCCGTATGATATGATTTATGGTTATATTCCACAATCTTTGCCTGAAATGTTTTGTTAAGGAAATTGACAGTGATTGTGAACATTTCTTCCAAAGATTACTACCAATTTCTCACAGCGAATAAATATACTTAACTTTATATGGTTAACATTATTTCCTGCCAACACGTCTGTGTGTGTATCTCTCTGTGTACTAGAGAAAATACAACGTTTCAATTATTATTTTTTATTTCTAAATTGATCAAACAATTACCTCGACCAACCACCAAAGGCAACTAACAACCTCGCGAAAGGCCGCCGAAGGCGGTTATTTTCGCGAGTACCTTTTTAATACAACAACCAACACGGATGAACTCGCAATTCAATTGTATTCCGATGAACGATACAATTAATTTCTATTTAAAAACAAGTGATTTCAATAAGTCAATAAAAATGCTTCGTCAGATTTTAGGCAGATTTTACCCTAAAACTTAGATGAAAAAACCCAGGTCATAGATTCGGGGAAGGTAAAGCAATCATTCAATATATCGCATTGAGCAATCCGTTGATGAATAATGGTAAACTAAAAACTAAAAATGATATTTGTTTGCGGAAACTTGACATTATCTTACGTCATAAGCTTTGTACAAAATAGTTTTTTAGAAAGACTTATATATAACTTTCACTTTGTTATAGCATCATCTGTCAAAATATTCCGTTAGAGAAGAAAAATGGGCCATGCAAATTTTTCAGCTGGAAAGAAAATGATTATTTGTTTTAAGAACCGAACGCAAACTAAAAAAAAACAGCAATAGTTTACAATAAACAAACAAAAGTTGTTATTTAAATTGTTGATATATACACCAATCAACATGTTTTCTAAACTTGAATAAAAACTGGTGCTTAACTGTATAGCACTCTGGGGTTTTATAAATGTAAGTTTTTTGCGAAAAAGGAAGAAAAACAAGTTGATGTTCTGTGTAATTATTTCTCAATGAAGTAGGACGACTTTTTTAATAATAACGGCTACTTGTTTTCATTTATTATTAAGGAATAATGATCAAAAAGATATCCACCTTATACTTAACTACCGGTAGTTTCCAATGTATAAATAGCATACTTTTCTTTGATTACTGAACTGAACAAAATCATCCATAAAAGCCCCTCAAAACGCCTCTTTTAAGGGTATGAACCCAAGGTGAAAACTTGAGGACGTTCATTCAGAACGTTTCTCATCAAAAAAGATTGCCTTTTCCAGTGAAAGGTTCCTGTGAGTATGTTGACTCACTAAATCTTTACCCTTTTTTCTCTATATTTTGCAGATGCAGTTCATCCTGAACGTGACCCTTGTTTTCATTATCAATGTTGTATTCGTACTGGCTGCGACGAGTGCTTCATCGGCACAGGAGGTGACGTGCCCTTCCTGTTGCCAGGGTCCTACTGGAACGCCTGGGATACCTGGTTCAAATGGAAACCATGGTCAGCACGGGCCAATCGGTCCTAGAGGTGATGCAGGCTCTCCTGGTGAGGTTGGTGAACCCGGGACTAGAGGCGACAAGGGGTCAGATGGACTGGCTGGTGAGCAAGGTGCTAAAGGGGATCATGGACTGAAGGGAGAGCAGGGAGTCGGTCAACCAGGGAAACAAGGACCCCAAGGTATGCCTGGAATGAATGGTCTGAAGGGGGAGAGAGGTGAACCTGGACCAGCAGGACTAGAGGGTGAAGTGGCTGTAGGTCTTAGAAGACAAAGTGCCTTTACAGCGGTGAGGACCAGTGGTTTTAACTCTCGATCCGCCTGGGACCCCCTGCCCTTTCAAGAGTTTATATCTTTAGAGGAAGGGACAGAGTTTAACTTGGGAAATGGCACGTTTACGTGTACAGTGCCCGGGATGTACATCTTGATGTTCTCTGTCTTAAAACAATCGAACAAACCTACATTATACGTTCAGCTGAGGAAAAACAGCAAGGTCATTGTTTCAGGTCTTGTAAGTGCGTCAGGGTATCATCAAGTGAGCAACAGTGCTGTTGTTTCCCTTCAACGAGGAGATCTGGTGTACCTAGCCTTGGATGGTTATGTGCATAGCGGTTCACACCATCATTCGTCATTTACTGGCTATCTGGTGCATGAAACTTAATGATTTAGCGTCTTTAGTGGTAACATAAGTTGTAGCGGAAATTATGAGGGTATTTTCCAAACACCGAAAATATGAGGTCCTTGTTTTTCCAGTTGACCTTATGGATAAAACAATAAATCATGCTTTTCAAAAAGTGAGCTAGACAAACCATATTTTATACCCATAGTAGTAAATCCAATTTACTGTTGCCAAAGCAAAATCGCATTAAAAACACTTGAATGTAATAAAACCCTGCGTGACACCATCGAAACAATTTACACTCGGACACCGTCCCTTACTTCTTGAGGAACAGTTCGATATTAGGGTGTAATTCATTTTTGTAGGAGCCCAATCACTTTTAAATTGTCTAAAGCATTAGATATAGACCCTTTTGATTTATACCACTTCTGCTCAATCAACCATTTCTTGGAATAACACCCTTTGTTTACACAACTCAGCAAGAACGTCACAATCTGTTACAACTGTCCATAGGGTCTAACGTCTAGCTAATCCTTGCAACATCATCCTGACTCAAATATCCAAATAAACAACCAGGGCAAAGCCAAGAGTCTAGAGAAGAAGCAATCTGAAAACCATATGGTTCGTTTATCCCAGTAGTGGCTATATTACAACAAAGGCAGAGTAGTTGCTGTACACACCATATGGGAATTCCGGGAGAGTTGGTCATTGATGTTTTTTTTTTTTTTTTTTTTTTTTTTTGAAAAAAAACCGATGGTTATAAGACGATTAGCTTGCTTCTTCTCTAGACTCTATGCTAGTTGGCTAGGTGTAGTTGTGGAACTTGGAATTGTTTGCGGAGTACCGACTTTTTAATTAAAAACTTGTACTCAATATGTGAGTGATGGTATTGTAATGCTAATTCTAATTCTAATGCTAATTCTTAGCAAATGTCAGTATATGATTTCATCACTAGATATCGCTGTCAAATTTAAATTACACAATAATTTTTTTAAACAGTACCAAAGAAAAAGCGTAGTTGGACTGTTTATTTCGTTTTGATAGAGTGCTTCTTTATTCCTTTTCTTTTTTCTCTCGGTATTTATTTGATGTCTATATTTCTCGTAACCATTTTTATTTAAAATCATCGGATTGTAAGCTTATTCATTAATACAAACTTGACAAAACTGCATTTAAAGATTTTGTTAAAGTTAGCATCAAACATGCTTGTGATAACTTGTGTATGGAATTGTATTAGGTCAGATCGGGAAATGTTTGTTTCAATTTGTAAATCAGTTTTGAGTACGGTTAATTTTGCTCTCGGACGTGATGCTTAAATTATGCACACTTACCCTAGCATTTTTTCCAATAATAAAAATAATAAATTCTCATACTTAAGTGAAAAAAAATCTAACTGACTCAAACAAGTAAAATACTTAAAGGTCAAATATAAAATTGTAAAAAATTCAAACCACATTCAGGAGGCTTAATGTATAGTTTGATATTAAGAAAACATAAAACTTGCAAATTTTATTAGTCTGTTGTGAACCGAAATTTGTAATATCTACTTCGGTATCGCTTGCTGACGCGGTTTTTTTAACTGCAGCCTTCCTCATTCGTCAGTATTTTCATTCTGGTTTGGAAATCTGTTTCAACTAAAGCAGCTGTACACCTTGACGTCATATACCTTGAGTTCCATATAACTAAAGCCACATATCAAGAGATTTGTCTAAAGAAAATAAGTACATGAAGTTGCACAAGGTTGCATGGATATCACATCACACGTATCGATCGCTACGCACCGACCGACGTTGTGTTCGTTTACGTCAAGAATTCGCTCCCATTTAGGGGCGCGGGTTTCAATTTAAGTTTTACTTATTTAGTTGCCATATGAATTTTAAATAAAGTTGTATCTAAAGGTCAATAAATGCACATTTTATAATTTTAAACTTGGAAAATACCAAAGCGTACGACCTTTTGATTTACTTCATAACGTTATCATTAGGAGGGAATTGTTTCTAACCCAATTTCAAAGTCAAAGAAAAAGCACATGATGTGAAAATAACAATGCTATTTTTGATTTATAAAATGCCCACTTCTGACCAATAGCTCACCACTGGATAAAATATGTATTCACCCAAAATGGGACTCAAGCCATTGAAACATTTGATAAAATTGGTTAGCTAAACTGAGAAGCATTCTGTATGATTTCGTCGTAACAACCACCATTGACCACTTGGTTACCATTGGCCAAATTGTATGAGCATCCTAAGACAAATCAAACACACTTACATGCCAAAAAACAACGTGTCCCGTTTTTCATGAAATGACCAGTGCTGACCAATAGGTGACCACTGGCGGAGTTCTTTTGTTTGGCCAATAAAGCATTGAACCAAATTAGACAGTAACCGGCTAAAGAATGTAGGAAATGAAGCAAAATGACACTACTGACCACTAAATAACTATTGGCAAAAAAAATTTTAAACACCCCTAAATAGATGAAATACGTTGAAAATTTTATAAGCAACATTTAAATTTGTTTTGTTTTTTAAATCACTGCTTAGTGATTGGTGACCACGGGCTGAAATCTTACATTTGGTTGCATACTAACGATCGCATAAGTGTTAGTCTGTTGACGATCGGAAAAAGCAGTTTGTAAATGTTCGTGAAAAGACCACTACTGACCGTTAGATGACCATTGGCCAAAATTTGTGTACACCCAAATGTAGCTTGATCTAATGAGGCATTGGACGAGGTTAGGCTGCAATCGGCTGCAGAATGTGGGAGAAGGCATTTTTTAAATATCAAATGACCACTTCAGACCGATAAATGACTATTGGTAAAAATCTTTTTACACGCCAACTGTAGCTTGGGATAATGAGGCATTGAGTCAGGTTAGGCTGTAATCCGCTAAAGAATGTGAGGGAAGAAGCATTTTGTAAATATTCATAAAATTACCATTGCTGACGGATAGGTGACTACTGGCAAAACTCTGTCTACATCCCAGATGTAGCTCAGACTAATGAAGCACTGGACCCGGTTGGGCTGCAATCGGCTAAAAGAATGTGGGAGATGAAGCGTTCTCTAAATACTCATTAAATGCCCACTACTTACTGATATGTGACTACAGTCCGAAATCCTTCCCCTGGTCAAAACGGCATTGAACCAAGTTAACCTGAAATCGGCTACAGATTGTAGGCTGAGAAAGTGCATTTTGTAAATACTCATGAAATGACCACTACTGACCGACAGGTGACATTGGCCAAAATTTATGACCATCCCTGGGTGTGTGTTATGGTTTAATTTGACCAAGTTTGGTTAAAATCAGCCAAGTATTTTAGGAGTTAATGCCTTTATTATTTTAATCACGTATTCACTTGACCAAAGAAAGAAAGAAATAACTCCAGCATTAATCACGTAACCACTTGACCAAGGAAAGAAAGAAAGAACTCCAGCATTACAATGTATAAGCCTGCTTTGCAGGGCTGACATTAAAAAAAAATAAAAACATTATAGGATGACATTTATAATGTTTATGAGACAAATTTCTAGGGTCACAACACATCAGCCAGCTTTCAGGAGTGACGTAATCAAAGTAACGTCGCTAACTTCGGAGCCAATGCTGAATCCACAAAAGGCACTGCAAAGATCACGTAACAATTTATTTTCCATATTAAACCTGAAGCCTTTTACGTTTAAAAAGGAAAAAGTTGTAGAATTGTCAATTTCAAGATGTTTGATCAAATTTTTAAAAATAACAAATTACAGAGAATTCGGAGAAATTAATTTTAGACAGTCGCGGGTTACTTCAAAATATAATCTCCAAATATCCAGTTAGTTGTAGATAAACAACCTTTATTAATAAATGTCACTTTAAGGTAAAAGCTAAGAACCAAAATCATAATAAAATTACGTTGAAAAAGAGTTTTGCGCCCAAAATCCAACATGGCCCCCAGTTTTGGTTTAAAGCCCTATACCTAGCAGCCACGATGATCGCTAAAAACCAAAAAATTTCACAACTGTAATTATGGACCTCTCACAGTCTATTGAAATAAAAACAAAACTTGATCTTATGCATGTTGTACATCGACCACACAATTTACGCCCATTATAAAGTAAAACAATAACAGTGATACCTTGCTAATAAAAAGTGGTATCTTGGTAAAGAGGCCCAAAGCTTGTGGCTTTGCACAAGGCTTCAGATGTTAGTTGCCGGTGCTAAAATCTAACCATCGCAAGCGCATGGCTTATTGAACTCGATTACCTTTTTTGGAACCCCATGAGATTGATTATTGTAATTTTAAATAGTTATATCCGTTGAAAAACTCTCTGAATATTATTTTTCCGCTTTTGAATCCTGTAGCCCGAGTTAGGAACTATTACCATTATTACACTTTTCAGAGTATGATGCTGATACTGTCATGTCAACAAGAAACAACAATAGTTATAACTAAATATAAAGGGGAAAGAGATCAGAATAAAGCGTCCTTGTCGAAGGGAATAATCTACAAATTTCGAAAAGGTTTTGTCTATAGTACTTTAGATAGTTTTCACTTTAGGCCTATTTCGAAAAAGTGTAAAGTCGGCCATCTTTAAGAGCAAATAAATCAAACATTATAATTTGTTTAGTTTTGTGTAAATACCACGTGCATAATTGTTTGCATGATTGATCGGCGAACCACTTGGCTGAGTGGGGGAAGATTGCTTGAAGTAGCTTAAAACCAAAACCCAAGGCCTTTTTCTAAACCACGGCTTTTGCTTATAGGTTTGGCTTGAGATCCATCGGTTATTCAAATAAAACGTACAATTCTGGTACCGGACCTCACACAGGCAGACGGAGCCCTAGTCACAGCCCAAGCCCTAGCCTCAGCCTAAGCCCTAGCCTCAGCCTAAGCCCTAGCCTCAGCCTAAGCCCTAGCCTCAGTCGAGTCCGTGGTTTCGAAAGCGGTCCAAGTTGCCCGTATTGAGTCTATCGAGAAATATGCCGCCCCTTACAAAGGGTTAAGAGCGCGTCATTGTGTCCCTTATTTCTTACAAAAAGCAGTGCTTTCTACCCGTAGCAACCAATGTACCATACACGTATAAACCACTGTTCTGTATCCGTACAAACCAATTTACTGTATCCGTATTAACCGATTTACTATACCCGTGGCAACCACTGCACTTCACCCATAGCAACGATAGCTGATGGGTACCTAGACGTCTAGGCACAATATGTTTACAGTGATCCCGGTGTATTATTTTTTCTCCTGGCTTTGCATCGGGGGGGGCGCTCCTATGGTATCTCGGGAGTCGTACTTTTAATCATAGCTCTCGAAGTAGTCAAGGTTTATACTATCCATTCCGTCAATTTTGTTTAATGGTGTTACTCATTTTTAATTTTTTTATTTCTGTTGGGGTTTTGGTTTTTTTTTGTATCTTCATATTTAGTCTTTATTTGATTTTTGATTTTTATTTTATTTTACTTTTTTGAGGCGGGCAAGGTTACGCTAAATGAGCCTTAATTTATTATCAATGCAAACAGTGGTAAATAATAGCTGCACATCTTGCATTTGTCTCATGGGTGGATTTTCTCCATGCAGATTCAGCAAGTCTGTCTTTCGATAGCGGAGTTGATTGGCGCAATATTGGTACATGAGGGCGCAAGTTAACACACAAACTGCAGCAACTCCAAGAGCTTCAAAAATCCCCTTGGCAAATTTACGACTTTGACTGCCATGGATTTGTAGGTCGCCTTGGCCAAATAAATTATTACAGTGTATTGACGTGTACAACTTAATTTAGTAAACTGGGTCATTTTTGCTATCATACCGTATGTTTTTTTGCACTCCTATTGAGCTCCCACAGGCTTACTTTTTTTCGGAAAAAAAATATATTATTTATGTGACTTGGCCGCGATCTCGGTTGTTATGGTACTTGCCTCCAAATGAAATTGCAGAGCAGAATCATTGTTAAATGATGCAAATGTATGTCAAACACTCTAGTCCTTTGTTCTGCTTTCTTTACTAATTTCTAAAAATGACAAAAGAACATGCAGTTCTTACATTTGCATTTTCCTTGCTGATTCCAGGCAACATTTTACAACTAATAAAGCAATCTATATAACACAACCGCCGCATTACTTGTCGCAAGAACGGCGTGTCGTCGCCTGTTACTCAATTAATGCTATTTCCAACCTTAAACTTTGCCTTTAAAAACTGGAGAGGAACTGCGTGCAAAGAAAAGATCACCAAGTTCTTTGAACTTAGGTTTGAATTACATCCTGTGAACACTTTTTACGACCACAAAACTATTAAATATTCGGGAATGACGCAAACAAATGTATTGATAACAACATGATGCCTACTTTTAGAAGAGTGGCTGAAGCTCTTCGTACAAAGCAATGGTAATGCTACTGCGTTACTATGATTGGCTGTTTGTGAGAGTCATGCCCACATCATCGACTGAGAGGAGGGACTTACTATCATCATGTGCGCATGTCTTTACCTGCGTGCAGAATTGGCTGGCTTTCAAACCAAAAGTGTTAAAGAGAACAAAGATCCTGCTAGAGGAAGAGAACTTTCGATTATCGCGGAAACTGATAAGATCTGTTTGCATTAGAGAAGGTTATTAGATCAGATTTACAATAAAGAGACCCGGGATAAAACACAAAACCATATGATCATCAACAACGAACTTCCGCAAATGGTGTTATCTACCAAGGATTACGGAAGCCGAGACATACAAACTTGAGGGTTCATGGATTTTTCAACTTTATACATTCTAAACTTTATGCATCTAGTGAAGTAACCCGCAATGTTGGGCAACTTTCATTTTGGCATGTTTTGCTTTGCTCAATCTTTCTCCAAAACTTCTTATTTTACACTTGTTTTCCTTTAATCCCTATCTTGAACAACCGTTTAGTTCTATTTCAGGTAAATGAATATAGCACACTGTCATTTTTGTGCGGCAGCTGAGCTATAGGGGCAAAAGGGTGGGCGTGCTCCGGTCGCGGCTTCGGAAACGCCACACACCTTTGTGCACAATGTTGCATCACTCTCAACCAGTGACGTAACCAGAGCCCCCACCCCCTTACGCACACACAAAAACCATTTCTACCCCCCCCCCCCAATGAAATTGGATGTGAATGTTGCAATCCACTCTAACCCTGTTGGAAACTTTGGGGTCCTATTTTATACTGGATGTCACTATCACCATAGGCATCATCATCATCATCATCATCGGGCGGCCGCAGCCGAGATGCACGCAACCAAACTCTTCCAGAACCCCTTGTCCGCCATGGCCGTGGTGATGTCATCAACGTGCTGGCTCACATCGTTGCATACCATGTCAACGTAGTTAAGGGGTCTCCTCCCTCTGTTGGGGCAAGGCAATCTCCAGCAGATGAGGTCGGAGACAACTTGCTCTTTTGCTCTATAGCAGTGGCCGGCAAAGCGGGCTCTGCGTTGTGCTACTGTAGTTGAGATAGGTGGGATACTGCCGTATATTTCTGCTTTTGTCTTATGTTCCCTCCAGGAGATGTTTTGCACTCTCATGAGGAGGCGAGTGTAGGTACCGTCTAGTCTCTGTTTGAGCTGCTTTTTCATAGTCCATGTCTCAGCTCCATATAACAAAATGCTTTCGACAGAGGCTCGGAAGAAAGCAAGCTTAGTAGGTCGTGATATGCTGGATTTCCAGATAGAGTGGAGTTTGTTACATGCGTTCCATGCTTGACCTTTCCTTGTGAGAAAGTCCTTCTTGCTGTCAGCTATGTAAGAGCCTAGGTACTTGAAGTCTGGCACCTCTTTGAGTTGAGTGCCATCTGTAGAGAGGACGGGGGAGACAGGGGAGAGGTTTGGTGCCTCATTAATGGTCATTCCCCATAGGCATCAAATGCTTTGATTAACATTGGAAGACGACTGTCTATACTTAAATCACTTCCAAGCATGACTATCTTGTGGCAGTCTTTCTATCGGCATCAGTAAAACTCTTCAAGGCAAAAAGCAAAACAGAGAACCTCAGCAAGGTTGATTCCCGAAAAGCGCAAGTTTGATTTCATCCCCTCCCAATTCATCAAACAACGGCATTGGCTTCCTTTCAGATTAAATACAAAATTCTCACACTTGTATTCAAGGCTAGTCATAATCAAGCTCCTTTGGAGATCTCGAACATGCTTCAGATTTATGTGGAACAGAGACGGACAAGATCTTCCAGAAACTCCTTAAATCATATCTTTTTCAGGAGGCCTACTACCTGCAGTAGCTGTATTTTGTTTGAATTTCAGCGCTTTATGGGGATTTCGAATGCAAATAAACATTCCTACCTCATATTTCCGAAATTGTTTTAATTTTGAGGCGAACGAGGAGCCGACTCCAACTGCCAAACAAAGAGTTCGGATTCAGTAGTTTGAGCTAATACAGCCTTAATGTTTTTCCTAACTAATACAAATTGTTGTCCCAACGGCCCTAATATCCGAACCGGCCACGGGCGCGACAATTTAACCCCAGCTCTGCTTTGCAGCGTTTTCCTTTGTTTCCACAAAGAAAAACATTCGTTTTCTATGTACTCTAAACTTCATGATCACTTAACACAACGGGTCAAAACATGGAAAGCATTATCATTGTACCATACCCGGTAGATGCGAACTTCCGCCCACAGTTTCTGTTTGAAATATTCTACAGCAGTTTCAAAAAAGAGGGGAATCTTGTTAATTTTGCCACAATGTCTAAACTCTTACACAACAATATAGCACGAAACTAAGTCGTATAATCTCATCAAAAATATATTCATAAGCCAACACACACCCAAAACCTTACAAACCGGGTTCGTTTGGGTCCTGCTATTGTTGTTCAATTATTCCATTTTCTAAAGAATTCCTCTATATGGTTCAATTTCGAGCAATGACAAAATTTGTGGGGTGTATTGTTTCATTTTGAGAAAGACCCCCCTTACGCACACCAAACCTTGTGGCCCTGATAGGAACTGTTTTACCCCCACCCCCTTTGAGCAAAGGTGTCTTTTAAATGACTTTATTTCGTGTCTTCGTGGGAGGGTACACGCAATTGGCCATTTAAAAGCCTAGAACGACTCCTTACAAAGTCTGTTCACGATTAAGATACTGGTTTCTGAAAGCTTAAAGACTTATGGACAATCTCATTAATCTGACTTATGCTCATGTTTTGTTTTTACTATTTTGTTCATTTATTTCTGCCTAGCCCTTTAGCTGGTCAGATCGTTCGATTGATCATGTGATCGATGTTACTCCGTCCCACGCATAGATCCAAAAACAGTTGAAGGCCATTTCCGTCAACAGGTGAACATGTGACATCGTGATAGATAGAACAGACAATAAGTTGAGAACATTTCAGGTCCCCGGACCAAACTTTCAGAACTTGAAATTTATGTCAAAATTGGAGAATCTTTTTATAAAAGTTGATACAGAGAAAAATCCTCTGCCGTTTATTAGTTCCATTGGTTATTGTTTTATCATAAAATTTGTAAAGAAATCAAAGGACCCTCAAAGCGCTGTAACCAGTGGAGAAGATTATGAATGCATGTTAGCTTAGGATGAAAACCTAATTATGGAAAACCCACGCAATGAGAGAGGGACTGAACCCAAATCCGCATGCAGGCTCCAGTCTGGAATTCAAGCTGGGGTCACAGAGAGAGGCAGGGAAGAAACCAAAGAGCAACCTGGTGGTTACGTAGGCCTATTTTTGATAGGTAATATACAAAGGTAAAGCTTTAATCTAAGGCTAACTGATTACGGAGCTCATACCAGTTATTCAATATACTCATATTGAGTTAAAGCGATCAATGCGATTTGAATAATCATTATTTTAAATAGCAAAACGGTGCAGTTTTTTCACAGTTTAATTGCTGTTTATTTCTCTGACCCAGCCTATCCCCTCAAGGCCCATCCCACCAGGGTCGAATCCCATCAGGGCCCATCCAAGCAGGGCCCAATCCCACAAGGGCCTAATCCCACCAAGGCCTAATCTACTCAGGACCCATCCCATCAGGGCCCAATCCCACCAGGGCCCAATCCCATCAGGGCCCATCCCACTCAGGACCCATCCCATCAGGGCCCAATCCCACCAGGGCCCATCCCACCAGTTCCAATCCCATCAGGGCCCATCCCACCAGTTCCAATCCCACCAGGACCCAATCCCATCAGGGCCCATCCCATCAGGGCCCATCCCACCAGTTCCAATCCCACCAGGGCCCATCCCATCAGGGCCCATCCCATCAGGGCCCATCCCACCAGTTCCAATCCCACCAGGGCCCATCCCATCAGGACCCATCCCATCAGGGCCCATCCCATCAGTGCCCACAACCCCATCAGGGCCCATCCCAGCAGGGCCCAATCCCACCAGTGCCCAATCCCATCAGGGCCCAATCCCACCAGGGCCTAATCCCACCAAGGCCTAATCCACTCAGGACCCATCCCATTAGGGCCTATCCCATCAGGGCCCATGCCATCAGGGCCCATCCCATCAGGGCCCATCCCATCAGGGCCCATCCCACCAGGGCCCATCCCATCAGGGCCCATCCCATCAGGACCCAATCCACTCAGGACCCATCCCATCAGGACCCAATCCACTCAGGACCCATCCCATCAGGGCCCATTGCAATCAGGGCCCAATTTTGTAGTGCTGCTTACCATCAACAAATCTTACTGGGTCCTGCATGCACTGAACCTCTTGGACGTCAACTCAGAAATTTGCCGTTAAACTGCCGTCAGATTGTTCAAATCGTTCGATTGATGTACAAACAAATAACGGATGCGTATTGCCATCA
This sequence comes from Pisaster brevispinus, assembly GCA_023634235.1. Classification (NCBI taxonomy): domain Eukaryota; kingdom Metazoa; phylum Echinodermata; class Asteroidea; order Forcipulatida; family Asteriidae; genus Pisaster; species Pisaster brevispinus. Next base: position 8,658,865 of record JAMKCF010000002.1, on the reverse strand, counting down.
AATGAACGATAAATCCCGCTGTCAACATGTACGTCCACAATAACTATCGAGTACGTACATGATAAATATCGTAAACCTACTCCATAACTCCATAAGATCGTGTACGTACGTGAAAACTCTGGATCTTCCGTGTACGTACACTATAAATATCTTACGTACATAATAAATATCGCCTACGTGAATGATAGATAAGTGTATAAAAATTATTGTGCTTACACAACAACTACCATGTACAAACACGATAACTGGACCTTTCGTGTACGTATACGATTGTTACCATTTAAGTGCATGTTAGTTATTGTGTACGTGCATGGTAGGTGTCGTTTAACTTATAATTTGTATGCATAATACTGTTGCGTAAATACTGGATATTGCGCACGTAAACGTTAAATCTGACACTATCGCGTATGTACACGATACATATTAAGCACATACACGATAACTATCATGTAAAGACACAAAAACTCCGGACTTGTCGTGTACGTACAAGATATTTATCACACAATAGTTGTCATGTACTTACATGATAAAGTTACTGTGTACTTAAAAGATAGTTTATTTATCGCATAGCTACATGCCGTCTATGTACATGAAGAGTTTAACATGATGAGTTTAGACATGTACATGGCATGGTATTAACAGAAGAGTGGGGACAGTATAGAACAAAGGAATACAAACGGAACAATGATGTCCTCACATTGGAATCCTTTGTATTTTTGTGTGCTTACATTTTTTCATGCGCTAAGTCTATGGAGAGTGTTAAGTTAGAGGGAAAAAGGAAAGTCCTCACATAGATAGCAATGTAAGAATGCATGTTAGTTTCTGTGTACGTACACGAGAACTGTTCTGTTTTTACAAAACAAGTCCATAGTTATACGGTGCACGTACACGGTAGTTGAAGTGAGCTGATATTTATTTTAACTCTTCATTCCGACCTTTGTTTTCAATGAACACACTTTGGTTTGCAACATCGATAACATTGTCACTTTTCTTTTGCCTCCAGAGTGAACAACAATTACATACCCTGGGGAAAATGCAGACTTCCGCCCACAGTTACGTTCGCAACAGTGAACTAAAACAGAAAACTTTATACACATCCGATTTCCAAGCAATCTTATTTCTTTCAACAGTGTTTTGCTCTCAAGTATAAAGTAAATATTACGAAACAGAATCTTTCATGTAACTATAACTTGCCTATATATTTATTATGAGCCTAACCTCAAAAACTGTCCGAAAAGGCATTTTGTGTGTTTTTCTAAGAAAAGTTTTAATGGAGCTGATTTTAGGAAATTAAAAACCTAGTTTAGTTTCTTAAAACCATTACGATGACATAACGAACCAGTCTGAATAATCGCATAAAACAAAACGAACGTGGTTGTATCTTACTATGACTATTAGCAGTGTAAGATATACAAAAGCACACTTATTGTGAAACTAGCAGCCTGGCGTTTTGATCCCACAGTGGAGTTGTTTTTTGTTTTGGGATTTTTTTCCGAAAGATGACACCACGTAGGTATAATTGTGTATCAGAAGCAGTCAAAGTGGAAATAGATTGAATAAGTGAAACGTAACACAGGACAAGCAAGAGATGGACAATATGGTGACAATGGGAAGTAGATAGAAGGGGCTGGCAAAACCACAGGAGTTTGAAGACACAAAGGAAAGGAATCAAAGGTTGGAAGAGGGAGACCTTGAGCCTCAGGACACTGTACAATGGTGTCAGAAATGGAGTGATTAGGAAGATTTGAGTGAAGTGCTACCGGTGTGTCCAGCTTTTGGGTGTTGGCTATATCAAATCTGGGCGGGTAGAAGCGTCTCTTAAGTGTAGTTCACATATATTGAACACCTCTATAACTTTGCAAGATAATAGATAGTTGAGATTAGTGGTGGTGCAGGTGACATGACCCATTGTCTTATGGGTGGTACCACCGATATGGCTGTTGAGCTGATCGAATCCTCCCATGAGTTGTCTCCAGACATTCAAGTCCATGGTCTGAACATCCAAGAAGGAACTAATACCTTTTGTCTTTGGCTTTCTCTTTTTGCCCACAAATATCCCTTTTGTATTAATAACCTTTTTTCAGCTAACTCAATACTATCAATCTAAAAATAGATAATACTACGGTTGTTCAGAGTAACTTCGGGATATGCTCGATCTGAAACCTGTGTAGCACAATCTGTAGGGATTTGGGGTATCTCGAGATAGAGCAGCAGAATCTTTGGGATTTGCTCAAATTCGAGGTTCAGCAGTGCAATCTCGGGATATTGAGCAGCGCAATATATTGCTTTTTGGGCCCGTGTTTTCATCTCCAACATTTAAAAAAGATAGTTTCATTCGTGGTCTAAATGTTGGGCTTGGGCTTGGTTTGTTTAACCCCAACATGTTCTGCTTCGTGTGGTTATGCAAAAGTGTATTTTAAATATGACATTTTTTCCCGAGAGTAAACATGAAACTAAACCAAAGAGACAACTTCGCATCGTTGTATTTTCACTGCTAAGCGAGTTTGGTTAAGGCCCTTATAGATTACCGGTATGAACCATAAACACCCCCAGATGCATTATGACTGGTGGGTTAAGATTGAAACGATATGGTTGAAATCAAGCCAAATCTGAAAAGGCACTCCCATCCAGGAAGGATTGCATTTTCAAGTATTTCTAAACATATTTAATAAATCAATTAGTCATTATAGTTTGGTTTTCACCATTTGTTCTTTTACCAGTCTACTTCGTCTTTATCTGTTCAGATCGGTCGATTAATCATATGGCTGATATAACTCTGTACCAAGCACAGATTCTGAAATCTGGAGGTCATTTCCGCCCACAGTTTAGCTCGTTTGATCATGACAGCAACAGTAGACAAGGAGTGCACCAACATTAATGGGTCCCTGGACCAAGCTTTCTAAACATGAATTAGTAGGTCTCAATGTCAAAGTTGGATTCCATGGGCGGGTTATCTTCCACTGAGTGTTACAACCCTAACAGCGAGGGCCCTGTGGAGTGGCGACGTCTTTGTGGCTCATTGTCGGCACATACTACCAAGCTTTTCCCATAGATTAAAAGGGATTGTTTCTTTTTCCACGATCTTAGTGTTTTGTTTACATGTCCAAGGTTAATTATTTTGTATGATTTGGTTTCATCTACTGTTAACAATTGACATACCGATTTTGTTAACAAAGGATTCTTCAGATGTTTGTCATCCTTCTATAACCAAGTCACTGAAATCTGTTGTTTGACAACCCCCCCCCCCCCGACGTGTGGCATGGTCCAGCTTTAGGATTTCATGGCACATGGACAGACCAGTGTGTAGGATGTAGTTAAGACAATGGAATTATTCGGTTTGGGGGGTACATATTTGGTAATATAAAACAAAGCAATGTTTCAGTCTGAGAGTCTGCCTAAAATGGAGGTCCGTACGGTCCCAATCCTCCAGCGTAAAAGTATTTCACCTGAATTACAGACAAAGTGAAGGAAACAACCAGCAGAAGACCCAATAACGTTGTTTGTTTCAATCAAAAACACTGGATGTGCTCAAGAGTAAAATCCCTGAATAACAGTTAATTCGTTTGTCAGAGATCTTCACATGGTTAGTTCCAAGCGACAATATTTTACTTTTAAGGGGACAGCCCTTTATTCCGACACCACAATGTTCCAACAACTTAACCTACGTTCTGACACCCCTCCGTCAACCCTATGTTCCGAAAACCTGCTAAGCTCGATAAAAGCCGAAATAGCACATGGAAGTTTGTGATCATGTTTGTTTTTTCGTTGGAAACAGAAACTATTAACAGAATAACAATGTTGACAAAATAACGTGTCGGAACATAGCGGTGTCGGAATATAGGGGTGTCATAACTAATATTTGGCAGTTGGAATTTAGGGGTGTCGGGAGATAGGGGTGTCGGAACAGAGGGGGCCGGAACATAAGGGTGTAATCACTTTTACCGTTTAGTCAGAACTTTATTTATTTGACACATCATGGGTCTGTTTATGGACAGCGTTATCATACTCAGACTTCATGATTTCTTTGTGCCAGCGGTACTCATAACGAAACATTAACCCGGCAATTCAGAGAAATAATTCAGTCGGGATGGAAAGGAAAAAATGGAAGACTCCAGCTTAGCTGGTTATAACAGTGATATGTGTATTGGTAAAGTACAAATAATATTGTTGGTTATCCCCGATGCAAAACATCTAATAAAATTGTTGCGGTACCAGCTACTGATAGGAATTTAGCAGGTCCGGCTTACCAATGGTATGACATCTGCTCTAGAATGGCAAAAGTCGTGGGTTCGAATCCCACCTGATTAAAATGCTTTACAAACATTGGAGTTAAAAAGACAACGAAATGCACGGTTGGTTGGCCTGATAACTGAAATTGAAACGGCTTTTGGTCCCTTTCGCAATGTCCATCAAATCGGTGTTACACACAAATATTGGGGATGTAAATAACCAGCGCCCATTGCGGACGATCTTACCGCCGAGGATTGGCAGGAAAAGAAAGGATGGAAAAAGGAAGTAAAGGAACTTTTCGATCAATGGAATAAATTAGTTTCATTGCCAGTCGATGGAGAGCAAGTAATGGACATTAACTGTTTGAAATAATTTGTTTAGCTATTTAGCCGAGCTTTGTTAACTTGTGTTCACTCAGAATCATGGGGAAAACTTTATTTTGTTGTAATATGCGTTCATGTGTAATATGCACCCGCGGGTTATTTGTCGACCTGTAGATGAAATATTTAGTATTTGTGTTCTATTTTTTGTTTGTTTGTTGGGGTGTTTGTTTGTTTGTTTGTTTGTTTGTTTATGTTTGGGTGTGTGGGTTTTTTTGTTTTTTTTTTATTTGGGGTTGTTTTATTTGTATTTATTTTTATTTTATTTTTTTAATTTATTTTTATTTTATTTTATTTTTTTTTTGGGGGGGGGGGGGGAATGGTGGCTTGGGTGATTTAGGGGGATTGGTATACTTTGGTTTGGGTGGGTTTTCCTGGATGAGATTACGGGAGTGACCTTGAGGGGTCTGAAACAGAATGGGAGAGACTAAGGTCCTTATTGTATTACCTTGGTTATAGAAGATTCCAGGTCTGAGACTGGTGATGAAGAGACTAGGGTACAAATTGTTTTGACCCTCGGGTCAGTGGGACGGAAGGGGGCCGTCACCAACACGCCACCTACGTTGAAAGTAATCTCATTCAACTCTCGCGACGTGGACCGGTCGAAGCTCTAGAAAGAAAGAAAATATTATTGTGCAAACGGCGCGCAGTACACGTACAGTACATTTCCTATGTACAGTATGGTAGAGATTTGAATACACGGTTGCTACCTGCTGCACGCTGGCGGCCGCTACCTGCTGCACGCTGGCGGCCGTTGGGACTGCCCGTAGTGGTCCATTTTATTAGAGGTTGGTGTTATCTCCAAATGTTGTAACACTACAAAACATCGTAACAGTTGTTTTGTGGCGCCAACTGCTTCAATAATTGAAGAATTTAATATACAAAAAACATTTAAACATAGTAAACGACATGTGTTACATATGTTTAAGATGTGTACATTTCCTTAGAATTAACACTACCCGCGGCAAATGTTCCCGTCCGTCAACAGGCGAACGTTTGCCTGTATAGGCCAAGCCATTTTCTCAAAAAGAACTTGTAATAATCGTCAATTATCCAGAGGATGTACGGAGGGATTTTGATTAGACTTTCAGGAATAAAAGATCTATTCTTGAACATTACGTTCATCGAAAAAAATCACAGGATGAAGGAAACAATTTATCACATCATGTCGCTATTTGTAGCCATTTTAGGGGAGACGTTTTGTAATGAAATTCCAACCTGGACCCCTGCAATAAACCAACGGAAAGTTGTCGGTAACCAACAACCTTAAAAATGTAAAATGGTTTTACGATATACTGTTATGTTTTTCAGTGCGGTTAAAGAGAGCATTCTAACGGTATACATGGTTTTCTTTTTCTTTTTTAATTGTCATTATCTCTTTTTAAAATGAAGTGTACCCGAAATGCGATTGCAAATAATTGCGCAATACCCCATAAGCCCCCCCCCCCCCGCCTCAGGTAAAGAAGACCCAAGGTCTGAGGGGGAGGACTGGTAATGAAGAGACTAGGGTCCTAATTATATTGACCTTGTGTATTTTAGTCTCTAGGTCTGGGGAGGACTAGTGATGAAGAGACTAGGGTCCTAATTATATTGACCATGAATATTTTAGTTTCTAGTTCTGTGGGAGGACTGGTAATGAAGAGACTAGGGTCCTAATTATATTGACCTTTGGTATTTTAGTCTCTAGGTCTGGGGAGGACTAGTGATGAAGAGACTAGGGTCCTAATTATATTGACCTTGGGTATTTTAGTCTCTAGGTCTGGGAAGGACTGGTGATGAAGAGACTAGGGTCCTAATTATATTGACCTTGGGTATTTTAGTCTCTAGGTCTGGGGAGGACTGGTGATGAAGAGACTAGGGTCCCAATTATATTGACCTTGGGTATTTTAGTCTCTAGGTCTGGGGGAGGACTGGTAATGGAGAGACTAGGGTCCTAATTATATTGACCTGGGGTATTTTAGTCTCTAGGTCTGGGGAGGACTGGTGATGAAGAGACTAGGGTCCTAATACACCGATTGCGCAACCAATGTCACTTGACCTATTGTGGGTATGAAACATCAACAAACAAAGGCAATCCTCTGTAGAAATTGTCGTTGTTAAGAATTTATGATTGTTGCATTTTCTTATTTGATCAAGACTTTTCTCTCTTGAAATACCCGTATGTGAAGAATATTTCAGAGTCCATTCCGTAACGTAGACCTACCACCTTTGGCTGAATAAAAAGCCAGTGAGTAAAGACAGTTCCAGCTAGCCTTGGTCTTGTAAATTACACAAAAAACGTTATGTTCACGATGTGGTGCTTACACGGACGACCGAGATTACGCACTTTTCAACACAGGAGTGTTACCATTTTGAACAAGCTGGTGTCTTGTGGTACGGTGTCGTTTGTCGGGTTTTTAGGGCTTCTCTTATGTGAAGTCTCTTCATCACCACCCCCACCCTTCCCGCTCCAGCACCTAGATCTCAGCGTCTTCGGTTCGCCGCACTTTCCAATATAAGCCACAGGCCCGGTTGGACTCCAGCAGTCTCCCGACGAAAGACGTCAGAAACGTTGAGTCCACCGTTTTTTCGGAGTCACAACTACTCCAAAGAGAGGTTAACCTTAACTTATACATGGTGTTACCGCAATTTTTATATTATTGTATTTCCATCATGCAAACCGTGAAGTGGTACTAAGGTTAGATTTCTCTTTAGTTTCGTCAAAGCTAAGTTCCAGTCTTTTTTCCTGTGACATAAAGCCAGGTTAACAGACTGATCTTCCACTATTCGATATTCACATTTATTTTAATCAGCTTGATAGTGGACCCGGTTATTGGAAAGTTAATTATTTCTTAAATATTTTTTTTTCTTTTCTTTTTTTTCTTAAATATTACTAATGTAAATTACGGCAAAAACAAAGTTTCATGTCTCTCAAGTAGTCGTGTTACAAACGATGGTGGCAGTGAGCTAAACGCTTGGCCTGAAATTAAATTGATAAGGAGGACCTTTATTTGTAAAAGAGTTTTTGTTCTACGTTGGATGAAATAAACCAAGGATAACTGGCAATCTATTTTTGATAAATCCGACTTTACGGTCTTTTCAAATTTGTTTTACGGGATAGTACTGAGCGTTCCCTAACCCAGTAAAATTTTAGGTGTAAAAAAATACTTACAAAAATTGGAGGTCGCCAGGCTCTGAAGGTTTTAGTGTTGAGTTTTAAAAGTTTTTCTTCTTAGATTTATCATGGTATTTTACGTTTTCTTTCTTTATAACAGCTACGATACTGACAAACTTTCTGATACTCAGCAATATGGTATTATTACGTTACTACCCAATAGTGATAAACCTCGCCAATTTTCAAAGAACTGTTGGCTTATCTCGCTTTTAAACACTTCTTGCAAACAAGCATCTAGCAGAGAGGCTTAAAACAAACCTCCCGGCTTTAAATAATAATATACAAGGTTTTCTGCAAGGGCGTTATAATAATTAGGTGAGTAACTCGTGCATCGTGTGATTTGCTTAATTACGCGAAGAGTAACAAGACTGCTAGTATGTTTTTATTAATCGATTTTGAAAAAGCTTTTGATTCAGTTAGTTTCCCATTAATTTATTCTTAAAGTATTGGATAAGTTTAATGTTGGCCCTTCCGTACAAAAGTGGCTTAAGGTGTTTTATAGCGGAGGGAAAGGTAGGGCGTGGTTGTAGACAAGAGGACCGTCTAAGCCTATATATTATTTGTTTTTACTGTGCACGGAAACTGTTGATTCGTAGGGACAAGATTTTAAAGGGAATTGTAGTCGACGTCAAGGAATCAGGCTATCCCGTGATTTTAGACGGTTTTCAACGTTCCTTGATAGAGCCTTTAAAATTACTTCCATCTTTACATCATGATATCTTAAGCCCTTGGTATTGATTTTCAACCAAACTTGATCAAGGTGACCATGAACTATAGCACGGTGTTAGATTATAGTATTAGAAGTCTTATTGGTCAATGTTTCAAAGGAAAATGGTCCCGGCCGTGTTACATTATGTTTAAACACAATAACAGCGTTGTCCACTAGAGGACGCTGTTGCCAGTTATGCTTAAATACAGACGAACCTTCATTTGTTTTCATGGTTTAACCATGTGATTTGTTTTTTTCTGCTTAGCCCTTCAGGTAGATCGTTCGATAGATCATGTGATCAGGCTCCAGGCACGCAGATCCAACACAGATGAAGGCCACTTCCGCCCACAGTACTTGTCGCATTTTGATAAGAGCAGAAAGTGAGTTTATCTAACAATGGGGATACTCAACTTGAAAGTCTAGGTCTCAATTTCAGAACTGGCAAAGCTTGTTACAAGTGCACTTGGAAACTGTAGGTGAATTTTGCTCTTTTAAAGGTTTAAATGAGAACCATTCCTCCATCATGTATGAAAAAAAATACAGGATTATTGTTAACCTTGCAAAAATTGTCGGGTTCAATTCAAAAGTTCACTTATTAAGTTGTTCAGGCTAGTACCGACCCTGTAGAAAAATACTTTTGTCTGTAAAAGTCCAGAAAATTGCATCTAAGGACTCAACAAAGTTTAGCTTTTTTCACTTAGCCCGATCACCCCATAAACTCCCTACACACGCAAAAATCGTTTCACAATTGATTCGAACACACTCATGTATTTTTTTTCTGTAGACATCCATGGCATTTAACACACTAGCGGTGCCGACTCGGGGAGCATTGACCTATTTTGCTTTACACAAAGGTTTGGATTGTCACGTGGTTCATTTTGCTACTCAAGCCGCCTCATTCACGATTAGATTTTTATGAAACAGGCTTAGCAAGTCTTCCTTGCACGTATTGTAACTTCTGGAACTATTGAAGTTCGCAACTGTGTTTCATTCAAGTTAAGGGGAACCGAAGACTTACAGAAAAGTCGAAAACGCAAGAGACCTGCTCAATAGAAGATCTATATAATAGTCATATTGCCCAAAAGTGGTTTGTTTAGTTTAATGAGTCGGTAAGGACATTGGGTGGCAACACGCAGACACGCTTATACGCACGGGTACGTAGAAAACGATGAACATTGGAACATTGAAACAATGCTTACTTTGTTCTTCATTGTACCCCAGAGACGGGTAGAGGGCCCCCTTATACACCGCACCCGTAAGGTTTCGGGGATGTCTATTCGTAAACCTGTTGGGGACTTAAAATAAAGGAATCCTGGTGTTTTGACCGAACAAGGACAACCTCGCTTCGCTTTCGTGCATATACAAACCCCCAAAGAGGGAAGTCGATAAAAAAAACAATGGGAGACTAACAGGAGTCCTTGATTCACCGGATTGACAAAATATGTTGTACGTGTGTATCTCCAATGTTCCCCGCCAATTTACTCCTTTGCCATAGGTAGATCAGCGTGGCTAGTGGTTTCTTGCATAATTTTCACCTTGTGGACCTCGTTTCGCATCCTGCTTGAGACGGTAGCCTTGCATGTGTATTGAGTTTCAGTACCGACATGATTGTATTTGCCTTCCACATCTAAAACTGATTATTTATTCAAGAATTTCTAAATAGTTGCGGCCTAGATGTATAATAGAATTAAATAAAACGAAAGAAAAACCTCCATATGTTTCTACGTCTAAACTCGTTGTACAGCAATCGGTATCAGGAAGTATTTGTCACGAATAAGACAGTTTGAACTCTGTTTATTCTTCCATTCACCTTTCCCTTCCATGTAGGCCTAGATCTCCTGGTGTTTTGACATCAACTCTCTGTACATAGCGAGTGATATCGAACCAATCGTTAGGGAGTACCCTGGATGACCCTCACCAAAGCCTATGGGTTTAGTTTTGCAACACAGATCAATCTGACATTATAATATATCATGTAGGAGGAAATCTCTGGACCCTCACAAAATGATCATTATTGACGTCATAAAGCGAAAACAAATTATACTACATTCTTTATACATTTAGGCTATGTGACAGTATTTGTTTAATACACTACATTTAAATGGCATTTCACCTACAATCTGTACTTGTTTAGCCTTGGTTAGAATGGGCTTGGAACATTAGTGAGTCATTCTGAGAATTACTCATGACTGAAACGCATTTTGAATGTTTTTTTGGGGGGGTCATTTCTTAATCAACGTAGCCTCATGCTCTGGGTGCCCCCCCCCCCCTTTCATTGCGACGCTGGTTTTAACTCCACAACAAGCAAATTGTCATCAAATTAGTGCAATAGCGGGTGTACGCTACAAAAAGTGACGGGGTGTTAAAATTGACACCATAGGTGTTGTTACAAATAGATACCGAATACAAGAATCTAAATTTACACCATAAGGTGTTAAAATACACAACTACATTGGCGGTGTGTTAACGCCCTGTGATGTTCATTATGATTATCTCGTGGGTATCTTTATATTATGACAACACCCACATGGTGAAAATTTTATCAGTCAGGTTTGGGCAGTGTAGATAGATAAATCAAAGACAGTCCATAACATTGAAGTTACACAACAAACATTGGCACTCATAAACTGTACACATTTGTATTTGATATAATTGTTGTTGTTGACATCGGTGTGAACGTTGAACGAAGATTGAACTTTCAATAATTCGGCAACAGTGGGGCTATTAATGTTAATAGTTTCCGTATACATACACATTCCATTCCAACAAGGGCTCTCTGTACAACAGGAAACCCTTCTGGTCTTTAGAGGGTACAATTTTTGTCAGTAATTTTACCTTTTAAATACTGAGAAATGTTGGCTGGCTCCAGTAAATGGTTACTGCACACGTAAGTAGTCCCTTTTATTTGGAAAGAATCGTTACATGAATTCAACATAAATCAAACCTAAAACTGGGTGAGGCGATTTATCCATGATGTATCAAAATGCTAACGATCCAAGTATTACTCGTTAACTGATGTTAGCAGTGCCATGATTTTCAGTTGGATTTTGTCACCCTCTGTGTGCACCACACTAAATAAATTCCCAAAGCAACCAATGCTAAATGCTTATTATTCCAAAATACTAATATATATTTTTAAAGTCTCTCTGCTTCTTGAAAACCAACCAAATCTATTTTCTGACAATTAAATTTCAGATTTCCTTTCATTTTTTGGCAGGTTAGCCGTTTGGATTTGTTGCTAATTACCCATGAAAAAAACACCCCCAAAAATGTGATTTTTTCCAAACCGACTTGCTGTCAGTTTTTTTTAAGCACACTTCTTCTCAAGCCAACTAGGACCAATTTTAGAGCCTAAATTTATCAAGTCTCCTCAAAATTGAACCCCCCCATGCTATGCTAACTTGTCCTAACTACACAATGTTGTTCAAAATAATTTGAGGGCTTACAAATAACTAGTTGGCACAGTAATCTTGGCATTATTTAGTGTGGTGCACCCCACTATTGAATAATGGCGCCCTCTGTGTAATGCTATGTGAACCTAAATGACCCAACGGGATGTACATGTATAGCAATAGACTGGTGCCCTGTCTTTATCCGCCGCTAGGATAAACTCAGGCACAGGCTTATAAAACCAATGGTTTCATTGGGTAGACATACACCGCGTGACGCATATCTGAGACTGAAAGTGAAGCAACACAAGCGAGGGGTGGCGCAACAGCGTGGTACGCGAGATCAAAGGTACTTCTGACAGGAAACTGCCAGGATCTAAAGGCCGGTATCTGACGTTATTCACGAGCCTTATTAAAGTGTGACGTCAGATGTTTGGGCTGGTATAGAAAGTGCATGTATATGCGTTATAGCGCCCTCATAATGAGCTGATCTTGCATTCCCACTCAATAATGAACCAATTGTAACCTTTTCTAAATGCTGAATATTCAGCTTTGCAGTGGTTTAAGAGCACAATTTGCAAATAAATTATTGGCCTTCACCGTGTGGGGGGACATTGCGGCCAGTTGTATAATTTTTGGGTAAACTGACTGGTTTACTTGAGTTTAATTCACGTACCAGGCACTCTGTAACTAGATGGGCGTCCTAACATAAAAAGAGGCAACCAGGTACCATACCGGTATGGTACTTGATGCTTGTTTAGTATCAGGTGTGGGGAAGTGACAAAGTGTGCCCGTAGGTCCCCTGAAGTCCACAAAGCCCAGTCCTTAGTGATCGGGTTTATCCTGATTAGGGTTAATTCATACTTGAAGAATTGTGTTTCTGGCTGGAAACACAGAGTGTACTTCGATATACTTGTATAAAAGAAATACCCCCATCTACTCAGATAGTAATGATTTGGTTCTGTCTAAAATGTATACAGTCTAAGCGCGTCAGCCATCATCATCAGCTAGCTGTGGCTGGATATGATGGTTCCCCACATTCTTGGACAATCTTAAAGGATCTAAGAATTACTCGCTGATTGCAGTGCCATTGTTTTTAGTTTAGATTTCGTCACCCTCTGGGTACACCACACTAGATAAACTCCCAAACAATAAACAACCAATGCTAAAATTTAGCATTAGTTGTTTATTGTTTGGGAGTTTATTTATAAAATTTTATAAAATATTATAAAATATAGAATATTATTTAGTTTTTTTTATATTTAGCATTTAATGCTAAATATTCAAAAGTACTGAAAAAATACTTTAAAGTCTCTCAGCTTCTTTAGAACCACCCAAGCATAATCTCGGACAACTAAATTTCAGATTTCTTTTACATTTTTGGCAGGTCAGCCATTATGAAATTTGCATGAATTACCCCCTAGAAAAACACAATCTATTGATTGCCTGAACCCCAAAACGTTGCTATTTAAAAGAATTTGAGGGCAAACAAATGATGAAAGGCCTAATCAGTTTTGCACATGAATTTTGTTCAAATTTGTTGATGCACCCCAGTCCCTGTATTATACAAATATTGACTGCTTCGAGTGCTATGGTTAAAACTACGACTCCCGAGGTGATCCCCGGAGCGTTCTATTTTCCCGAGGCGCAGCCGAGGGAAAATGGAACCGTCCGGGGATCTCCGAGGGAGTTGGAGTTTTAGCCATAGCACGAGTAAAAGCAGTCAATATTTGTTTTATAACACCCCAACAGACTAGTTATCATCCTCGTACACGTAACGTTCGTACGCACATTTCAGATGCACAACTGATTGGGTTCGAGGTGGGTAAAAAAGACGTCTGGGTACTGCGCGCGCCATGTAATAGTCAACTATTACATGGCGAACGACTATCACACGAACGCCGGGTTTCTAGTAAAACTAAGACATATCATGTGACGCGCTCTAAACCAATGAAAAGGCAGAGTTTTTGTAGGGGTGTTATAAAGTATAATAGCGTTGTAACAGGAGTGAGGGTAGTGCGATAGCGTGATTTGCGAGTTCAAAGGTACTTCTGACAGGAAACTGCCAGAATCTAAAGGCCGATATCTGGCTTTATTCACAAGCCTGGAAATGTAATGTCAGATGTTGATACTGCATTCCAACTCACTAATAAACCTCTCATAACTTTTTCTAATGCTGAATATTCAGCTATACAGCGGTCACCTTTGGGAGCATGATGTGCAAAATATTGGCCTTTACCGCGTGGGGAGGGAATCACGGCCAGTTGTTGTTAAGACCTTTCCATTGTTGATAAAAAAAATGCCCTGATTGGCATGGACAGCCAAATATTAGCAAAACATTGAATCGTGTCAACAGATTATGACCCAACACTTCTGCATTTTTTAACAACAAAAAATACCTCCCATGCTTGGTTGCTTTGTTTCCAACAAATTCAGCACTATTTGTTAATATTTAATTTGTGTAAATGTGTTACAAACTGTGTCTACCTGTTTTTGCTTTGCTGTTATGGCTTCCCATACTTTTCCAACCTAGGTTGGTAAAAACTGGGGCTGTTGCAATACAAAGGTTTCTAATTTGGGGAGACAAAAGGGATTCTGTATCTAGATGGGCGTTCTAATATAAAAATGGGGTGTCGTGGCCGAGCGGATAAGAGCATCGGACTCAAGTTCTGGTGGTTAAGTCATCGGGATGTGGGTTCGAATCCCGGTCGTGACACTTGTGTTCTTGAGCAAGACACTTAACCATAATTGCTTCTCTCCACCCAGGGGTAAAATGGGTACCTGTGAGGGCAGAGATGGTTTATGTGAATGATTAGCTTGGAGCGCGGTAAACTCGCAGCACCGGCTGTATACTCTCCAGGGAGCTGAGATGGTTTAAGGAATGAAATATATGGGCCAGTGACCAGGGGTAATAATGTCAGAAGCGCTTTGATACAGCATTCGGGCTGTGATAAAGCGCTATATAAGAATCGATTATTTTTATTGTTATAAAAACAGGTAACCAGAAACAGGTACCGTACTTGAACAAGGAGCGCCCATCAATGTACGACCCTGTCCTACAACACTCTTATAGCGTCTTTCCTAGCTTACATAAATGCTTGTTAAAAGTGTTGTTTAATTAACGGGGGACGCTGTGTTAGACACGACACAGTGACTAAAAGAGACAAACCGAAATTTAGTAGCATTATAAACATTAGTAGATCAAGTTGTTAATATAAAAAGAAAAATGATATTTTAAAACAGCTCTTCGGTGCATGATAGCAATATTACGATTGTTTATTGATAACTTTAAACTAAAACACATCAGTTCTAAATTTGCAATAAAACTTTATCTCGACAATATAAATATATTGTGTTTGTTTTTATACACATCTCGACATGATTTAAACAATTATATTCCGAATGATTATTCGCATTTGTAGAGACTTTTATATACATATTTTATTTATTTTTTTTGGGGGGGGGGTATCTGGAAATCTAGTTTAAGCTAATATTATTGTTTGCCATTAAAAAAACAAAAGTTAAAGTGCTTCTATCAACATATCAAATGATATGTGAATTTCTTCTTCTTCGTCTTCTTCTTCTTCTTCTTCTTGTCCAATACTTATAACTTTTCAACCAAGATTAAAAGTCAGTTGGATGAAACGAGCAGGTCCTATGTGTATTGATTTGATGTTTGGGTCTGGGGCTCCTTGAACGAAACGTATAAAAGTCCAAAATACGAGATCGAAATGCCAAATGTACTGCAGTGTTCGTTTCATTTAAATAAATCATTTTTCCAAAACAGTCTAAGCATTTTTTTACCGCTTCTCATTACTCTTATCAAGGGTTCATCTTAAAAGGTATTCATTGTCATTGAGTTTAATACAAAGATTGTGGAGTGGTTTTTAAAAAAACCTAAAACCAGTGGGATTGCGGGCTTTAACTACGGTTCAGTCGCTGCCATTTAAGACCTTGTCACCAACCTTTCATTCCCTCCGTCTCGATTTCACAAGGAGCTCTAATTAATCTTAAAATAAGCGTCATCCTTAAATACTTAACAAAGTGTGATTCAATAGTTCAAATATTAACATGGCAATATTGACAACTCGTTTAGTGCAATCGGACCTAGACAATTTATGAAATCACAATGGTTGAAAGGCTGTCACATGATCATTACTTTATTGCAAACGCAAGTTTAGCGCACTGGCCCTGTGTATACCTCTATAAGCCTATATTATCATAAATAGATCAAACGGTCCTTTCCGAAAACGCGGCTTGGAATTTGACTTAGCTTTTAAGCTTCATCTGGGTTTTTTAATGTGTGCTTTTGGCACCGGGCTTCTAACAGTCGGTAGGAGCCTAAACCGGAGCACAAGCCTTGTTCGTATTTTTGAAAAAGCATATAATGCTACGTGCTTGCACATACAGGCGCTGATAGCGAGATGTGAAGGTGAAGTTCGCATAAGGTGGTGGGGGTGGGGGGAGTTAGTTCCAAACGAGTTTTGCTGTATCACAAAGTATGCATGAGAATTATCTCTATAGGAGCTGCGGTGGTTCTGAAAAGAATCATTAGAACCGGTAGTGAACTGACTCGTTATAGAGTACACTTGATCTTTGCACTTAATATTTAACATTCTGATAACGTTTCTCGGACCCCTGGTCTTCACCAACTGTTTCATAAGTGATATTGCTGCTGTCCGGATTGGTCCGGGGGACGTCATATCTTGGACTGTTCATATCAAGTCTGTTTAGATGGTCGTAGGCGTGTTGTATTTCGTTAGTCTGCTCGCTAATCATCTCTATATCGTTTCTGTTTCCATCTCCTGTTTGCTTCATCTCTATGTAGGGTTCAGTTTTTTGTTGTTTGGATTTCTTCTGCTTTTGTAGCGCGAGAGCAAAGGTCACGTTGGTTATGAGCGAAATAATCAAGAGGCCGACACTGACCAGGAAGGCTGATATCCACAGGATAGGGAAGAACTCAAGCACCATAGTACCATCAGTCGTTCCAGTACACTCTGTCTCACAAAGATTGCAGAATGGAAGATCAGTCGTTGGTTCTATTGGTGTTCTATCTCTCAGCGTTGGTCCCCTACTGTCAAGAGTTTGATCGCTGGTAGTCGGCTCATTTGAGTATTTCGTTGTTGGTGGAGTTGTCATGGATAATACACTGATGGGACCAATAGTACATGATCTTGACATGCCAAAAAATGCTTCTAAATTAGATTTTACTTCAAAGTCAAAGAAGTTTCCATCATCACCTGCGCTAATAACCAGCTGTAACGACTGTGTTTGTTCACTCATAGAAGCTGTGTAAGTCCAAGGGTAACTGGTGCCAATTCGTGCAATTCGTGTAATTAATACTGATGGGTTACCTCTCTCAGTAGTGAAGTTCATGGTTAGCGTATCCCCTTCTTTAACGGTTACATGTCCATGGGGAAAGCAAGTGGCTTCAGATGGGAAGTACAACACAGATATGTACTTGCTTGTCGAAATCAGCCTCGATCCCATAAGATCTGTTGCTCGGCATATGTACTCCGCTGCATCAACTGTAGTAATATTAACGATGGTTAAGAGCTCACTCTTTGTTGTCGGGTCGCTGATCAGTGTTTGGATTTGAAATCTCGAATCGAGGCTTGTTCCGTTTCTTGCCAATGTCGCTTCACTATTCGTGACAATTCGCATCCATTCAATGATGAATGGTTGTGTGTGATAAGCGTTACATTGCAGTTCAGCACTTTCTCCTTCAGTTGGCTCAACTAATGAGGTAATTAGACTGATGCTAGTTTGTGCACTAACTGTAGTGACTGAATTCAGATCCAAAGAGCACCATGCAAAGAACACTAGATACATTAGCACACACACTCGAGCCATGATAACCGTATGATAGACACCCAGCCTTCTGAATGTGTTATGGGTACATGTAATGAGTCTTTGCAGGAAACGAAGCCAAAAGATACAAGACAGATAGTTAAAAGCTTGGAGTCCTCAGATATTAATCGGAAACGGAAATGACTTTGAAAGATATAGGCTCGTTATTTAGCTAGAGTGACTTTTCTCAAGGGAGGATTTACTAAGTAAATGTGTGTAGAGAATTTGTATTAATTTTAAGATACTAAGCACAAACACCCATTTCTGTTGCAGTCACTCAGTGGACTTTTCTTTGTTCTGTACACTAGAAAAATCATAGCAATATAAGTATTCAACACTTAGTAATTCCTCTTTGGGTCAAAGTTGAACGAAGAACAACTTTGTGGGTCTATTGTTCAATTACACAAGCCTGAGAGTAAGAACACGCACCCCCCCCCCTCCACACCCCACCTCACACACAAAGTACCGTCACTATTTACCCTGTGGACTCGTCATTTCCCTAAACATCAAGGTCATTTTCCTGTATAAGGTGACCAGCTAGTCAAACAGGATATCAAGGTAACATGTTACGTTATATTTCCTATGCACTGGGTTTGTTAAAGATAACGTTCAATATCAGCAGGTTTGTTATTAAGTTGAAAAACATCACTTTGTAAACGGCAATCAATCCATCTGAAATACTCATTCGGTAACAATATTTAGAAGACCTTTTATTTAAAGATGACTTACGTATACCCCCTTGTTATTTTTTCTATTTTGGGAAAAACAAAATTCAGTATCATTATTTCCCAAACGATAGCTGATAAATGCAATCGATATACATGTATCAAATTCAATGCAAAGTAAGTGTATCATTTTGGAATACTTGCCGAGGGTTGGAAAAAATGATTTCATGTGTTAAACGTTCATTATTATCTCTGAATGTCCCAATGCATTCTTGCTCCCTGAACAGTAAAGCGTTCACTTTTGGGGAAAACAGATAATTAGTGCACGAACAACAAAGAGAAAGGTCGGGTGCACTGAAGTATTATGAAAGCATGCTTGAAGAAAATATCAGACGGTCCAATTAGCATACTGACTTTAACTGTGACCCCCTGGACATTACCCTATTACATTTACATCAATATTCAACTTCAATTCGAGGTGTACTTTGGCACTTCAATTTGCCAGGGTGTTTTTATGTTTGATGTATTGGAAGTTGCGAAGGAACATGCAAAAATGAATTTAACAAAACAGACTTTAGAAAGACCCATTTCATAGAGCTGCTTAAGCAGAAAATGTTTCTTGACAACTTGTCTGCTAAGCAGAAATGAGCAGAAAACCAGTCACAAGTTGTACATGTGACATAGTATTTTGGCTAGTAACCTTCTTCTGGTAGGCATAATTTTGTTGTGCTTAGCTACTTTTTGTGCTTAAGTAGCTCTATGAATTGGGCCCCGTTTCGTAGAGCTGCTTAACGGCTGATTTTGTGCATACTGTGCGATTTCCATTTCATAGCGCTGTTACCGTAAGCACAAACACGCATGCTAATAATCCGGGGCCGCCTAATTTTCTTGATAACCTGTGAAATAAGATTACGCTTAAGCAAATTGTTCTGCTATAGTAAGCACGAAAATTTGCTTAGCGTTAAGCAGCGCTATGAAATTGGGCCCTGCAGGTTTATAGACCTAGTCTTGAAATCAAGTCGGTAATTGTTGTGCGGTCTAGTTGCGGGGACGGTACACACATCCTCGATCCCAATATGTGTGTGAGTCAGTCGCAATTACCGTCTTGAATAACTTGTACCCAGCTTTGTACACATGCAATTGGACTTGCTACCAAAATTGGACGGAGCAGTTTGATTGGTTAAGAATCGCAAAAACATGAGTATTCATCATACATCTTGCAGCGTATGGCGCCATGCAGCTACCAGGCGCATAATTCATTCTTTGATAGGGAGTTTATTATAAATAGTAACATTTTATGATAATGCACTGGCCAAATTTATCTTAAAAGAAAGTTAAGAAATTGTTTCAATGATTAAAAAATTATGCTTTTTACATTGATGTTGGCAAATAAACTGTCAAAAAAAAAAAGCCAACAGAGATACATTCCCATGTTTATAATGAATTCTTCCAATTTTGTCAGACGAGCTACCATTGGCCCTCTCTATGGCAACTTTTGCATATGCAATGTATAATTTACCATATATGAATATTCGGCCGGGAACAAGCTACTCAAGTCGTTAGAGCTGACGGACCTTGCCACGCGCTACCTACGACCGTTGCATGAATGTATACTCGCACTGTGATTGTTGCATGAACAGCGGGATTGTTTGTAATAGGCAGCGCTGGCAGACAAATAGACACTGACTAACGACTTGTCATCAAGTCTACTATAGACCTTATGCATATGAAGTCATTTCAGTGGGGCGCCCTCACCTAGGGGTCAAAAGGACGTTGTTTACTGGCCATTCATGTGCGCCGCGCGTACAAATCTGCGCGGCTGTATGACGTCACTGCATAATGTCTATTACGAACTGTCACCAAGTTTACTGCACGCAATCCACCATTTCAGCACAAATTTGGTTACTTCACGTACATATTTCGGATTGACTCAAAATCTCATTATTTGTTTTGACCATTATTTTAATAAACAATAGGAAAAACAACTACACCACAAGTTCAAGCGATGATCAATCGGAGCAAGCCGCATGAGACTGAATGTTAGCGTGGATGTCACTCCCATCTTTCAAAAACATCATGCACGACCTAGTACTGAGAAATAATGATACGCCTAAGAATACTTTTATGCGTTAGCAATGTTACTGTTTATTGGCTGTGTAATGTTAACATAAAACATATTCACGTTACATGAACCACTAAACAAATAAGCCGAAAAAACCTCTACCTAGACCCCAGTAACTGGGGCGCTGTACTCCTTTTTTTCGAAAATGTTCATCGACAGAAGATGAACGATGTCGAGAAAAGGAGTACAGCGCCCCAGTTACTGAGTTTACTCACTACGGTACAATAAAACAATCACCACTCTATTTAGTATAAGGCCTAAAGTTACAATGAATTTAATACGGTATACGATGGAGGAAGGAAATGATTAAACCTATAATAAATAAGCGCAGCTTGCAATTATTTTCTCCCCTCTAAGTTTTAGTAAGAATGTAGGCATACTGATTACAGCGGATTTAGTAAGAATGTAGGCATACTGATTACAGCGGATTTAGTAAGAATGTAAGCATACTGATTACAGCGGGTTTAGTAAGAATGTAAGCATACTGATTACAGCGGATTTAGTAAGAATGTAGGCATACTGATTACAGCGGATTTAGTAAGAATGTAAGCATACTGATTACAGCGGATTTAGTAAGAATGTAGGCATACTGATTACAGCGGATTTAGTAAGAATGTAGGCATACTGATTACAGCGGATTTAGTAAGAATGTAGGCATACTGATTACAGCGGGTTTAGTAAGAATGTAGGCATACTGATTACAGCGGATTTAGTAAGAATGTAAGCATACTGATTACAGCGGATTTAGTAAGAATGTAAGCATACTGATTACAGCGGATTTAGTAAGAATGTAAGCATACTGATTACAGCGGATTTAGTAAGAATGTAAGCATACTGATTACAGCGGATTTAGTAAGAATGTAGGCATACTGATTACAGCGGGTTTAGTAAGAATGTAGGCATACTGATTACAGCGGATTTAGTAAGAATGTAAGCATACTGATTACAGCGGATTTAGTAAGAATGTAAGCATACTGATTACAGCGGATTTAGTAAGAATGTAAGCATACTGATTACAGCGGATTTAGTAAGAATGTAGGCATACTGATTACAGCGGATTTAGTAAGAATGTAAGCATACTGATTACAGCGGGTTTAGTAAGAATGTAAGCATACTGATTACAGCGGATTTAGTAAGAATGTAGGCATACTGATTACAGCGGATTTAGTAAGAATGTAAGCATACTGATTACAGCGGATTTAGTAAGAATGTAGGCATACTGATTACAGCGGATTTAGTAAGAATGTAGGCATACTGATTACAGCGGATTTAGTAAGAATGTAAGCATACTGATTACAGCGGATTTAGTAAGAATGTAGGCATACTGATTACAGCGGATTTAGTAAGAATGTAAGCATACTGATTACAGCGGATTTAGTAAGAATGTAAGCATACTGATTACAGCGGATTTAGTAAGAATGTAGGCATACTGATTACAGCGGATTTAGTAAGAATGTAAGCATACTGATTACAGCGGATTTAGTAAGAATGTAGGCATACTGATTACAGCGGATTTAGTAAGAATGTAGCATACTGATTACAGCGGATTTAGTAAGAATGTAGGCATACTGATTACAGCGGATTTAGTAAGAATGTAGGCATACTGATTACAGCGGATTTAGTAAGAATGTAGGCATACTGATTACAGCGGGTTTAGTACGAATGTAGGCATACTGATTACAGCGGATTTAGTAAGAATGTAGGCATACTGATTACAGCGGATTTAGTAAGAGTGTAGGCATACTGATTACAGCGGGTTTTTTTACTAATTCAATGAGGGGGAAGGGGATTTGCGAACTTAAAAGACCGACCAATTATGATGTTTTGCATTACTAAAGTACTTGTTTAAACGTCAACGCGTTCCACGGCTTCGTTTTTTGGTACAAGGTTGAAAAACCATGCTTCGACCCCACGGTATACTGTATATCAAGTACTGCAGTACCGTGCCAGTATTGTTATGCTTCCTGGTGAATTCAAAGCGGGGTGCTTGCGTAAAGAGCCTTGGACAAGGCTACGATCTAGTGCGCATTAAATCTTTAACCCTGTTCACGTGACCAATGTCCACGCCCATGCCAGAGCCTGCGTATGTACGCGCGTCCGATCTAGGTATTATATTCTACATGTATATCTATCTTTGGTTATGAAACGAAGGAACGACGTCCACGTGCAGTAACTGGATGAGAGTTCATAACTCCATGTAGTTCGATGTACAGCCACAAGCCTGCTTTGATCACGACGACACGGCCCCTTTAATCCTCCGAAAATGTTTGCAAAATACAAAAGCATTACGACACTGTAGTATACTATTTCGTTTATACCGTCCCTTTTGCATAAATCCCCACCTTTTTGACGGGAGGAGGGGGCGTTAGAGTGGGCAGCACACAGCAAGTGTACATGGCTCAATTTCACAAAGAGTTAAGATTGATCTCAACTCAAAATCACTCCTAATTGCTAAGCAAAGTGTGATGTCACAATGCAAATCACTATGGTAATACTGACAACTCATCTTAAGATGAATCTTAGTGCGTTGTGAAATCGACCCCAGAGACGCAACAGACAACAGAGATGAACCTGACTTTTTTCAGTGCCTAGGTTAAATATTTCAGCAGTTTTTAGAACTTTGTTGGAAAAACGCACGAAGCCCGGTTCATACTTCCTGCGAATGTGAATGAGAAGCGACTTTGACGTCACAGCTCTGTTTTTGTTGCGAATGTTTTACAGGAGTTACCCAGGCAACTCTTCCGAATTGTTCGTTGCCAAATTGTGACGTCAACATTCTTATCGCGTTCGCATTCGCAGGTAGTATGAACCGGTCTTGAGCCTTTTCATTTTATACCCAAATTCTGATGTCAGTGGATGTGTTTGCGGGATGATTCGTACAATTTGTATGGTAAGACTAAACACTTTATGCGACAGATGAGTTATAAACCAATTAGACTCTTTAACAAAGAAACTGTTTGACACGATGAAAACGGAAACTCTATTATTTAATGCAAGTATAAACTCAAAGAAAAACAACAATGTGCATAGTGTTTGTGTTTATGGTACCGTATGTATTTTCGACATTGGGTACAACTTTTCTACAGAGATTCAGTTTTCGGTTTCATGTCAATATTGTGTTTTCTTTCGTTTCTGATTAGTTTCATTTCTATGACTACAAACTACAATTGTATACATGCTACCTTTGATACAAACGTTTACAGTTGAGTGCAAATACAAATAGATACTATTACATCAGAGGAAGGGAAATGACCAACTCAATTTGGTAATGTACTTATATTCCAATAGGGTTCTCATGAAGGTGGGAGAATTTACAAGTCTCTACCCCCACGTTAAAATGGTGTAAATTGTCATTGTAATTGATACCCTTCCAGTGCAAAATGTTTTAACGTCCAAAACATCTGATGACATCATTCTGAGAAAAATGGGTCTCAACATTTTTGTACGTTGATATTTTGATTTATAACTGACCTTTTCAGAGAAAAATTTGCAACATGACGTCATTGGATTTGAACAATTTATGGATCTTTATATTTCAAGGAGGAATTTTTCGTCAGTCTAAAGGTCAGATTCAAGACCGTGTTGATTGAATATTATTGAAAGTCGGGAATGAACCAAATCACCCCCGTACAAAACTGTAAAAATACTTTGTTCTCAGAATTTTGCACCGGAAGGTTATTGAATACAATGGCAATTTACACCATTTTAATGTGACGTTAGAGACTTGTTTACCCACTCACGTGAGGACTCTGTCTATTGGAAAATGAGTACATCACCAAAGTGAATTGATCAATTCCTTTCCACTTTAACCTCATGGGGATACAATTATTACAAAATAATAACAATAAATCGTTGCAGTTTCTAGTCTCAATTTTTTTGGGGGCACAAAATTATGTTCGACAACTTAAAAAAAAAAGGCATGTTTTTATCATTTCATAAGTACCCTTAAATTCAAAATCCAGCTGTTTGTTTTCTTTAATTTTAACGGCAAATAGTAACATAAGGTTTGTTTTCAATTAATTCATATTAAGTGATTTTGAAATGTTTATTAAATGAACAAGGTTTATCTGTGGTTCGTCCTACGTTGTATCTCCACTATGAAGAGTTCTGTTTGGTTTATTATTATTATTATTATTATCTTCCCTCGAACCTGACACAGCCAGCTTAAGACTCATCTCTTTCAATCTGCTTACATTTAGCCTACACTTGTCATCTTTACATAAAATTCTGATATTAACTCTTTTGTATGTCCCCGCCCCCCGCCTTCCACTTTGCCAAGCACTTCGGAATAGGCAACTTGAGTAATGGCGATCTACAAATGCCTGATGATTAATTGATTGAGTTGGACATCTCAGCAATGGGCAACAGGTTCATGATAAGACTTCCCTCTTGTATTAAGAAGTATATCAATCTTCATTGACATCAAAAATACAAATCATTTCCTATGCTAGTATTGACATTTAAAGATGAATCTGAGTGTTTTGTGCAGTTTGCCCCTAGTGTCCCCATTTGACCTATTTATAATAAAGAATTAAATCATAGAAACTTAACGTCAAAGTTCAATCAGCAGAAACTTCAGGAAGTATGTACAACAACGTTAGTTTAAGTTTATCTGTCTAGCCGGTTCTCTTTGAGGCATGAAGTGGAAGAGTTGGATCGTAGCAGTTCGAAAGTTTTTGTTGAAATACATGTAAATTATTGGATTGGCGCTGGAGTTGACGAAGGCTAAAAGTGCAAATGAGCGATACGCATAGCTCCCAAAGAAGTCTGCAGGAAGGGCATTTAGATTGAGTAGGATGTAAGCGACTTGATCTGGAGACCAGCAGATAATGAAGGTGATGACGACTATGAAAACCAATCGGATAATACGACGACGACATTGAAGCAAGGTGAAGGCCGGGGAGGATGTCGACTCATTCATCTCAAGAAGTCTCTTAGCTTGTTCTTGCAACTCTCTGGTAGCACAAAAGTGAGACACAATCATTACGGCAAACGGGATGACGAACTCGACCAGAAAAATACACAACCCGTGGAACACCCGGAAAGCTCTGCTTGGCCAAATGAGAACACACTCGTTATGTTCATCAACTTGGGTGATGTAAAAGCTGTTGCTATTAATAACCAATGCCACAATCCATATTGAAGTAATTGTAAACACAACATTACGGTTACTAAATACCGTCTTGTGCTTGATGGGATGTACTATAGCACAGTATCGCTCTAGAGATAACAAGGTAAGAGTAAAGATTGAAGCGATGATGGAAATCCACATTATGACAGCAGAATATGTGAAGATACAGTAGAGTCTACCAGCTGCCGAGTTCGGTACGTAGGATAGAGACGGCATGGGGATTATAGCTACTGATGTAATGAGATCAGCAACTGCTAACATCACGATCAGTTTGTTAGAGTTGCTTCGGTTACGGAGTTTCTTGGCGTACACGATGATGACTAAAATGTTACCAAGGATACCGAAGAGTGCCAAGATGAACTGAATGACAGTAAACCCACTCCAGCTGTCACCGAGGCCTATATTATCGCTAGAGACCGGTTCTGTAGTGTTAACTGTTGAATCCATCACGACAAAAAGCTCAAACTGTTTCCCCGTGACATTCAGTATCTACATCAAACGTTAAATGATAAGACTCAGTCGTGAGAGCCGATTGAAAGCAAACATGATTTATTCTCAAATTGTGTTTTTGTTTTGGTTTTTGTTTCTTTAAGGTGTTTTCTCAACACATTGATGCGAAGTACACGGGATGTAGGTGATTACTTTATCAATAACTATCAAGAATGTTAGCTATCACGAACTGCGTTCTGTGTAGTGAAACAAGGAAACTTAATCTACGCATATATATATATAGATGTTTCCTAACGCTCAAATGCTCCTATATAGCCAAACCAATTCCAAACTCCATCTTTTAAAACACTACCCCAACTTTGAATAAGATTCCCAGCGCATGTTTCATCATCAAGTTTCATCAAGTCCACCAAAGGACACACGATTGCTCAGATAAACATGTGGACAAACGCTTTGAAGGAAACAACAACGAACATCTTGGTAAATAAAAACCAAAGGAAATACCTGGTTATTTCTGTAGTGTTTTGACTTCGTAAAGTTTTTTGTGGTGTGTATCCTGAAGAGCCTACAATTCAATTATAATTTCAAAATTAAAAACACAGCGATGCCACTGACGTCATACTAATTGGCATGGCACAGATGGTGATGGGAGCCTATTCAAACATTCGCTCGTCCCCAGCGCCTTGCCTTAAAACCAAAGGCGCTGGGATGGGCAAACGTATCAAGCACGCTCATTGGTTAATGTTCAGTCCCATCATGCATCACACTCACACTGCAAGCACTGCACGCATGACGTACTTCCTGAACAAGAATCTGTGCAAGCTGATTAGCCCATCCCAGCGGTCCTGGATAGGCCGCTGGGGCCGAGCGAAATTCAAACACATCAGTTATAGTAAATTTGCTGATTTTATCAAAATGACTTCCAATATTGAGGGCGCTGTTCTGTAGCCGCCACCAGAGCCGTATACGGCTCTGGCCGCCACTGTTTATTTTCTCTGCCAGTGTTTTCTTATTTTTATCCGTTTAATCTTTGCTGAGTTAATCGTCTTTATATTTATTGTTGACATGTTTGGTAAACTTTCTGTGCTTTTGTGTGATATATTTTGGTGCTTTATCCGATTAGTATTGCTTGTTATTTTGATGTTTTTGATGTGGTTTTTATCTCCGGTCGAGTTCACTATTTTGTAACGTGTGATCATCATGGTTGTTGCCTTTAGTGCCCGTTCTCGTCTGTTGGTGTTTTTACATCTGCTTTTTATCATACATAAGTCACGGGTTCAAATCTTTCCTGGTGCTGAGACTGTCAGAAATGAGTATTTTGTGTCTTCAGACCAGTACATGTGTCTGACTAATTTTGTTGTGCCATTTTCACCCTGTCATGGGGTAACATTACAGCTGTGCCGTACTGGATTTAATGTCTCAAAAGTTCCATTAGTCAAATGGTCCAAACATGGCCAAACTACTCTAGTTATTCCTGGTCATGACCCTCCACATGACATAACAATATTTATGGATATTTCTGTTAATCCAGGCCCTCGTATTGGATCCACTAGTAATGACGAGTTGCATTTTATACATACAGTTCGCATTCTATTATGTCTAGTAATTCAACTATAATGTATTCCCGTGGTCAACTTTTTAACATCCGTAAGACTTCTTGTCACTCCATTCAGCCTGGATTGCTTTCTATTCTAAAAGCGAATGGAATTCTTCGGTTCGGGGGTAATAGAGCGGGTCATTGTAACTTTAAGTGTAAAATTCCTGTTCAAATTGATCACCGGCTTGATTATGTTCATAATAGGGTATTGGAAAACCGCACTGATCCTGTCCTTAAACACATTGTTGTAAATCCTGCCGATCCCTCTGATGATCTATTTAAACTCTGTTGCTTAAATACTAGATCTCTTAAAAATAAAGCAGCTAATTTTGTTTCTTATGCTATTAATAGTAAGGCTGATTTGTTTGCCCTTACAGAGACTTGGTTTACAGATATGGATGTTGCCCACAAGGTTGAAGCAACTCCACCTGGTTTTAGATTGCTAGATCATCCCCGGAAAAACCGTGTGGGGGGAGGCACTGCTTTGTTGTTTCGTGATCATTTGAATGTCAAGAAAATTGCTGGAGATGAATTAGACTCATTTGAGTTTTCAGAATGGTCTGTAGGGGTTAATTCGTGTAAATTACGACTTGTAATTATTTATAGGCCACCTTACTCAGCTAGCCACCCTTGTACAGTTAATCGGTTTATCAATGATTTTGCTGATTATTTAGAATCCATTTTTTTATCTTCTGAACCAGTTTTAATAACTGGGGATTTTAACATCCATGTTGACATCTCTGATGATCCAAACACTATACGTTTTTTGTCACTTCTTGAATCCATGGGTCTCCAGCAACATGTTAACAAACCTACTCATGAGATGGGTCACACACTAGATCTTCTTATTACCAGGAAATCGGACATGGTTCTTAACAGCCCCCCGACACCTCACCACCTTTTTTCTGATCATTTTTCTGTTATTTGCAATTTGCAACAAAACAAGTCTGCTTTTCCTGCTAAACAGATTGTTTATAGGGATATTAAATCCATTGACATTAATTGCTTCAAAGGTGACTTAGTCTCTTCTAGGCTGTGCAGGGACACTCCTCAAGGTCTTGAGGAGCTTACGAAGTGCTTTAATTCTACGCTAGCTGGTGCCTTCAATACACATGCCCCATTAAAGTCTAAGATGGTCACCGCTAGGCCCCGTCTACCTTGGTTTAGTCAAGAAATCAACTCTGCCTTGAGGATGAGGAGACGTGCAGAAAAGAAGTGGCGACGAACAAACATGGTCTCTGATCTTTCAGAATATAAGCTTATAAGAAATAAGGTTACCTTTCTTCTTAATAAAGCTCGCTGCAATTTTTACAAAGACTTTATCGAAAGTAATAGTTCCGACCAGAGGAAATTATTTAGAGCATCTAAAAAGCTGCTTGGGCATAGTGTTGACGTCCTCTATCCACCTTTCAAAGATAAAATGACTCTTGCTAATGATATGGGTAGCTTTTTTGTAAAGAAAATATCTAATATTCATGCTAAACTTGATGACTTGGAAGTTTCAACCTCTGTTGACAGACCGTTATCTTTTACACCTGAAACAATGTCCAGTAATAACCTGTTTGGTAGTTTCGCACCATTAACCGAGTCACAGGTAAAACAGCTAGTTGTCAATTCTTCTAAGGGATCATGCGCTCTGGATCCCATGCCTACTAACCTTGTGGGTGAGTGCCTTGATGTTTTGCTTCCAGTAATTACCAACATTATAAACTCATCATTAGTTTCTGGTACATTTCCTACTGACTGGAAAGAAGCTTTAATATGCCCTTTATTAAAAAAAACAATCTTGATATGAAATTAGAAAACTACCGACCAATCAGTAACTTACAATTTATTTCTAAATTAACTGAGAGGGCTGTTTGTGACCAACTTTATAGTCACATGTCAAAACATTCCATGTTTCCGGTTCTCCAATCATCTTACCGGAAGTATCACAGTACAGAGACGGCTCTTATTAAGGTTAAAAATGATTTACTGATGAGGATGAATTCCCAACATGTTATTCTGCTTGTCCTTTTAGACCTGAGTGCAGCGTTCGATACTGTTGATCATGAAATTTTATTGAAACGTCTTCAGTCTAAATGTGGAGTCACTGGCAAGGCGCTCGATTGGTTTTCGTCCTATTTGTCAGATAGAAGTCAACGTGTATCCATTCAAGGTACCTTATCAGAGAAGTTTAACATCAACTGTGGTGTTCCTCAGGGATCCTGCTTAGGACCATTTCTATTTATTGTCTATGCCTCTAAATTGTTTGACATCGTTGAGCATCATCTGCCTGATGTTCATTGCTATGCCAATGACACTCAGCTGTATCTATCTTTTAGACCCGACGACGACAAATCTTGTCAAGCTGCTGTGACTATAATCGAAGATTGCATTAGGGACATCAGGCAATGAATGTTACATGACCGGCTTTTAATTAATGATGCTAAAAGTGAATTTTTGATTATCGGATCAAAGCAGCAGTTGAAGAAAATTAATATTTCCGATATAATGATAGGTGAAGCTACTGTTTTTCCTACAACATGTGTTCGTAACTTGGGGTATTGGTTCGGTTCTGAACTTACAATGAACACCCACATCAATAAAGCTTGCTCTGCATCCTTTTTTCATCTTCACAACATCAAACGCATTAGTCAATTCCTTACACAAGACTCTCTTTTAAAACTAATTCATGCATTTGTGACCAGTCAACTTGATTATTGTAATAGCCTTTTGTATGGTCTGCCAAAGTCACAGATAGCTAAACTACAAAGGGTTCAAAACGCATTTGCCAGAATTGTTACCAACACACACCTATTTGAACACATCACACCTATAATTCGTCAATTACATTGGCTGCCTGTTTCGTACAGGATTAATTTTAAAATCCTGTTGTTGACATTCAAAGCTCTTCATGGTCTTTCTCCAAAGTACTTACAGGATCTTGTTTCCATCCGGAAAGTATCTTCATATAAACTTAGGTCAGGGAATAATGGTATTTTCTTGGAGTATCCTTCTGGTAAAATGTTGACTACATTTGGTGATAGGGCTTTTTCTGTGGCAGCCCCTAAGCTTTGGAATGCGCTACCGTTTCACATACGTAGCGAACAGAAACTCATCTCTTTTAAAAGTAATATAAAAACCCACCTTTTTAAAACCGCTTTTTAGTGTGTCTTCTTCTATGGTCACCTTGCCAGTTAGTTTGAATTTTAGCATAGATAGGGTTAGAGGCGTCTGTCTCCTGAAAAGGTCAAAACATTACCGATGCCAGCAGGGATAGGCCTATGTAATAAGTAACTATTAGTTCTCTGTTGGCGGGACAGACGTATCCCCATACTTTCGTTTGGGCACTGGCCTGGTGACCAGTCTTTTTTCTTTGTCTTTTTCTTCCACTCTGTGCTTTTTAACATGTGTTCTGCGCCTTTGATCATTTTGTATGTAAGGGGCGCAATATAAATTTTAAATATTATTATTAAATATTATTAAGTGTATTATGTTTCATTATGCTATTGACATGCAACTAAAGATATACAGCATCGTTTTGCTCGATACTACAATAGAAACAACGATTCCGATCGTGACATGTCATAACGAACCGTTCATACTTGTAACAAAGTCATACCAATCTGAGGATGTTTAGAACACTATTCATTAAAAGATATCACAATGCCCTTAAAGAGCGGTTCTAACTAAGATGCGCTGAAACATTTTCCCAATAGGGAGTCAACGAAAAATATAAAAAGGTGTCATGTGTCCCTTACCTCACGCTAAAACAGGATAAAATGTCTTTTCCTCGAAACACATGTACTTCTACGTGCGATTGTATACATGTACGTTGTCAATCATTCTGTGTGTGTAAATCCGTTGACCCCAGTGGGCGGCGTTAATTCGTCATGAATGAGTAACTGATTGGTCTGGACCTGTGTTTTGAAATGGCTAGAAATTCAAAGTTAGTTTCAATTCAGTTTCATTTCATTGGCTCTGCCAGTTGTACCATACTGGCATCATGGGAACATTATCTCAGGATATGACTAAGTCGAATGGCACTTTCTGAGCTCCGTAGACATAAGCAACAGAACGTCTAGGAGTACATGCACTCGTCAAATAATTAAAAAAATCAGTCATTGAAACCACGTGGGGATGTTACACGCCAACCAAGACAGACACTGAGTTAATCAGTCATTGAAACCACGTGGAGATGTTACCGGCAAATCAAGACATACACTGAGTTAATCAGTCATTGAAACCACGTGTGGATGTTACACGCCAACCAAGACAAACAGTGAGTTAATCAGTCATTGAAACCACGTGGGATGCTAGACGCTAACCAGGGCCCAATTTCAGAGAGCTGATTAAGCACAAAAGGTAGCTAGGCTAAGCACAGTAAAAATGGGCTTATCAGAAAAGGGTCACCAGCCAAACTGTCATGTCACATGTACAATTTGTGATTGGTATCCTGCTCATTTCTGCTAAGTAGAATTTGTTTTTTTACAATATTTTCTGCTTAAGCAGCTCTATGAATTTGGCCCGTGAGATACATCGAGTTACTCAGTTATTGAAAGCGTCTGACATCCCAACATGGTTTCGGTGACTGCATTTGTGCCGGTTCAAGCTACTGGGGGGTGGGGGGCGTCCACCAGTGTGTGGACTAGAGTCTGATGAACAATGATAGTATAGTCGCAGATCTCTCAATGATAGACTAAATTGTTCACGGTTGGGTGTCTCTTTCATCAGAACAAGTTCAGTCGGCAATATTTGGTAATTGGATAACAGCTATACCTCTATCTTCTGAGAAATTACCTATTTTCTGCTTAAAACAAGGAACAAGTTGGATCATCGCAAGCCGAAAGTTTTTGTTCAAACAAATGTAGATGATGGGGTTAGCGCTTGAGTTGATGAAGGCTAACACAGTGAGTGATTGATACGTAGGGCTAGCTAAGTACACTGATTTTAAGACTCCGATATTATACAAGAGGAATCCGATTTGATCAGGTAACCAGCAGATGATGAACGTCATGGTGACGATAAGAACCATTCTGATGACTCTACGGCGGCATTGCAGTAGAGAGGAAGCTGGTGACAGTAACGACTCGTTCCTCTCAAGGAGTTTCTTAGCTTGCTTCTGCAACTCTTTGATGGCGCAGTAATGAGACACAACCATTACTGCAACTGGGATGGCGAACTCGATCAGGAATACCATTACTCCATGAAGGGCTTGGAATGTAGAACTGGGCCAGATGATCACACACTGGTTGTCGTTACTGACACTTACAAAGGCAGTAATATAATGCAAGGCAGTTGCTGACAGCCAGACAGTCAGAATGAAGTACTTTATACGTTGCTTCTTAAACACGTTCTTGTGTTTGGTTGGATGTACGATAGCGAAGAAGTATCGTTCAAGTGATAGAAGAGTTAGAATAAAGACCGAGGAAATGACCGAGATCCACATGATGACCGCAAAAGGAACGATTACACAATAAATCCACCCAGCTGCTGAGTTTGGTACATAGGATAGAGACGGCACGGGGATTATAGCTACTGATGTAATGAGATCAGCAACTGCTAACATCACGATCAGTTTGTTAGAGTTGCTTCGGTTACGGAGTTTCTTCACGTACACAATGATGACTAGAATGTTACCAAGGATACCGAAGAGTGCCAAGATAAACTGAATAATAGTGAACCAATCCCAGGTAATATAGTGTGTTGTATTTGAGTTAGCGTTTGATGCTGACTGTTGGGTGGACGTTTCTACTGATGGTGAATCCATTGCTGGTTATGTCGACTTTAGTAGAGGTGTGGTAATAAACAGTTCGGTAATTTGAATCCTAAAATGAAAACAAAAGTAATTCGTTATGATATGAATAGTGTTGATTATGACAGATAGATTAATAAAATAGTTCAGCTATTGAAATGTCATTGTCATCATAAACAGTTTTTCAAGGAAGCTATCATAAAATGTCATGGAATTTTATGGATAGGCAAGGTTTAAAGAAAGCCATACAGCAATATTAGTATTGCCCACAAATTTCAGACGAAAACCAGGGATCAGACCCAGTCTATCATGCAACCTGGGAAGCGGCCTTGAATACGGAGATTATCTTATTGGGGTGATGTCAACATAGACCAGCTCAGTTGGTACAGCCGCACGTCTCACTGTCAAATCCCGTTCTGGTCAAAGTTGTTCACACCAAACTAATGCTTCCCTTAAGTTTTATTACCTGATATTTGAAATATAAAGTCGCTTCCCCTTTAAGTGTTCCTTGTACTGCCGCTTTCCAGGTTTTAAGATAAACTGTCCATTCGGCTGTACAGCAGCTGACTGGCACCGCGAACCAGTCAGAACCGGTACATTGACAATAGAGAGACTGCCAACCCAGGGCTAGTTAGCTCAATTGATTTATATAGTCAACTAGTCAAAGGATTTTTACAAATTATGATTATTACTGATCACGTATAATGACGGAGCGAGTTGTCGCTAAGCCTTACCACTTTGTTCAACTTTGGTAATATGTCAATAAAATAGTGAGCCCTTTGATTGTGCCGCAGTTTACTTTGCATAAGCTTTTCATCCCCTACAAGATGCTTTATAAATGGGTCTTACACACTTAGCTATATGCAATAAGGAGCGCTTTGAGACACCTGTCGACGTTATCATACCATGCTGGATATAGGGCACATGTAGAATTGCTAAGATTCCCAGAACACAATGAAGATACCATGGGACACCATATCCAGCACTAAATGCTGGGTGTGACCAAGCACCAAATAGAATGTTCTATTATAATTAGTGTAAACCCTGAATCTAGCTGTCATCACCAGTAATTATTTTAATAATAATCGTTCCTATTAGAAACACAGCCTCCTTCCAACCTTAACCCCATTATCCCCAATTGTCAAGCTTCCGTCCACTTCCTTGACCATGCACTCAAACCCATAAATTACCCATGTGGTAGGCCCACCTGATACCCCCATGGACCTGCACTGACCACCACTATTATCCGGTCAGTGACCAAGATTTACCAATCCTCTATATATTGTCCATATAGTTTAATTCTTAGTTCACTCTCTGCTTTTCTGGTTAACCTGGTGAAACACATTTGTACACTGTGGTCCAATCCAGTATTCTCATTCTCTGTACTCTTTGTCTATACGAGTAACTAGCCAGGATTGAATAAAGAATCTCCTGTATTTTACAGCCTACTTAGAACGTTTCCGCTATCTTCTTTCTTTCTACATTCATCGGCCAAACCCTGTAACACCCGAATATTACGTGTTACATTTGGTAGCAGCGGTTTTTACCTGCCACAAGCCATCGAAGTGAACTCTTTTCGCCAAACGTGTTCTCACTACGAGTCGGTTCTTCAGTTTTCTTCCAGGCCCAGGCGTCTCCTCTCTTCTCGTTTCGTCATTCTTCTTCCTGTTCTTCGTAGACTTGGCACTGTTTGCACTTCGTAATCTGCATAGCTGACGAATAACAATTTCTTCGCTGCAATACCATTGTGCAAACTCCTAGCGATCATCGTGACCCCCAGGACTTCCGTAACCCCCGTGAGTATTGTGTGTCACGCTTTGATAGCCCTATACGTCGGGATAGTCGTGATCGCCGGGAAGGCTATGCGCGCTCGCTCAGCCGTGATCGTTCCGAGTTCTCCCGGGGCCGTTCCCCAAACCGTCGTCAAGACACCCGCGCGCACTTCCCTCGCTCCCCCAGTACCAGTCATCGCCGCGTAACATTATGACCACTGACTCCAGCCCGACCCAGAACCAGGGAAACGACCAGTAGTTAGCGAAACGGACCCTTCTCTAACTACCACTTCACCAGTGGTCCCAGGTTTTGTCCATCCCCACCATTCTTCCTGTGACATGACATCCTCCCCATCTATGACCCCTCCACCCTCGAAAATGCATGCTTTTGTTCCCGTAACTGTGGAAGATACTTGTGTCCTCGCATTGTTAGACACCGGTGCCGATGTATCTCTTGTCAGTGATGACCTTCGCATGCTTATTCCCCAACTTAAACGGAAACCCCTGACTAAACAGTTTGTCAATACACTCTCTGTTACCGGCCAAGCCATGGATATTATTGGCCAAGTATCCGTCTCCCTCCGTATTGGGTCCACCACCGTGTCCCATATATTTCAGGTTGCGCGGGGTATAGCCAAACGATTTATTCTCGGTTGGGACTTTCTATGTGCCCACCAGATGATCATCAATCTGCGCACTGGCACCACATCCTTTGGCAATCAGTCCATTCCGTTGGTCACTTTTCCTCGTGATGTCCCACTCTCTTGTACCGTTCACGTTTTATCCAATGTCACACTCCCCCCCCCCATGTCTGAAAATAACATTTCAGTGGCACTTGAGTCCCCTGTTCACGGTTACCTTCCAGATGGAAATGTTGGTGTTTTTGAGCCTGACTATACATGTAGTTCCTCAAACTCCAGATTTGCTATGGCCCGGATACTTTCCTCTGTGTCCGATGGTCACACAACTATTCGCATTATGAACCCCACTAGTGATGAAGTTCATCTATATCCCGGGGCTCGTGTTGGACAGTTTTTCTCTGTCTCGGATGATGCTCATAGCGAGTTTAGTTTCACTGATTCCCCCCAGTCCATTGCCCAAGTTTCCACTGCCCCGCAATCCCCTTTACCCCCGGTGGATTTATCTAAGGCAGATATTTCCCCATCTGAACGTTGCAAACTTGAGACTCTCCTTCGCAAGTATTCCAATGTTTTTAGCTCTGGCCCCCACGATTATGGTCGCACAGATATGGTTACCCATCATATTCGTACAGGTGACGCATCTCCCGTGCGTCAACGTGCGTACCGCAGCTCCCCTGGCATAAGGTCTGAAATTCACAAACAAATCCAGTCCTTAGCTGAAAATGATATAATTGAGGACAGTCACAGCCCCTGGTCATCCCCGATTGTCATGGTCAAAAAGAAAGACGGTACCTATCGTTTTTGTGTTGACTATCGCAAGTTGAATAAAGTGACAATTAAAGACTCCCATCCACTCCCCCGTACCGATGATACCCTGGATGCCTTATCTGGCTCAGTCTTTTTCACAACTGTTGACATGTCCAGTGTACTGGCAGGTAGCGGTACATCCCAACGACCGTGAAAAGACCGCATTCACCACTGGTGATGGCTTGTACCAATTTAAAGTCATGCCCATGGGTCTCACTAATGCCCCGCCCACATTCCAACGCTTGATGGAACTTGTTTTGCATGGCTTACACTGGTCCTCTTGCCTTATATATCTTGATGATGTCATAATTGTAGGAAAGTCATTTTCTGACCACATGACAAATCTTGAACAAGTTTTATCTCGTTTTCAGGTAGCCAATCTCAAACTCAAACCAACCAAATGTCACTTCCTCCAAACGAAATTCTGGGACATGTCGTCAGTAAAGATGGAGTCCTCCCTGACCCATCTAACACTGACCGGGTTCATACATGGCCTCTCCCACGAAATCCCACAGAGATTCGATCATTTCTTGGCTTATGTTCTTATTACCGACGTTTCGTTAAGAACTTCGCCCATATTGCCACACCTCTCCCCCGTCTAACTCAAAAAGGTGTTCCTTATGATTGGAGCCCTGAGTGTGACAATGCTTTCACCTCCCTCCGTGATGCATTAACACATCCCCCCATTATGGCATATCCAGACAGTACAAAGCCATTCATCCTCTTCACTGATGCTTCCCTCTGTGCGGTAGGCTCTGTTCTGTCCCAAGTTCAAAATGGACGTGAACGAGTTATTGCATATGCCAGTCACGTTCTCACTGCCGCAGAGCGGCGATGGTCCACTTATGATCGTGAACTGTGGGCCATTGTGTGGTCGATCCGTCATTTTCGCCACTATCTAGCATGCTCACCATTCACTATCGTGACCGACCATAAACCCCTAGTTGGTTTGCGAAAGCTAACCGTTCAAAATGACCACACTGGCCGTCGGTCCCGTTGGGCTCTGGAACTTGACCCCTATGACTGGCTCATCATCCATCGTAATGGTGCCCGTCATGCCAATGCAGATGCTCTGTCACGTCGACCCACAACGGTTGACGAACATGACACACGCGATAACTCCA
Organism: Pisaster brevispinus; assembly: GCA_023634235.1. Lineage (NCBI taxonomy): Eukaryota > Metazoa > Echinodermata > Asteroidea > Forcipulatida > Asteriidae > Pisaster > Pisaster brevispinus. The sequence continues at coordinate 8,621,107 of JAMKCF010000002.1, read as the reverse complement.
ACTTTGGTCACTCTGCCCCTCCACTCACCGTACCACCAACAAGCACGACAACCGCCCCAGATCATGCCTTTCTATGTGCATCGGTGCAGTCTCCCCCTGCATCACAGGCTTTTGGCCCCCTCACCCCACTCAAACCATCACCCAATCGCAATATCATGGTACTTCCGCTAATGATAGCGCCTGCTTTCACCTTTCAGACATGGGTTATGATTTACGTCATGCACAACAATCAGACCCTGATATTCAACAAGTCATAACCTGGGTCACTACTGGTGAATGTCCCCCTCGTACCAAATTACGTAACTATACACGTGCCGTCCGTCGTCTCTGTTTAGATTTCCACAAACTTGTCATGATTGACGGTATCTTACATCGGCGCTCCCGGCCGACCCTGGGTAAACCACGCGTAAACCAAGTCATTATTCCACTTTCTTTACAGTACTCTGTCCTATCCCTTCTTCATGGCGATCGACTCGCCGGTCATTTTAGTTCCGATAAGACGTTTCAACGGTCTGTTACTATGTGTTATTGGCCATACATCCGCCGTGGCATTGACAAGCATTGCAGCATGTGTTCAGCTTGTGAATCTCGCCGCAACCCCATTCCTAGTCATAAAGCTCCTATGAACATATCATCTTCTAGTCAACCCTTTTCTCGTGTTTTCGCGGACATCACAGAGCTCCCACCATCCTCAAAGAATAATCGCTACATTCTTTTGGTTATGGACCAATTCACTAAGTATGTCAATTTGTATCCCCTAACTGACCAAACGGCTCAATCCGTCGCAAAATGTATTTTTGACCACTATGTAGCTGCCCATGGAGTCCCAGAAATCATCCATACAGATCAGGGACGCTAATTCGAAAGCTCTCTCGTTCAAGAGTTATGTGCCCTCCTTGGCATCAAAAAGACGCGTACATCCCCATACCACCTAGCCTTTTGTCAAGGCCTTCGTGGCTTGGCCAGCTTCGTAGAGCCGCGATCCCAAGCGACTGGAAGGGGAGACCACGCACGCGAGTGGCGAAGCCACGAGGGCCTTTTCCAACTTGTTTGCGGTTTCTAATGTTTTTCTTTATAATCTCGATTTTTGCTACCCAAATGGGGTAGCAAAAGTCCAAACCAATCAGAAGCGACGGGGGTCAGCAGGTCAGCATACAATGGCGAACGTCTCGTCGTGCGTATCATCAGATACTTATTTGCATACAAGTTTTGAATAGTGCACGTTTCATACGTTATGAATAAATTCATCAAAAAACAAACCGCAAACAAGTTGGAAAAGGCCCTCGTGGCTTCGCCACTCGGCTCGCGCGCGTGGTCTCCTGTTGCAGTCACTCCGCTGTTTACAAAGCTGTCCAAGCCACGAAGGCCTTGACAAAAGGCTACATACCACCCCCAATCTGATGGTCAAGTTGAACGTTTCAACCGCATTTTGAAGGACCAACTTTCAAAATATTTAGTAACGTCACCCACTGCTGAGTGGGATAACATTCTCCCTCAGGTCCAACTCGCATACAACTCTGCCGTCCATTCATCAACTGGCTATTCCCCAATCTATTTAGCTACGGGCAGAGAGCCCAGACTCCCTGCACACGTTCTCATTGGATCCCCCTCCCCCACCTCTTTCTCATCATACCATTCCTATGCCGATGCACTGAAAGCCAAACTTCTTCTGCTTTCAGCCTAGCCGCTGACAATCAAGACCACTCTAGTGCTTCTCAAAAATCCAGCTATGATGCCCGTGTGAAATTCTCCCCCTTTCATCCTGGTGACCTAGTTTGGCGCGATGACCCTGCCACATCCCGAACCAAACTTGCCCCTCGGTGGAAAGGCCCGTTCAAGGTCCTGTCAGGCCTCCCCTCTAATGATGACAGGCCAGTACTCTACTCCATTGTTGATATTTATAATCCTAAATCCAAGCCCTATACAATCCATTACAATAGATTAAAGCCATACACGTCTCCTGTCGACCCGGGTCGGGGATTGCTACCAACACCCCCGCCCTCTAGTGCTTCCCTACATGCCCCCGGTGCACTTCCTACTCCATCCCTCCCTCCTCCGTCACCGTCTGCCCCACCTGTCCCCTCTCCCCTTTCTCCTTCTGGGACCGTTTCCCTACGCCCCTCTCCTCCTTAAGTTTCCCTGACGGACCCCCTGCCCTCCCAGCCCGCCCTGCCCCCTCTCCTGTCTGTCGCACACGCAGTGGCAGAATTGTCACCCTGCCCCATCGGTTCTCCTTCTAACAATAGATTTTGCATTCTTGTTAATTTACCATTACATTTTCTCGTTGTTATTACATAGTGTGTACACAGTTACCACCTTGTTTTTCGGGTGGTATATTCACCCATCCCTTTTGATTGTTATTTGGTTATGGTTAAAAAATAATAATAATAATAATAATAATAATAATATTAATACTACTTTCTTTTTAATGTTTCTTTATTACTTTGCCTATGCTTATATGCCTTGTATTGTACTTAATTAGTATGTATTTTAACGGTGCACTTTTCTACTTGGTTCACACACTTTTATTTATGTACATACATTCAAGTATTCCCCCGGTCAATATTAGTTGGTATTGTGCCACTTTTGGGGTTCTCCTGTTTGTTGTTAAAACCACCTTTGACGCTCCAATTTTCTTAAGTTACAGTATTTTATGTTCACTCTTGATATTTTTTGAAAATTAGGACATTTTCTTCTCCCACATAGAAATAATGTAAACCCTGAATCTAGCTGTCATCACCAGTAATTATTTTAATAATAATGGTTCCTATTAGAAACACAGCCTCCTTCCAACCTTAACCCCATTATCCCCAATTATCAAGCTTCCGTCCACTTCCTTGACCATGCACTCAAGCCCATAAATCACCCATGTGGTAGGCCCACCTGATATAGGCCGTGGGCCAAAATCTGTAGAAGACCCAGAAATTGAAGTTCGTCTTAACTTTTTAGGGGCAACTTGCATTTTAGTAAATTTTACTAATTCGATGGTGCTGATTCCAAATCTGACTGTTCCCATGGGCGCAGATTGCACGTTAAGCCTATGCGGACTATTTTTGCTCATTTTTGGTCAAAAACAGTATTTTGTGTATAACTTCTACATTTTCCACTCAACTTTGCATTGAAAACCTCATTTCAGTCAACTTCACTAATTCGATGGTGCTGATTCCAAATCTGACTGTTCCCATGGGCTCAGAATGCATGTTAAGCCTATGCGGACTATTTTTGCTAATTTTTGGTCAAAAACAGTATTTTGTGTATAATCTCTACTTTTTCCAGGTAAATGATTTCAAATTTGATCAAAATAGCTTTGAGGTCCTTGTACATGGAATAAATCATTACTCAGTCTTCAAAATTAATCCCCATGGTGCTAAACCAAGTTTTTGTAAAAAAACACCACACTTTTTGGGGGTAAATTTTTCAAAAAATTGTATTTTTCAGTCTTTTTATCTCAAGATCTTGGCCATGTACGATTGGTTTCGATAATTTAAAAGTAATAATAAAATACATAAATATGTAATACAAATTGCACTAGCAAAAAATTAAGCTAGTCATTAATTATGCAAATATGCATGTATGCGAAAGAGTTTATGCTGAACTGACGCAAGTTAAGGGCAATAAAACCAAGTGACTACAGATAGTTATACAGTACTGTTATGTCTGGTTTATTAAAACAATGCATTTGTAGCCCTGGGGCTAACTTGCTACAAAGTTTACAATTTAAAAACAATACAATACATGTACTGCTCATGATTTAAAGCCTTAAAGGCATATTCTTTTGCTCGATTAAAGGGTGCACATGTCTTGAGTGTCTTTTAATTATAACAATGTTATGTGAGAAAAATTATAAAGGACCAGATTATTTCAGATGGACCAGATTATAACAGATGTACCATTACATTTTGAGATGCCAGAATTGTTTAATAGACTTTGAAAACTAAAATAAGTGGAACAAAACCTAGATGGCTGTGATCATTTATCAATTGCCTTCAACTTCATCTTCTTCTGCATCATCATCAAAGTCTGTGAGTGAGTTCTTGCAATCACTGTAATTGCAGAGTTCAGTGCAAGGTTTGCTTTTTGACAAGAGCAGCTTGAAGTGTTGAAGTGAGTTTTCCTGCACACACAGTGCACATGCTGCGGTGCTTTCGCAGGAGCTGCAGGCATGGTCATCTATTTGAATGTTAGGTTTTTATCAAGTAGCTCCCAGCCATGGCCGAGTGGGCTTGGTGCAGAGATCTACGGAACAAGACATCATCTGTAACTGCTTGCTCCTTCCATGGAACTCAATGCAGTCCTTGTAACAACTTCAGTGGTATCTGACTTCAATTGCGACAATGTCTTCTCTCTTTGATGTCAATCAAAATCTGTTCGTCGTCGAGAATCTCTGTAGCTCTGAGCAGCAAACCTCCTGTAATAAAAGGGGTATATTTACATGTAGTTTAATCAATGGGGAAATACAGGCACACCATGTTCCTCACTAACTTAGAACCAAGGAAAACTTAAGAGGCAATGTGAAATAAGAAAATGTATACCAACCTGACTGGTGTTCATAGTTTGACAGTCTTTCCCTTGACCGCTTCCGTGACTGTTTGTTGGTTATCCTCTTGTTTCTTTTAAAACATATAATACATCTGGATGGCAGGACATGTGGGTTGCGCTACTGCTGTGTCTGTGAATCTGCTGATGCTAGCTGACTAGATTTTCCTGATGGTTCAAGGGTTGACTCCAGTGTCCCTTCAACTGCAGTGGAACTGCTTTGAACATCAGTAGCCCTTTTAGCCAAACGTTTTCAGCTCTTGCTAATGCGTCTTATCTCAAAACCTGTAAACATTACATTTTCAAAAAGGATGTTGGTCTTAAGTGGGGGATACTGACTAATGCACAATACTGGCAAGCAGTAGAAAAACTACTACACTGTAAACAACTCTGCAATAAAATCTAAATGAATATTGGGACAGATTGGAACAACTATGACAATGTTACTAGCATGAAGATATTGTAGAAGAGACAAAAATTACAGCACCTTATCTGGAAATATGGGTGGGTTGCTGATTGTTATACAACGTTGCTTAATTTTAGCTTAAATTGTTTTAACTTGTTTAACAATTACCTTTAAATATTTTAAATAGGTATTTTTGTGAACTGTTTCCCTGGGTGGAAAGACATCATGCTAAAGTATTTGAAATATTAAATGAGATTATGAAATAATAATATTAATAATCAACACAAGTCATGCCAAGTTTGAAAGACACCAGGGTTGTGTGTAAAACCATATCAACATTAGAAGATTCAGGTCTATTATTAGCATGGTTAGGGTTAACACACAGTCTTCAGTTTGAAAACAATTTGAAATCTAAAAACAAAACCAAAATGTTTTCCTCATTTGTGTAAAAACTGATTATTTTTTAGACTAAATACAGGTTAAGAGATTACAAATTCACATCACAAAATTGTCCATGCTAGAACCGACCCTCTCACCATAATAAAAATGAAACAATTAATGCACGTATCAATTGTAGTCCCGGCCCTGGGGGACCCGCGACTTTGGCAGAGGTAGCAGGGACATAGACAGGGGTGTGCAAAGAACCGTGCCCCGCTAGCCGGGACAATAGCGGGGTCTTTGCCGAGGTTGTACAATTTGTTTCCCCGCCCTACCGGGAAAACAGTGGGGTCTTTGCCGAGGTTGTACAATTTTTTCCCCGCCCTACCGGGACAATAGCAGCGTCTTTGGCGAGGTTGTACAATTTTGTTTCCCTACCCTACCGGGACAATAGCGGGGTCTTTGCAGAACTGTACAAATTGTATCCCCGCCCTACCGGGAAAATAGCGGGGTCTTTGCAGAACTGTACAAATTGTATCCCCCACCCCACAGAACTACCGGTACATACTTAGCCTCGAATGATTGATAGCAACTAAGGCTGTCCATATTCATCGACGCCCCTCAATGATAATTAACAAATTATTTGTGTATTCAATATAAAAGCTAAAATACACTTTATAGATATTGTATATGAGTATTTCTATTGTTTGCATTTCCTCATAGATATAACTTAAAACAAACATTTGATTTTAGAAGAAATATGTTCTTCGTTTAACATGTTTTCTCGTTCCCGTACGCGCGAGACTTGCACAGTCGACCTGTAAGTATTTGCAAAACGGAACTAAAATGACATACATGTACCACTAGCCGGGATAGTGCAAGGTTTGTAACAAATGCCCCGCATGCTGGGGCCGGGATCGTGCGGGGGTTGTTATAAATGCCCCGCATGCCTGGGCAGGGATCGTGCGGGGTTTGTTATAAATGCACCACATGCCGGGGCCAGGGTATAGCCGGGGATGTACAAAAAACAAGTGCCCCGCCCGGCCGGGCAGTAGCGGGGCATGGCAGGGACCATCACGCTGTGCCATTTTTACATTCCCGGCCAAGTCCCCGCTAGTCGCGGGTCCCCCAGGGCCGGGACTACAATTGACATGTGCATAATGCCAAAGCATTAAGTGGCAGGGCCTTCTGTTAAAACCTTCTGTAAAAGATTTGTCTGATTTTAGACATTCTCACTCTTTATTTTCCTTGTGCAGGCCTACTAAACTATTATTAATAGTATTAAAAAAGCTTTTTAGAATATAAACACATTGTCACTGTCAGTAATTAACAACTTAAAAATGGTTGCTTTGAGGCCTACACTATAAAAGTTGCCCGTTTTTGCAGTCTATCAAACTAAGTTCAAATGTCACAGGTGTAACGTTGTACGGTTATTTTTATATAATGCGTGCCTACCTTTTTAATTTTAACAAAACACTAACACTTAACTTAAGACTTACTTAGAAAGAATAGGTACAGCATGTGTACAGTGTCACACCTACAGGACGACACACACACACAGAGCCGATGGTAGCTGTCAGCCGAGTCTGGCGTTGGGCACATGTTTTTCCACCAAACTTGTATTTGTTTCAGCCAGTTCTTAGTGTTTCCCATCAAGACGTTTCCATCTGTTATTGCGGTCATGAAATTTCTGCCAACTAACTGCCGTAAATTGGGTTATTTGTCCCCTTTGACTCTCAATAAAATGACACACACACATTTCCTCGGGCGCAGCCGTCTTGATTTGACACCTCTATTCCAGGTTACATTAATATTTACTGTAGTACGCACTGGTAATAATGGTTCGAGGTTGAAGAACAGCGCCATCCGCGGCATAACGTCGGCATAGCAACGAGGCTGCAAAACAGGCGATTTTGCTTGCTTAATTTCTCATTAACGTGCAAGCAGATCAAATGGGAACAAGTAAAATAATAAATTATACATTCCAAACTACTTATAAACGAAAAATAAAGTTGCCCCTCGAAAGTTAAGACGAAAGTGCATGTTACAGGTTTTGGCCCACGGCCTAATACCCCCATGGACCTGCACTGACCACCACTATTATCCGGTCAGTGACCAAGATTTACCAATCCTCTATAAATTGTCCATATAGTTTAATTCTTAGTTCACTCTCTGCTTTTCTAGTTAACCTGGTGAAACACATTTGTACACTGTGGTCCAATCCAGTATTCTCATTCTCTGTACTCTTTGTCTATACGAGTAACTAGCCAGGATTGAATAAAGAATCTCCTGTATTTTACAGCCTACTTAGAACGTTTCCGCTATCTTCTTTCTTTCTACATTCATCGGCCAAACCCTGTAACACCCGAATATTACGTGTTACATAACATTAGTATTATTATTAATATTGTACGATATAATGCAACGTTTCACAGGAAGAGCTATGAGTATGACTTTTCGAGTGTCTCTTTAATACATCGACGGCATTCCTCTTTGTTAAAAAAACTAGTGATGAAAACAAACCTATTTTAACTTCAAATCAAGTTTGAAAAGTTCCAATTACCAGCTAGTCTATCAATTCAGATCCCCATACTTAATGAAAATCCACCTGATTGCATCTGTGTTTAGGGCAAAACAGTACATGGAAATTGATTAATTTTTCCAAAATAAGAAATCCCCTCGTTGAAACCTGTCAAACTCCAATAATGATTATAATTGGCAGGTTTTTTAACTGATTCATCAGTTGTTGCAGCGGCGGAAGGGGGCCACCACCAACGCGCCACCTACGTTGAAATAATCTCATTCGACTCTCGCGACGTGGACCGGTCGCGTATTTTTTTTTTCCAGGACGATTAGTAAACTTTACATTTCCCCTTGCACATGCGTACTCGGACGTAATAGTTGTGGGTTGAAATACACTCACGTGTATTATTATGTGCTAAGTGAAAGTACATGTACATGTACATGTACTGTACATTTACAAGGCGCCGGGGAGCGGAGCTCCGCCGGGTACTCCGCTCGCCTCCAACTCCGTACTTTGCCGTCCTCCGGGAGGGCTCTCCCGGCACCCAGGCCCCGCCGTCCAGGGGCCTTTAGCTACGCCACAACCTCGCCCGTCCTGTCCGCTCGGGACATGTACTGTGCATTGTGTACAAAATTGTGTCGCGGCTCGCTGAGTCTTGATTGCCCGATACAAATTTTGGGATAGGGTTGGGAAGGGGAGGAAGGGAGGACAAGTAAGAAAATAGACCGACGGTCATAATGAAAGAAGAAACCCATTAAATGAAATTAGAAATGGTCCTAAATGTTTGTGATGACGCAAAATGTCCAACAAAAAATAATTATTTTAAACTACATGTAGGCTCATCAAGCTGCGTCTGTTCATACATACTGTACATCAGCATTTAATTTATCTCTCCATGGTTTTTGTCATCCTCTTCTTGTCTCTTAGTCCAATGTCTTGCCGGCATTTCTGCTAAGTGCCCTGCAAGTCTTGATTTCAATTCCTCGATCCTCTCTATATCTTTGACCTTCGGTTCAAGTCTGATGTGCGTGTCTCATCTCATTGTCACACATCGAGCATTCTTCTTTCCATAGCTCTCTGTGTTGTTCTCAATTTGTGTTCCATCTCTTTGGTTGTTGCCATTCCTCGATCTCATCGTTGGTAAATATACGTGCTAACAGTAAAGCGCCTACAGACATTGCTAAAACAAAATCCAAAGACGCTGTTCTAGCATCAATAAAATAACCCTACCCCATAAAATACCAACGTTATTATTGTGGTTAATTTAATAGCAGCAGTTTAGACATGTGGTTTTGTGCAATTAGTGAAAACAGGCTTTAAGTGTAGGAACGGTGCCCCCCCCCCCCCCCAATGCCTTGACCCAAATAAAAAAATAACTGTATACAAACTCTAACAGTCAGTAGCCGTCAAGGCAGCACAAAGATGACAAACGACATGATCAGATGGCGGACAGACAGCGTACTTAAGTTAGGCCGAACCGGTTAAACTTTACGAGCAGCGGGGGGGGGGGGGTCGGTCGTAAAAATAAAACTACCTCGCGTTCAGACAGCTCGAAGTTAAACCCGATACGGTTTATCTTCGACTTTAAGAGGTCCATAACAACACCATGACCCACAGGATATCGGTACTGCACACACTGCAAAATGCGCAATAATTTTCTTTTGGGGGGGGAGCTTCTTGTACACTGTCATTTTGCATGATATTCTTCCTTGTATTTCTGCTGGCATTTCCACGTCTTTGTGGCGATTACTTTCAACGTTTGTTTTGAATGTTTTCACAATCAACTTAGCTGTTGCTCAATGTAGGCTACTGCATAATATACATGTTTACAGAGCACGTGCGTGAAGGTATTTATGTCAGTTATTTTATTGATATTTGGTAAGTTTCAACTATTCAAAAAGCCAAATAAATAGATATAAATGAGCTGGTATTAAGCGTAAAGTTTGCCTTCTATACACTGTGTTTATTGTTGAAGTTAGTGATTGAAACAAGAAATATAAAAACAAACATTTATTAGGTGGGCAGCCGGCCAGCCGGCCAGCCAGCCAGCCAGCCAGCCAGCCAGCCAGTCGATTGGCATTGACCTGTATCCGGACACTCTATTCGGATTGCATTTTTGATCGATCGTTTTATCAAGTATGCAGTAAATGCACGACTATGCCATGAAATTTATTTCATAAAGAGGACAAAATAATATAAATATTGACATGCACATGTCGAAGTCACGTTTCCTCGAACACTGGGGAAGAACTTCGGCTGCTGGGCCGGCCTGATTGTGCCCGCCGCGGCCAGTCCCTAATCTCGTAATTTTTTTACTGTTACACCAAACACTTTACCCATGTTCACTCCTTTCCCCCTCTCCGTTTGACCCTTTTACTCTGTGGCTTTTCATCTTGTCTCCCCTACCACGTTGTAGCAATATTAGGGGCTTTTAGTGTGGGAATTACACACTTTTTCAGGGCAGTTTTAGGGGTGAATCCAAACTGTTGCTTGAGATTTGTCGATGCATCCAGGCAGTCGTCGGTGAGTGGGCTGCACATGACCACTTCGAAATGTTGCAGTCGGATCGCGTTGTATTCACAAAACGTATCAATTCCCTTCCGAATAATCGAATCAGCTGGAAATTGTAGGAAGCTGAGTTAAGCATGTTTAATATTGTTCCACGTACAGCACACGATTTGGGCCCTTTTAGTAGTATTCAAACCTTTCGGCGTTACATGTATCAGGATTTGTGCTTCTCCACTAAACACCCGAATAAACCAATTTCACTTTTACAATAATTAACACTATACACGATAGTTTGCATTATTCTGTTGGCCTTATTTCGCACCATTGCTCGTCACATTTTTGCAAAATATCTGACATGTACATTACATAGTTATACTTTTCATAAACATAAGACCTGTTTGATACTTATTGTAAAAGTTAACTATTTCGTCTTTTCAGATTGACAAAGTCTCTTCTGTATGACAACCTTTGCACCTCTATTCTCCGTTAAGAATGTTAAACATTGTTTACCCTTGAGATCCATTCATCATATAGCCGGTTACGAAAACTCGAAAAACCCGTTTAGGAAAATGAGAACGTATAGTTTGACTCCATGCTTGCTATCTCATGCCAACCTGATGATTGGATTCTCTACATGCTTAATTTGCACTTGATTTTACATTTTGGTTTTTTAGCCGTCTTGTTTGGAGTGCGAACCAACGTGAAGTGATCTCTCACGCCACACCCCGATACTCAACCCATTCTTGATTATGTATTGTGGATAAACCATGCTAATTCACCGAGGGCGTTCAACCGCACATATTATCGTTTCTCCACTAACCCCCCGAATAAACCAATTTTACTTTTAATTACAATAATTACACTATACACGATAGTTTGCATTGTACTGTTGGTCTCATTTCGGACCACTTATGCCTAATCTGAAGTTTAAAGTTAGGGAATCTACAGTCCCAGGGATTGGGAAACCGAAAGAAGCTTGGAAAAATCTTCTTTGACGTAGCCATCTTTGGTTGACTCTGATCTCCATCTTCCATGCCTTTTGAATAGCCTGTCTGTCTGTCTGAAAATGAAACTTGCCCTTGGGTGTTTTTGGTTTTCTACCGTTTTTAACCATTTCCTTAACTATTGTGTACGATATTTTGTTCGAAACTAATACTATAGTTTAGTGGGCATTGGTGTTTCAAAGGCCTGATCAGTGATATTTGGTGGTTGATTATATGGAATCTGTGCATGCTATAAATTCAGATTGTTTGTGGCCCTGTGTTTGAGTAAAAGGTGTAAAATGAGAATGTAAACATCATTCATGTTAAAGTGGGTTTTGAATGAAACTAAAATCTGTCTACAAAACTTGGTGTAGAAAAGAGAGATAGCCTCATCTGCTTACACGATGTATCCTCTTCTAGTTCATTATGAAGTAACCCTCAGTCAAAAAACTAAATCCGATGTCTCAAACACATTCTTGAAGTGCATACTTATTTGTAATACTTATTTGTTAATTTATTTAGTTTATAATTTTTTGTAACCAAGTAGGGCCTATGTAAGTTGTAGCCAGGAATCAATAGTAAAGTGTCTTCTGTCCATTTATTTCAGTTTCCTGTTCGTCATCATGCTCTCACTCAGAGATGGGTTGTAAATATGAAGCATGACAAATGGAAGCCATCCAAAAGATCTGTTCTCTGCCCAGATCATTTTGAAGAGTCTTGTTTTGATAAGACTGGTTTAACAACGAGACTAAGAGCCCATGCAGAACCGACAGTATTTGACTTTCCAGTCCATCTCCAGAAGGTATGTTTTTTACTTTTACTTGGCTTTAAGCATTTCAATCATAATCAACATTTATTTTCTAAAGGCAACTTAGATGATATTTATACAGAAAAAAATGATGAAAAAAGTTGTTTTTGTCCCAAATTTTTCATGAGCAAGATGGTCACTATTCATTTCTCATTTCCTACAATCGTTGCTTATTAAGCTGTTAACACATGAACATCTGAAACTATGTGGATAGGTTTTTCATGAATTGATTCATTGATTGGTTATATTTATATATTTTGTGGCATATCATTTCATGATGTCTCATCTTTGTTCTACGAAAGTTCATACAATAAAAATTAGATCTTTAATTTTGTAATAAATTATGTTAATAATACTTATTTAGTTTGGGTAACACTTTGCATCTGTGTTTCAAGGGAAATGGGTGTGAAAAAAGTATTTATTAAATATTTTATTATGTATGTGTCTTACAGAATAAGAAGAAAAGAAAGTGTCCCAAAATACGTCATCCCCAAGTGAGATGACTATGAGTGACCAGACACCGCTTGAAGAGGGCTCCGCTACACCAGTCTTCACCACTCCAGTGAAGTCTTCTAATCTGTCCATCATCCAGCTATGTTATGTATTTTTTAATTGGTTGACTTATTTATTTATTTATTTATTGAATCTGTTTTATTTATTTATTTATTCAATTATGGGTTTGTTAGTTTGTTGGTTTATTATTTATTTTGTTATTTACATATATTTATTTATATAAACAAACTTGTTCTTGATTTTATGTGAATAATTAGTTTATCAACTTATAGTGAGCAGATTTTTGCAAAATGTGAAATGTAAATGTTCAAAAATTTGGAAAGAGGGTCACAGTGTAAAAATTTCTCTTTTAATAATTTGCTTGAAATTCTTAATTTTTATTGTATTTATTTGTGGCTTATGTGGGTGTGAGGGTTTGAGCGAATGACAGGGATTGCTTAATAAAAACACTCGGCATCCAATTTTGAAGTAACAAATTACATGTTCCCCCGTCACATCGTGAAAATCTAGCCTATGTATAAATCCCCCATATGTGTGCAATGAGTATACTTACATTGTGGGCATAAAAAAACATTGAGGGAAAGGAAAACATGTTTATGTGATGAAAACCCTTTTTAAATTTATTTTAAAATACATTGTATTTTGTATACCCGCCATGTGCATTCAACAGCTTTTTGGGTGTTTCAAAATGGCGTCCACTGAGCTGCGGTGACTTCAATGAACGCACTCAACCCGCTATCCAGTCAGTATAATAGAGATCAGTGCTCGCTGATAGAATTTTTCACGCGCCAACTGCAATAGCGGAGCCAAAAAATCATCACATGGACATCATGTGACGGTCACGTGGCCGATTCAGGAAAAAAATGCGCCTGAAAAATGAAAACGCGACGGAAAAAAAGTGAAAAGACGCAGGAAAAATGAAAAGGTGACGGAAAAAATGAAAAGGCGACGGAAAAAAATGAAAAGGCGACGGAAAAAAATGAAAACGCGACGGAAAAAAGAAAAACAGACGGAAAAAATGAAAATGCGACGGAAAAAATGAAAAGGCGACGGAATTGGTTTTTTCCAATGGAGTGGCACATATGGAACACCATATAACAATGCAAATCCATGTTGAACGCGCAAGAGGGCTGCCTAACTTTGATAACCTGTGAAATACGCTTAGGCTCAAGCAATTTTTTTCTGCTATTGTTAGCACAACAATTTGCTTACCTCCGACACATTCCTTTATTTCACACTTTATAAAACACAACATTATTTAAAAATTATTTTACTCAGTCAGTTTTCCTTGTGATTTATTTAATTCTTTGTAAACCGATAAACAATGACACACAAACACACACAGACACAACCTTACGGATTGCGATTGCGGGGTCCTGCTATTGTTGTTCTATTATTTCTTTTTCTAAAGAATTCCCTTATGGGGTTCAGGTTAAACAAAGAATTCTCTTGTGGGGTCCATTGTTCCATTGTTGAAAATACCCCACAAGGGCGCTCCCGTAAGTCCATGCACAAACACAAGCACACACACAAAACCAAAAACAACGACAACAGCAACAAACATTCAAACACATTGCATGTGGCCCGAGTGTTATTTTTCTCACATCCCTCAGAGCTCAACAGGACGTTTCCTTAGTTAAAATGACAAATCTTCATCCCCGCCGGGATTTGAACCCGGAACCTTTGAATTAGAAGTCCAACGCGCTAATCCGTTACGCCACGGGGATGGATAGCAATCCTTGGGATGACCTGCGATTTGCTTGCTGTGCGAAGAAACCCACGGCACTTTTCACTTTTACTGAGACATCGTTTGATAGTTGAGGAACAAGCACCACGCTGGCAATCCATGTCGCCCACTCGATCAATGATGCACAACAAAGAAACTGCTTGTACCAAACAAAATACCATTTCATGGGACCGGTATCTTGCTCATATTCTAAGCAGGAAAATGTTACGCAATAATTTCTGCTTATAAGCAGCTGTATGAAATTGGGCCGTGGTGTGATCACGTAACTTCTCAACATGTATTAAATTGATATCGTTTGTAATGTGATTATAGTCCATTCGGCGGCCCCAATTTTGTTGCTTACTTTTCCGCACGCATAATCGACATTGACAACGCTACCAATGCGACGCAATGACGTGAAAACACGGCACGACGCAGCCTCGCTACCATCGGCAGCGCGCCGTATCGAAACCTCTATTCACTATAGCCCCTGGGTCCAACTTCATAGAGCTGCTTAACGGCCGATTTGCTTACTGTGCGATTTCCATTTCATAGCGTTGCTAACCGTAAGCGAAAAGGCATGCTAACCTTCCGGCTTACTAAATGAAAATGAATACGAACAATGCAAATCCATGTTGAACGCGCAAGATGGCTGCCAAACTTTGTTGCTAACCTGTGAAATACGCTTAGGCTAAACCTACTTTTTTCTCCTATAGTAAGCACGAAAATTTGCTTACCTCCGACACATTCCTTTATTTCACACTGTATAAAACACAACACTATTTAAAATTAATTTACTCACTATAGTCAGATTTCCTTGTGATTTATTTAATTCTTTATAAACCGATAAACAATGACACACAAACACACAAGAAACCAAAAACAACGACAACAGCAACAAACATTCAAACACCCCGAAATCATAATACATTGCATGTGGCCCGATTGTTTTTTCCTCACATCCCTCAGAGCCCAACAGGACGTTGATATGAATTGTTACTTTTGTTGTTAAAATGACAAATCTTCATCCCCGCCGGGATTCGAACCCGGAACCTTTGAATTAGAAGTCCAACGCGCTAATCCGTTACGCCACGGGGATGGATAGCAATCCTTGGGATGACCTGCGATTTGCTTGCTGTGCGAAGAAACCCACGGCACTTTTCACTTTTACTGAGACATCGTTTGAATGTCATGGCGCGCGACGCCATGACGTGAAAAAAACGGCATGACGCAACCTCGCCTTGATTATCACCCAGCTGCACTGGAGCTCAACAGCTGCAAGCAAATCAGCTGGTAAGCGAACGTAAAGCCCATCTCCTCCTCTTTTCCTTTTAATATCGGAAAGTGGTGAAATGATATAGTTAAACTTGGATTATGCATCATGGTGACCCTCGCGCCTCATATTAGCGCATATTCCAGCACCAGCACGAACAAGAAGGGCGAGTGTGTTCCCCTGGAGGACTCCGGCCTGGATCTCGAAGAGGTCCGTCGTGCCATCTGGGGTGACCACCTTTGCAAATATCTCACTGTAACCTGCCAGGATCACCTCTGGGACACCGTTATGCACGAAGAACCTCAATAAACTAACCTCGCTGTACAGAGACGAATGCATTATTTGGAAATAAATGAAGGTTATTACACAATGCTCTTCTGTTTGACTCCTTCCAATATTCGCCCCAGGGAAAAGATAATGGTTATGTTGCTTGGATCGGCCTCAGGCCTAACTAAAATGTGCTATAGAGTTGGGGTACATTGGGTGCGTTCAATAGCTTCCCCGGGTCGACCCCCGGTGCGCTCATCCATGTTATGTCAGCCACTGACGTGAGCTAATCAAACGCAAACTTCCCCCAGCAGTCACACTGATGCATCTTAGGACATCCGACCGGAATTATACTTTCATTGTGTATATTACGTCCGAAACCTTTCGTGGATTCACGACAAGATCGTAAAATTGTTTTTTTCTCCACTAAACCCCCGAATAAACCAATTTTACTTTTAATTACAACAATTAACACTATAATGCACGATGTCTGCATTTACTGTTGGTCTTTTTCGGACCACTTATGCCTAATCTGAAGTTTAAAGTCAGAAAATCTACAGTTCCAAGGATTGGGAAACCGAAAGAAGCTTGGAAAAATCTTCTTTGACGTATAGCCATCTTTGGTTGACTCTGATCTCCATCTTCCATGCCTTTTGAATAGCCTGTCTGAGACTCCGGCTTTAGCCGCCTCTGTAGCCCCGCCTGCTTGACGACTGTGCACACAGTATTTCGAGACATCCCCAACTATTGGCTTGAGGGCTCCCATGATAGACTCGCGTACTGTGGTATAACTTATTGGCTTGTTAACATTCCTTAATTTATAACCTTGTTTTGTGGCAGTTAAACTCTTAAATATCGTCGCCGTTTTCACGAAGTGGCGAATCCGTCCAAAATGATGCGTTGAGGCATTTTCGTTTTTTTACATTTTCTAAATGTATTTGGTGTCCTCAACATTTCTGCAAAATTTCAAGTCTTGAAAATGTATACTTTACTAATTACGCTAATTACAAAAAACGGCGAATCACTGCATTCCCTGTTTTGCGTTTTCACGAACTGGCGAATAACCTTTCCCCCAGGGTTAAATTGTATTACAAAGCGCGTGTTGAGTTGTCACCTCGTTCCACATTGGAACGTGTATTAAAGCCTCCCACTGTGTGTGGTAGTCTTTAGTTAAGGCGCGCGCGCCACCCACAGATACACGTCGTACAAACAAGACCAACGCGAGTACTGGTATAGACTGTGCCAGTCTCGCGCGTATTCGAACATTGGGATCTGTTAAAGCGCGTGAGTTTGTTTCTTTAACGCATTAAAGCAATGTACGTGGGACCACAGTGGTCCCAAAAACGTTCGAATACGCGCGAGACTTGCACGGTCTATTTGTGTGTGTGTGTGTGTGTGAAGTCTGGGGTGGCGCGCGCGCGACTTGACTAAAGGCTAGCTGTATGTGGGTGGCGAATCGGTGTTGACACGCATTTTGCGTTTTCACGAACTGGCGAATCCGACCCTGTGTGTGGCGAATCATAGGCATATGCAAAAAAATTTGCGTTTTCACGAACTGGCGAATCCGCGCGCCTTTTGCGTGTGTTGTATGGGGGTGCTGCGGTTGGTGCGTTTTCACGATCGAACCGGCGAATACGGGAACCTAACAGCTTTCTTAAAGAGCATAAATGTAAAGAAATAAGTGTCTGGTCATGTTAGGTAACTTGTACACTACACTATCAACTGAAAATATGTTACATTTTCTATTAAAAGACCGGCGAAAACACTTTTTTTTAAATGTTAATAACTTCAAAAGCCTTTTTCTCGAAACGTTGTGTTTCAGCTGCGTGGGCGGATTCGCCACTTCGTGAAAACGGCGACGATATGTACGACTCTTCGTCAGGAAGCTGTACCAGCTCTAGATACTTTTCTAACAGTTTTGCCGGGCAGGCTTTTGAGGGAAAGCCTTGCTATGATGACCATCTCTAAAGATGTCCGTTTTGCTTGAAGGGATAAATACAGACACATGAGTATGATCAAATGCTAAGTGTCTTCTCTAAATGTGCGAAAGTTCATCAAAACGTAGAAAGCCTGCAAATGCTACATAACACATCGTTACTGTTCGTAAGGCTAAAAGGTTTTTAATTGACAGTACAGTAATACTCGTACATTTTGACAAGAATGTCTGCAGAGATTGGCTCTTTTCTAGAAACCGGGGTAGCCAATTTTCGTTTGAAGCCCTCAACGGCTTGTTTAACCAAAGGTGAAGAGCATGGATCAGAGCAACCTGCCATTTTGTGCGCCCAAGCAATTGCTGAGCATGCCTTGACTATGGGTGACGGTGTTTTGGCTGAATAAGCGACATGAATAAAATACAATGATACATCATACGGATCAGCTGGGAGTTTGGATATACCGTATGTGTCAGCCCATGTACACCAATTGCTGAAGGCGCATCCATATTGAGTTTGAGTAGAACTTGCTCTAGAGTTCATTAAAACAACTCCGATGCTAGCTTTTTCAGTTCTGTGTGTTGGTCTGCCTCACGCCTATATTCGGACCATATTCCACTCTGGAAAATAACCTGTAATTTTAATATCATAAATTTAGTAATTAAAAAGTAATATACGCTATATTGAGCATCATAAATAGGCACCCTGATATAATTCCTCACTTAACTTCCAACTGATATAACTAGGCATTTCTCTTTTAAAGCTATCGATTTAGAAGTTGAACACAACACTTCTCCTTACATCATTGCCGTATTAAAACTGCAATCTGATTGCTAGTATAGCGCTCCTGGCTATATCTGGTTAACGAACTGTTCGTTATCTCCCTTGCCTCTCATAAACATACCAGGAAAAACGGGATTTCATGAATCTCTTCAACTCTAACTATGGGAGTTTTCCATCTGGAAACAGAATCGGCCAAAACGGAGCCGAATACCACTGCGGACAAGTAAGAGATCCTGAGGCACGTGTACGCCTCATGTGCAATATAACTCTTGGAACAAGGTGGATTGAGGGAACTATCCAATTGTTTTCGTTTGACCAGTCAGCTGTACTAATGCATCTTTGCATCCTGGGTTCCAAAATCTTGAGTTAAAACGGACAAGTTTGGTATTATAATATGAAGCAAATCTATCGATGGTGTGTGGCCCCCTTGCTTGGATTTGGTTGAAAATTATGTCAGAAATGGACCAATCATCGGCGTCCACAATACAGATATAACCTGCCCTTTCGTTCCTTGTTCTTGGTATCCACTCTATTTCTAAAAAAATGTTATGTCTCACACAGGTGCTGAAAATTCCTACGGAAATCTTTTGCAAATCTTCTTTCGTGCTACTGTTAGTAATTATCTTAGCTACTGCTTGGTTGTCTGTAAACCACTTCACCCTGTGTTTCGCGAGCTTTCTCACGAATGACAACATAACCATTTCTACAGCCTTGAGTTCTCTCCATGTTGAACTCCTAACTTTGTCAATGTGGTCCCATTGACCATAAGCGAATTCGTCTGACATATCCACAATGTACCCTCCATATCATATCCTGAGCTACTTGCGTCAGAATAGACTATTCTTTAAACTGAATGTTTCAGCTCTATAGTCTCTTTATTCAACACACAAATGTTTTGCAGCCAGAATTTTAGTTCGCCCATAGCCTGACGTAGAACGGAAGAACCCCAGCTTATTCTGGATTCTAAGCCTTAGTCATGAGCCTTGCTATATTTCCAACTGCGAGGCTTGTAGATGCTATCTTACCCGTCACACTGGCCAATATATGGCCTTTACATTTACACTGTTTACACTTTTGTTCTGAAAAAATCCTAAGATACACTGGTATAAATCGTTGATTCTGCCCAGGTGCGCTAAATGAACCCCAATTTAAGTCTATATCGTACCCTAGCCATTCTAGTGTTCTGGATGGTTCCCTTTGGGACTTTTTGTCAGTAGGAACAAAGCCAGATGCGACGAGGTCTGATTTTATACTTTGGCTAGCTATTTTTAGTTCAGAAAAATTACTTCCATAACCCAAGCCATCGTCTAAATATACTACAATGGCTTTACCTTCGCTTCTCCATTTTTCACCAAAGGTCTAACTACTTTTGTAAATATGAATGGAGCAGAACTTAGTATGTCGTCTTTCCTCCGATTGGCCAAGCAAACCCCCAAAATGTCCTTTGGCTGGGATGAATATCAACATGATGATAACCTGATTTTAGATCGAATTTTAACATGAATCCGCCCTTTCTGAGAAAATTTTGGGCGGTACGCAAGTCTTCGTACTTTACCGATTGTTTCCGGATGCATTTATTCACCAACATCAGATTTAAAATCAGACGTTTATTGCCATTTTGTTGAATGGATATGTAAGAGGGTTGACAACATGTGGATGAGATGAACATGTTTCAATCGAGCCCAGTGTCAATAGATCTGTTATTGCGTCTGTTACGAAAACATGATGTGTAATGGCGGACCTATTGTTGTTTGAAATCTTCTCTGGAGGCGAATCATAAAATGGAATTGTATAACCGTTAACAATTGTCTGCCTTATGAATTCAGGTGCTCCATTGTTCTGCCAAAAAGAGGTGTGGCTCTTTAGTCTTCCTGTTACTTGAATTCCATTTCCTTGATTTTGTTTGTATTCACCGTCCCCATCATCAACCTCGTGGTTTTCAAACTCAGCTTGACTTTCGATTGCCCTTGCACTGTAATTAACGTTCTTAGGTATAGTTTTAATTACCCTAGTAGCTTGCTGAAGCTTGTTTGGCTGTGGTGTTAGTACTCTGCTGGAATTGCTGTTGTCTTGCAGGGCAGCTTACTTTCCGATGCCCGCACTTTCCGCAAAAGAAGCAACTTCCCTTTCCTTGTCTGAAGTTTTGGCTCCCCGAAAAAACTGCAGAGGAGCAGTAACAGCATTATTCTGAGGAATAGGCCAGTTTTTCTTGAATCTCTTTGGTGCTTGGTAGGTAGATTGCTTTTTTTATTTTTTTTGCTGCACGGACCTCTGCTCTTTGGATTCTTTTTTCATCATCCTCGTCCGATGCCAATTCGTTAGTTTCATACTCTGAAATCGTAGCCAAGCCATGCTTGCTCTGTTCTGCCAGCTTGATCAGCTTTTGTCTTGCTGTGATCGAATCTTTGGCCTTTTTGAGATGAATTTCCGCTTTGGCCGGGTCCTTGATGGCTTCGTCTACAAGGTGAGCGATCTTTCTGAGTTGCATTAAAGAAAAACGAAAAACGCATGTGGCTTCCAGAGACTGAGAAAATGAATTCTGTAGATCCTTGTGACTCTCTCTAAATGCTCTTAAAATTTCTTCGAGATCTTCTTTCGTAGCAGCAGTCATTTTAGAAACGGCTTCTTCTGCGTTATACTTATGATGCAAGGCAAGGGATATTTTTTAGCCGTCTTGTTTGGAGTGTGAACCAACGTGAAGTGATCTCTCACGCCACACCCCGATACTCAACCCATTCTTGATTACGTAACGTGGAGAAACCAAATAATTATATGCTAATTCACCGATATATGCGTTCAACCGCACATAACCTATTATAGTTTCTTCGCAGGCCTATCGTATGCTCGCACACTGCTGTAATCAGTAATTGCGCAATAACATCAGCAGCCTCTTCCTCCGTGTGACGTCATGAATTTTCTAACCAATTAAACGCCTTCAACAGCCAAATGCTAACAAGCTTTGCCAAACCCCCAATAATGACTTTTTTTTGATACGATGTTGCAAACAAATTGTACATCCAAATAACTTAACTAGTTCATAAAACAATAGTATGATAATGCCTGCAAGGTCTATAATTGTTTCTGCTGTCCAAATGTTCATTCTACTAACACTTTAACGGCGGCCAAGCTTTGTTGTTTCTTCTTTCTTTTGTTGCTGGCCCTGAAGGGACATCGCATTTCGCAAACTTTATAGTGTAGTTTGTAAAAGTCAAGGACTTCCTTGTGAGGAGAATGTCGCTGAGTTCCAGCAAGTAGACCGATATTGGACTCTGTCATGTTAACTAAGTTGATTAAATACCCTTTCAGAGTCTGGTGGTTGCAAATATGTAACTTGCAAGGTCGTTCTTCATTCAGCGTTGTGTTTAATCCCTCCTGGTCACATGACCTCCCCTTTGGGAGTGGTCTTGTCACAAACTGCGCAAGTGCAACCTCCTCACTCTGAAATGGTATCTAATTAACTTATGTCACTGAGTTCGTTTCTTTAGGTTATTGAATTGGTTTTGGGGAAGTGGTTTGTGATGTGTTAACTGTTTCAAGGGAAAGAACACCAGTATTGTTTAGTTTTCAGAATATTCAATTTATTCACGTCCTCTAGTTTTCATTACATTCCCTTTCGCCTGGAAGTGTTTCTCTTTCATCTGGTTGACGCAAGTTAATTAAGGGGCAGCCGCAGCTATTGTGCGTTTTGAACAAAGAATTCGCATTAAATAAAAACATATTTTTTTGTGTATAACAAATTGATTCGCCTCGTAAAATGGAATAGTCCCCATTCCGCCTCGTGATTATATACTCTTTGCGACAATGCACTCAAATGCGTAAAGAAATTGTTTAAATATCGACGTGCAAACAATTAATATTAACCTTTTTTTGTTTTTTTCACTTGAACCGAATCACCTTGTTAAATGAATAGGCATATGTTGGTTGGATTATTGTAAAAAAAATATATATATATAAATTTAAAAAACACCACCCAAAACCCAGTAGATTAAGGGAATCGGTTTTTGGTTTTACTAAAAGTAACAATGATGTAACTTAACATGTATACGTCATCCTTCGGATCCCGTGCACTCGACTAATCTCCCATGACTGTTTCACATTTACTTGTTACAGTATTAATTTAGAGGCTAACAATGGGCTAGAAAGGATTTGGACATGCACTCTTCGGCTTAACATACTCGTGTCTATCTACTGAGCTATCAATCTCTAGTGTTGGCATCATTTTTGTTGGGGTGCCAGTCAGAAGCCATTCAACCTGAAATCGCTGAAATACAACCGACTTCTAAGTACCTGCTTAGTCAAACGAGTTACGTTTTGTTTTCATGAATCAATTGATTGGCCCTACCTAGGAAGCGGCAGCAGTGATGCGACTAGTACTAACACTTTTTTATCCAGAAGATGCCCATAACAGCTAAAACTGGTTTACATTGCGGATCTGTATATATAAATACAAATTAAAATATACACGTCTGTAATGCATTATTTTACATAAAACACTTTGGAAATGTCACTTCAAGCATTAAACAAAAAGCATTAAACATCTTTATAACATAGGGCGATGTACAGAAACTAAATATATATTGATATCATATTTTTGTATTCATATTTACCTTTTTTTGGAAACCACCAACATAGGGCTAGATAGCTCAGTTGGTAGAATCGGAGGTCGTTGGTTCAAATCCCGCTCTGTCAATTTGTCTTTGTTCTACCCCAAATTATTTTTTAATAGAGATTTAATTTGCACCGGGGTTAAAGAAAATTATTTCTGACACGATGCTTGACCTTTTTAAGCTTCAAATTTATTTTTATAAACTCGAGCATGAAAATTGTGTTGAAACGTCATTAAGTATGGTCATTGCTGTAAAACAGCATCCCCCTCGATCATTCATTTCATTTCTCAATTTATTTATTTTTTGCGCTCATTACCACAACCTGTTCACACTTATTTTAAAAACAGGTTGTACATTTTAGTTTAAGTATTGATATACATTTTAAATTTATTTCAAATGAACTTTAAATGAACATCTGGGCCTAAGTCATGGCTGTGCTTATTGTAAGCCAACAAATACCGCTTAGGCCTACTTTAGCAGGACAATCTGCGCTTAACAAAAGCGTACTTTACATGTTAGCAAGGAGTTGTTGCTTCGGCACATGCGTGCACGCGTATTACTTAACTCTACGTGACACCATCAACAAAAAATTTAATTTAAAAAACCACACCATTTCACCCTGCCTTACTTTTTGAGTAACAGTTTGATTTTAGCGTGTATTACATTTCTGTGAAGAACCAAATCACTTTTAAATCACCCAATCACTTTTAAATCACCCAGAGTATTAGATATAGACCCTTTTGACTAAATAAAATAAATTAAAGCAAAATTGTATTTTGAGATGAGCCCACATGTGTCTCTTTCTGCTCAATCAACAATTTCTTGGAATAACACCCTTTGTTAACACAACTTAGCAAGACTGAGTAATAATAATAATAATAGACGGTTCTTATATAGCGCATATCACCGTGAGGTCCCTATGCGCTTAATTGCTGTACAATTCCTATGGGAATTCCTGGAGAGCGGTTCATTGTTGAATTGTGTTAGTGAAAAACAAAACCCGGATGGTATTAAGACATTTGGCATGCTATTTGGCTAGGTGCAATTAGAACTTGGATTGTTTTAGATTTTTTGAAAAAATAATGGCGAAGTATACCGACCTTTTAATTAAAAACTGTTACTCAAAAGGTGAGCGATAGTGTCACGGAGGGTTCCCTGCGTGACACCATCAGAAAACTTTTACACTACAGTGTATATCACCCTGCCTTACTTTTTGAGTAACAGTGTGATTTTAGCGTGCGATACAACTCTATAACAACTCTATAAAAGTTATATGATAACTCTATAAAAGTTAGATTTATAATAATATGAAAACAATTTAATCGTAAGTTAAACATACTAAACACAATACTGTTGAAACTCCTTTTTAATCAGATGATTTTAACTTTGCAAAGAGTTATCACTCACCGCACTCTTTAAAAGTGTTGAATTTAACAATTAATTTTTTAGGTGAAAATGACATTAACCCTACATTATTACCCACATTTTCATATTCTACTCCATCAACTACTTTTGAGTCTACACGGACATCTTTGTCAAGTACCTCTTCTGACTCACCCATTTTTTGGCAATGCATGAAATTACTTGACACGTTGTGAGTTGAACCTACTAGTACCTCGATATAGAGTAAGCACGGTGAGCATCCCTCAAATGTTTCTTCTTTGGCTTTTAACAACTCAGTGACTTCATAGTACCTAGTCAGTTCTTTGACGGGCCATTGTGTTCAAGTTATTTAACATTCTGTACATCTTAGACTGCTGCCTCCGTTGCTGTATTATTATTTTTGACATGAACATTTGTATAGTTGAAAAAATACCATACAGCGATAGAGACGCCAACGACTGCCAAGTAGCTTTGTTGGTTCACTTGTACGGTAACCTTGATGTCACAGAGTCAGCACAATTTTCAATTATTCTCCAACTATTCTCCTTTTCATCACTGAACATTTATTTCTATGCAACGAATTATATACTCAGTAAATAGAGTGACTGAGTGATTGATAAATGTTGTAATTCTGTGGCTGTACGAAATGCTCAGCCACTTACTGACAGCCTGTGCTCAAAAATAAAGTATAGATCAGGCCGTCCCCTCGAATTATTTCTTGCCATCAAAATATGAAACGAAATAACTTCTTTCTTTTTTTTACTTTTCAATTTTTCACCTTTCCTTTTTTTGGAGGCTCTGTACAGGCCTAAATCCACTATGGTTCTTAATGAACCAATAAACGCTATGGGTGTGGCGTGTAGTGGCAATATAAAAATGGTTTACTGAATGACAAAAAATTATGTTTTCATTTCCACCTGGATTACGTTGAATGTATTCCAAAGTCACGGAAAATCACAGATAACGAACCTGAAATTACAGAATACACTTTGAAACATTTTACAAAACGCTACAACAGTTAAATTACAACTAATAAAACAGTAACCCACAAATTTAACAAAATACGAGGACACCGAATGAATTTCTTACTTTTATAATGTGTGTATGTAATCGATGAAATCATTATTATAAATGAATTCGGTGTACTTACCTTGATTTTAGTATCTTCTCCCGGCACACAGACACGTGGCTCTTTCATCAAGCAGTAGAGTACTGTGGTTTGTGTTGACTGATGCTCCATACCCATAGAAGCGACAACAGTCAGTATTATAATACTCTGAATATTGGTGGCGTGTTCAAGCTAACCTTACCCGGATAATAAGGACATGCATAATAAATTACATCACTTGCGTTGGTGCCACAAATGAAATGCATGATGTTATTTAAAAAGTGGAAAATTGTATTTATTATAAAATCGTGTGATTGTTGCTATTGCTATCTAGTGCTATCTAAAGGGTAGGAGTCTAGAGATGGGAACGTGTTAAAGCCCTGCATGCAGACCGGCAGGGGTCTTTGGATATATATATTATTAACAAGATTGATATCTGCAGACCCCAGAAGAGAAAAACAAGGCAATGTGTCTTTAAAGTTATAGGTTATAGATTGGATTTTTTTGTCAACGTAATGCTGATCTATGAGCCAAATCTTCAATAAATATACAATAAAAGTCAGCTGAAAAAGTTTCAGCTGTATATAGCCTTGAATGCAAGGCTGTGTAATAGTTTGCTTACTATAAAGCTGAAAATGTGCATAACCACAGCCGCACGAATGCGATGCCCGAATGCAATGCAATTCCTGTTCCGGTCCCCCTGACTGTCTATAAACAGCACACCACGCTCTCACCCAAGGAAGCACGCTCGTTTCCACAGTCACACACACACACACACACACAACCTTACGGATCCGGTTTGTGGGGTACTGCTATTGTTGTTCTATTGTTCCCTTTTCTAAAGAATTCCCTCGTGGGGCCCTATTGTTCCTATTGAAATTGCCTTGTGGGGTCCATTGTTCCATTGTTAAAAGTACCCCGTAAGTTGGCATGTGTAAGGGCACACACACAACCTTACGGATCGGGTTTGTGGGGTACTGCTATTGTTGTTCTATTGTTCCCTTTTCTAAAGAATTCCCTTGTGGGGCCCTATTGTTCCTATTGAAATTGCCTTGCGGGTCCATTGTTCCATTGTTAAAAGTACCCCGTAAGTTGGCATGTGTAAGGGCATAAAAAAAATTATTGTCCACACACCACTATCGCCCACAATCCTAGCCTGTGAGCCTGACGGCTCACGGGCTAGGATTGTGGGCGATAGCGGTGTGTGGACAGTAGCGGTGTGTGTGTGGGTGCCCTTACACATGCCAACTTACAGGGTACTTTTAACAATGGAACAATGGACCCCACAAGGCAATTTCAATAGGAACAATAGGGCCCCACAAGGGAATTCTTTAGAAAAGGGAACAATAGAACAACAATAGCAGTACCCCACAAACCGGATCCGTAAGGTTGGGTGTGTGTACAGGCGCTGTGTGTGTGCATGGTGAGAGTGCGGTGTGCTATTTTTTTTTGAGTTAGTCGGGGGACTGGGGTTGTATCGCATTCGGGCGGCTGAGGTTTTAGTATCCTTGCTCTATGGTTTTAGCTAGAGTACTTGTCTACACAGCCTTGGTATCAAGGCTAAGCTGTATACAGTGTTTACTTGTTGAGAAAACAGCAACAATTTTCACGGTATTTTCATCAAGAACGTCGCATCCGACATTGTTATAGGCAATAGCATCCGCATCCCTGGCTGCAGCTAGTAGTGTAACAAAGGGGGCACGGGCCGTGATGTCCGTGGTACCCCCCCCCCCACCCCCACCCCGCCCATGTTAATTCTCAATTTGAAATTTCCAGAGTTTAGATGCTGTGATTACTTCAAAACTGCACGCCAGTGACATTCCCAAAACAATCTAGAGGGACTACGGTCACAGTACAAAAGAAACAAACCCTATAATGTCTCTGTACTTAAATAACCAGTACTGCTGCCGCACAGTAGCACTTTCACACCTGCAAAAACTATTTACAACAAAATTGCTGATGCAGAGTAGCGCTTGCACACCCGCTAAAACTATTTACAACAAAGTAGCTGCTGCCAGTAGCGCTTGCACACCTATACAATTAATCACCTTCCATGGGTCCTAGCTTTGACAGTTATATAAGTTAGGAATTTGGGCACCGTTTTCGACAACAACATTTTTTTTAAGAGTCACATACTGTCCTCACTCCACCTACGCAGACTTGGTCTCATCAGAGGGTACTTTATTCAAGATGCTACACAGGAACTCGTTCACGCCTTTGTAACTTCTCGACTTGATATGGGAAACTCATTTATATCGTCGGCCTTTTAATCAAATTGATTGCTTGTCTTGCCTTCAAAATACTGCCACTAGAATGACAACCCAATCCAACGCTAGAGCGCACATCGGCTTCAATGCCAGAATCGTCTTCAAGATCCATGTGTATGTCTATCTTCACCAGGGCACTTTACCACCATATCTCTCAGGACTCCAACCATATCTTTCCTACGCGAGTCTGAGGTAATAATTATCATATTTTAAGGAAACCCGGGGCCAAAATATCATGGGGGAAAGATCATTACTTCTGCTGACACTTCATTGTGGAACAATTTACCTGGTCATACTAAACGTTCTCCATCACTGGCTTTGTTCAGAACTTCCCTCAAGATTCACCTCATGAGGACTGCATGAACATTTCCTCTATTGGACTTGTCGCTGCGCCTTGAGCATCTTTCAGATGGATACCGGCGCATTGTAAATGCCCATTATTATTATATTGTTTTATTTTTTATTACAATGCAGGATTTGTAAAACGTTAACCATGGACGTCTCAGTCTGTAGAAAGACAACAGTGCAAGGATTGATTTCCGTTTTTGATGTTTCGTTTTTCTTGGGTAACCTTTTGGATAAAACAAAATAATATTTATATTTTCTTTGAAGTCAACCTTGAGGCTCAAGAATTGATTGAATTTGTCAAAATATAATTTACATGCGACTAGATTTTTTGTCTTTGATAAAAATAATTGAAAAACATGGAAATTATATTATTATTTATCAAGAAATAAACCACAAAGGAAACTGACTGGGTAAATTGTACATAATTTGGGTTTGAACAAAGAAACATGGAACCAACAGGAAATTATTAGAAATCTATTTTCAACATTAAAAAGATAATATAATCAAATTGTTTTCTGCGCCTTCGATTGTTTTGTAATTTGGAATGTTACCCTGTCCGTCACTAACACGAAAGCGCCATGCGGAGAAGACATTTTCTTAGAGGGGGTAAAGGTGTTTGATAACCTAATTTGCTGACTGGCATTTCCTAACGGGTAAAATAAAAACAATTTTGCCGAGTCATCGACTACCAATATTCTCTAAACAATCCAGAAGGACCTTAATGTTGTTGTTTTGGGATGGGGTTTTTTCTTGACTATAGTAGATGTAAGTCAAACCCAGGCTGGAACTAACGTTATTTTAAGAGGGTCTCTAAGGTCAAATCAAGTTTTGTGTTGCACTCATTATTTTGTCCTTTTTGAAAATGGACAAATTACAAGTCTCTTATTCTCTTTCCAGTAAAATTTGAAAAATTGTTTTTGTTTTTGGTTTTTTTTTTTGGGGGGGGATTTGAGGGTTGTTTTTTTTTTTTTTATGACAACAAATCGGTCTTCTCATTCCAAAGAGAAACTTTGCGTCAAATTCAATGCAAATTTAATATCATCAAAATTCAAGAATGAATCGAACATTTCCTGTACAAAAATACACAGTCCCATATAATTGAAGTGAAGACTAAGGCAATGGCATTTCACATCGTTTTAACGTGAGGTTATACAGATTTCTAAATGAGTGCACCATAAGACTGAAATTAAAATTAGAGCCCCTTAAGTTACTTGCGGGGACTCTTTAAAGGAACACGGGAGCCTGTATAGCGGTAAAAACAAAATCACTGTTTGATCATGCAGGTAGACGGAACTACTCTACTTCTACAGCAAATTTTGTTTTTTGTATTATCTGTGTATAAAATAAACACTATAAACGCTATATTCTCGAGCCGACTTGTATTTTATTTAGATCTATATCGCTGACTTGTGTAACGAGAATAGCCTATACCCTAGTCGTAGTCGTCGTGTTTAATATAGATAGGTTGCAATATGACGTAAATCGGCCATCTTTACGGGCAATTTGGAACACACAGTCATGCGTTTCGCGTGAGAACGGCGCAGCACGCGCAGATTTCACAAAACTCATTGCAGGATTGGTTAGTAAACTGCGCGGCTGCGTTAACAATTTGAGCGCTTGACGCGCCTGCAAGCCAAAATGCAATTTGCCCGTAAAGATGGCGTCTATTGGGAACTATCTATAGGAAAAGGCTATTTATTGAAAGCACCTCCTTAATTGTTCCTGTTATTCTCAATTTTAAAAAAAAAAGTTACTGGCCTGACGTTTCGACCCCAGAGTCTTTCTCGAAGGCTAAATGACAAGACTGCAAACATAAACAGGTACATGTATACATTACTGATGTAACAAAGGCAGTCAAAACCATGGAAATAGATGATGGAGAGGAAAATACACAGAGTGAGCAGGAGGCTGAACAGAAAGGAGGGTAACAAAAAGGGGCTGGGGATTGGGGGAAGGGGATGGTTGACCACAAGAGGTGGGGAACACAAAGAACAAAATCAATGATGTGGAGAGGGAGAGAAAGGTAGTTTATTGGTGAGTGAGGCAGACTGGGGGGATTATCTGTAGTAAAAAGGAGAAGGCAAAGACAAAAAGTTATTAGTCATTTCCTTCTTGGATGTTCAAACCATGGGGTTGAAAGGTCTGGAGACGTCTTATCCATAATTTCTCTCTACTCAGACGAACAATCTCTCTGTGGTTTCCTAGTGCCTCAATGCCCTATAAAATCACAAAATGTCTGATGAGTTTCAAGGTTCAATTCAGTTTCAATCTTGAGTTATGCTGTAGAGAAGAGTTCTCCGGAAGAAGAAGAAAACAAAGATGGAGACGAAAAAAAAACAGAACAAAAACAATAGGTGTTCGAGCACATGTTGCACGAACACCTAAAAAAGTAAAAGTTACGCTGTGATATGGCAGGCGTTCAGGTACCGCGATTCGGATTAACGGCCACACTGGCCCCTTACCGGCTACCATAGTCCCCGTAAGGTGTGGCGATCGACTCACAGCATGATCCCAATCACACGACTGTTGCCACGGTCAGCAAAAGTCATTGTTCCTATATTAGGGGCAGACGATAATCGAACCCAGACCGGGTGGTCTGAGAATGAGACAGTACCGGCACTCATCCCACTGCGCTAAAGTGTCGGTACTTAATCCCGTGAATTTACGTTGTAATAATGCTGGAATCCTCATACCGTAGGGGTGCACCCAACTAAATCGAGACAAAACGAACAAAAGGCAACAGGGGTATTCTGTTGGCCTACTGAAAATGGTCCTATTTACCGGAAGGTGAAGGGACAATGTTTTAAAGATTCACTCTCCGTTGATGCTCCATAACCATAATTAGTATAACAATGATTTATAGAAAACTAATTGCAACGCCCTAAGAAATAAAACGGACATGGACAAATTGCGACGCAATAAAAAAAGCGACCCCCATGAAAAGAAAATAAATAAATAAAAAATAAAACAAAACAATAACCTAAAAATTACGAGTTTTAATATATAAAAAATATATAGTTACAATTAATATAATCCCAACCACAACCACACCCCAGCCCCAGCCCCAACCCCCCTCAAAAAGAAAGCGAAAGAAAAGGAGGGGAAACAACCTTTCAAAAAAAAAACCTAAATAATTAAAAACTAAACAATTTAAAAGAATTAATAACAATACAAATTCAGTTCAAAATTTGACCAACCCTCCCCCCCCCCGAAAAAAGGACCCCAAAACTGTGACGGAAACAAAATTAAATGCGACACGGCAAATAAAACTAAAACGTTATGTTGCATTGTTCTTTCTATCTAAGCTATGTTCTGCGTGTAGAGGTAACGTTTGGTAAAACAAATCAACAATGTAAAAGTTACGCTGTGATATGTCAGGCGTTCAGGTGCCGCGATTCGGATTAACGGCCACACTGGCCCCTTACCGGCTACCATATAGTTCCCGTAAGTTGTGGCAATCGACTCACAGCATGTCCTCCCCTGTCTCGATCCCTAGCCCTCGCGGGCCCTGTCCCTTTAGGGGAGAAACAAGGCAGATCCCAATCACACTGTTGCCACGGTCAGCAAAAGTCCTTGTTCCTATATTAGGGGCAGACGGTAATCGAACCCAGACCGGGTGGTCTGAGAGTGAGACAGTACCGGCACTTATCCCACTGCGCTAAAGTGTCGGTACTTAATCCCGTGAATTTACATTGTATTAATGCTGGAATCCTCATACCGTAGGGGTGCAATCAACTAAATCGAGACAAAACAAACAAACGGCAACAGGAGTATTTTGTTGGCCCACTGAAAATGGTCCTATTTGCCGGAAGGTGAAGGGACAATGTTTTAAAGATCCACTCTCCATTGATGCTCCATAACCATAATTAGTATAACCTAGATTTATAGAAAACTAATTGTAACGCCCTAAGTGTCAAGATCTATGTCAACTTAGTTTCATTATGTATTTTTTCCGGCCTAGCAGACTCAAACAAGTCTATCGTAATCAGCCATGAATATGCAAAGCATTGTGTTCATTTCACTTGTACCTTATTTTTGTGTATGTGTAAATCAGTGAGCCATGGTGCGTATTTATGAATATTCATGAGAGAATATGCAAAATGAGAGACCGTAACGGGTGAGATGTGTACGCTTCGGCGAGTAGGTGTGTCGCTATGCATTTTTTCTGAAATTCCAGAGAACCCAAAAGGCAAGGCGCGGTCGTAAGGAAGACCAATCAGCCGATTTGCCGGGGCGAGTTTCAAGGCGATTTTGCCTGAGCAAAATACCGTAAGTATTGTCATATATTATACTGATTGCAACAAAAAAACTCAAGGGGAAAAATAAGGGAGAGACAAAATTAAAGATATAGGCCTTACCTGGTATTTGTTTTTTAAAGCTACTAATAATCCATACCTCGTACACTTTGTTTCATTTTGTGGACCACTATTATTTTACTGACAGACATTGTCTCATAAGGAATTACACGACACGTGAATCTATGTGTGTGGACAGCGTGTTTCACACAGAATATTATGAGGCGCCAAGTGTAAATTTATTATTTAACGCAATCACTTACAAATAAATCATTATATAATATATAACTCATTATTTAACCATTATTTTAATTTTATTTACAAATAATCCAGTTTGCACCACACAATTATATGTATATAATTGTATGAACGCGTTCATTTTATGTATATAATCTTACACACCATTTCATTATTTACAAATAATGTTGACGGGTAGTTTTTTATATGTAAATAAATAATTTCGCTATTGCAATTATATATATATAATTGTTGGACGACTTTCATAAGATACATATAATTTTGTGGATCATTATACTTATTTATAAATAATGAAGACTGGCACTATTTATATGTAAATAATCAGTTTTGTACACTGTACTTATATATATATAATTGCTGGTCAGCTTTCATTATATACATAAAATTTTTGTGGATCACTTTACTTACGGTGACTGACAAATTTTATTTGAAATAAATGGTTTTTGCACGACACAATTATATATATATAATGGAAACTGTTTTTACAACTACGTGAACGAGGCTATGATATACTAAATAATGACTGCGCGTCGCTTTCATTATATATAAATAATCGTGTTGTATGTAAATTGAGTGTTTAGCCACGCCCAGTAGTCTGAATATTCCAGTCATAACATCCGGCGGCACGGGGCGGGGGCTCGTCGCTAGGTCGAAGTCAGTCTGGTCCTTTTTGTGATCTGCACATTTTGGAGAAAAACATGTGTATGTAGCTTAACCGAACGCAGGTGATGGACACTAGACCGCGGTCTTTTTTAAGAGTGTGAGTACTGTTTTGTCCTCTTTCTAGCCTTGTCTTGAGCTAAGCGTGTAGGCCTATTTGTTTCTTGGGAAATTCGTTTATTGAACCGGTCATGGCGGATGGCAGCCCAAGCAACATACTGAACAGCGCCACTACTAGTACTAGTACAAGGCTAGAAAGAGGACAAAACAGTACTCAGACTCTAAAAAAAAAACCGCGGTCTAGTGTCCATCACCTGCGTTCGGTTAAGCTACATACACATGTTTTTCTCCAAAATGTGCAGATCACAAAAAGGACCAGACTGACTTCGAAATTATCAACGCATTCATTAACATTATCTGTAAGCGGCAACTGATTCAATTTGAGAGTAATATCTTGGCCAAAAATATCATTATCAATGGATCGAAAGTTCCTGGATATGATGTTAACTTTCTTAGGAGGAGGCTTATCAGCATTTATGACACAGCTAACAATAAAATGATCAGACATTTGAAAGTCATGACCTGCATGAGTTTGACAGTCTTGTACAACGTTCTCATCTGCTGTAGATAGTATCAAGTCCAGGGTGTGCCCAAGTTTATGTGTTGGGCCGGAGACATGTTGCTGGAAGCCAGCAGCGGATATGGAAGCTAAGAAATGGCGACTTTCACTCCTTTGTGGTTGATCAACATGAATGTTGAAGTCCCCGAGGACTATAACTTTACCAGGCAAGATTGCACAGCCAGCCAAAAAGTCATCCATCTCTTTGAGGAATTTCTTCACAGTGAACTTATTTGTAGATGAGGGAGGGGGTCTGTACACAATAATAATGTGTAACTGTTTACTCTTATCACAGATGCATGCATGTTCAAAAGTGCTGGGATTGATTTGTAGATGAGAGTACAAAGTTAATTTGCGATTTGAATAAAACACCAATGCCCCCGTGTGGACTAGCCTCGCGTGGGACATTTATGAAGGTATAACCAGGAGGGGTAATTTCACCAATGATGACAGGATCTTCCTTTCGTAACCAAGTCTCTGTAACAACCATTACATCAACATCCTTTCCAAGTACATAGTCACAAAGTTGGATGGTTTTGTTGCATACCGAGTTTGCGTTCCAAAGATGAATGCTTAGGTTCGAAAATTAATGCTTGCGTACTGGTCGAATGTTTCGAATATTAACTCCTTCTTGACCATTAATTTTCTGAGGTCTAGCATGCGAGATATGAACAGGAATATTTTGTTGCTCAGTGACAGAATTACGAAAGAAGCCATGGTTTTCGTCGACCGCCTCTCTTTCCACGTGGTTTTGAGCGGTATGAGATAATACAAAGAGAGGTTATTGTATTCCAAACTTCAGGAGGTAGTCGATTGAGCGATTTAGTCTGTTTGGTGAAAGGGTTTATTCCAAGGAGCTGGTCCGATGTGTAGACTAGCTTGGGTTTAATGATGTGACCATGTTCGGGTTGTGAAGGGCCAGGATTGGAGCTGATATCACCGGATATGAGGATATCAAGCTGAAAAAATCGCTTAAGTTCCATTTACATGATATGGTATGCGTGTACCAAGATGCTTAAGTCTGACAAGCTGATTTCTACAAGTACTTTCAGTGTGTAGGGCTTTCCATGTCTGTTCAATGTGCAGATCACTCTTGCAAACAAGTCCACAAGATGACAATCAGCTTGACATGCTGGAGTATCATTGTCATTGTGGAAATCCAGTAGCACTAACCAGTAGCACTAACCAACACAAAGGCAGAGAGGTTATTATGCAACAAGGTGATCAAGATCAATGAGGTGATTAAGATCAATGGTCTGACTCTGATCAGGTAGCACCAAGTGGTTTGATATTGGTTGAGTACTGGTACAAAATACTGGTTGATGAAGTCCACTGCAGTGGTGCAAGTTCCAAAATATATTCCTTTTAGTAGATCTCGCATTTATTCGATGAAACGGCACATAAACAGTCTAGCAGAATCCTGACAGTTAGTTTTGTCATCAGATCAGTGCTCAGTTCATCAAAGTGGGATAATTCCCCCCAAAATGATAATTGTTTAAGAGCAGTTGTGGAGGTGCTGCCAGCAAGTGGGGCGCCCTCAAATAAGTCTAATGATCCACAAAATTAAATGTATATAATGAAAGTCGTCCAACAATTTTTATTATTATATATATATAATTGCAATAGCGAAATTATTTATTTACATATAAAAAACTACCCGTCAACATTATTTGTAAATAATGAAATGGTGTGTAAGATTATATACATAAAATGAACGCGTTCATACAATTATATACATATAATTGTGTGGTGCAAACTGGATTATTTGTAAATAAAAATTTAAATAATGGTTAAATAATGAATTATATAATATATAACGATTTATTTGTAAATAAATGCGTTAAATAATAAATTTACACTTGGCGCCTCATAGAACATAAGCGCAAAACACCTGCACATGCCTTGCGCGAAAAAAGCAAACTTAATACTTTACTGTTGTAAGCTTCATTTTGATTGGTCATTCAAGAGCATTGGTGAAACCATACCCCTACCTTCGACCAAACAAATTGTTCTTCTCATGAATCCTTTCAATTCCGCCGGGATCTGCAGATAGCTGGCGACAGTGTGATGTTGGACTGTACCATTTATTCAGCAGGGATTGAAGTTAATTTTACTTCACATTTTTTATAAGACACGGACATTATTTTTTGGAGAGGAACTAATTTTAATTTTCTTACTTTTTTGCTGAAGTACTTATGCTATGTTATTTTGATAGCGAAATATCATTTAACTTTCCATAGTATCCGCTTGGTATCGAAATATTGATCGACAGGGTCCGGGGGTGAAGATCACTCACCCGCAGCGTGAGTCGAACATGCCACCTGTGTGTGTACAATGTGCAAAGAAGTTTCTGTCTGAAAAAGGTCAGCACGCGCGCGCGCTCGGCCGCGCTCGCAACAATGTAACTTTTACGGAAACTGTATTGTTGAGAGATTAGTAGTGACGACATCGGACTGTAATCATGGAGTCTCACTCTGCTAAGAAAATCACAGATTTTTTTCATACTCAAGAAAGAGGGTAAACATATCCTTTGTGTTTCTATAAAACTAGTAATTATCAATTGTGCAGTTAGTACACCTATACAGGGTGAGGGCTGGGGGAGGCTATCCTCACCTTGTCGCACATTAATGTATTGTTATTGTTGCTCGATCGCGCTGTCGCTGAAGACAACTTGATCGTGAGAAAGATTAAGCCTATAATTTACTTATTAGATTTAATAACAACTAATACTCCTATGCTGGAATCGGATATTGAATATTCACTTCCTGTACTAGGAAGATAATCGTCCAATCATAAACTCTCGCTATGACGTAATGATATGTGTTTGACCAATGAGCTTACACCTTCGGGAAATATTAACACAAAGCAACTCCGCCCACAATCTGACCTTTTATAGACCTTTCTTTTGCAACGTCACAGCACAAGTTTTTGCCAACCCAGGTTGGAAAACTATGGAAAGCCATAAATTCTAAACAAAAACAGATAGCTACAGTTTGTAACAATGTTACACAAATATTCAAAAATAGTGTTGAATTTATTGGAAACAAAGCAACCGATCATGGGAGGTATTTTATTTAATTAAAAGTTTGCCGAAAATGTTGAATTTGGTTAAAACATCTGCTAACCTGATTGAATGTTTTACTAACATTCGGCGGTCCATGCCAACCAGCGCTGTTTGTTTATCAACAATGGAAAGGTCTATACAGTGGGAACAAGGCTCTGTTTCGGCCTCGATTTTTGGTACGAGGTTGAAAAACCATGCTTCGACCCCACGGTATACTGTATATCAAGTACTACAGTACCGTGCCAGTATTGTTATGCTACCTGGTGAATTCAAAGAGCCTTGGACAAGGCTAATGCCGTTAAGGCTTCGCGTTATGCGCTTGGCGCAGGCACCACAAATTGCGTTCACCATTTTGTTGCTTGGTAAATTTTCACGCCCCCCCCCCCGTTTGGAAAATCCTGGATCCGCCCCTGCATGGAACCACCTGACAGAGGTCTTCCACGGGCTACGTGAGCTGGCGGCAACAACCCACTTCAGCTAAATGTTGTGAACCACCCGAGAGGTGACCACCGATCACAGACGGTGACGACCATGAAGGACTTGCTGTAGATCCAGCCAGGAACTAACATCGTATGACGCGATAAAACATGGTGGGCCCATCATTTACAAACAAAACTGTCTGTGAAATTTAGTATTTTCGTGATGCAGCACTGAAGTTTAAGCCTGGATGTTTTAGCCGAATATCCAGTATATAGATAAGGTCATTTTCTGACTTGAGGTCAGAAGAGAAAAGAGACGACACACCCAGTAAGATATACGTATAAATATATCGGGTAGAAATACTACAAGACAGTTGAGGAGTTATATCTTCCAATGAGAAATTGAAGTGGATCTGTTTTTTTGTTTATATAAAAGGAGCAACTTAACTTGTTTATATTACTTTCTACAATTTTTTTATTGATAGAGAGTTTTACTTTGACTAAATATAGAAAAGTCAACTAGACCTTGTATCACTCTCTAAACATACCCAAAATTCGAGTGTTGTAAATATTAACAAATTTTCTTGTTTGTATAATTAAAAATAATAAATATCAGAGTATATTGATAATGTTTTGTTATTGTTTCCATAACTCGTCCCGATAGAGTGACAAACGGCCCAGAACTTAATTGTTTCGCTTTGAAAATCAGGCGCGCGTGACACTAAGAAATAAAAGAGAAAACGGACGTGGAAAAAATGCGACCCAATAAAGAAAAAAGTGACCCCTATGAAAAATAAATAAATAAATAAATAAAATAAAACAAAACAATAACCTACAAATTACGACTTGGGTGAAAATGCAACCGGGATAACACAGCACTCCCTAGCCCACCTTGTTGGGCTGTTATGGCTCTCTTTTAACATCGGTCTCATTACAGTCGCCATTACAGCCCACCTTCTATGCATGTCTAAAACGCGAAGTTTTCCAAGAACGCATAATGCGTTCCACTTTGATTGCAAATTTCTCCCACTTATAAAAATCCCATACTACTCAAACCTACTTCAAATGATTCCTTACATTTGTGGAATTACTATGATACAAGACAGTTTTTACCAAATGATGACTTTGACCGGATGTGATGATTTGAAAACGGCAAAAAAAAACGGTGTACAAAAATTACATTCAAGTTCGTCGTGCTTGGGGGCCGCCATCTTAATTACGATTCCCTGCCTGCTGATGGTGAGAAGTCAGGGCGCCCTGCTGATCTGGCCTTGCGCGCGCATGGCTAGTCATGAATATGCATGAGTTGACGTGTTGCGGTGCTCAGACGACACGGATAGATCTGTAAGTCATGAATATGTATAAGGTGACGTTGCGCGGCGCTGTAGCTGGAAACTGGCCAATTTGATGAATATGCAAGATTTACCAGATCAGCCGGGCGCCCTGACTTCTCACGATCAGCGGCAGAGAATCGCAATTAAGATGGCGGCCCCCAAGCACGACGAACTTGAATGTAATTTTTGTACACCGTTTTTTTTTTGCCGTTTTCAAATCATCACATCCGGTCGAATTCATCATTTGGTAAAAACTGTCTTGTATCATAGTAATTCCACAAATGTAAGGAATCATTTGAAGTAGGTTTGAGTAGTATGGGATTTTTATAAGTGGGAGAAATTTGCAATCAAAGTGGAACGCATTATGCGTTCTTTGAAAACTTCGCGTTTTAGACATGCATAGAAGGTGGGCTGTAATGGCGACTGTAATAAGACCGATGTTAAAAGAGAGCCATAACAGCCCAACAAGGTGGGCTAAGCACT
The DNA here is from genome assembly GCA_023634235.1 of Pisaster brevispinus. NCBI lineage: Eukaryota > Metazoa > Echinodermata > Asteroidea > Forcipulatida > Asteriidae > Pisaster > Pisaster brevispinus. Next base: position 8,581,626 of record JAMKCF010000002.1, on the reverse strand, counting down.
CCCATGCCCAACCACAACCCTTACCCCTCCCCTCCCCCCCTCTCAAAAGGAAAGAAAATGGGGGGAAACAACTATATAGATAAATAAGTAGAATAAAAAATTTAAAAACCATGTAGTTTAAACTAATATAATCCCAACCACAACCACATCCAAACCCCAGCCCCAACCCCCCTCAAAAAAAAGCGAAAGGAAAGGAGAAAAAACTTGTTTTAAACAATTCTTAAAAAATTAATAACATTACAAATTCAGTTCAAAATTTGACCCACCCCCTCCCCGAAAAAAGGGACCCCAAACTGTGACCGAAACAAAATTAAATGCGACACGGCAAATAAAACCAAAACGTTATGTTGCATTATTCTTTCTATTTAAGTTATGTTCTGCGTGTAGAGGGAACGTTTGGTAAAACAAAACAAAAAAGTTAAAGTTACGCAGAAAATCTTTCATTGGTGTCTCAGAGCAAAGTTTTGAATAAATCTAGCTCTGTTGCAATTTTACTTTCCGATCGGGAACTTTAAGGTGTTTTTGTTTCACCAGATATGATTTTCTTTGCGAAACATGGAAGTGGAACCCCATCTACATTCTCATCTGATTCGGTATTATCATATTATAACAAGAGGGGAGAAGTTACCAGCACTTTTGCGCCTTTTTTCCAGAAATTCCTCCATCAGTACTTCTGTTCAAATGTAAATCTGGCTCTGTTTTTGTTTAACCGGAGATTGTTTCTTTGCGAAACATGAAAGTAGAAAGCCATCTGCATTCTCATCTGATTCGGTGTTATCACACAAGAAGGGAGAGGTTACCAGCACTTGCACCCTCAGCCGAGATCCTCAGCATCTGGCTTTTTTTCCTTTCCAGAAATTCTTCAATCGCTGTTCCTGTTCAATTTTACTTTCCGGTCGAGAAACTTCTAGGTGTTTTTGTTTCCACGGAGATTGCTTCTCTGCAAAACATGGAAGAGGTACCTCATCTGCATTCTCATCCGGTACGGTATTATCACACAAGAAGAGGGGAGAGGTTACCAGCACTTGCACCCTCAGCCAAGATCCTCAGCATCCTCCGCTTTTTTTCCCAGAAATTCCTTCATCAGTATTTCTGTTCAAATATATATCTGCATTCTCATCTGATTCGGTGTTATCACACAAGAAGAGGGGGGAGGTTACCAGCATCTGCACCCTCAGCCAAGATCCTCAGCATCTGGATTTTCTTCTTTTCTATTGCAGAAAATCTTTCATTGGTGTCTCAGAGCAAAGTTTTGAATAAATCTAGCTCTGTTGCAATTTTACTTTCCGATCGGGAACTTTAAGGTGTTTTTGTTTCACCAGATATTTTTTTCTTGGCGAAACATGGAAGTGGAACCCCATCTACATTCTCATCTGATTCGGTATTATCATATTATAACAAGAGGGGAGAGGTTACCAGCACTTGCACCCTCAGCCAAGATCCTCAGCATCTTGCGCTTTTTTCCAGAAATTCCTCCAGTCAGTTCTGTTCAAATGTAAATCTGGCTCTGTTTTTGTTTAACCGGAGATTGTATAAAAGTACACAAGGATGAACAAGTTTTTAAGAAGTAATCTGTCTCCTCTAAGAATAAAGAGAAACTTCTAGAATTATCTAGGCAATCTATAATACACAAAAGACTAGGCCCCCTAAAGACAACAATAGAAACAAATAAATTCTACATACCTGGAAAAATCAACAAAAAGAAACTTCAGTTGGCTGTCCACTGATCATTTTATACTGGTATCTTCAAGTCACTTGTTAGAAATAAAATGACTTGAAGATACAAGTATTGCCAACCCCAGCTCCCCGCGCATGGTCTCCAGGTACACAACTGCTGTTTCATGCTGGTTCAGTGTTAGTAATTATGAGTGTTAGTGTGAACCTGGCATGAAACACTAGAAGGCTAAATCAATTAAGGGCTCAAAATTGTATAGGGGGTAGTAAAGACATGTCCTCGTTGTGACCACTACATTACTTTCCATTCAAATTACTTCTTTGTGTGTGTTTTTGTTCGTTTTGAGATTCTTACCTCCGCAAATTTTTCAGTAGACCCCCATCTGCTTACTTTTTTCATTTCGTTTTAATACAAAACATGAAGGGAGAGGCTCTACCACCCCTTGTACCTCTGGTGCACTTTTCCATGATGTTAGCTTATAGGCCTATAGCTGTTTTCTGGTTTTGAGATGCTGATCTTGTTAGAAGTTGAGGTGAATACCACTTTTCACACTCTACACATTCTCGGACACGATCCTCCGCTGCATCTTGTCTCTTGGTACTTTCTGATCGCATCAGGAGTGCATTCATCAGACATAAACTTTTTAACAGGTTTCTTCGCCTTTTTCTCCTGTACAAAAAACACTGACTTAACGGGTGCTTAGCCTACAGTCCAACGTTCTCCATAAGCTAGCGCTTTCATAAGAAGCCGGCCACGTCGGTTGTCTCTTAGAAAGGTCTTTTGGTGTGGGGGTTTTTTTTTGGGGGGGGGGGTTCCTCTCTCTTTTCTTTGAGCAATAGAAGATTTACCAAAATGTTGTCAATTGAACCTCGATCCATGATTAGTTCAGTTCAGATACCTTCAGATTTATTTCCGTACACTCTAAAAACTCCCTGGTCAGAACTTGACCCGGATTCTGGTTCCCACTGCACGGAAACTGGTTCAAATGGGATTTTCACTTTGACTCGTTTCGGAGTCTTTTTGACACAGCTTCCAGTTCACACTGACCCAGAAATGGGTTACGCGCTAACGGATCAACTCTGCCCCGGTTGTTTTTAAACAAAATAACAGCAGTGTTATAATGGAATAAAGAAAAATAAAACAATCAGCCGCAATAAGTAGGATAAATATTTTAAATAGAGCATGGGCCAGTTTGGATAAGCTTTCAGAAGCGTGCAGATCGGTCAAACAAACAAACTAACTAACTACCTATTCACAAGCCAACAGACACACCAACAAAAGGACAGACAAACATGCATGGGACATGACATAATTTATAGCGACACTGGCACAAACACATGAGAGATTAGAGACAATACAACGATTTCATAATCGAAGAGATGAATAAACACTTTCAAGCTGAAAGCGCTGGTGAATAAAACAGGTAAGACAAGGAGAATGTGAAATGAGTTACTTGAGAGGGGAACCTAAGATGCATAGGGAGATAAGGGTGTACGTTTGAAAGACTTAAGACTCAAGGAATGTGAGATCTTGTGCGTCCATCTGTGGATTAATCTCTCCACAAACACGTTATGTTGAAATTCATTAATTATGCACTTTTTAGGATATCCTACTGACAGACAGACATTAGACAAACAAACAATCAAAGGCAAAAACAAAACTTCTTTGGAAAGATTTTCTTAAAATGTGTTCAACCCGAGTAGAAAATAATTGAAGCAGAATTTATTATGAAAAGTTAAAAAGAATTTACCGTGCTACATCGCACATGTACGACTTGCTGCCGTCTGATTCTGAGAGTAGGTCCCCAAAACCAGAGAGGCGTCACAGAGAACAGAACATGGAATAAACGTTTGAACTTGACTAGTCCGAAATTCACAAATAAGCATTTGCCTGCGTATTTTTCTCCAGTAAAACTGTTTTCATGCTGACCGGTGCGATTTCAAGGTTATCAATGAATGCTCAACACACACGTTGCGATGGATTACTGTTTGTAAACACCCTAACGCTCGCGTGGAAAACATTACTAAGTTACTAAGAGATGTCGCCTTGCGTCGCGAGTTTTTCTTTAGGGTCTTTGACTGAAATTGCGTCATCAAACGCGCTTGCAAACATTGCTTACTTCGAAACGTCATCAAACGTGCTTTCAAACATTCCTTACTTCGAAACCTCATCAAACGAATCCAAGGCCGTGTCCGAAACGGCGACTTCGGCTACAGCTACAGCTAGATCAGCGCGTCTGCCAGTGTTGAAGAATAGGCAGACGCGCGCGATCTAGCCGTAGCTGTAGCCGAAGTCGCCGTTTCGGACATAGACTTGGTTCCAAGTCTGCGATCGTGGCTTTTAGTCTACCCGATAGCCAATACATTATTGCCTGAAATAGCGCCCTCTTGTAGATTAACCTCCGTCATTAGCCTCCGATCACAGACTTGGGACCATTGTTCAACGGTTTGTACACACCCTATGGCGAATTAGTCCAAAAGTGGACGGAACAATTGATTGGTCGGAATTGCAAAAACCTTCGATAACATGAATATTCAAACAAAACCATCTATGGGATAGGTTGTGAGCTCTTCCATTTGAACTGTAGGGTGCAACTATTATCGCAGAGTAGGAATCATTTATTTTGTTATGTGTTTTTTACTACATTTAGATCTCATTATACTTATTTATGTATTTTAAAAACTGTCTACGTACCAAGGACTATACAAATTTAATATCGAATGAACATAAAGCAACAATAATTGTAAGCGAGTTCAGCCTGTTAATAGTAATAGACGCTGCCAGTAAGGTTTTTGCCGTCTCCTGATTGGCCAGCTCCCTGGCGTACGCTTGATTGTTTACATTTATCTTTGAATACATGAATATACATAAATAAAAGAGGCATCAAGTCAAAAAGCAACTGGTCCTCTGTCATTCTTTTTTGATTTTCGATATGTGTAACTGAATGCAGTTAAGGGTGACCGTGTAAAAAAAATGATTCATTTGAAATGGAATCGCGTCAAAATACTTGCATTTTCACACGCGCGTACTAAGCGTCCTACAAGCGCCATACATGCGCTCGGAAGTTTTTAACAAGCGTGCACGCAAAGTAGTCGCCATTGGGAGCCAATCAGCGCTGTTTCTCAGTACATCCCTACCAGGGGTTAGTGACGAGAGGTATCGATACGGCGCGCTGCCCATGGTAGCGAGGCTGTCCTTGCATGCTTGAAAGCCGAATGCGCGCGCAATGACAGCTCGCTCAGTCATGCTCACGTAATTTATCCGTACCACCGCGTACTGACGCGTTACTACGCGTCGGTACATCAACAACTTGCACTTAGATAAAATGAATTTTTGATAGTAAAAGGCCCTTTTTCCCTATACCTCCTTTTTGGTGATTTTTTGTATTTATTCATTTGTTTCATAGTGAAAAAGAATGCTGCAACTAATTTAATTCTCTCGCTGGAAGAAAATGCAAATTATTGTGACAATAGCTAAATAAAATGAAAGTTGTTGACCTCCCTTCAACGCTCTGCACCAGCCTGGTTCCCAGTGGTGTATGTACATTCTCACTGCGCCATGTTTTTTTTCTATCCCAAAATGCCTTGCTCGATTGTAACCTGAGAGTGCAGCCTCGCTACCATGGGCAGCGCGCCGTATCGATACCTCTCGTCACTAACCCCTGGTAGGGATGTAATAGGAACTAGAGGGCGCACTGGTAATGCTACGTGTTGAAACCACAGACATATAATACCTGTAGACGGACAGCAGGGGGCGCTAAACTGAAATTTTGGACTTTCTCAAACTATGGGCGGAAGTGAAGACGCGTCAACACTTTTGTACACGTTTAGGCATAGCCGCAAGGCAGTGGTCCCGTTTTCATGGACTTTTTCTGAATTTTCAGGAGATATTGACCCGATGATGGATTGTAAATTAAGTGATGGAATTTAAGGAAATGCTTGTAATAACGTCAAAAAGTTGTTCGATTGACTTTTGCTCATTTTGGGGGAGGAAATCGTAAAAATTTGTGAACAAAATAATTATACATAGCCTAGGCCAAGGCCTACAAGACTGCTACTTTCTTCACGTTTGTGTCGTTTTCATTGTGGAAAATTTAGTTTTTACCTTGAAATTTAAGAAACCACACTTCATGAAAATTCCATACAGCCGTTTACAATGTTGGGCGTTGAGGTTTAACCGTATAAAACGTCGTTTCTATAACTTAACTTTCGGGAAATAATCTCTGGACTCGCTCTATAACACAACATTGTGCACACTCCGGCCCGCCTTGCATGCATGCCTTTGGCACGTTTTGCGTACGCTCGCGTGCAATGCACAGCAAACAATCGCGTATGTCAGTAGCACGTAAATCTACAGGCGGTACGCGTCATCAGCGTCCGCGCAAAACACGCACCGACGCGCACTGGCCGGGAAAGTGTTTGACGAACGAATTTTTTTTGATACGAAGAATAATTCCATCTACTTTTATCGATTTGGAGAAAGTTCAGTAAAAAGAGGAGAAACGGCAAACAACTAACGTGAGAAAAGGTATCTAGTTTTTGATTAAACATTGTTTCCAAGTCTGTTGGTGAATTTTTTACCCTTAAAACACTAATTTTCTATCATCATCCACCCGCTCGCCCATTGCTTTACACGTGTTTTCGCTTGCGTTTTCGCGGATTTTGCCCATAGTTTGGGTATGGTCGGGTACTTTCAAAATTACGGTATCCAGACGTTGATTTCCATAGGTGCTGTCGGTCTATAGGTATTATATGTCTGTGGTTGAAACGCGACGGAACCACAAGGAGGCACGCGCGCCATTTTGTACGAGGGCAACATTTAATACGAAATACGCGGTGTGCTAATTAAATACACGTTATGCGGTCTAAAAAAACGAGCGGCTGTATTAAAGTTGTTTCGTGGGGTTTAGGTTATTCGTCTCAAAAGAGGATGGACACACATGCCATGATTATTGTCCAAAGTGAAGGCATATAATTCTAAATTATTATATTTATTCGGGGATTATTTAGTAGTATAAACGGTCTTCACTGGCGTTCATAAATTTCACAGTAAACCATTTCATTGTTAACCATTGCTCTTTTTAACACGCACAAATGGTTTAGACGTTGTTTTGAACTACTTCAGTACTTACGAAATGGCCGCCGCGCTGCCCTTGTCGGGCCGCGTAAATAGGCTACTGCGCCCTTTAGTTCCTACGGAGCTTTTAAAGGGACATGCGTGAAAAAAAACTTTGGAAAACAATTTGCGTGCGAACGAAACAAAATTTACGTGCGAACGAAAAACATTTGCGTGCGAACAAATAAAATTTACGTGCGAACGAATAAAATTTACTTGCGAACGAAAAAAATTTACGTGCGAACGAAAACAATTTGCGTGCGAACGAAAAAATATGCGTGCGAACAAATAAAATTTACGTGCGAACGAATAAAATTTACTTGCGAACGAAAAAAATTTGCGTGCGAACGAAAAAAAATCTAATTCTTACCTGGAAACTTGCTGATCTCTGCCAGTGCCAGGTGGCGTAGTCCCAGGACGAACATGGGTAATTAACATAGATGGGCGTAGTAAACTTAACATTTCCCCTTGCACATACGTGCTTGGACGTAGTAGTTGTGGGTTGTACACTCACGTGTATTATTATGTTATGTGAAAGTACATGTGCATTTACATGTACATGTACATTACATGTACAATGTACTGTACATGTACATTGTGTACAAAAATGCGTCGCGGCTTGTTGAGTCTTGATTGCCCGATAAAATATTTTGGGATAGGGTTGGGAAGGGGAGGGAGGGCAAATAAGAAAATAGACCGACTTTCATAATGAAAGAAGAAACCCATTAAATGAAATTAGAAATGGCCCTAAATGTTTGTGATAAAAGTACCCTGGAGTACAAATAGACGCAGCTTGATGAGCTTACATGTAGTTTAGAATAATAATTTGTTGTTGGACTGGGTTCATTGTTCATCACAATCTATACACCCTTGTGAAGTGGCAGTAGAAGAACAGCCAGTCGCGTGGTCCCCACAACTACATGTATGTCATTCCACATACCACCACTGGCCCAAGGTCCCTTGTGGTCATCATTCATACACCGTAGTGTACACTATACCCAGATACATTTCTGGACATCGACAATTACATCAAGGCTGAATGGCCATTCCTAATTCCATTTATGTGTTCTAAGGAGACTCAACAACAGTCCAATAAAGTCAAACTTTGGGAGACAAGAGTTTGCGAACCTCAAGGAATCTTGAAAGGAACACAAGACCTTTCAGTGTAAACTGTAAGATGTGTTAATATTGGGGAGAGGAGCCCTCGTGAATACTGCTACTTTCACATAGCACATAATAATACACGTGAGTGTATTTCAACCCACAACTATTACGTCCAAGTACGCATGTGCAAGGGGAAATGTAAAGTTTACTACGCCCATTTATGTTAATTGCCCACGTTCGTCCTGGGAAAAATACGCTGCCAGGTGACATGCACCCAGATAGCGCGCTGTGTGCCCTGCCTCGATCGCAACAACAATGGCGTCTGGGTCTCTAAAACTGTAGACTGGTTCCCATTCCCCACACACTGCAGCAGGTGGCCCCTCACGTGCGCGCATGGGTTCGCTTGTTTTCGTTCGCACGCAGATTTTTTTCGTTCGCACGCAAATTGTTTTCGTTCGCACGCAGATTTTTTTCGTTCGCACGCAAATTTTTTTCGTTCGCACGTAATTTTTTTTCGTTCGCACGCAAATTTTTTTCGTTCGCACATAAAAATTTTTCGTTCGCACGCAAATTTTTTTTCGTTCGCACGTAAATTTTATTCGTTCGCACGTAAATTTTATTCGTTCGCACGCAAATTGTTTTCCAAAGTTTTTTTTCACGCATGTCCCTTTAAAAGCTCCGTAGTAGTCACCCTTTGGAGCCAATCAGCGTTGTTTTTTAGTACATACCTACCAGGGGTTAGTGACGAGAGAGGTATCGACGCGGCGCGCTGCCCATGGTAGCGATCAGGCTGGCGACGAGAGGTATCGATACGGCGCGCTGCTCATGGTAGCGAGGCTGGCTCGGCACCATCCGTTATACAATCATTGCCCGACGACTATTTAATCACCCCTCTCAAACACAACGGCCAAAAACGGGGAATTCCTATGTATCGATCTACACAAGGGATTTCTTAACTCAGTCACTGTACCCTCGCTATGAATATATGAAAAGTCTTCAAATTTTACTGACCATAAATCTTCTCTACTCTGCAATCGTAAATGAGACACGAAATTAAGTAGCATAAAAGCACCATAACGAAATCTGAGTCTAGTGACTGATGTCGTCCACAAAGGAAGTCGTCGAAAATATGGCCGTCAACACTTTTTGATTGTCCATCACACAAAATAATAATCAGCATTTGGGTGAACTGTACCGTATTCGAATTGTGAATTGGTTTGTTTGTCAATAGTGCAGTGTTAGCCAAATTGAACTAAACTAATTGCTGTCTTTTCAAATAGAGAAGGAGATTTATTATTGGGTATGTGTAGATTACTTGTGTAATTTCAATTCACTTAATTCTGGAGGCTTTATTTTAAGTTTCAGAGAATGACTGTCGTTTTATGTTTGTATAACTCACACAAAGCCTGACAATATCCAGAATAAACTAATTTTAGAACTGTCGAGTTGTCACTCCCTGTGTAACTGCCACGAACCAACTCGGTTACGTTTGCCGATCCTTCTAGGGCTACAATTTGTTCTTGGTACAAAAATGTTGTTTGGGGTTTGGTTTTTTTTGTTCTATTAACCGTGAACTGGAGCTGAGCTTATAGCAACTACATGTATGGCGCAATAAACTTTCCCTGTCTGTGTTATGGTTGATTGAGGTTACAAACAAAAAGGAGATGTACTAGTTTTTCAGCTTGCACTTTCAATCGTCTGCATGCAGCGTATGTGTGCATAATGTTGTGTACATCATGTATTGTGTTGTTTTATTCACCATGCATAAGTAATGTGAACATTTACGTGTGAATTGACTGCAGCGAGTCTCCGTACTAAAATGAATGCTAGGTCAAAGGTACATCTGGCAACATCCGGTCTGTCTGGTATCTGTCACGAGCATCGAAGTGTGACGTCAGATGTTCGGGCTCGACTAAATAAAGTCATGTAAGTCACATCCTTTGCAAGAACTTAGTTTACTAATGTTAATATGGTTTTGAGATGTTCATGTTTGAGTGTCAATGACCTTTTTTAAGCCCTCTAAAAAAACGTGGTACCCTGTATTGTTTTACAGGTATTCTCCATTACGAGAGTACCAGACTATGTTTGGTCAAGTGGGCGACTTTGCTTATAAGCCAGCTATTTCGTGCCTAGGCCACAACGTTCCAGATTGCAGTACGTCTGCCTAGATAAGAATACATAACGAAGTAGGTCATCGGACGAATTGGTATCCATAAATGGGCAGCCTGAAAGCGAATTCCGTCGTACATGAAGTATTTGTCTTATACATGTAATATTATTAGTCGTTCTGAAATTGGAATGCGACATTACGAAGGGGAAATTGTGAATCGTACGATATACACGCAATCTGTAGCCTGTGAAGATTGCTCGTTAAATTCAATTCATTTTCCTCGCAGTGAAAATGATGTAATCATTGGGTTTTTTCAGTATTATTTCAGGTTTGTATGGTACGGCAAATCAGATGGACAAAGTCTTCGACACTGGCGTGTAGGGAAAAAGTTACTTTCGACTCGGTTTCTCGTCGTGCAATCATCATCCCCCATCTGCTCTCAGTCTCTCACATCTGTACATTCATCGGCATCGCCGTCGCCTTTTTAATCAATCGGTAATTTGTGGAGCCCGTTCTAAAGAACATGGGTTTTTGTTTTGTTTAGTATTTGTTTATTGTTATTTATCTATTTAAGTATTCATTTTGTGTTCCTTCGAAATGTTGTTCCATTCCCTCGAAATATTTTCGAAGGCCCCGCCTGTAAAATACTGTATGTGTACTGTAATGCCCTCGATCGAAATCGGGTGAAGTGCTACATTTTGGAATATAGAGGGAACAAACTGTTATTTCGAGTAACTGATTAATGCTTATTTTGTCTGGGGGAACAAAATATTTTTTTTAACAAGTCCCTTTGCTTACAGTTTTAAACTAGAGGTGTTGTAATTAAATTGTTAACAATATTATAAAAACACTAATTTTAACAACTATAGCACAATCTGGTGCAGGTTTATATTCTTAAGAAGATAAAGGCAGACATTTCTTTGTACACGCCACAGCATTACAAACAGTACAGTTGCCAAGATGACATGAAATGTATATTCGTATACATGTAGTGATTAAAACTTGTTAATATTGCCTTTAGATCGTTGTGACACACACACCCAATATGAGCAAGCGAGTCAGCACAACAGCTACAGCCAGATTGAAGCAAGATTACATGAGAATAAAGAAAGACCCAGTGCCTTATGTTACAGCTTCACCACTGTCATCAAATATACTAGAATGGTAAGAGAAATCATGCAATAGATTGAAGTATGGAGTTTGGAATCGGCGCTCTCATTCAGCCCTCCTTCATAACTTCAAAATCAAATCATCAAATAAAATAAAATCAAATCAAATAAAACACAAGGGAAAACATTTGGCAGCAGATGCATACTACTAGACAAACTATTATGCAAGAAAATGTTTTCTTTTTATTGATTTTGCATTGATATCTCCATAGCAGAATTTTAACTTTCAGTGCCATTGTCGGGTCTCCTATCAGGTTTGACTACATGACCAGTGTGACAGACACTGCCACAAGTACTGCTGGGGCATGCAGACATGGTCTGTAAAGACAACAAAGTCCAAAACAGAAATCCCAGAATGTTTTATGAGGACGTTTGTTATCTTTATTTGTTATTTGGTTTTTGCCCTTGGACTAATTTTAAGCATCGTAGACTGAGCCCTTTCCTAAGTTCTGTAAAATACCCACAGGCATATCACTGAGGAGAAATTCGAACCCACTACCTTTGCATTGCTAGAGCAGATGTCTTACCACTAGACCACAGAGCTAGCCCAGTTCGCTAGGGGCAGTTCAAGTCCTAAAGTTTACTTTGTTAAGTCAGGGCCTCATTGTGGCATCATTATTCTCAAATATTAATAAAAAAACATATTCTGAAAAATCCCCAAATTAATCCTGGGGTTGAGCAAGGAAAAGTTACATGTATGGAATTCCTGGTCGTAAGTGGTTAATGTGCGTCTGTCTACATGTAGGTCTATACATGTACATGTATGTATGTTCATTGATTGGTAATGTAATCGTTATTTTATCACACTTAGTTATACGGAAAAATTTAGAGCTTTTGCATCCCATATCCAGCGAGGTCGAGATTCGAGTTGAATATGTGATGCACGCGGGCTATATTTTTCCGTACTCCACGAGCGTGCGTGTGATAAAAAAAATTTCTTCGAACTTGATGCATAGCTTAAAGTAGCGCGTCATAGAATAGGGTTTGATATGGCCTGTTCAATGTATAGGTTTATATCACACTCTTATTGCTATGGATTGACCAGTCAGAATCAAGGATTCAAGTTTGCTTGAAGATAATGCTGCATTCCAGTCACCGAAGCATTGTATTCTTCTGAATGGTGGCTTGTGCTTTATGAAGACATTACAAGTTCCTTGTGTTGTGATGGTACATCTTATTGTCCAATAATTGATGATGATATTCCAGGCATTATGTGGTAAAAGGGCCAGAAGGAACACCTTATGAAGGAGGGCTTTATCATGGCAAACTAGTCTTTCCAAGAGAGTTCCCATTTAAACCTCCAAGTATCTACATGATAACACCCAATGGAAGATTCAAGTGTAACACAAGGTTAGTAAATCATACCAAATTTACATTAACCCTCCTATATGTGCAAGATGCCTCAAAGTACCCCATATTCTATGCACACAATGGTGAGGTAACCCATGCCACATTTTCCTGTCATTGTATTGTATGGTTGATCACTGCCACAATTTGCCTCTGCAGAAATTAACCATGGTTGAGAACCTTATCTCTTCCAACAGTGGTCCAAATTCCATTGCAACTAAGCACAGCTGGTGACTTTTCCAGTTTACCACTCTCATTGAAGCACTTTGGGCAATGGCTCTACTCTCTACATCAACATGTGTGTAATATACAGTACATGTATGCCCCTAAATGCCGTTGCTGTGGTATAGTGAGGTATGGGTTAGTTGTCATGAGAGACATGCTGATAGTAGGAGGGTTAATCATGCTCATGAGCATTGGTGCTTATTGTTGTATTGATTCATTACATCATAAGAGAACACTGGTATGGGTGCTGTTTCAATCTGAGCAGCAGTAAAGGAGAGGCCGGTTTATGCAAGGTTTTTCACTGGTCCCGAACTAAAAGCTAACCGTTCAGTTTAGGTTTGGAAATTACATTCTTGTTGCCAAACTGTTTATCGGATCTGACCGGCCATGCAGTTCTGTCTGATCCGAACACCATAAACATTTCGCTGGTAACCTACGCTTCCCTTGCACACTTGGATGACTACCAACGAAAATAGCGTTCAGCAAAGGCGCTACGCAGTACCGAATTTCTCACATCATGGTCACATGAATGGCAAGTTTGACTTCACTTTGCTATAATTTTTATCTTCAGTTATACACAATATTACATCTCTCTTCTCCTCTTCTATGATTATAGTCAAGAAAAAATGCATTTATCATTGATATTTTTGTGTACAGGATGCTTGTAAGAACTGTACTAGGAAACAACCGCTCCCTTCTAGCCTATGCACGTGTGTAGTTCATGCACCATGACGACATGTGTATCTAAAATAGTGCGCTGCATTTAAGACCAGGTTCAGATAATATAAGAAAAACGGGCCAGTCTGACGGACCTTGTATTAACGAGAGTCGACTGTACATGTTGATAATTGCATCAGGGATAAACAGTGTGATATTGGTTTTACATACAGTTCTTATACTGTATACTCTGTGCTTACAGATTGCTGCTGGAAAAAAAATTCATATTTTAATCTGATTTCATTTATTTTATTTCCCCCCCCCCCAAAAAAAAAAGCAAACAAACAAACAAAAACATACGCAGTATGACTAGCAATCAGCCCTTATTTTAAGCATTGCTACTTCTTTGAAGGGTAAAATGTCATGGATGCAAATTATTTTTCAGCAGGAATCACTGCTTTATTGAGTGATGTATAGAGTGATACAGCTAGGTATAAATCTCTGCTGGGCAATTTGCATCCATACCAAACCAGTGTTTCACTCAAGGACATCAGCGCCACAACCAGGACCACTCCAAAGTTAAGTCTGCTTAACAACATCACTGAATGTAAATTTATTGAATTTGTTTTCCTTGGTACAGGTTATGTTTGTCAATAAGTGACTTTCATCCAGATACATGGAATCCAGCATGGTCTGTGTCTACCATTCTTACTGGGCTCCTAAGCTTCATGGTTGAAAAGAACCCCACATTGGGCAGTATAGAAACGTCAGATTACACAGTAAGTCATGGTTGAAAAGAACCTTACATTGGGCAGTATAGAAACGTCAGATTACACAGTAAGTCATGGTTGAAAAGAACCCCACATTGGGCAGTATAGAAACGTCAGATTACACAGTAAGTCATGGTTGAAAAGAACCTCACATTGGGCAGTATAGAAACGTCAGATTACACAGTAAGTCATGGTTGAAAAGAACCTTACATTGGGCAGTATAGAAACGTCAGATTACACAGTAAGTCATGGTTGAAAAGAACCTTACATTGGGCAGTATAGAAACGTCAGATTACACAGTTAGTCATGGTTGAAAAGAACCCCACATTGGGCAGTATACAAACGTCAGATTACACAGTAAGTCATGGTTGAAAAGAACCTCACATTGGGCAGTATAGAAACATCAGATTACACAGTAAGTCATGGTTGAAAAGAACCTCACATTGGGCAGTATAGAAACGTCAGATTACACAGTAAGTCATGGTTGAAAAGAACCTTACATTGGGCAGTATAGAAACGTCAGATTACACAGTAAGTCATGGTTGAAAAGAACCTTACATTGGGCAGTATAGAAACGTCAGATTACACAGTTAGTCATGGTTGAAAAGAACCCCACATTGGGCAGTATACAAACGTCAGATTACACAGTAAGTCATGGTTGAAAAGAACCTCACATTGGGCAGTATAGAAACATCAGATTACACAGTAAGTCATGGTTGAAAAGAACCTCACATTGGGCAGTATAGAAACGTCAGATTACACAGTAAGTCATGGTTGAAAAGAACCTCACATTGGGCAGTATAGAAACGTCAGATTACACAGTAAGTCATGGTTGAAAAGAACCCCACATTGGGCAGTATAGAAACGTCAGATTACACAGTAAGTCATGGGTGAAAAGAACCTCACATTGGGCAGTATAGAAACGTCAGATTACACAGTAAGTCATGCTTGAAAAGAACCTCACATGAGGGTCATTTCGTGCCAACTCATCTAAAATCCTGAAAAGTTTGGCAGGCTCCGTCTCAGATTTTGCTAGTATTTCTTTTAAACGATCCCCTATGGGTGCCATGAACACACGCAAAATTTTAGAATCCTACTCCTCATATTTTTTTAGATATGACCCCCCTAAAAAATTAAGCCCCGCCCCTTCAAATAGATTTTTTGTTTTTTACTGCATTTTTAGAGGTCTGTATCTACAAATGGAGATAAGATATATAGCTACAAATTAATTTGAAGGGTATCTGGTATCCCATCAACTAAATTATACTGTCAAAAGTAGCACAGGTCATTTGTATGTCACGGTGTAGGTCTTTAAAAACGGACATTTTAGCCTGCGTGATGACTTTTCGTCATTTTTTAAACCCCCTAGAGCCCAAGTGAAATGTCCGATTGCTTTTATATTACATTTGGTTATAAACTAGGTGCATATGTGTGATCTGGTATGAGGATAGACCAATCACGCCTTTGATGGGTACCTGGCAGGGGTCTGAATGTGCGGCACTAAGCTTCCGTAGTGTACAAACAATGCCTGCAGAAGTCCAGGCTCTCTGGCTCTTTTGTAAACAAGTGCTGTCACTAAATAGCATACACAGCAAATACCTTAATCTAGGCATATTCACTATTTTTTTTTTACGTGAAGGAGTTGAAAAACCATTTTTTTTCTTTCTCACACAAGCAGACTGGATACAAAGTGTTATTGGGAAAAATTTGTAAATATCTCAGTAATGTCCCACGTTGTCAAATAACCACTTGAAAAAAGGAATTTTTTGGCATTTTTACAGGTGGACCCATATTCAGACCCCTGCCAAGTACCTTTCAAAAGCCTGATTGGTCTATCCTCATATCAGGTCACACATGTGCACCTAGTTTATGACCAAATGTAATATAAAAGCAATCGAACATTTCACTTGGGCTCTAGGGGGTTTCAAAAATGACAAAAAGTCATCACGCAGGCTAAAATGTCTGTTTGTAAAGACCTACACCGTGATATACAAATGACCTGTGCTACTTTTGACAGTATAATTTAGTTGATGGGATACCAGATACCCTTCAAATTAATTTGTAGCTATATATCTAATCTCCATTTGTAGATACAGACCTCTAAAAATGCCGAAAACACAAAAAGTCAATTTGAAGGGGCGGGGCTTAATTTTTTAGGGGGTCATATCTCAAAAATTATGAGGAGTAGGATTCTAAAATTGTGCGTGTGTTCATGGCACCCATAGAGGATTGTTTAAAAAAAAAAATTAGCAAAATCTGAGACGGAGCCTGCCGACCCATCAGGTGAGTTGGCACGAAAAGACCCATTGGGCAGTATAGAAACGTCAGATTACACAGTAAGTCATGGTTGAAAAGAACCTCACATTGGGCAGTATAGAAACGTCAGATTACACAGTAAGTCATGGTTGAAAAGAACCCCACATTGGGCAGTATAGAAACGTCAGATTACACAGTAAGTCATGGTTGAAAAGAACCTCACATTGGGCAGTATAGAAACGTCAGATTACACAGTAAGTCATGGTTGAAAAGAACCCCACATTGGGCAGTATAGAAACGTCAGATTACACAGTAAGTCATGGTTGAATAGAACCCCACATTGGGCAGTATAGAAATGTCAGATTACACAGTAAGTCATGGTTGAAAAGAACCCCACATTGGGCAGTATAGAAACGTCAGATTACACAGTAAGTCATGGTTGAAAAGAACCCCACATTGAGCAGTATAGAAACGTCAGATTACACAGTAAGTCATGGTTGAAAAGAACCTCACATTGGGCAGTATAGAAACGTCAGATTACACAGTAAGTCATGGTTGAAAAGAACCCCATATTGAGCAGTATAGAAACGTCAGATTACACAGTAAGTCATGGTTGAAAAGAACCTCACATTGGGCAGTATAGAAACGTCAGATTACACAGTAAGTCATGGTTGAAAAGAACCCCACATTGGGCAGTATAGAAACGTCAGATTACACAGTAAGTCATGGTTGAAAAGAACCTCACATTGGGCAGTATAGAAACGTCAGATTACACAGTAAGTCATGGTTGAAAAGAACCTCACATTGGGCAGTATAGAAACGTCAGATTACACAGTAAGTCATGGTTGAAAAGAACCTCACATTGGGCAGTATAGAAACGTCAGATTACACAGTAAGTCATGGTTGAAAAGAACCTCACATTGGGCAGTATAGAAACGTCAGATTACACAGTAAGTCATGGTTGAAAAGAACCTCACATTGGGCAGTATAGAAACGTCAGATTACACAGTAAGTCATGGTTGAAAAGAACCCCACATTGGGCAGTATAGAAATGTCAGATTACACAGTAAGTCATGGTTGAAAAGAACCTTACATTGGGCAGTATAGAAACGTCAGATTACACAGTAAGTCATGGTTGAAAAGAACCTCACAATGGGCAGTATAGAAACGTCAGATTACACAGTAAGTCATGGTTGAAAAGAACCCCACATTGGGCAGTATAGAAACGTCAGATTACACAGTAAGTCATGGTTGAAAAGAACCCCACATTGGGCAGTATAGAAACGTCAGATTACACAGTAAGTCATGGTTGAAAAGAACCCCACATTGGGCAGTATAGAAACGTCAGATTACACAGTAAGTCATGGTTGAAAAGAACCTCACATTGGGCAGTATAGAAACGTCAGATTACACAGTAAGTCATGGTTGAAAAGAACCTCACATTGGGCAGTGTCAAACCTTGCTTGTGATCAACATCAACTTCTACATTCAATTTCATATTTCCTTGAAATTGTAATATTTCTGAGAGAACACTTTTATCAGAGTTCTCTTTCATCTTTAACATTGTAGGAAACATTTCTTACTGTATAGTTCACAATGTAACAATTTTTTTTTTAATGTTATTGCAATAATATTTGTTAAATTGTATTTTGTGTATGCCAGAAGAGACAGCTGAGTGTTCAGAGTGGCCCATTTAACCTGAACAATCAAACATTCTGTGAGTTGTTTCCAGACATTGCTGAGGTATGCATATTAGACACTTTTAAACATTTTATGTTTAGAATTTTACATGTAAACAGTGTTGTCCAGAAGTGCCAACAGCCGGCGATTTCGCCGGCTACTCGGTCCCTTGCTGCCGGCTACTTTTTTTTGGGGGGGGGGGGTTTCGTTTGTTTTTGGGGGGTTTTTTTTCAATTCCCCCCAGTTTCCCCCCGAGCTAAAGTTCTGTATGAATGGAAAAAAAAATGTATAAGAAAATAAATTAAAACAATTTCTACCATACATTTCAGTTTCCATTCCTGCGCCGCGCTGTAGGCCCTACTCTATTTACATGCAATGCATTACAGGCGTCAAGTTATCCCATCCATCCGGCCACGAAGCCTGCCTGCTATCATGGCTATGTACGATACATTCACATCATGTGCATAGACCTGTTCATGTACATGTACAGTATGTGCATACGTACAGTTAACTCGTCATTGGATTACATGGTGGGCGCAGGTACAGGTACATGTATGACGACACCATCAAAACAAGACACATGTGCAGTGTCGCAGTGATGGCCCTAGCTCCAAGTGGAATGGCCCAATGGCGTGTAAATCCCAGTCGTTGGGTCCATTTTGGGGGAGAAGAAAGGCGTAAGTGAAGTAGTTATTAAGATAGAAAGTGAAATATATACTTTAATTGTTTCAAATTGTGCACTATGAAATTGAAAGAAACACCCAACAAATATCTCTCAACATTTCATGGGCATAGACGCAATGGCATTGGACTGCACCAACAGTATATTCTAGGGATGTTCTTGAGTTTCTCAGTATACAATTGAGTTATACAAGGTTTTTGAGAAAGGGCAATTTTGAGGGCGACATTGATATTTTTAAAGCTTGCAAACGGCATTTACTGAAAATCTTACGCAAGTAATGATTATTTCTAAAGTCTTTTTGCGGAATCATTAATATCAACACCCCTTCCGTGAATCGACCAGCTCTCTCCCAAAAAGTTATGAATGGTCGGGACACATACAACTCGCACTTCTTTTCAAACGTCAACTTTATAATACAGCCGTCCTCGAATAAAATGTTACAGGCGTATTTTTGCATGCTCAAAACTAAGAAAGAGTTCAGGTAGAAGGTATGTCCATATTGCAATATTTCTCTCTCTCTCTTCCAGTAAAGTGCAGAAAAAACCTAGTCAATTTGAACCACCGTTGGCACCATGCCGTTTTAATGTTTGATTGTCCTACCATAACTAAGGTCCTACCATCTTCACCTAGCCTTATCAAATAACGTATTTGCCTCAGTTAACGTCCAAGCTCTTACCCAAGTTATGCCTAGTGTACATGTATGCCTTGTTGTACCGGCTCCTCCCTCCTATAGTTCGGGCGTGCAAAGTATTACTATATGAATTAACTTTTTGCTACAATATAAAGCAATCTAATAAAAACCAAGTAACAATAAATAAGAGTGGGGTTTTGCAGGGCCATTCTTATTCTGAAGCAAAGACTACCACGGTTGCAAGTTGCACTGTTTCCTGATCTTGGTATGTATTATAGCGCATCGGCACGGCCGGAAAGTGGTTGTTCCTTGCTCTCCGAGTTGAGGATGTCAAATCTTAAGAGAAAGGTGCCAGCGATGGTGGATGATTCAATGGATGACTCCAGAAATTGCTCAGATTGCACCAGAGAGCATCTAGAATCAAACATTTCCGGGGCCCTTGGGCGGGCCCCGGACCCCACGCCGAAAGGACAACACTTTGCTGTACGCACTCGTTCATTCCAGACCTTTGACAAAACCGGCTACTTAAATTTTTTCACCTGCTACTTCAAAATCTCTGGACAACCCTGTGTAAAAGTATCCATGTGAAGTAGCCATTTGTCACAAGCAGCTCAATGGCTGTAGTATATTTACGCTGACAAGGTTTCTTCAGCCTAACATTAAGGTGTTTACATGTAGATACTGTTTGTTTCAAAGTGTACCATTGTGTCAGTGCAACAACATCGTATCTCCTAAAATAGCATTGCATTATACGTGTTTGTAAACTTGTGTCAAATAGTTAAATCTCACTTAAAATATCTTGTATGTACACACAAACCTGCAGATGTTGAGATATTTCAACATTTTTAGGACCTTGCAGTTTGTACTTTGCCATTCTATTTTCTTGTTCTATCTGTACAGTCTTCTCGGTGTGTGCAAAACCAGCATTCATATCTTTCTTGCTTAAACTATTCTTATTGACTATTATGGAATACAAACCACCCTTCCCCTCACCTGGGATTGTGTACAATACATCAAAATAATATCTGGATCTGATTAATTTTAATGACTAAAATTACAAAAAGTGAAATTTAACTTCCTCTCACAAGGTGAGTGGCACACTGTACCACTAATTAAGCATTGTTCAGTCTGGAGGTTATATTGCAATTAGGAGATATATATTTTTCCAGCTTGACGTCACACTTGGTAAAGTTGGTCATCTGTACTGGCACTGATAGATGCCTTATGCGTGATTACTGCAGGCAGTACATTTGACGCAGCTCAAAGCCAAAACCCATGTTGCCCATAAAGATTGTGTTTATCAGGACCTAACTATAAACTGTTGAGCTTTATCTTTATGGGTGACATTTGTATACCTGGTAAAATAAAATAAAATTGTATTACTTTTTAATCAATTTGTTTTTCTTTTCTTGTTTTCTTTTTATTTACATTTTTTTATTAATATTGATCAACAGGAAGTAAGAGCAACCATTCGTCGGAGAGAAGAGGAGATCAGAGCAAGTACAGAATCCTCCTCAATATCAGGTCAGTCATCAAGGCAAGCAAACACCGTAGATGGTCAACTACCACTAGGTCATCAAGGACCACAAGGCATTGTAGGAAGCACACTAGCCAATGTACTTGTCATTGTTGGCTTTGCTGCATTTGCATATACTGTAAAATATGTACTGAAGAGCATAGCACATACCCAGGAATAAGGTACACATGAGAATGTAAGCTTGTCCTCATAGTTATTGGTTTTTACAGACATTCAACTTGGCAGAGATTACCGGGGTATACTAGTGTCATGAGAGTAGCCTTTTTGTCCAAGGTTTTGTCCTTTTTGCCTTTGAATGGTGTCTGTATCAATCGACCCAATTCATGACGTCATCACAATAATCTTGGTTGTGCCATTTTAGGAGTCATTTTAGGCGCCATGTAATGTACATTGCATGTGTTTGGTTCTCATCTTATCTTTTACTCTTATCAAATAGCTTTATGGAATTGCATACAATCTGGGTTGATGGTTAGCATGATAGGTGCACGTATGTGTATGTTTGGCTTTTTTTTTTCTTGTTTTCTTTTTTTTTTCAAACTACCAATCCTTTGCAAGACATAATCCAAGATGATTTCAGACAAAGTAACATCACCAGTTGTGCTTAGAGAACTATCGACTATTAAACTAGTAACGAAGCATTTATAATCGTTCTGTTTGTATTTTTATTAATTCTTGAGTTCATATACATTCAACAAAGTTGGTTTGTATGAAAGCCTGGTAGTCAAAAAAGTTAACTTGGGTTTAAAATATATAGTCGGTGACTTGCTTCTTTGTAAGTATGTTTCAGAATTGTGCTTATGGTAGGGGGGTTTGGTGGGGGGTGTGCATTTTTCTTTGCGGGAAAAATGCATTTCTTGTTTAACATTTATTGTATTTTTGGTTTTACCCCTACACCTATGTGTGATGAGATGAGCACTGTAAACCTGGTGCTGAGATTCAAACCTTTTACCTCCACCATTCTAGAGTAGTGTCTTAACAACAAGACCAAAGAGTTCCTGATGACAATTGGGCAATTCACATATTTGTTTGTTTTTTGTTTTTTGTTTTTAGCAGTGATTATTGCATACATCTAATAGATTAATAATTTGCATCAGGGACAAGAAAACTTCAGTACATGTGATAGTTGGGGATAGTAGTAAGTGGGGATAAAGGATTAAAGATTACTCTTTTGGTTTTCTACTGCTGCACCACTGTGATAATTACACAGTGCTTACCACACATCAATGTAAGGGAAGAAACCTTCTTAAAAATTGGAATTTCACACTTGACTTTCCATAGCACTAAAGGCTTTTGTGAGAGTGGCCAGTTGTCACTCTAATTATGACATTTCAGGAAACATTTACCTTTTTGTACCAAGTGCTAAGCAAGATTGTTTGCTGGTTTTAATAAGTAAGTGTTTTTAACCCTGGAGTAAATAAGTGTTATTCCAAGAAAGGTAGACATGTAATGTACATCTCCACCACAGTAATAATCTTTGCTAGCTTCCTAGGCTTACACATAACTTTAATCTTCCTATATCCTTCGGTAGTAAAGAGTTTAAAGCTGAAAGGACCTGGGGTGGATTTCACAAAGAGTTAAGACTAGTCTTATCTCAAGATAAGACGAGTTACTCGTCCTAACTTTGGGCCAGCCTTAAGTTTTTAATAACTCCTAGGACTAGTCCCAAGTTAGGACTATCTTTGTGAAATCGACCCCTGGACCTGGATCCTTGATCCTCCTGTGACAGAAAACTGTGTGCTGCTGGGGCCTATGGTATAAGATGTTTGTTTAAAATGCTACATTATGACCTTTTTGCACCAGGGCATTGGCACAGTGATTCCATTGGTATGCACACTGAGCATGTGTGGTACTTGTCAGTGATCTGTCTAGGCACCTTACCAGCACTGACCCCAAAACCTACATCTTCTGACTCCCATTTGGGCTGATCTTTCTCTTTCCTCTTATGCCAAATACAGCCTGATGTCCTTCTAAATCCTCCCCATAGCAGACACCCCCAATCCTTCTGGATCCCCCTCCATTGCAATATCCTTACACCCCAGTCCTTCAGAATCCATTTAGGAAAAGAGGCTATAGATGGATTTGAAAGGGTTTGTGCTAAGTGTGTACTTGTTAAACTGAGGTGTGAGTGTTGCTCTGTGGGCTTACAGAAGGGTCCTTGGCTGGGTATTTTACACATAGAACAATGCTACCCCACAAGGTTTTGTTTGTTCAACATGGACCCTACAATAGAATTCTTTAGAAAAGGGAATAATAGAACAATAGCAGGACCCCACAAAACTGATTTGTAAGGTTGTGTGTGCGCGATGTGAGTGAACAGCAGGCAGAACATTTTAAGAAAATAATTTTACCTCATGTTAGAAAGTGGGTTTGAGAATTAATACAAACTTTCAGAAGATTTCCTAGATTATATTTTTATTTTGTTAATTGTTTTGTTTTTCTTTAGCTTTATCATCAAATAGGTTATAAAAGCTATGAAGTTTGTGTTACTTAAAAAACAAAATTACTAAAGAATGAAAATTAATTTATCAACTGCACATATGGAATACCCACTGGTTATTGTGAATGAGTTGGAATTTCAAATCTAAAGTTATCATCTCTCCTTTTGCTTTAAACATTATTCAAAAGACTTTCTTTTATCTTTAGCTCGATGCATTTTGTTAAGGTTTGAGGTTTCCAAGCTTGTGACTCAATTTATATACAGGTTGCTTAAATGAAAAGAAAGGAATATTACTTTCACAGCACTGGTAACAGTAAGCAATGCAAAGGCATTTTTTACAACGACACAATACACATACCCTGGTGTAATGCAGTGATGGAGGGTCCGGTTTGTGGTACCCATGGCCAAGGTTATGGCAACCCTTTACTCACTGTCTTTGAAACTCTTAGCATTATCTTGAGCTATTGCTGTAGACCCCTTGCAAATGGCATCACAAGCTCGAACAGCGCATTTACTTTGGTCAATGAAGGCCCATCATTGGCTGAGAATTGTTCATGGTGCGTACGTACACCCATACAATTTCCCATTGTTTATCCGCAGCGAAGGCAATCCTGTACATGGAGCTGGTATGAAAATATGCTCATTTTTGTGCACTTTTCTCTTGTAATAAATATAAATGTTGACAGAGTGATAAACTTGTTTATGAAGATAGGAATGGCTTCTCAACAGTTTATCTTACGTTAGCACTCATACTGATAAAGCTTGTTTCTTCTCTCTATAACATTGGCACTACATGTTCACAAGAGAGCAGCAAAGCTTGGACCTGTTGCTTGACAAAGTCAACAGTATAACATAGGCCTACATGTTTTGGAAAA
This sequence comes from Pisaster brevispinus, assembly GCA_023634235.1. NCBI lineage: Eukaryota > Metazoa > Echinodermata > Asteroidea > Forcipulatida > Asteriidae > Pisaster > Pisaster brevispinus. The sequence continues at coordinate 8,557,356 of JAMKCF010000002.1, read as the reverse complement.
TGCAATCTTTTGTTTTTTATCTACTTTTGATCAGAAGAAATGAGACACATCTCAAAACTTAATCAGTTGTTACTTTTGTAGTTACAATGTGCTTGATTTTGATTTATGAACAACAGGCCCGTTTCTTCGTTCTCAGATAATGCAGTTTTTCCTTGATAAAGGGCACCTCAATAAGGAAAATATAAGTTTCAAGGGGCACAAAGGAAATAACATGGGGCATGCAAGCAATTGTCTCTGTTGCCTCTGTGCAGTATCTGGCCTGCAACGACGTACTATCTTTGCCTGCCAGGAAATTTCCTTTAATGTTGAGGGTCACTCTTTTCGCAAACAAGGTGACATGTGTATATCTTTACAATTGATTTTTTATATTCGAAAACCAGCAACATTTTCAGCTACAAGCTGGACCATTTCTTAGTGGAGATACAGACTTCCGGAAAGAAAATGCTGTGAAAAATCAACAACCAATTTACAATTTCATAATTTAGAATTGGATCTTTTTAGTTTTGGGTTTGTTTTTTTTCAAAAGTATATTAGATTCAGCATAGTCTAAGAAGTGTTAGTAATGGCATGCAATACTGGTAATGGTCACTGGCTGTTTTAATGCTGGATGGTATAGTATCATTGCTGTCTGTTTTATTATCCTCTCAAGCAAAGGATATTGTTTGAGAGGGCAGAGCCATTTTCATTTTGCATTTTTGGTTGGTTTTTTTTTAAGGGGCACCAAAGCCAAGAAAAGGGCAACATAGGAAATGGCCTGCATGACCTCCATGTAATTCCAGGCCAGTTCTCTTAAAGAATATTACTCAAAAAGTTATCCTTGCATTGTTAAAAATGAAATCAGATATGTGGCAAGTTTTGAAGTATATGTGCCTAAATCACACACATGGCAACAGTTGACTCAACACTAAAAGGTCTGAAAAGAAGGAAGGCATTTTTTTTTTTTAGATTGTACCATTCTAGAAGCAAACTACAGGAGCTGGGAAGGCAACTGATTAGAAAATACAATCATACTCTTGTCATTACTGGAACATTGCATTGTTGGAGTCCAAAATTGGACCATTGAATACATCAAAACATAAAACTGCCATTGCTCATAACAAAACACAGTTTATTGCTTATCAGCAGTGAGATTCATTGCATGATTCAAAATTCAGAGACACCTGTTGTCACCATTTTCACTAACAGCCACATATATTAGAATTTCAAGTTATTGATTAATACAGGAAGGGGCATCTCAATAATTGCATTTCCATTTTCATGAAGAGCCACACATCCCCTAAGATACATGTAATACATTGCTACAAAAGAGCGAAGATGAAGGTCAAATTGTTTTCAGGTTTCAGGAACAGTTATCTCTGCTCTAGAGGAGATCAGAGAGATAGATTTCTGTACATCTGAAGAAATAACAACTTGTTTTCACTAGACAAAAGTAAGAAATTTCTCATCCCTGGCTTTTTCATCAAGGTTGTATAAAAAACGCTACCTTTACGTAATTTTAAAGATGTGGTTATTTTTAGTATGGTTTTCTGTCATATTCTATCGATCAATGGAATGATTTTTCGTTTAGCACAAATAAGAAACACCGTCTCAAAGGTTGCCTAAGGTGATTATAACTGATGACATGATTTTTGTATCTTTTTAATTGTTTAAACTACGTAATTATCTTATGAATGTATCTAGACAAACATAATGGGAATAAACATGTATATGAATGTACAGTGCCAATTGTGTGATACAGAATTCCTATAGGAAAGTTGGACAGTGCAAAGAAACAGGAACGTTATATGGATTGTAAAATCCAAACAAGGACAGTACATTATAAACATAGTTTTACATGGTTCTTATTATTTGTATTATTTTTTAATCACTCAGTACATCTTCTACCCAAAAGAAGATGGCCCGGGCCCCCTTAAAAAAAGAATTTTCAAAATTACAAATTTGTTCCTTCTTACCATATGACAAAGAAGTACACCAATTGGAAACAAACATTCTGAAGAAAAAAAATAATAATCTCAGCAATTTTTTTTTTCAGCGTTTTTATTTATTCTAAACTCAGAATAAGAACAAGGAAGTAAAACAGTCACTTATCAAATAAAACATAACATGAAAGTTCATTTAATTTGTATAATTTTGTTTATAAAACATGAAATCTGTACAAGTCAATGCATTTAATGTAAAAGCTGGAGTACAAAATCAGCTATTAGAAGATAATTGGTTTCTTGGTCAAAAGCATTCATTTTTCCAGTATCAATTCTACATATTAGAGAAAGAGAGTGGAGTATAAGCCCAGGGTATTCATGATATGACAAACAATGGCTGGCCTGATGCTTCATGGAGGCCAGGGAGACATTTGCCTCCATGTCCCTTGTCATTGCCTTGGCACTGCCCCTTCAAATGTTTCAATAGAAATGTACAATTTCCTCTTTGGGGTGCTCTTAAGAGAAAACACATTGGTGCATTTGCCGAAGCATCAGGCCTGCTATGGGCAAGTATTGAATACTCCTACAATTTAGTAAACAATACACAAAACACAAATAATTTTTGTAAATAAGGTATTTTAAAACGTTGGATTGTGGACTTTGTGTTCTTTTTCAAAGTTTGTTTTGTTTCATGCATAGACAAGATCAAGAGATTATTAGTGACATCCATTTATAGTAAAAAATTAAAAGCTGAAACATTGAGATTTGTTTGGTATGCAACTGTACCTTGACCATTTTGAAGACCTGTTTGTTTGCTGATGCATTCCAACTATGTTGTGACTATTACCTATCAGACAATGTAATGTCTTCATTCGGCAAAATCACATGCTACAAAGTGCTGCTACACTTTACTAGTTTTTGACTTTTTTTACTGACTTTTTTTGTCAAAATTACTGAATGTAACAAATAATTAGCAAACAATCTTTATGTACTGAAGAGTATGGCAGAGCACACACCTTGAAGTTAACTTCAGAGTATAAAAGACAAATCCTAGTGCTATATAATGTTCACAAAGCAATTAAACTTTGTTTTGAAACAATCTAAATTGTGAGGCAAAACATGTCACAGTACTGTCACAACATTACTCTGGATATTGACAGCTCTTGAAAAGAGTACAGATTAGGATATTTTCTTTTAATTGCTACTAAGATAAGTCTGCATTGATCAAATTTCTTTTACTGTTTAGAAAAGGGCAACCTGTACAAAGTATCCGTTTAATGAACTCCTGTTTGTAATTTTCCTGTCTCTTTGCGAGAAGAGTCATTTTCACAAGTTCTTAGTACATGTTTGTGCACATGCACTGATTTGACCAATGCTGGTGGAATCTTACCTTACATTAACCAGTGGCTACATATATCTTTCGAAGTAAGCTCCCCCCCCCCCCCCAACAAAAATAATAAATAAATAAATAAATAAACAAACTAAATAGTAATAATTTAAAAAATAAAGAAAGAAAGATAGAAAAAATTATGCATTGTTTGATAACAAGAAGTGACATAATAACGATGGCAAAAAGTTATGCATAACAATTTTCAAAACATGAGTAATACAAGGTAAGGTAAGGTAATTCAAAAGTACAATTTTAAAAAACTGATTGAAGTATAGATGAACTTTATACTATGTTAACCATGAAAGGTACTAAGTTGGAATCTTACTTGCTGGTAATCATCATGGTATAAGAGGCATGAAAAACGTTGTAAAATGGTAGAGCTGGCCTGGAATCTCATCTTTGAGAGGGCAAGGCTATTTTCATTTTGCAAAGGGCACTTCTATTGGAAAATTTCAAACGTCTTTGGGAAACTGTGAAGGGAAACTTTGAAGGGGCACCTGAAGGCCAAACCCAAGGCAAAAATACAGTGCAGTTCAAGCAAGAAGATTGAGTACCGGTAGTGCTATCAGGTTAACAAGATAATTGCTTCTGTCTTACAGGCATAATACCTGGTCCTTGAAAAAAAAGTAGGAACATTTATCAAGTACAGAGGGCTGACCTACATACATGTACACAAGCAAAAGAATCAGAAATCAGACTAAAGTAGGAAGAATATTATGCTATTATCGATATTTTCCAGCAGAGCTTTGGTCTCATATTAAAAAGAGATTTCCTTAATAAAAAAGGACGACCTTTCTTTGCACTTTCCATCCTACTATCAGTACTCGTTAACAAATTGTTCATGCCAATCATGTCATAAATCAAGTTACCACTATATCTAGTTAACAGCATGCATATTTGAATTATAACTGATGAAATAAATTCATCAACAATATAGTAAGTGTTGAAAGTATGTCTCTAAGCAGATAACTTTCTGACAAAAGTTACCATGGAAACAATTGTGCAAATACTGAAAGTGAGTGACATTGCTCCATTGCAATGATCACCTTGGCAACAGTAAGCACAGCCTTCAATGCCAAACAATTCAGCACACAGCTCAGTACATATTTCACTGCAGCTGCGAGTCGTAGATGTCAATTTCCCATTTATTGTTGATGTAGATTTCTGGAGAATGTGATAATAAAAAAACATATTCAATTGAAACATGAGTTTAACATGGTTGCAAGTGTAGTGGGAGAAAATATTACAATTCTTGCTTATTAAACAATATTTTTATATTTTTTTTACAAAAACAATCACAAAAACACAGGCCTGTTTCACAACATCAATTTTGCAAGACAAACAATTTATTTATTTTTTTGGCTGAGCTTTTAAAACCAAAAAATAAATGATAGCTACATAGTATCCCTAGAATAGCAGTCTTTTCTATCAGTAGTTTTATGGCGCAATCCTAAAGCAAAGATTACAGTCTTCATCTAGAAATAAGTTTGTCATGTTTTGTGATATTCTAACAACAAATTGTTTGGGGAACTTGATTTGGGGAATTTCAACACCAATTTTGTCAGTTTGTGATCCTTTATATTAACTTATCAAACTGTAAAAACACAATATGGCAATGCTGGGAAAACTAATTGAACTATGAACTATGAATCATAGCATTAAATGATCATTAAAAAATTGTTTTGAAATTATCTTAATTGTGTGGAAATCAGTCACTGTCACAGAAAAACTGTGGATAGCAACAACTCTCCAAAATAGTTCAAATGAGGGTGTTTTTGCTCATGCATTCAAATACTTAAGTAAGTTTGCGACCGAGTACAATGTTTTATAAATTCTCATTAATGTTCAATAGGGAACATTTAAACATTGTTCAATGAGTGAACTGCTGGTTCTAGTTTTCCTGTCTCTTTGTGAGAAGAATTTTTCAAAAGTTTTTAGCTGCAAGTTTTTTAGCATACCGATTTTAATAGATTGGCAGGGATGAGATTTGACATGTGGATATTCCTGAAAAATAGCTGTCCCCAAGACCAAACCCCAAGCAACCCCCCCCCCCCCCACACTTAAGGTTTATTCTGACTTTGTGCATCGCCTGAAGTTCAAATCTTTCTGAAATTCAATAGTTTGGACTCGGTTTTGTTTTATCTTTTTTTTGGGGGGGGGGTTTCCTTGGTGACTGCTTTACTTAATTTCAACTAAAGGCTGAAAGAGTTTTTGAAAAAATCCTAAAATGAGGAAAATTCCTGAGAAATTCAGTACAAGCCTTGATAAAGTAATAACTGATGCTAAAACTTACCATACAAAAACATAATACACATGCTTTGCAAGGCTGAATAATCACTTTTTGAAATATGTATCATTTTAGCTGTATTGTAATTTGATGCAGTCATCTGAAGTATAAAAGTTACAGTGACATTAAAACTCACCATACAGTAAGTTCCTTCGCACATTTCTGTAGAGTTCCCAGTTGACTCAAAAGGATCTTTGCAATTTTCTCCGCTTACGCCAGAGACATAAGCACAAGAGTAACATTGTGCGGCCAGCAATCCATCTGTAAACAGACAAAAAAAGTCAGTTATAATGGCGTATCATTCTTACATGGAAGACTTTCTTGTTTTATTTGCATGTTACTTTCCAAAACAAATTATTTTCGAAATAAACCATTTTTAGCAAGACTTTTCCTTGGTGTAGATACAGTCAATACAGTGATGCTACACTGAAGCAATGAGGGCAAATGGCTCCATGCACCTAGGCATTGCCTTGGTGCACTTTGAAATGTTTCAGTTCAATTTATTATTTCCCAGGTAGAAGTGCTCTTTCTAAAAGGAAAAATTATCTTGTAGAACTAGTTCTAAAAATACAAGGTTTTTGGGTCGCCAACTTACATGAGCTATAAAGCTGGCATGCCTTGGTCTGTAACTAAAAAAGACACACTCATCACAAGTTTCATCATTTCAAAGTTATTTCTTAATCTGATATCAATTTAATTCCAAGAGGACCTTGAGTTTCTGCAATGTGAAATAAAAAATAAAAAAGGTTTTTGTTATTTTAATCCTCAGAGTCACAGAGGCATTTTGCATGGGCTGGAAACTTTTTATTGAAGGGGGCCTACTTATTCTTAAGCCCAGGCCAAGAGCACTTGCCCGAAGCATGCATTTTGTGCCCTCCTATGACCCCTGTATGATGTGATTCAAAAAGCTACGGGTATGCCTCACTCGCAGCAAATGCACATACATGTAGGTTTGTCTGTTGAGCAGGGCCCAATTTCATAAAGCTAATAAGCAGAAAACACTGCTTAGCAAATGTCTATGCTAAGCAAAGCATGAGTGGGGCACCAGTAAAAACAGTGTGAACTTTATGGAATGTTGGCTGGTAACCAGTTTCTGCTAAGCAAAATTTTTCTGTGCTTAGCAAATTTGTGTGCATACATGCTTTATGAAATTGTGCCCAGTTGTCTGTTATTTTTTCTGGTGCAAACTTTGTGTCGGGCCTGACGCTTTGTTCTTGATAAGAATAAGAGCACTAGGCAGTTTCTCCTTTGTAAAGGGCATCTCTATAAGAAAATTGTAAGTTTCTTTTGTAACTTTTTAAGAGGCAGTACCAAGCCAAGGACTCCGTGAAGCATCAGGCCTGTGCAATAGAGCTGGAGCAGAATCTTTGAAAAGTGTGCAATCTTTCTACTATCCAATCAGCATCATGAAATACATGCTAAGCTAGTGTGTGTGTGGGAAAAGATTTTAGCTCAAAAGGTTCAAGGTTATTGTTGGTTTACATCCCTGAATCTTTGAAGGTGTTTAAATGGTGCCAACGAATCTTCTTTTTTTTCATTTCTGAAAAGGTTTTTCATATGCTAAGGCAGCAGTACCATTGCACACCAACATGGTCATGATGGTGGCAAAGGCAACCAAGATCTTCCATTGAAATCAATAAAGGGGTAGAAATTGCTTCAAAGTTCTAGAAAACATACTAATAATAAAGGCCTTTCATTAATTACACACTTAATTAACAACAATTACTCATCATACAATAGTTTATAATGTTTAACCATTGCACTGTCTTATGTGAAAATTTAATGAGATAGAGAAACTCTTTAGTCCGAGTTGTAGGAAGAAAGATCAGCACCAAAGTACAAAACACCATGCATCTGATGATACTGTTACTTTAGTAGTGTTACCAATGATATAATATAAATAGTGATACCTACAATTGTAAGGCCAAAAAAAACTTCTGTTTCCGAATACATGCCTTTTTAAAATAGGGCTGGTAGGTCGGAAAGTGTGTTTTTTACGGGATTCTTTTCTTTTGATACGTTTGGTTGGCAAGTATCATCAGACCGATTGAACTCACCCAAAAAACCAGAGAGACAAACCCTGCTCCAAAATCCAGCAAAATTAGTCCTCTTTAGTATACTTTGAACTCACATGAGGTACGCATGAGGCGTTTCTGGTTAATATGGAGATATGATTGTGTCGGATTTATTTCTAAAATAGATTAATTTCGGCTAAAATTATGTCCAGAATCCTTTGCTTATGACTTCTGTCAAGTCCACACCTCGTTCATCCGTTGAGTGCATTCAATGGATTTGCACAACAAATTGGAAAACTTGTGCGCAATTTACATTTTGTGCACTGCTGATTTGGCAGCTCATTCTACCATGGAGCAAAAACATGCGCAATCTCTATATTGTACTGTATAAGTTAGGCAGCTGAAGCTGTTGATTCCAGCCTCACTACCATGGGCAGCGCTCCGGATCGATACCTCTCGTCGCTTACCCGGACCCCTGGTCACGCTGGTAGAGATGTACTGAGAAACACGCTGATTGGCTCCAAAGGGTGACTACTTTGCGTGCACACTAACTTGTAAAAACTTTCAAGCGCTTGTATGGTGCTTGTAGGAATGCGTAGTACGCGTGTGTGAAAATGCAAGTATTTGACGCAATTCCATTTCAAATGCATCATGTTTTTACACAGTTACCCTAAACTGCATGCAGTTAGACATATGACAAGATCAAAGAAGAATGAGAGGGGACCAGTTGCTTTTTGACTTGATGTCTCTTTTGCGCGTTACCATATTGAGCGGGCGCGTAGAGTGGATCGAACACTGGCCTAATTAAAATGTGCTAAATTCTAGCACATTTTAACGAGCCAATTCCAGGGGTTATGATCGAGCAAGGCATGCTCGGAAAAATAGCACTGCGAGATCGATAGCCCCTGGGGACGGGTTTGTGTTGATTCGGCAAAAATTGCACCCAGATTGCGCAAATCTGTAGAATGCGCTTAACACACACCATTGCGTACACGTGAGCGCGGGGCGTTGATTTTTGTGGGTATTTTTTTGCGCGGGGAACGTGGGAACTGGACGACGGTTGTGGATCGGAAAAAAGAGACGCAAATCACCAACCTCGTTCCCAGTGGTGTACGATCTCGACGCGCCATTTTGTTTTCTTTCCCAGAATGCCTTGCTCGATTGTAACCCCTGGAAGTGTGACTTCAAAATATCCAAATATATTGGATATTTTAATTAGTCCTGTGGTTGATCCATTCTATGTTAAAGACTACACAGAGTGCGCTGTCAAAGGACGCATCAAGTCATGGCGCAACTGGCCCCTCTCATTCTTTTTCGATCTTGTGATTCGCCTAACTGTATGCAGTTTAGGATGACCAAGTAAAAACATGATTCATTTGAAACGTATTGAGTCAAAATATGTGCATTTTTACACGCGCGTACAAAGCGTCCGGGGAGATCCGACAAGCGCCCAACAAGCGTTCGAATGTTTTTAACAAGCGTGCACGCAAAGCAGTACATTTTGGTTAGCCAATCAGCATTGATTTTTAGTGTTTCCCTCCCAGGGGTTTAGCGACGAGAGGTATCGATACGGCGCGCTGCCCATGGTAGCGAGGCTGGCAAATCACAGATATCGGTGTGTTCTTGTTTTTATTTCAATTGTGTTTAAAACATGTTAAGTCAATATCAGACATTTTGTCGATGGTACACACATTTATTTATTTAGTTTTTTTATGATAAAAAATATTTTCAAGGCGAATAAAAAGTGTAGGGTCACGGCATAAAGTTAGGGTCGGTTGGGTAACCGGAAACAGAACATTTATTTTGTTAAGACTTGAGTCGAGCCTGGCATGCCTGGAGACATTCTCACTGCTAGCTTTACATGCTACTTGCCGACTAGCACTAGCATTGTAGCAATAGCACTGTAGCACTACCACACTACCAGTACCAAAACACACACACACAATAAACCAACGCTACATTGATTTGTAGTTGGCACAATACATAGAAAACACAGCTTATTTGCATTTTTCTTGAAGAAACAGCCAAAATTCACAAAAATCATACATTGTAATTTTCAGAAAGTTGCCGGGCATACCAGTCATACCAGTCATGCCAATCTCATCTGCAAGTTTAAACGTTTTCTGGTGTTGGTGTTGAGTTCACACAATGAAGGATATTTGGATCTTCAGGAGGGTCTCTAATTAAGGCCCAGGGTAGGGTGGGAATTTGTTCTTCTTTGTCAACAACCCAAACCTCTCCGTTGATTCACCAACATTCAGAATGCTTAAAGAGATTTAAATGGTCGGGATGAGGGATACACTTTATTTCATTCTCATCCTCGGTAGGTTATTAAAGTTTGCATGAAAACACAAACATTATTCTGGTTATTTTGGGGAACTTTTAGTTTTATTTTTTTAACTGATTGTTATTTCTCCAAAAATCCAAGGGATAGGCATTATCAATTATTTTATCAAATAAAACAGTTTCCTAGTTCCTGTATCCATATGAAATGGGACCTGTTTTTTATAAAATTGTGATCCCTCAAAACAAGCAACAAGATAAGCATTAATCAGTTACTCGAAATAACAACAGTTTGTTCCCTCTTTTTTTCTAATTAATAAAATAAATAAATATTGAATTCCCACGAATATTAAAATATCCTTCCATTTATAATAAAAGAAATCAAGGGAACGAAGGAATAGGCATATTCTCACATTCTACTCTAGCACTGCAGACTAGCACACCACAGTGTACATGGTGTAGCAGAGTACTGAGTAGTCTCAATCATTCAGTACAGTAGTTGATGAGCAATGAGCCAAGTCTCACATAAGATTAAGAATATATTTACCAAGAATAAAATTAAAATTCAAGAATATCTTGTTTTGTTCTTACCAACTGCGGCGAAGACAATGCAAGCAACCAATACAAACTTCATGATGGTTGTGAAATTGTGATGGTTGTGACAGTACACGTCGACAGATTTTCTGTTCCTATCTCACCTGTCAAAAGTTGAGAATGACAAAGGACCAAAAAGTGCCAGTTCATTTGGTAAGAAAAGATCAAACGTGGATGCCTCGTCGTCCATTTTATCACGGGTAAATTGGCGCCTCAGTCTAACAGTAACACTAACAAGTAACAGTGTCTAAAGTTTTACTTGTTGTTACCCTGCTGGTTGAGTGAAACAAGTTTACTTTATAATTGTTATATTAATATCGTACTCTTAAAGTCTTAGTAGTACTTTCAAAACAAAATCTAAGTAAGACGATTCCAGATAAACCTAGACTTAATCCCGATGGTGGAAGAAGATCACACTTACCAAGAGTTTTAACAAGCCTGATTTGTCAATCGGCCAATTCAGGACATGAAGTAAACAATTTCGCTCGCGGGACGACTGCTCACCACACACACCACACAAACACGTCTTGATTGAGCTAAATAAAAATGAAATGCAAGTGATGTTTTCCCGCCTAAAATGCAACGAAATAACCGCGTCTATCAAAGCATTTCGATTTGTTAAGAGTTATGATTGGATTACCCGCATTATAATCTGTCATGATTGGTTGAAACTTTGCCAAACACAGGGGCGCGGTACACGATCCAAGGTCATACCATTAATGCAGCAGGGGGAATTAGGGAGAAAGTCACGAAGAAGAGAGACGACTAAGTAATAAAAACAAATAAGTATTATTTTGACTCCCTAACAATCTTTCTTTTACTCCAACTGTATTATAAACATTTTGGTAGAAAAAAAACATTATTCAGTTTTTGTTTTTTTTTAGTGCCCGAAGTTCGTATTTTGCTTCTGAAATGTATATTCTGACAATAGAGGGCGCTTTGATTACTACAGCGGGATTTCTGGCCCGATACCCACCCATTAATAAACTTCCCATAGTAACCAACGCATACAAAATAATACTCTCAGCCTCTTGAAAACTCGATCGGACAACTACATTTCAGATTTCCTTTCAATTTTTAGCAGGTCAGCCATTTGGAATTTTGGCTAATTGCCCTAGGTAGAAGTATCATCCCGGAACTTAGGCCTAATGAATCCTAAACTTATTCAAGATCCTCAAAAGTTGAAGCACATAACCCCCAGGTTGTTAAAGCTTTTCATAGTTACACAATATTGACCCCATCGGCGCACGAATCTCGGCCCATTGGGTAGAGCACCCTTCTCATCAGGGGCCTTTTCCAAACGTCAGCGCTCCGTCTCCGGCATTGGGCGCCGGTGTCCTGGCGAAATCTGCCCCGGGGATTATGTCCCCCATAATGGGAAATAACATGGACTGAAGGAGGTTGAGAAGGCGCTAACAGATCATGAAGAAGCTTGTAACAGTTCTCTGGCCGTATTGGGGGACAAAATCTCCGGGGGCAGAATCTCCTGCCACACACCTGTTTCGTTCGGTGCTTGAAACTCATCGTGCAAAATGTACCGTACTGCTCCAAAATTGATGACGGACCCTCCCCCCCCCCACCCCCCCCCCCCTCTCCTCAAGCCAGAGCTGGAGCCTAAGCTTCGAGCCGAGGTTTGGGAAAAGGCCTATAGTTTCACAGCCTCGCTATATTGGGCAGTGCGCGATGTCGATCTGGCGTCACTCTAGTCTTGTGAGTCAGAGGCAATTACCGTCTTGAATAACTTGTACCCAGCTTTGTACACATGCAATTGGACTTGCTACCAAAATTGGACGGAGCAGTTTGATTGGTTAAGAATCGTGAGGACATGAATATTCATCATACATCTTGCAGCGTATTGAATCTTGCAGCTACCAGGCGCACACTTCATTCTTTGATAGGGGATTTATTATTGATAGTAACATTTTATGATAATGCATTGGTCAAATTTATCTTAAAAGAAAGTTATGAAATTGTTACAATAATTAAAATATTATGCTTTTTACATTGATGTTGGCAAATAAACTGTCATTCAAAAATAAAAAAGCCAACATAAAAGATACATTCCCATGTTTATAATGAATTCTTCAAATTTTGTCAGACGAGCTACCATTGGCCCTCTCTAGGGCAACGTTTGCATATGCAATGTATAATTTACCATATATGAATATTCGGCTAGGAACAAGCTACTCAAGTCGTTAGAGCTGAGACGGACCTTGCCACGCGCTACCTACGACCGTTGCATGAATGTATAATCGCACTGTGACTGTTGCATAAACGGCAGGATGTGTGTTTGTAATAGGCAGCGCTGGCAGACAAATAGACACTGACTAACGACTTATGAAATTGGTTCATTGGATGCGTTCGATTAGCTTCCCCGGGTCGACCCAGGTCTCCCCTGGTGCGTTCGATTAGCTTTGACGTAATTCTCGGGCTCACCCGGGTCAGCCCAAAGTACCCTGCTTGTGGAACGGGCTGACCGAGATGCATGACGTCACGACGAAAAACTTTCTCAATGGCCACCATTTTGTTTGTAATTCAGCGGGACTTTTTCAGGAAGTTTGACACACAACACCCTTTTTAACAGCGACTTTGTGAGCAGTAAGTATTTTTTTATTCGGTTCGTAAAAAAACAATTTTACAATCTTGTCGTGAATCCACGAAAAGTTGCGGACGAAATATAACATACGCAATGAAAGTATAATTCCGGTCGGCTGTCCCAAGATGCATCGGTGTGACTGCGGGGAAGTTGGCGTTCGATTAGCTTACGTCAGCAGCTGACATGACTCGGATGAGCACACCGGGGGAAGCTATTGAACGCACCCAAATGTACCCCAACTCTATAGCACATTTTAGTTAGGCCTGTGGCCAATCCAAGCAACATAACCATTATCCTTTCCCTGTGGGGCAAGGATTCATCAAACAGAAGAGCATTGTGTAATAACCTTCATTTATTTCCAAAAGGCATTCGTCTCAGCGAGGTTAGTTTATTGAGGTCCTTCGTGCATAACAGTGTCCCAGAGGTGATCCTCAGCCCTGGCAGGTTACAGTAAAATAATTTGCAAAGGTGGTCACCCCAGATGGCACGACGGACCTATTCGAGATCCAGGCCGGAGTTCTCCAGGGGAACACACTCACCCTTCCTTCTTGTTCGTGTTGGTGTTGGAATATGCGCTGAGATGAGGCGCGCAGATTAAAAGGAAAAGAGGAGGAGATGGGCTTTACGTTCGCTTACCAGCTGATTTACTTGCAGCTGTTGAGCTCCAGTGCAACTGAGTGATAATGACGGCGAGGTTGCGTAATCTCGTTTTCACGTCATGGCGTCGCGCGCCATGACATTCAAACGATGTCTTAGTAAAAGTGAAATGCGCCGTGGGTTTCTTCGCACAGCAAGCAAATTGCAGGTCATCCCAATGATTGCTATCCATCCCCGTGGCGCAACGGATTAGCGCGTTGGACTTCTAATTCAAAGGTTCCGGGTTCGAATCCCGGCGGGGATGACGATTTGTCATTTTAAACAAACAATTTATACCAACGTCATGTTTGGCTCTGAGGGATGTGAGAAAAATAACAATCGGGCCACATGCAATGTATTATTATTTCGGGGTGTTTGAATGTTTGTTGCTGTTGTTGTTTGTGGTTTTGTGCGTGTGTGTGGGCTCATAATCGGTACCTTAATGAAGACCAAGGACAACACTCACAGCCGTACGGATCCGGTTTGTGGGGTACTGCTATTGATGTTCATATTATTCCCTTTTCTAAAGAATTCCCTTGTGGGGCCCATTGTTCCTATTGAAATTACCTTGTGGGGTCCATTGTTCCATTGTTGTCAGCACCCCACAAATGCCCTTCCGTGTGTCCAAAAAAGGGAAAACAAAAGACCGGGGTGCTCCACAAGGAAATTTGTGTATAAAGTCTGTGGGAAACTTGTGCAGGGACAAAGGAAAGAACAAAAGAATGCTTCACAAGGATGCATTTTTAAGAATATGTGTGTGTGTGTGTGTACTTGTGTGTCATTGTTTATCGGTTTATAAAGAATTAAATAAATCACAAGGAAATCTGACCGAGTAAATTAGTTTTAAATAATGTTGTGTTTTATAAAGTGTGAAATAAAGGAATGTGTCGGAGGTAAGCAAATTTTTGTGCTATAATAGCAGGAAAAACTGCTTGAGCCTAAGCGTAGCAACAAAGTTAGGCAGCCATCTTGCGCGTTCAACATGGATTTGCATTGTTACGTCATTCATTTTCATTTAGTAAGCCGGAAGGTTAGCATGCCTTTTCGTGTGCTTACGGCTAGCAGCGCTATGATAAGGAAATCGCTTAGTAAGCACAAAATCGGCCGTTAAGCAGCTCTATATGAAGTTGGGCCAAGGGGCTATCGGTGCGCTGCCGATGGTAGCGAGGCTGCGTCGTGCCGTCTTTTCACGTCATTGCGTCGCATTGGTAGCGTTGTCAAAATGTCGATTATGCGTAAGGAAAAGTAAGCAACAAAATTGGGGCCGCCGAATATAAACACATTACAAATGATATCAATTTCATACATGTTGAGAAGTTACGTGATCACACCACGGCCCAATTTCATACAGCTGCTTAAGCAGAAACTATTGCGTAACATATTTCTGCTGAGAATATGAGAAAGATAGGATACCGGTCCCATGCAATGGTATTTTGTTTGGTACAAGCAGTTATATTGTTGTGCATCATTGATCGAGTGGGCGACATGGATTGCCAGCGTGGTGCTTGTTCCTCAACATTCAAACGATGTCTCAGTAAAAGTAAAATGCGCCGTGGGTTTCTTCGCACAGCAAGCAAATCGCACGTCATCCCAAGGATTGCTATCCATCCCCGTGGCGCAACGGATTAGCGCGTTGGACTTCTAATTCAAAGGTTCCGGATTCGAATCCCAGCAGGGATGAAGATTTGCCATTTTAACTAAGGAAAGTAAACAATTTACATCAACGTCATGTTTGGCTATGAAGGATGTGAGAAAAATAACACTCGGGCCACATGCAATGTGTTTGAATGTTTGTTGCTGTTGTCGTTGTTTTTGGCTTTGTGTGTGTTTGTGTGTCATTGTTTATCGGTTTAGGCCCCCTATAAAGTATTTAATAAATCACAAGGAAATCTGACTGAGTAAAATAGTTTTAAATAATGTTGTGTTTTATAAAGTGTGAAATAAAGGAATATGTCGGAGGTAGGCAAATTTTTGTGCTTACTATAGCACTTTCAAAACTTTGATTAAGCCTAAGCGTATTTCACAGGTTAGCAACAAAATTAAGCAGCCATCTTGCGCATTCAACATGGATTTACATTGTTACGTCACTCATTTTTATTCAGTAAGCCGGAAGGTTAGTATGCCTTTTCGTGTGCTTACGATTAGAAGCGCTATTATGAAATGAAAATCGCACAGTAAGCACAAAATCGGCCGTTAACCAGCTCTGTAAAATTGGGCCCAGCTCTTTGAAATTAGGCCCAGGGGTTAGTGACTAGAGGCATCGATACGGCACGCTGCCGATGGTAGCGAGGTTGCGTCATGCCGTCTTTCTCGTCATGGCGTCATATTAGTCGCGTTGCTGCCTTGTCGAATGTCAATTAATGTCGCTGAATGTACTTTAATCGCATTACAAACGATATCAATTAAATACATGTTGACAAGTCACGTGATCACACCACGGCCCAATTTTATACAGCTGCTTAAGCAGAAAATATTGCTTAAAACTTTTCTGCTGAGAATATGAGCGAAAGACCGGTCACAAACTGTATATACAGAGATGGTATTTTTGTTGTGCATCGCTGATTGAGTGGGTAACACGGATTGCCAGCGTGGTGCTTATTCCTCAACATTCAAACAATGTCTCAGTAAAAGTGAAAGTGCCGTGGGTTTCTTCGCACAGCAAGCAAATCGCAGGTCATCCCAAGGATTGCTATCCATCCCCGTGGCGCAACGGATTAGCGCGTTGGACTTCTAATTCAAAGGTTCCGGGTTCGAATCCCGGCGGGGATGAAGATTTCTCATTTTAGCCAAAAAAGGTAAACAATTTATATCAACGTCATCATGTTGGGTTCTGAGGGATGTTAGAAAAACAATAATCGGGCCACATGCAATGTATTGTTATTTGGGAGTGTTTGATTGTTTGTTTGTGTGTTGCTGTTGTCGTTGTTGTCTTGTGTGTGTTTGTGTGTCATTGTTTATCGATCTGTGCTCTGCATGCAGCCGATTTCACGAAAGTAGTGCTTAACTTGCGCCATGTCGTAAAGTTTCGTAAAAAAGGCTGCTGGGTTTTTTTTTTTTGGGGGGGGGGTCTTCTTCTTTTTTATGACCGAGTTAATAAAGCTGGACGCCTTCTGATCGTTCAATTTATAAAGTATTAAAAAAAGCCTTGATGATAGGGATGGGTGATGGGGATGGGGGATGGGGCGGGATTATAACTACATGTATTTTGCAATAAAGTTTATATTTATATTTATATTTAAAACTGCAAAAAGTTCTTTGAAATTGACTGTACGTTGCAACGAATTGTCACTGCAAAAAAAAATCATTTTCTTTGTTATTTATCTTTCTTTTTTGTCTCCATTTTGCTGTCAGCCGATTTCATGACAGGGAATAACAAACAAGAAGAAGATGGATTTCGAAGAGTGTGTAATCCTCAGTGGGACAAGTGAGTCCCCTCTTTTAAAGCAGACGCCAAAAGAAAATGACACAATCTTAATTCATGTGCATGTATAAACTTACTATTTATTTCAGTTGTTTTTCAAAGTCGACATTATTGCTCCGCGATACAAAAGTGCATATTATTAAAATCTGGGTTCACCCATAGCACTTTTAGAGTATGGGGCATCTGTAATACTTATAAACCATTTGTGTCTATTAGGTCCATGATATTATGACTGCAGTGAAAATCCAATCAATATATGGAGTCCCATGAATGAACTACAGCTTCTAATTTAAAAAAAATTGTTAAAACTTATAATTAGTCTTATTAAAAGCAACTACACTGGTACCTAGCTAGCTGACAACTTAAGACAACAGGTGCTTTCTTTTGGCCAAATTCAAGACATGAAATCAAGTCCTTGTAATAATATCTATCATGTTTTTTAAAAACTAAGTAAACATGATGAGAAATTTGAACATATTTCTTTCCACGTTTACCTGATCTTTTTAACTTACCTACATGTAGCATAAAACTAAAAAGCCCTGCTCAGGAATGAGATTCAAAAAAATGTAGAAATTCATAAAAATGGCTTGCTGGATTGGGTTTCCCCTTTTTTGCTAGACCCAGAGCCTTCCAGATGTTACAATTCAGGTTTACTACAAGTTTGTTCACAATGTTCACTTTGTCTATATCCCTTTATCCCTGTCTCTCAGACAGAAATACCTTAGTGACCTTTGACACGTCCTCCCTTCCTCTATGATGACTTGCATGAAGTCCCCCGCCCACTCCTGGTATTCCTATCCCTTTGGTGCCTACTTTACTTCTCTCAAAAAATTTGAAGGCTCAAAGAGTTTTTAGAAAATCCTGCAATCAAGGAAAATTATGCTGTAAACCAACGAGCCACCATTGTAATAATATCAGAGTGGATGAAAACTATGATCACATTTTCTCTCTTTTGCTCCGTTTGGTCCACAAATTGTTCGTAACCAATTGGGAGAGAGTCTCTTTTTTCTTTTTTAAGCTGGAACAAGTACATGGCTTGTAAAGTCTAGGAGAGGTACTAAAATGCAAGTTTTTATCAAGCACAGCAATCTACTACAAAAACTTTGCTTTCAAATTGTCAGCTCCCCCACATGTAATTACTTTGACACCGTCTTAATTAATGCCGATTACACTCTCTGCAAAACATTTCAGCATAATTTACAAAACGAGATCACCTCACATTCCTCAACTTCAACAGTCTTTCAAGGACTCTTGCCATCCATATTCTTCATAAATTCCTTAAAGTTCATCCATTCAAACTCAGTCATGATTTTATTCAGGGCGTATATTTCCAGTCTCTGTCGTTGCTTCAATGCCACTGCCTGGTCTCGCTGGAGTTGCTGTTCTGTCTTTCGTGCTTCATCCCTTTGTTGCTGAACTTTCTTTTTCACTTTCTCCTCCATACCCGAGAGCCGCTCACGGACAGTTCGCTGACTCTGGGAATAAAATACCATTCAATAGAGTATTTATATTTAAATTAATCATAAAGAGTTATGCAGAGCACCGTAAAACATAGAGCTTCAACATGATTGCTAACCTTGTAAAATGGTAGTAATCTACCTAAAAACACCTTGCTCTGGGGTAACTCTCATTTGTAAGAAAAAAAATTTACGACTTAATGGAAGAACCTTTCCTAGTTTGTCAATAAGGGATAAAATAACTGTGTTAGCTCCTGTAAAAGATAGAATACATGATTGGTAATGGTAACGAATACATAAACTTAAGATTGACTGTGAATCTAAAAGTATCACATTGTACAAAAAATTGCTCATGGTTAAAAATAATCCCAGTACCTACCCTTAGGTCTGTCATTGAGGGAATGTACTGATATTTCTGCAACATCTGAGGGGTGGGTGTACCAGGAGGAGCACAAGGTAGAATACATCCAAGCTCCCGAAGGTTACCAGACTGTCTCTCAGACAGGAATACCTTAGTGACCTTTGACACGTCCTCCCTTCCTCTATGATGACTTACATGAAGTCCCCCGCCCACTCCTGGTATTCTAGGTGATACCCTACTGCCATACATAACTGGATCATGTTCAACAGTTTCTAGATGGTTTGATCCAATTGTCTCAGATGAGCTTTTTTTGAATGAGTTTATTACTTTCATGTTGTATTCCTTTTCTTCTTTGTTGGGCTTGACAGTCTTTGCGTTCTCTGAATCACATTTATTATATCTTGAGCTGTAAATCTCAATCTTCTTAGGTTCAACAACTACAGGCACAGTAAGGAGCAAGGAACCGATTGAGTTGTCTTGTAGAGTACCTCTTCTATCCTTGAGAGCCTGAGACCCACTAAGATGCTTTGCATCATGAGAATGTCTGTGAGATGACTGACTCCTGGATTTGGCTCTAGACTGCCGTTTCTTTTTTTTGGGCGATTTTTTCTTACGAAGTTTTGAAGAAACAGGATGATCTGTTGATGAGTAAATTAAGAAGAGCCATGTTTTAAACCATCTATAGACACCTGGATGAATGTCACAAAGGAAGAGCAGTTTGAAGATTTTGAACACCTGAGGGCGAGTTCGAACAATGACGCGAAACAAAAAAATAACTGTTTTTTCATTGTTGTTATTATTTGTTTTGCCAATGATACAAGAAAATAACAAAAAGCAATTAAAATAAGATACAACTGTATTGTGATGCAAGGAAATTTGCCAATGAAGTGCCCACATGTGGTCAAAAATGCAGGCAATACGTGTTTTGGTGTCATTATTAATAATAACTGCTGTTGAAAATGATATTGATGTAATAATCTGTTTCCCCAAAAGTGTTCATCTGTTAATAAGTCTTTTCAATCAACAAATACCGTTTGATTAAAAAAAATGTTTTGGCCTAAACAGAATTTTATTTATTGACTCGTGAAAAGGTGGAAGTTTTCCTTTTTGCTGTGAAATTCCAACTTCAGAAACTTTTGAGCACAATTTCTAAGGTTTATTTCATTGAGCTGAATCGTGGAAATCAGGCCTAGGAAATTAGGTTTTTATGAAAAAAATGTAGACAAGAATAGCCACTGGAGCATTTGACAATACCACAAGGAGGATTGATAAGAATGTACCATCCTGAACTTCTATAACATGTGTAGTGCAACAGTGTCTCCTTTAGCCAATGGCTAATGAGCTGACCAAGGTGATACAATTTTAGATTAATGTTTGAAGCAAAGTTTATGCAATCTGCAAACTGACAAGAATGCAGTGCTGTGAGACACAAATTTGCAAAGATTCCATCATACACATCCAAATTTTCAACTGTTTTTGACACAGATGTCAAGGAAATAGCTCATACATAAAAAAAAATCAAAATGTAAATATACTTTCTCTTTTATGGAAAAATCAGGGCAAGGTAATTGGTGAAAAAGGGATGTAATTACTGAAATAACGAGGTGGGCCACCCCACATTTGAATGGGCAAAGAAAATACTGATGTGAAATGCTGTGAGCAGATAGTTTTAACTATTTTAATTTAAAAATTCAATGTTTTCACATAGTACATTGTATTTGAAAATAACATGTAAGATTTCCATGGAAAAAGAAAGATGAAGGGAATGTAAGAAGAAATTGTTAGTAATTCAATATATTTTGACACAATTATTTAACAACCTTTCAATAGAGATTGTAAAAAAAAAAAATCTGGTTTACCTGCAACATAAACTTGTATCATTTCATCAGAACGAACACGGTTTTGTGCTTCTCTGTCACCAACTGTATTCCCTGGCAATACGGAATTAAAACCAGCTGGAGCCTGGGTATCTTCCGAGCTTTTATGTACAAAATGATGGCCACAGAGTCTTGGTTGATTATTCTCCACCGAGTGCAATGGAGTAACTAGTTCTCTACCATTAGACAATGTACTACTTGATGATGTTCCACTTAAAGTTGCTGGACTTTTTATCTTACTACTTTGAGTCAGACCCAATGCTCTAGTCTTTGCACTTCGTGATAATTTATGAAGAGCTCTAAAATTAGGAAACATGCTATTCCTCAATGTTTGGTGCTGAAAGCTCCCAACAATTGTTTCATCACTTTGTTTTTCTGCAACTTTCCGTGTTTGCACAAGTAAAGGAGTGTCAGATGACACAAAGGACCGCTGGCTTGGACTGATTGGTATTTCAGGTAAAGAGCATATGCGGCTGTGTGTGGGAGAGGTTTTCCTGCCTTCATTCTGAACTTTCTTGTATATCACAGATGCAGAAGTATTAGTATCATGTCTTGAAATAGAAGCTGATATAAGCCTTGTTGGGTTTGCTTGATGACTGCTTGATGCACTGCCATAGCGTGCTGCAGATTCGATTATCATAGGATGACTATACAATGTCAGGGACATTGTGAAGGATCTGTAATCAAGAGCCCTGTCAATTAAACAAATACATGATACATTAATGTCATTGAAACAATCATGAAGTTGAACAAGTTTAATTTGAAAACTAGTTTACATACATGATCATAGGCTAATTCTGCATTTGTTTTGGCCACTGCACTTTTGCTCCAGAAACACTGGATTCTGATCACATTTTGTGATATGGA
Organism: Pisaster brevispinus; assembly: GCA_023634235.1. Classification (NCBI taxonomy): domain Eukaryota; kingdom Metazoa; phylum Echinodermata; class Asteroidea; order Forcipulatida; family Asteriidae; genus Pisaster; species Pisaster brevispinus. The sequence goes on along the minus strand of JAMKCF010000002.1, from coordinate 8,535,653 downwards.
AATAGAACATCAAGATTAACACGTTCTGACGCATCATTCCTAGAACTTTCACACTTAGTGATAATTTTTGAGGAGCTCTGATCAACTGATACAATTGATTAATGTTTAGATGCATGTTTCTTACTCTTTACAGATGAATAATGACATGGAGGAGGATGCAGATGGTTATTATGCAGGGTCAGGTAAAAGGTAAATCAGCTCATCATCAGTCAAACAATATAGAGCATGCAAGGACAAAAATTATATACATGACATGTACAGTAATATTTAAATAACTGGCAAGAGCTCCCTGACCCTGCAATAACAAACAGAAACATGAATATTGTCTGGCCATACATTACAAATTTCACAGACATCAGTTAGGCCCCCTACTTATTACGATGTATATATTGTTTATACTAAATAGTGATTAGTTAGTGGGCTGGTGGCTGGCATTAGAACATAGAAAGAATTAGACTAAGATAAATAGAGATTATAATATATGTGTACAAAATGTACTCCATAATCACATTCATAATTTATAGACAAATTTAAAGACTTTATATATTTTAATTAGCACCTCTTATTTTTAAAGACTTCTGTAAAAAGGCAGCAGTGTTCCTATTTATTTGCATTATTTAATACATCGATAATAACATAGAGCAAGCTATATTCTGTTACTGTAGTGTTAGACTGTTTATGCCGACCTTGAGCTAACTGAGGACAAGACAGCGACACTTTATAGTCCTTATTTTACTCTAATAAATCATCTTTTTCCGAACGTATCTATATTCTATGTACATACACTACAGGCATACATACCGCTTATTCGAGTTCTAGACAAGTGATTATCGTACAAAGTTACATGGTTCCATTTGGCATGTTTATCATCAGTTGAAAATGTAATCCAAACGGTGTAAACGATATCATTTCATGGACACGCAAGACTAGACACACGACACTGAATGAATTTATATCGCAGCGCTTACTGCAGTAGAGAGGTGCAAGAAAGCGATGAATTGTTTAGGAATTTGCATACACACGAAGGTGGGGGTGTACATTATGTTGCGTACAAAGTAGCTCCCCCACATCCACACCGACCGACTGCGCGGCGACAGTTCCGGCTCGTAAACAATCGCGTTACTGTTGCTAAGACACCGTGCTCTTTAATGACTTACAAACTTCAAAACGTGTCTTATTTATATAAAAACGCTATTTTTAAAATAAATATGCTTTTTTTGTGTGTAAATTAATTTTGCAGTCTGCAAGTATTTTTATACACTTATAACTATTCTTTAAGATAAAATACATGTTAATGTATGTATTTGGTTTTTAAAATAGCTTGAAAAAGGATCATTTTTATTTCGCGCCTGCGCATCAAATCGATACGGCACATGGGTGAAAAGCTGCATGTGTAGTCTGTGGTGGGTATTGTGTGTGCGTGTATGGGTACGTGACATGTAGTGCTTAATACGTGGTTTTGCACGAAGGAATCTAGAGCAGGTGTGAACTAAATCATATCGATAGTTTTTACAGAAATAATTAAAACGTTTAAAATTTTACTTTCTATCTCAATCTACGTACACATGTAACTGAAATACAAGATGAGGCCGCTCACTGAAGAGGAGACCAAATTAGTTTTCGAAAAATTGTCAAAATAGTAAGTAAACCATTTATTTTAATAAAACTTAAAAATAAAAGGAGTTTTTCTTCTTGTTAATTTTATTTTGATCATGTATTAAGATAGCCCCACTTGTGTGGCCAAGGGACAGGAAACCTGAATCCTTGGCCACACGTCGTCACCCATATTTTCGTCAGCCATTGTGTCAGCCCACCGATTAAAAAATAGAGGCGCATTCCCTAAAAGAGCGGGTCGGCGGTTTAAACCACCTCATCAATGTGTTCACCTACCTCTTAGCTTGACCTGGGTGTTTTGGGTGATTTATGGTGGCCCTGAAGGGACATCGTATATCGCAAACGTGTGCGCATACGTATGCGATGTCGCGAAATTTATCGCGAATATGTGCGCACACGTATGCAATTTCGTGAAACAATTCGCGAATATGTGCGCACACGTATGCAATGTCGTGAAACAATTCGCGAATATGTGCGCACACGTATGCAATGTCGTGAAACAATTCGCGAATATGTGCGCACACGTGTGCAATGTCGTGAAACAATTCGCGAATATTGGCGCACACGTTTGCGAATTCATTTGCAATGTCGTGAATTTTATTGCATACCTTGTCGCATACTTTTGGGGTGATGTCATTTTGCGGGCAATTTGTTAGTAACCTAGGGAGTACGCAAGTGGTCCGGTCTCATCTTGTATACCAAAGATACTTCAAGGCAGGAGCTTGGGTACCAGGCAGGTACATTTTAGTGTGGCCATGCCTAGCCGGCCAGCCACATGGTGATGGTACAGCATCATATCACAAAACAAAAGGTCCATGCAAACAATCGTCGGACTATTCTCACTAAAATGAGCACCGGTACAATGGTTAGTATAATAGTTATTCACTTATTAGAAAAGCGTGAGGAACAGAGTGCGCTCGAAGGTAAATTAGTCAGACCCTATTTATATCTATTTGTACGTCTCGATCCTAGACTAGCTGCTACAACTCCCCAGTTCATTAGGAATTTTATTGAATGGTATGCGACAAGGTATGCAATAAAATTCACGACATTGCAAATGAATTCGCAAACGTGTGCGCACATATTCGCGAATTGTTTCACGACATTGCACACGTGTGCGCACATATTCGCGAATTGTTTCACGACATTGCATACGTGTGCGCACATATTCGCGAATTGTTTCACGACATTGCATACGTGTGCGCACATATTCGCGATTTATTTCGCGACATCGCATACGTATGCGCACACGTTTGCGATATGCGATGTCCCTTCAGGGCCACCATAGTGATTACATAAATAACAATTTCAAAAGATATTTCAATTCAAAATTTTGAACTTTATCCGAATTAGATTTTCGCGACATGTATTGAGCGCGGCCATTTTGGATTGATTCTAATCGTGCCAATCAATTCATGACGTCACCGGCCGGCCAGGGTGTGGGCGGAGTGGATACATAAAGCAACCATCCCAATGTGCGCATCTTCGCTCCGCCCACAACCCGGCCGGCCGGTGACGTCATGAATTGACTGGCGCGATTAGAATCAATCCAAAATGGCCGCGCTCAGTACATGTCGCGAAAATCTAATTCAGATAGAGTTGAAAATTTTGAATTGAAATATCTTTTGAAATCGTTATTTATGTACTCACCCAAAACACCCAGGTCAAGCTAAGAGGTAGGTGAACACATTGAGGTGGTTTAAACCGCCGACCCGCTCTTAGGGAATGCGCCTCTATTTTTTAATCGGTGGGCTGACGAAAATATGGGTGACGACGTGTGGCCAAGGAAGGATTCAGGTTTCCTGTCCCATGGCCACACAAGTGGGGCTAGTATTGAGAAGCCATATTTGTTACTAAACAAGGCAAGGATTGTGAAAAACGGTGAGAATTTATCGATTTTTGCAAAAAAAGTTTACAGATTGGTTTTTCTGAACCAGCGCAACGTTCAATGAGAGTACAAAGAACAAATACAGCCTAATTTTGGCAAGATCAGATGTCTAAAAAAAGCTGTAGTGTAGGCATGTATTTAGCCCACCTTGTTGGGCTGTTATGGCTAGCATGTATTGTAAATGTGTGGGGCAAAAAGTTTCAAATAGGACTTTGTATATGTCACTTTTTGTGTGAGGTTCGTGGAGACGATAGCAGAACGAACCTCATATTATGAGTCATAAGTCTAGGACCAGGAGTAAAGCATGTAAAAAGACCCCAGTACATACTTATCGCTTACTCCTTAGAACTATTCGGTTCGTTCCGCTATCGTCTCCCCGACCCTCATAGGTCATCATGTACAAAATCCTATTCAAAACTTTTTCCCCTTCACGTTTATGCACCTGGACTTCTCTTTTGAAAACGGAGCTCGCCAAAATTAGGCTCTATGTATTCATTGTTTTCACAGTGAGCTCGGGGTGGGTCCAGAAAATCCACTCCGCAAAAAAAAGGTGCAAAAAATGATAAATTCCCATCGTTATTCGGAATCGTCGCCTTCCGACAACAAAAATGGCCGCCGTCGCTTGTATCAATGGTATGCTGCGTGCAACGCAGGTTCACAATAACCAACGGTTTACGTATAAAAGATAAGCCATTGATTATTGTGGACAAGTGTTGCGCACAGAATACTATTGAATACCGGCTTAAGGCATGTCGTGGACCAGCGTTGCACGCAGCATACCAGTGATACAAGCGACGGCGGCCATTTTTGTTATCGGGAGGCGACGATTCTGAATAAACGATGGGAATTTATCATTTTTTGCACCTTTTTTTTGCGGAGTGGATTTTCTGGACCCACCCCGAGCTCACTGTGAAAACAATAAACACATAGAGCCTAATTTTGGCGAGCTACGTTTTCAAAAGAGAAGTCCAGGTGCATAAACGTGAAGGGGAAAAAGTTGTGAATAGGATTTTGTACATGATGACCTATGAGGGTCGGGGAGACGATAGCGGAACGAACTGAATAGTTCTAGGAGTACTTATCGCTAAGACTACAGTTCTCAAGGGGTTCGCCCCGGTGTGTCTCGCAGTAGCAGTAAGGATCTTCAATCATTGGTTTGAAGTTACCCAAGTTGGTGTGATATTTCCATTAGGATGCTTTGCCGACTAAATTCAGATTCAGAGTGTAGTGAGTGAGTGTGACTGCTGCAGTCCTTTGCATGCTCTAGGCTATAGTCAGAGTTACTTTTCTTTTGTGATAATCATAATCCTGTCTCATGTCCATTCTCCTGACCGTTGGGAGGATGGATTCATTTTTCAAAATGGTCAAATTGATAGTTCAACGTTTTGTGGTCTTCAGCTAGCAATAACTTCAGTTTCCTTTGTAGTACTCATCTAAAACTTTCTCAACACCCTATACATACATTCACAACACTTGTGCATATTTTTTGCTGAATGTTTTCCAATGCATCCAATATTTGTATAATATAAATGATTAACTATGCAGTCAATCATGTACATTTTGCTCGCAAATATTTATCCCTACAAATTGTAGCCTAATTATTGGAATAGTAAGTCTTAAATTAGTGTCAGTTGCAACAATTTCCTTAATGCATATAATTAAAAAACTCTTTTCATTTTGTGTTTGTAGTATTGGAGAGAATGTAAGGCTGTTGATTGATAGACCAGATGGAACATATTGCTTTAGGTTTCACAGAGAACGAGTCTACTATGTCAGGTAAGGTAGTAAAGTGATAGGAAAGACAACACATCCAAGTACATTTGTCTCTGCTTCTTTGGTTTACTTGACCCTCCTAATCCTCCCAGATCCTCCAAAATACTATTCATCAGGAGTTTTCTGATTGTGGAGGATCTAGGGCTGCACACCCAAACAACAGGTGCTTATCACTGGGCATACCAATTTTACACAGGATGTCCAAATATTTTGGTGTTGAGTTGCTAGGTTGAGATGTCAGAGCATCAAACATGGGAACCTGGGGGATTAGTTTTTTAAATGATTAGCAACCTGTGCACCAATTTGGCTGCCATGATTTCAGGATTGCTGAAGGCCCAACCAACAGGGGTTAATGTAAGGTATTCAGAAACCAAAGTCCCTTAAAGTGGCTAATGTATGCCTATTATTCTTGTTATCTTGAATGGATTTGTATGATCAAGGTTAGGCAAACATATTTTCGCCAGCATTATGATATCATGCCATGCATGTGATGAATGCACAATTTATTATTGTTTTTTTCAACTTCAACCCTGCAGTTTAAATGTGGTTTGTGCATCTTACAATACATTTGTATACAACGTTCAAAACTCAGTCAGTTTTATCAGTTCAATTGATCAGCCTACTTCAAAGAGTGGAATCATTTTTTGAATCAAGCAGAAATGTGTAAGAAGCAAGAGTTAATATGCTATGCACTCTTTTTTGTGTTCTGACTAGTCAAGACATCATGAAGCGTGCAGCCAGTGTGAGTAGAAAGCAGCTGGTCAGTCTGGGGACATGTTTTGGAAAGGTCACAAAGTCAATGAAGTTTCATCTAAACATAACAGCCCTGGATTTCCTGGCTCCATATGCAAAGGTATGTTAATCTAGAAAACAGTTTTGTTTTAGACAATAAACGATGGCCTTTTTAACCATTTAATGCCGGCTGTTTTATTTTTGATGAAAAGGGCAAAAAGAATATTATTTGACACTTGGATGTACAGGCTTTTTTGTCCTTGCAAGGAAACCCTCTTTGTTACGTACGTGTAACTCAGCTGTCTTTTTGTGTGAGAACGCAATCTCTATGGTCAAGTGATTAAAAAGCAGCATTGGTCATTAAATCAGTTTCTCTGCATCACAGATGTGTAAAGAGTCATGTTTGGAAGGAAAGTGAAGGAAAAAATTCAAATTTTAAATGTAATACTGATATAAAACCTCCCTTCTACAGATAACATAAATTTTACTGCTTACTTTCAACAAAACTATTCCTGGTGGCTCTTTGTTTGATGTGTGTTTTTTTTTTGGTTTTATTTCTAGTTTAAGGTGTGGGTGAAGCCAGGGTCAGAACAGTCATTTTTGTATGGTAATCATGTATCAAAGGCTGGCCTAGGTCGTATCACAGAGAATGCTGGACGCTATCAAGGAGTTGTTGTCTACTCAATGGCAGATATTCCACTCGTAAGTAGTTATGGTGATCATTACCCTCCTTGCCATTTTTTGAACAAAACACTTTATGAAACCTAACAATACTCACTTCAAGTTTTTCATGACAAAGTATCTCCTACATAAACCAACATTGGAAAACAATAAAAACATCAGAGAAGTTTTCATCAGACTTCATTGCTCAAACCCTGTGGGGGAAAGAAACTTCTCATGACAGGCCACACAACCTTTGACAAAATCAATGCAAAGTGACAGTGGAGCTATGAAAAGATTACTGCCCGGACATTGTTCCAAATCAAATTTTATACTTTAAATCAAAATGATTTTAGAAAATTATAGACATGTGAAAATTCAATGTTTGTTCTGAAAATTTTCAAATCATTTGGGAAAATTGGAGGTCACAGAACTTTGGTTTGAAGATTAAGACATAGATGATTACAAAAGAAATGCATACATTGTATACTCTGGTACTTGGTTTTAGCTACGTTCAGAATCCATCCCCTGGTTTGATGGATTAAGTACATGTAGTGCACAGTCACACAACCATGCTGGCAGTGGGCAAGAATACATGTATCAACAAAGGCTTTGATTACAAGTTGACACCTTCCAGTGTAAAAAGTAGCTGTTTGTAGTAATTTTTGCGAGTGAGTGATATCTTTTGGAAGTAGTGTTGGCTCTGAGAGGAGCTTTTGGTTTGTTCTTGACATTTCAAACAGTCTACTGTGCTCGTCTTCAGGAGCAGAGAAACACTTTGAAATGTCAAGAACAAACCAACCTGCAAGAATGACTAGAAGTTGTTACTTTTTACAATTATGAACACCATGCAAAACTTCAAACTTCACTTACCTTCCATATGGGTTAGAATATGTAACTTTGGTAAGTGCAGCCCTACATTTACCTACCTAGTCAATTAACAGTGACCAACTCTCAACCTGGTCATTATCAATCAATGAAGACTACTTAACAATGTAGTGATTTAACTTGTTTCTTTGACTGCAGGGTTTTGGAGCAACAGCGAAATCAACTCAGGAATGTCGCCATGCAGATCCAATGACAATAGTAGTCTTCCATCAAGCCGATATTGGACAATATCTTAGAAATGAAGATACATTACTCTGAGCTGAGGTAATCCATTATTGATGTCTAAACACAGGCTGTGTTGGACTTGGTGGGTACGGCTACTGCTGGATCACCGCTTCATCACGTGTTGAAATATTGGATGTCCTTAGCAACAGTCGAACACGTAGTCTTAGCCGTAGCAGCCAATTCAGATACAGCCTCCATCATGATATAGAACACCATCATAGAGTGAAATGCCAGAGTCTAGTTTATGAGTCAACAACAAATTATTGCTGCATTAAGAGCAGTGTTGGTGATGTGTGATAGTGTCTTCATACATGTAGGCATTATGTATGAAGGGTATCAGCCAAGAAGAACCATTTACATCATAATTATTTCCACAGTACATGAAGCTCAAGCATAGAGGAAGTTCATAATTGATTCAACCAAGGAACAGCAGTCTGTGTTTATTTTGAATGTATCCTTTATAAAAACAAATAGCCCACTATCAACCCTGTTAAAGGCAACATGGCCCAATGAAAAACACAACATTTTGTTGCTAGGCTTTTAGATTTCTACTAAATATACAGGATGGTTGGTTAGTAGTCCCAATGGTTTTACAAAGATTAGTTGCATTTCTTGATTTGTCACCGAAAGCCAAAACAAATGATTAATTTTTTCTCTGAATTAATTATGTTGACAGATGATGATGTTAAACAAAAAAGTAACATAAATACTTTCATGTATGCCACACACACTTCACAAAATACTTGTAACACGCCCATTGTTTGTACATGGCTGCTGTGACATGAGGTAATGTCTGATTTTGACAATATCTCAGTTGTATCTTTTAAGCCAGTTGTAATTAACTGTCTCTAATCTTCGCATGTTTTTCAGTTTAGTATCTCAAGTTTATAACTTCATGGACTTAAGGAAAATAGCTATCTTTTATTTAAATCAATTTGTAACCTTTCATTTGGCAATGCATCTTTAAATAAAACTAATAAATTATCTGATGTTTAGGGAATGACAGTGTGAGGACCAGGTCTTCCCAGCATTAAAATGACCAGGTTGGTTCCAGCTGCTATTAATTGATCAGCAAGTCCACAACATAGGTCATCCCACAGTCATTTCCATTCGTAAAAACCCTTTTAGAAAAACAAACAGTTCTTTATATGTTTTGATTGTACAGTTTGTATCTATGTTCAAGGGCCATGTCTTTAGGACATTAAATTTTTGCATGGTACCTAATCTACACAAGATTCAAGATTATAAAATAAGTTTGACTAAGGATTCTGAAAATGAACAATCCCGTTCATTATACGAAAGTACTTTGGTCGGTGTTCTGCATTTGGCATTAACGCCACACCGTATGAGGGATTATGTACCTACCAGCTACTCAAAACTGATGTATGCTGTCTGTGTGTTCTTACATCCACCAACGACACACAGTGCATACATTGACACCGTAATATGCTAGTTCAGGGCCAGTTATTTTCTAGTGGCACAAAGCCTGTAAAAGGGTTGAGCAATCCCCAAGTTTACTCATGGATTCATAATATGTATGTAGTAGTTTATTTTATTCATCAATTATAACTACCTATGTACTTCATCTCCAAGGAACTTGTTTTGAAACATGGTTGTAGTAAAATGATTCAATAAAGTACCTGATGGAAACTTGCTAGTCTTTCAGCCTGATTTATTTAATTGATAATTGATATTTAGATGAGGAATTTTATTGATTCCGTCACTTTCTAATTTCATTATTTTCCCAAGATGGATAGCAGAATTTAGGGGAACGAATGGATAGAATTATAGATGTACAATTGTACATATATATCTGGGAATGCTGGCCCTTTAAGTGTCAAGGCAATGTTAATACATGTACTTATTCTCAGACATCCCCCCAAAAATAAACGAAACAATTTATTGATTTTTCACACAGTTTAAACTATTTTTTATGAGCCAGAAGACACTGCTCAATCACCAGTTTGGTAAAATCAGAGGACAGAATCAAGGGCAGCTTGCATTAAATAAGAAGAGGGGGCAGTGTACTCAGTCTCAATGCAACACTACAGCAACAGTAACCACCTGGCTCGGGGGGAATTGGTCAGAAAAATAATGTGCATGTTAAAGCGTACAATTACCCCATTGCAAGGGAAACAGTTCTGTGAGAAAGCTGCATCCAGTAATAAGACTGGTTACATCATTCTGTTTTGACTATTGTGTGACAAACCATTACCGTGTTTTGCAACCAAATGTCACATTATAATTGATAAGTATCAATATTTTAATACATGTTTTCTGGGTGGTGTTTTTTTTCTAAAACAGTGTATCTAACTAAATATGTTAATAAAGCTGCGTTAACATGTTTTATAGGTCCCCTCAAATGTCTAATTTTTTCATCTGATATTTGACTTATTTCATATAATTAAGACAAGAATGTCCCTATACACTAAGAGCCCAGTTTATAGCAATTGAGCCACATACTCTATAAAGGGAACACCTTTAACACTGTAACAGACTTTTTTTTTTAAATCAAGTCGTTAAAATGAAATAGCGCCCTCACTTGAGTGACTTACATAAAATGTTGCAGGATTAGGGCTACCATCTGGGGCAATTTCATAGATCTGCTTCTAATCAGCAAAAAATACTTCTTAACAATTTGCTGGTAAGCGGATATGAGCAGGATACCAGTCACAAGCTGTACATGTGACATGGTATTTTGGCTTATAACCTTAGTCTAGTAAGCATAATTTTGCTGTACTTACCTACTTTTTATGCTCTACGAAATTGTGCCCCCATCAATTGCGCACACTTATAAAGTGGGCGGGCAAGCCGTACAGTTTTTACACATTATTTTGTTTTTCTAACAGTTTGTATGATTAGTTTTCCCACCAATTTTCCAAGATATGGCACCTCCACTACGCTCAATCGAAAATTGTAATCTTTTCACCATCTGGTCCGGTTGTGGCTTTCTTTTCTTTTTCCAATCATACCCGTATTGCCTTTTTGTCATTGTTAAGCCCCCAAAAAAGAATAAATAAATAAAATGATAACAATAAAAACAAAAAACCGCAAGGGGGTTACCGTATCCAGTTAGTATTTTAAGCGACTTCGCGTTTCTTTTCTTGTGCAGACCTAACAAGATACTCGTTTACTTGCTTGTTTTCCTTTAATTTTGTACCGTCATTTTCCCCCGTCGTTTGTGTTTCTATTTTCTCTTTTTTTTCTCATATCACAGTGTTTAAATCAACAATGCCAAAAAAATGTTTTTGTTTAAATATTTTTGTATTTATATAATTTTTAGAAGCAACTTGCTAGGGGAGTCACCAGACTAAAATATCGGTTTATCTGTCCGGACGTTCATGTCTTTATGACGTAGTTTTTACTGGTAGTATCGCTAAGTTGTTATGAGTTTGCATCAAATAAAAATAAAGGAAGAATTTAATGGGGCGGAAACAAAATAATATTCCCGCTATTCCAACATATCCAGCGGATCTAGGACTGAGCAGGCTTACTGTGGTAATTGAAGGGTGTGTTGCCAGTCAACAAACTTCTTTGGGGATTAAAAACAGTTCATCATCTGATTTGTTTCTCTTTCTATTGCATTATCGTCATTTACATATAAGAGAACAGAACTTAAGAGGAAAAAACCACTGTTCACAATACTGTTGCCCTAGAGAGATTACAGAAAATGGCAAGAGTTCACCAAAACAGCATTTTTCACCTATAAAAGTATTGTTTACAAATACAAACAAATGAAACAGATGAGCGTTGACGTGGGTTTGGAGTTGTTAATTGAACAACAACAACAGCAGCAGCAGCAGCAGCATGCAGCCGCAACAACAACAACAACCGCAACAACAACAACAACAACCGCACCACCACCACCACCACCAACAACAACAGCAGCAGCAGCAGCAGCAACAGCAACAGCAGCAGCAAACAAACAAACACCCCAACAAACACCCCCAATAAACCAACAAACAAAAACCAAACAAAAACCAAACGAACAAACAAACAATCAAAAACCAAACAAACAAACAAGCAAACACCCCAACAAACCAACACCCCATCACCCCCAACAGCCCCTCAAACAAACAAACAAACATGCATCGGCGTAACCAGACATTTCCCCCATTTCCCTACACTTTTCATCTAGAGGTGTTCCATATGTTTTGGTGTAGTCCTAGAAATATAAAAAGGAGCTCCGTGTTTTGAGCTAGTCGATCACTCCTCTCATCATGCGCGCAACCATTGGAACTTATTATGGATCCAGGCCGTGAAGACGCGCGGGGGATGGGATGGGATGGGATGGGTGGTTACGTCTCAGTGCATAACATGCAGGCAGCTAGCTCCAAGCAGGCTAAATCGTATACACAAACACCCATGGTCTAAACATAGAGAAAGGACCACGGACTCTATGGTACAAACATACACGGTGGCAGCCGTACGTACGTACGTACAAGTACGTGACTGCATCAACACACGTCACACATACACACAGCTAAACTGTACACCACTATGGCATGGCCGGCGGCTGGGGGAGATCGTCAGAATATTCCCGTAATGTTCCCATTGTATTAACGCAAAACTGTTGTTTAAGTTACACCTGAGGAATTTCCATCGTCTGGAGATTAGCTGTGGTATTGAAGTTGGCTTTACCCCAATAGTTAGAACCAATGTCATTCAAGAAGGGGAGTGGTGACGAGGGAGCAAATGGTGGTCTCTCCAATGCAGCCATAAGCATGGACAACTACGGGGCTACGGACGAGACCAACACGCTGACTAGCGAGTATTTGGTGAGAATACAACCAGGCTTCAGATGTTCAAATGCAACTTTACTTGGTGTCTCCTTTCAAACCTTTGGCCTATTCAACTAGTTACTAATTTGCTACTTCTATGTCGAGTTGCCGTGATAATATTTGTCAAATTTCTTTTCTCAACAACAAACCAAATGGCATGCTGTCACAGTCAGTGTCGTCAGCAGTGTCACTGTCACTTGTCAGTGTCAGTGTCGGGTCAAATCATGGCCATGTACATGTACATAATGTAGGCCTAAACTAGCTACAGTAGGAAGAATGTTATTGTTTGCTGTTCTTTTCGGTTCCTATTTAAGTTTATATTCTTGTTGCAAAACCTTAATATTCTTTATTGCTTATAAAATTGTTCCCTTTTTTATCAGTTTCCGGGGAAGAGAGAAATTAAGTTTATAAAAGTAAGGCACTAAGGGAATGTTTCACTGCATTGTGCATTTCAAACTTTTATTCCAGTTCATATCAATTAAATATATTAAGGACTACAATTATTTCTTGAAAAGCAAGAGAAGAGGAATTTCAGACTTTCATCTGAACTCAGACCCCTTTTCTGCTTCGGAAACCAAATAAACTGTAGACCCAGTAACTGGGGTGCTGTACTCCTTTAAAATTGTTTTTACATCTGCGGTCATACTAGCTAGTACGACTGAAGATGTCAAAAACAATTTAAACACAGCACCCCAGTTACTGGGTCTAAATTAACGGTTATTTTCTTCAAATACGCTTAAAGAAATTATAATACTAAAAACACCTTTGATCAATTTCTCTTGTTAATGTTACCAAGATTCAATAAGTAGAACAACCATCATTTCAACACATCTCCTAAAATGTGAAAGCTCATCATGGCCAACTTTTAAAAAATTTACTGGGTGAAAGTACAATCTGACAATTTTCTGTAAAAACAAGCTCTTTGATAAATGGCAAGGTGTGCAGTGGCATAGATGGGTTCTTACAGTCAGCGCAGTACACTGTAAAGAACCATTGTTGTCAGTCGGGTACACAACTGTAGACTGCAGTGGGTGGGGCTGGGGTTGTATTTAAGCTTTGAATAAAAGCCTTTTTTGACTAGATGGCAGTTCATTGAGTCTGTTTGGCTCTGCTAGTGATGGGTGTTTTTACTGAATGAGCATCCATAATGGCGCACATGAGAAGTACTCAAAGAAATAGTGATCTGCACACACCTCACTACACATTCTGATTTCTATTTGCTATGAAACAGTCTCCGCTGTCCTGTACAATGGTAACTCCCTATGATTAACCAATCATTATTCATGTTACACCAATGGAAAGAGAAAATTCAGCTTCAAGAAGGCATTTGATCCACAAATCTGGGCTGCACAGTACAGTACACAGGCTACTGTAATTCAAGTTGCATGAATTATGAAAATTACTGCATCTTGGCTTAAGAAGGAAAGTTACATGTAACTTGTTTTTATAAACAAGGCAACTTGTTCCCCAATGAAAAATAACTTGCAACAGTTATGGATTAAAAGAGATTGTTACATATTTCTTTTTAAAAGTGCATGATCCATAGATTTGTTTTGTAGAGAACTCAAGATAATTCTGATTTTTTTGAGAATTTTTGCATAGCCTTTAAAACTAAATTTGCAGGTACGGTGGCTCTGAAAACATCAGACAATGCAAATGAGTGCTATGTTCCGTGTTGATGGAGTCCGTTCTGCATGTAAACATTCACAATACCAACCTACATGTAAGGCCCCTGTATTCTGTAGTCCATTAACAGAACATTACCGGTAGTTTAATCAATTACAAGAATGAAATCTTGCTTTTTTTAATAACATCTATTACACCTTGTATTGTACTCACCAATTTGCATAATTAAAAACATTATTTACACTGATCCTATGCATTGGTAGACTGTTTAAATGTCTCTTAAAAACAACCTTTTTGGTTTGTTCGTTGGATGGCTACAGACATACAAGTGGTTTGTGATGATCTTAAATAGTGGCCACCTTGCCACTACATGTATACAGTTTGTTGAATTATTCTTTCTCTCTGAGACTCTAGTGAAAAGGCACAGGAAGAAATGAGACAAATGTGACCATTTACCAGGTGCTTCAATGTTACCAAACTTTCAATCTAGAGTCTATGTGAGAAACATGATAACAAATTATTAATAGTGTTTTAGATAGGGATATATAAAATTGGTTTATTTATTATTTCAATTAAAAATTCATTAGAAAATTACAACAAACTTAAACAATACAAAGCAATTAAGGAAATAGACTTTAAAATGCACTAGACTGAATACACTTGTCAAAAAAGGGAGAAAGTGACATCAAGAGTGATCAAAGGGAAAGACAGGACAAGAAGGGACTTCAGTAAAAAGCTAAAAAGCCATGACAATTAAAAAGCCATTCTTGATGTTTTGGCATCAATTTGTTGCCATGAATTGCCAAAGAAGAGTTGAGACAAATGTGACAAATCATTTCAGATTAATAAATGACTGTAGTGTCAGATGCAAATGTTAGCCAGGGGGTTAAATTTTGGGAAAAGGTTGTCCACATTTTGAAAGCAGATATTCACATTTTTGGAAAGAGGGTGTTCAAATTTGGAAGAGGGTGTTTGAATTTAGAAAACCATATTGGCAGAATGAGATCAAAGTAGTGCACTTCCACCAGCTATAGTATTGACCTTCATTTCCTTCTTATTTGTAGATACTTCATAATATGTACACTATGTAGTTTTAGAATAGAACACTGCAATAAAGAAACACTGCACAAAACACACATGAAACGGTAGACAAATGTTCTACTGTCAAAGCAGAGGAATTAAAATTATTTGAAATCCTCAAATTTTATTAGGCCTATCATTTGCAAAAAAACACCCCAATATGATCACCTACACCAAAAATACCCTCAATACATTTATTATTACAATATTATCGAAAGAACAATGTACATGTTGTTCAAGTACACTGGTACATGTACATTGTCATTATTAATATTATGAAACGAATTGCTGATACATGATGGTATTGAATAATTTCAAGAAAATACATGTACATGTACCTGTGCATTTAACATTGTTTAACCCCAGTGTGATCAAGTTAATCTAACATGCTGCTTGAGTGATCTAACCAATTTTGCAGGTATGTACATTACTTGAGTTGTAACTCATGATAATTAAGTTTATGCCATACATCAATCAATGAATGCTGGGTTGTCAATAAAAATTACTGCAATAGTGCATTGCTTAGTAAGTAGTCTGTAGGCATTACAACGTGTACATGTACTGTCTCTGTGCACTGTTGTCAGTAGTGTACAAATCAATAAAAAAGGTTGATCATTGCATGGAGTCTATTGATCTGCACTGCAGTGGTCTGAGGGACAGTAAGCCCATCATATCAGCCTGTAAACAGGGTCATTAGATGTACATGTAGGCCTTTCAAATTTGCATTGTATCACAAATTGCCTTAGTGCTTGACATGCATTTAAACAAACACACACACACACACACACACACATGCTGTACAAGTTTACTATTTTTTATTATAGTTTAATATGCAAATTGAATGAACATGTTGGGTTTTCAAATTCAAAGTTTTTGTACATGTACAGCATCTAAACTATGGCAAATGTACTATGTGTAGTTTGGTGTAATGTATACGATGTGCAAGATATGTAGATTGTGATGCATGCATACTGGTAATTAGGATGTAGCTAAATTCCAGAAGGTACAGTGTAACGCTGGAGAGAGATGATGGCACCTTACGGTAACACCAGACACAGTGATAGTGACCCCCAGGGCAATACCAGAGAGGATGATGGCATTTTAGGGAAACACCAGAGAGGATGGTAACACCTTAGGGTAACACCAGAGTGTGATAAAAGCACCTTAGTGTAACACCAGAGTGTGATGAAAGCACCTTAGGGTAACACCAGAGCATGATGAAAGCACCTTAGGGTAACACCAGAGGGTGATAAAAGCACCTTAGGGTAACACCAGAGTGTGATGAAAGCACCTTAAACACCAGAGCATGATGAAAGCACCTTAGGGTAACACCAGAGGGTGATAAAAGCACCTTAGGGTAACACCAGAGTGTGATGAAAGCACCTTAGGGTAACACCAGAGAGGGATGAAAGCACCTTAGGGCAACACCAGACAGGGATGAAAGCACCTTAGGGCAACACCAGAGGAGGATGAAAACACTTTGCCATGTTGCCCAAAATTCACATTACACAATACACAGGGACATTGACTCCGAAAATGGCGCAACCATGACTTTTGTGATGATGATGCAGGTGAATTGTCAACAAAAAATATACAACAGTGTACACTTCTTGGAGCGATTCAAATGGATGTTTAATGTACTTCAAGCAAACTCAGATGAAGTTTCCTTTCTTCTGATGATGGACCTTAGTCCACAATGTGGAGTCCACTGGTTCTTTTCAGAACCACATACTCAATAGAGAGATTTAACTACATGATGTCACTGCAAAATTCTTCCAT
The DNA here is from genome assembly GCA_023634235.1 of Pisaster brevispinus. Classification (NCBI taxonomy): domain Eukaryota; kingdom Metazoa; phylum Echinodermata; class Asteroidea; order Forcipulatida; family Asteriidae; genus Pisaster; species Pisaster brevispinus. The sequence continues at coordinate 8,518,607 of JAMKCF010000002.1, read as the reverse complement.
TAAACTTTAATCCTTGGTTCTGATTGGTCTATCCATGGCAACAAAAGTGTGACACATGTTTTCACCTATATTGCACAGTCCCTATCAAACCCTGTTTCAAGGCCCTGTTTTGACTCTGTATATTATTAAGTCAAGTTTGCTCAAAGATACATTCTTTATCACAAATTGTAGACAACTGATGTTAAGTTTGATCTCTGATTTAACTAGGATGAAGATGAAGAAGGTGTTCCCATAGAATTTGGTCCTCGTCTCATCAATGATGACCCAGGCACATACTTCAATGATGGAAGAAGAAAGATTGGTGAGATTTATCAATTAGTGGCAAACAATACAAAGTTACATGGATGGGCACAAAAAGGGTGCTGTGCATTCATTTGCGATCATATTTTGGGTACACTCCATTTTTAAAAGAAGTGATTTGTTTGAAAAAAAGAAAGAAGAAAACCATTTATACCTTTGAAATGCTCTCTGTATCAGCACTGAAAACATAACAGTATATGTTTTAAAAAAAATTTATGTTAAGAGTGGTTAGTTATATAACAAAATCGTACAAAATATTATCGGACATTTTTCATTGATTTGTTGCCTCGGTTAATGGATGTGAATGTCTCAAGTTGGGAAATCCACTAAAAGACGCCTCCCCAATAATGGGTAAAAATGTCATTTGAAGAATCCAACACTTTTCCACAAAAATAGCAACAAGTAACATAAACTAGTTGTATTCAAACTTACCCTGCAGTGTCTGCCAAGTAGTACCAATCAGGTGTTAACTTACCCTGCAGTGTCTGCCAAGTAGTACCAATCAGGTGTTAACTTACCCTGCAGTGTCTGCCAAGTAGTACCAATCAGGTGTTAACTTACCCTGTAGTGTCTACCAAGTAGTACCAATCAGGTGTTAACTTACCCTGCAGTGTCTACCAAGTAGTACCAATCAGGTGTTAACTTACCCTGCAGTGTCTACCAAGTAGTACCAATCAGGTGTTAACTTACCCTGCAGTGTCTACCAAGTAGTACCAATCAGGTGTTAACTTTTGATGTAAAACAAACGGCAGGAAACAATTTGTATTGTCTATAGAATCAAGAGCCGATCTGAAACAGTGTTCCTTGCCTGGGCGCCATTTGTTAATAACGTTACTATCATTATTAACCTATTTTGTTTTGAATATACTAGGCTACTGGAAAGCAAATTGATCATTTGTTTTGTATGTTAAGAATATGAAATAAATTGTATCCACTTCAACTTATGTATTTGTAGCAACCGGTATTTAGGTACCATGTTGTTTTGATGTACAGTTGCTCAGATTTGTAGAGCTGAACAGCATGCTGGGATTGGTCTTGTTCTATTTATAGATTTTGTGATAGTCTATGAAGAAGAGAAACTCTCTGAGAAACAACAGCAGAAGAAAGAGAGAGAAGAACGAGAAAGAGTTGAGAAAAATTTACCACCAGAAGAGGATGATGATGCTCAGCATCGTGAATGGCGTAAAAAATACATCAGTAACCTGCTAAGGTAAACACTGTAATACTTGCATCAAATACACAGTACCCGTGTTTGATGGCATGGTTTACCTAAGAATTTAGGTGTATTGTAAAGCACGCATTTCTATGAGCTGTAAACGCAAAGTTCTGCGGTAATTAGTGCCATGAAATTTGGCCCTGGTAAACACTAACCAGCTACATACATGTACATACATGTACATGAAAGGGACCACAACATTTTCAAGGTTGTACAGAGAGTCCTTTGTAATACAAGTAGTATGCATGGTAGGACATTCTTGTGCCACATCCATGAATATGCTATGGGAATGTTTGTCAAAGGTCACAACTGTTGCTTCGCACACGTCTCATAGTTTTTATAGGCAGGAAATGATTGGGCTATGAGGCTAACAGTCTTGAATTTTTGAAGGCTTTTGCGAGCACACTACCAGCCACGTCGCAATCAGGCCCATGCAGCTAGCAGGATGTGGCATGGTTTGCAATACATGCTGCAGAAAAAAAGTTCCATGTGGAAAAAATCTATTTGAAATCAAGGTGGGGCCGACTTTTTATCGCTGTGGATTTATTTGGTGTTGCAAATGCCTTTTGTCTTTTTGCACAGGAAAAATGTGTGATACAATTTTTGTGGACTGGTATAAAAATAAAGTCAACATTTTATTCACCTTACAGTCTCCTAGTTGTTCCAAGTGACAAAAACACTTAAGTAGCATGAAACAAAGGCCCAGCGTTTTTAGGTAGTAATTCGTCAAGGTTATTTTTTGTTACATACATTCAACATCACATAAGTTACCTACCAAGGTACAGGTACATGTTAGTAGCCAGGGTAGCATGCCATAAACACTTGATGTTATCAGAAACCTGTTATGTTACATAAACTCTCTGTCAAAAATCAGCATCTGGCTTCAACTGAGAGCCTCTTACTCAGCCTTCAACACATATGGACTTATGGAGCTGTCTGAATATTGTATTAAACCCTTACACTGACATCACATGTAGCTTGTGTAGTCTGCCCTCCGTCTGCCATTTTGGGATTCAAAAAGATTGTAAAGATGTGTTGTGCTGCTAACTGCGCTTGTGTCACCTAAAATGCGCTCTGCACAGCAACACATCGGGAAACTGACTCCCAGAAGGGCACTTCCAATATTTGTGTATTACAGATTAGGAGAGACATTTGTCTCAAAGTAATTTTTATATGCACTGAATACAATGTTTGGTTTTTATCAGAGCTGGTTTGGAGATAGAAGAGGATGTGGCTGAGGGTGATAAGAAGACTATTACATATTACAAATTACACGCGCCGTGGACTGTATTGGCATTCTATGCTGAAGAACTCAATTTCAGGGCCCCATTACAGGTAAGCAAATAGTTAGGATTTTAACCAGGGTTTGCTCTTAACTTGTTCAGTGACTAGTCAGCAGAAGCAGGTAGCTCATCCTCTCACTAGTGTACAAAATGTGTTTAAACCCTGCATTTGACCAGCAAGCTACCGTAAAGGGAGAATGTTGATTTATATCTCCCCTTCATGTGTGATCTATTTCACAGTGTTGCTTTCTGTAAAAGGATCACCACTTTGCCACTTTGCCAATATTGTGAAATATTTTATTCTTACAGAGTATATAAAAGTATAGCCGACAGGAGTTACATTTCGTATTGCAGTTAAGCAAAAAATCGTGTGTTACGCAGTTATTTTTATAGATGTTAAATTTGCATCAAAGATAAAGATTATTATTTGTATTTACCAATGCACTGATGTGTGTTAAGCATGGTATACTTTCTACAGTACTTTCCTGTGAAAAAAACCCATCTACAGACAAGCATATTACTCGGGTGGGATTCAAACCCACGACCTTTGCCATTCTAGAGCAGATGTCTTACCATTAGACCTCCAAGCTTGCTAGGTGTCTAATGAGTAGCACAACAGCTTGAATGACTGAGGCCCAATAAACCATCAATGGAACGCAAGGGTCCAACTCCGAACAGACGACAGTAAAAAAAGAAAAAAGAAAGGCGTTCGAGCAAGTTATCGTTTACAGGCGCCATTTATTTTATGTTGTTGTTGTCACGACAGCAGCATAGGTAAAAAAAGCACGAAGTACGCATGTGCAATGTGATGAACCGGAACCAGTAGTCGGAAAGGGTCAACGATGCATGACCTAGTAATCAACCTCTTGGGTCAGTTTAGTCCGCCGGACAGAAGAAACTTATCGTGTGAACACAAGCACAGTTTGAATTAAGTCATTTTTATCTTGTGGACACCCGCGGTGCTCGGATTAAGGGTTAGTTTGAACTCCTCGTCTGAACGTACCCAAAGCAGCGCCATACAACGAACTGCAGGTCTTCCATGTATTTGAACACCTGTACCTGTTAATTAAGTTCTTGATATAGCTTCCTTCATGCTGTATAACTCATTACAGTAATGACATTGTTCATTGAAGTTAAGAGTACCCTTGGGATTATTACACAGTCTAAGAGACATAAATTGACAATAAATCTTCAGACTTATAACTCATGCTATTTACCCCTTGCAATTGCATGACACAGAACGCACCCCTGCATAATGCGTGTCTACCATTTCCCCCAATTTGGGAGTCAATTTTTTGGCATAATTTTTTACTCTCAAAACGGCAGGATCGCTGCTGCGTGTAAGTGCACTGCTCATGGGAGTACATGTAGGTCAGTATGGACACCTGGACAGCAATGTCAAATGGATCCTGTATCCAGTAAACTTACTTACAGGTTGCCAATTTGTTGGATTTCAACTCTTTTGTTCTGTACACAGGACATGTTGTTGTTTTCAATCTGTTTAGTTGACCAAGCAGATTTGATGTTCCATTTAGTTTGCATAAAGTGAGACAGTCTTTACTGGCAGTTATAAAAACATTGGTGTAGGAGTTTGAGGGCATCACTTTCCAATCTTGACTCATCATCAGTGTTCAGGTGTTTGTAACATTTAAACTACCTGTGGATTGTGTAGGCACAGATAAAACACATTGAAATTAGACAAAAATGAACAATTAACAACAGCATGATTGAAAGTTTACATGTAAATAAGGCTTTGCACGTTAAAAAGTTTCTAAAAGTATTTTGTTCAACTGAAGCCGAAATAAAGTATCCACAAGTTGTATAATTCTGTTTGCATATGTCCATGTATACCACCGGGCAAGGATTCTAGCCCTACCGCCTACCTGTATTAGAGCACATGAATTACTCGTAGTCAACCTTTTTGGATGCTTCATTTCACATCAATTGGGCACAATATGCTGCTTCAGAATCCCTACAGAGCTACATGTACAATGTACAGACAGAAGAAGCAGTGAACCAGCAATTTATAACACACTTCCTATTTATTGCTATGTAAAGATTTAGAGGCCTTCAGCTCCAGGTACATTGTGTACATGCTCTTTCTATTTCTACCTCCATGTGTATACCATGGAGGTAGAATTTCTACCTCCATGTGTATACATAGTCCAGAAACTCTTTGCCCTGAATAGATTTAGTCTCAGCATAGAGGACAGAGCTCTGTCCTTGCCCTATGGTCCTAGTAATTGTACTACGTGTATAAAGGGAGGGGGGAATTCAGCAAGATTAATCAAGGTGATATTCATGTCTACAAATTCAATTGACATGGTTTATTATGACTATATTACATCTTCCTTCCTCCATGGTTACATACTTGTACAATGCTTGTACATGTACATGTAGAACAAAAAGGATGTCCCTAAAACCTGATGTGATGTGAACAAATGACATTAAAACTGATTGAATAAACAAATATTAGCTATTATTATGTATTTTGTTGATTCTAATGACTTTTGTGTTGTTTTGTTCAATATGTGATGACAAATAAACGCTGCTGTGTTCGAATTGATGGTTTCTGTAGTAACTACAGCTGGAACTCTTCATTTGGGCTAGCCCTAAGATCTCAACTGTTTGTCTTCTAGAGAGTAGAGGGATAAGAATAACTTATTGATAATGATGTATATTTATACCCTGGTTTTTATTCCCTGACATCAGCTTAATACAGGACTAGCAGCCGATGTACCAGGAGAAGATGTAAGATTGAATGATGCCATGGGATATCTGGTTAACTTTTCCCTCTTTATTTTAGACTGAATAATGCCCTGGGCTGTCTGGTTAACTGTAACTCCTTTAATTCTAGCAAACTGATTCTTGAAGGATTTTCAGCTGGGGCAACTTTTGGAGGAGTGTGGTTGCGGGTCATTCTTGATGTTTTTCTTGTCACCCTCTCCAATTACATTTCCTTTTTATTTGTATGTGCCTCATGCTACACAGTTTTGGTTGTAGAGTTAGTTCCTGATAATGTTTTACAAAGAAGTCGTTCCTCTGGTCCCATCACCCTCCTTCCAGGCCTGTAACCTCACCAAATACAAAGTGAAAATAATAATAATAATGCTCCACCAAATTCAAAGCAAGAAAAATAATAAAAAACACACTAAGCAAAAAGTTTGTTCAGTATAACCAATATTATAGCGCAAAAATGGTGCACCGAATGGCTTGAATTGGGCCCTCAGAGTTCCCCTGCGCCACTGCGTGACGGCAGTGCTAACATGCCAAAGTATATTTTCTTTCATTTTCGCCCCCCAAAATAAATAAATAAATAAAAATAGTGAAAATAATAATAATAAAATAGAATAAAAAATAAATAAATAAATAAAATAAAATAGAATTCCTTGTTACAGGCCTGCACCTTTCCCTCTCATTAAGGTCCCTTCCCTTACTCCTCTCCCTTCCTCAGCCTCTTGTACTGAAAGTGTCCATTATTTGTTTTATTCTTTTCTTTGTCTGTGTCTGTCCAGTGTTACCTTTTTTCCTTTTCAGGTGCAGTGGGTGGAGACAATGTGAATTGATTCAAGATCACTGTACAATGTACATGAATCCCTTGATGCAGTCAAACTGTGTATGTGCATTCCATCACATTACATTCCAAACTACATGGTCCATAGTTCACACCACATTATGTTGTAGAATATCACCTAATGCACACAAGTCATATGTGACACTGCAAAATTGATGCATGATTTCTACAAGTTAATGCTGTGTGGGTGTATGCTAATATAGTGAAGCTAATATTCCTAAAGGATAACTATAAATTGCTCACTTACGAGTCTACAGTCAAACATGTCAAGCCTGAATGCATGATTAAATATGCATGCTTCTTGTTTGTCTATTTCTACCTCCATGGCTTATCTAACAATAAGTATTGCATGGTTTCCGTTAAAGTTCAGCACTTTAAATTTTAAATGACATAGAAGCTTGTTTCAGTATTGAAGCGTAAGATACTCTTGCAGTATTGGATTCAAGCCCAGTTTCACTCGAAAGGGTGAAGCGATTTTTCCTGACACAAACAATCGGTACACCCTGTTTTCCAATTGTGAAGCAAGAAATTTGCAGGCTAGGCATGTGTAAACATTGTAAAGGGGCCAATACACATAACATGTGAATCTGCATTACAACTGTACATAATCTGCTGATTTAGGATAAATAATGCTCAATGATAAGACATTCAAACAATCAAATGCATTCCAATGCTAGTATTATGTACATTAACATACCCATGTTGTGGGTACGCTATACACTTCACTTACATCACACACATTGTACAAAGACTGTTGTGAACCATTGTGTACCCATACAAACATAGAAAAAGGGTAGACAGTTGCAATACGCAAAATGGCAAAAACATATTGCCTTATTGTTGTCATGTCCAGAATATATTTTAACTCAATTGACTGTGTACCCTTTTTTTTTTAATGACATGAATAATGTGGTGTTTGTGGTTGGTACGTTTCTTGCAATATCAAATGAAGCCTGAGTGCTGAACATTGAATAAGATGCAGGGGTCATGTAGACTGATCTAGAGAAGCATTACATTACACAAACAGTATAGAATGACAACAATATTGATTTCATTGCTATTGTGGCAGTATGAGTGATGAGTTGATTGTAATGAGTTTAGGATTCAATTTCTTCTTCCTATTGACTCCTTGCACTAATGTCACAGCCGGATACTGTCTGGTAGGCTTGCCATTTTGGGAATCAAATTTCACGTCAAAATGATGGTAAGCTAAAGCATGTAAACACCATGTCCCCTAAAATGGGCTCTAATTATACTTTCATTCATATGTTGACTCCAAAAATGGCACAACCAACAGAATGTGTCTGAGCTTTCACTATGTACAACAAGCTTAATCTACATACACATGTGTACACACAATGTATTTCATCTGCTTGCCAATGAACTACTACACACATGTACACTTCTAGAACATGATGTTGCTTAATAGAGCTGTCCATCATGTCCATTGCTCTATGCTACTAGCCAACTGCTGCTGTGAAAAATACATGTGTCAAAGGCACCTTGGCCTAATAAAACATAATATAACCTAAGCAATCCAAATTATTCAAGGCATTCAATATTAAACCTGCTTGTCTGATGAATATAAATTAACGGAATCACTCAAGAACTAGGGCACTTGGTGTAAACTATTTTCATTTGGGGGTTTGACATAGAATGTGATGTTATTTATACTCTGCATTATGACGGTTTATTCTTATTGATGCATGTGATGTGACGTTGGCAAATGACAGTAAAACTGACTGCAACAACAATATTCCAAGTTTATCATATTGAACAAGTTTAATGCAGTTCATCCCAAGGCATGTAATTTATGCAAATGGTAAATGCCAAATAAAGCATTGTGTGTTATGCCTGTTGAACCCAAATTACATCATGTAATGTGGATGATGCAAGTGTTGTTTTACATGTAGATGCTACTTGTGGTGCATATGGCCTTGAGTGTTCATGTAATTTGAGCAGCAACTGCTAGCTGTACCAACCTGCAACCGCGCTTCTTCCACAAACTATGTACATGTGCACAGAGTTCTACAATATTGTTAATTGAGCTTACATTGTCTCAGTAAGCTACATTTGCTGGTGTGTTGTATTTTAATACTCTCATGTCTTCAATTACAGGCTCATACGAATCCAAGCTCCAACTGGTCTGCTCGCATGCTAAGAAAACTAAGAATACCCAATATCATGAGCAACACTGTTCCAAACAAGCCTCTGGACTTCTTCACATGTTCCTTCAAGAGATCCAAGATCAAAAAGTATGTAAACAACTCAAACATGTTGAGCCTAGGCTAACCACTATTTGACAGGAAGTACAGTAAAGGGGACCACTTTGCATTCATCACTTTGGCAATATCTGACACTACATTGTACATGTGAATGGACATCCAAGCTTGCACTGAAAATAGTTTCATGTATACAAAAAGAAACTAAATCACCATCAAAAATTCCATCAAAGATGTACAGAAAGAATTGACAATTCTAATCAACTCCAATTATCTTCAGTATAAGCCTGCACGCCCTTTCCATGTTCAAACACTTTGGGGGGGGGGGTTCAGGCACTTGGAAACAAGTTACAACCATTGGGATAAAATGCTAATGTGACGGTAAGAAAAGCTTGCACTGAAAATAGTTTCATGTATACAAAAAGAAACTAAATCACCATCAAAAATTCCATCAAAGATGTACAGAAAGAATTGACAATTCTAATCAACTCCAATTAAATTCAGTATAAGCCTGCACGCCCTTTCCATGTTCAAACACTTTTTTTGGGGGGGGGGTTCAGGCACTTGGAAACAAGTTACAACCATTGGGATAAAATGCTAATGTGACGGTAAGAAAAGTGGTACACTTTATTGTGCTTCCTGTCACTTGCTACTTGAAACATCAACATTTAGTATGAGAATAATAAAAGTAATAATAGTTAAGTATTCTTTGAGCACCAAGTAAAACAAACTCTTAAATAGAGATTTTGGAATCCTGATGAGGCAGTGTCCTGATGATGACTAGAGGACACTAGTGGAAATCCAACCAGCACCTTCCACAGCCACCATCTCTCTTTAAGGGATTTTTACATCAAAAATCATTTTTACATTAAAAATAAACTCTTGCAAATGAGGACTATTGATTGAAAGAATTTGTGGACTTAAGGGAAATGCCTGTACATTATGTGAGCTTGGTATGTTGGTCTAGATAGCAGTGTTTTCTGATGAGTTTTTGATGGTGTTATTTGATAGGTTTCTTGGCAGTGACAATAAAGCCACATTCTTCAGCAATACGGACCGTACTCGTGTTGTGAATGAGATCCTACAGTCTAGTACATATGGCAAACGCCGCCGTGCAGAGATTGGAATTGATAGACTACTAGAGGAGGACATCTTCCAGGCTGCTTACCCTCTTCATGATGTAAGCTTAACACTGTATCATTATGTACTCACTTTATTTATTTAAATATGCCTTAGAAACTCACTCAGAAAGTTCACAAAAAGTGTACAATAGGGGTCAAAAATACATGTAAACAATTATCTGATTATCTTGTTAGACATTTGTGTCTGTTTAAGCGTACATGTATTTTCATTTTGCAAATGACTATTCATGTTGTTATGGGGGGGGGGGTTCACTGGAAGTTTAAAAAGCACCATGTAAAAGAGCAAACGATTTTGATCTAAGAGAAAAAGGTAACACCACAAACCCTTCTATACACTTGTAACACAGACTGCCACAAAGTACCATACCTTCCAGGCTAGCATTGGGTGCATGGGTTTCTGCTGCTTGTACACACAACCTTATGGATCGGGTTTGTGGGGTCCTGCCATTGTTGTTCTTTTATTCCCTTTTCTAAAGAATTCTCTTGTGGGGTCCTCCCGTAAGCCCAGCTGACACTGGTACCACAGACTGTCACAAAGTACCGTACCTTCCAGGCTAGCATTGGATGTATGGGTTTCTGCTGTTTGTACAGCTGATGCAGGAAACCCCATGGTTTGTGTACTGTGGGCTTGGTCTCCACAGTCTCACGTGGAATTCTGTGGCACAAGAGAGTTGGGCGTGAGAGTATACCAGTAGTTATAAGGGTTTTAAGCTGTTTTACTTAATTGTTTGAATATACTGTAGGCCTATGTACTGTGTGTTGTGATGTTTCTGCTTAATGTACAGTTAACAGTGTTGGTTTTATTTTAATATACTGTAGGCCTATGTACTGTGTGTTGTGATGTTTCTGCTTAATGTACAGTTAACAGCGTTGGTTTTATTTTAATATACTGTAGTCCTATGTACTGTGTGTTGTGATGTTTCTGCTTAATGTACAGTTAACAGCGTTGGTTTTATTTTAAATTTGAACTCCAATTAATCCTTGGTTGAGGAAGGCTATTTGCTTATTGAATCAATGATGCATGAAAACAACAAAATAAACATATGTATTAGTCAACGCAACAGGCAATGGAACTTATGGTACACGCTTTTACATATGGCCCATTTGATTGATTGATTGATTGATTGATTGATTGATTAATTGATAGCTTACTCAAACCTGTATCTGATTGCTACATTGATAAGTAATATTATGTGGGTTATGCATGTAATGTTAATAATATGTTGGTATTAGTTAAATGCATGCAGAAAGGCATTTGATAACAGACTGAAACTATGGTACAGTTGATACAAATCATTTGATGCATCAGTGACCATCAATTACATAAACATATGGTTAGCATGAGATGTTGGTAACAGCTGGTTGCATCTTTCATTAGTATTGCATGAGAATACCTTACCACTGCATAATTAATGATACACTGTACACTGTACACTTTACACTGTACACTGTACACTGTACAGCATCAATAAAGTGGTGTCATCAATTGTACTTGTACAGTAGTACATGTATGAGTGGTCCAAATATGTGGATGTTCACCACCAATGCTGTTCAGTGTTCAGAACCGATACAGTTCTTGATTTTTTGTCAATGGTTCTAATTTTGATGGTTCTAATTCAAACCTTAACTTGCATACACATATTCTTGTTTTATATGTAGCTAGATCAAGGCACTTTACAACATTATTATCCCTGTTGATCATGCATGCTTTTAGACCATTCCTCAAACTTTCTAAACACCCTTGGGAGCATATGACCCATTTATACATCTGGGTTAAGAGAAGCAATGGTTTAAAGTGCCTTTCTCAAGGACATACAGTACATGTAAGTGTCATGACCGGAAATTGAACCCACACTCTGATAATTCAATTATCAGAGCTTGAGTCTGATGCACAAGACACATTTTATAATAATAATAAACACTTATGCTTGTTGTGTTTACTTTTACCCAAATTGTCTTTAAACTTCTTTCTTCTTATCTGCATGTATAAGATATCAAAGGGGCAATTTTACACTAGTTTTTTAGTTTCTTAACCTTCCATGAGGTTTGTTTGAGTCTTTTTAGAGGTAAAACATTAAAAAAAAACAATGCTGTTTGCACCTGTTGATTTGTAATCACACACACATATAAGTATCATGTACTTAATATTCAAGTTGTCAGCCTTGCAAAATATGTCTTCCTTTTGTGAGTACAGTGTATAAGACATTACCCCCTTCAAGTTAAAGGGAACATTGAACTTTGTTCATGGAGTAAGAAATGACGTTTTTGTAAGTGAAGGTTGCTTTATGACGCAGTGATGATTTCTGTCACACCTACTGTAGATTATTTCAAATGATGCAGAAACAATTTCATGTTTTGCTTTGTTCCTTGTATCATGTGTAAGCCCTCAACACATGAATTCTTGATATTTTCACGAATGTTACGTAATATTTTTATTTATTTATTTGTTATTTATATGTGTTTATTTCTTGCTCAGGGGGCAGAGGAGCTTCCAAAGGGGAACCTGATCAATGATGAAGATTTGAACAAACGTCAGATTTTGAATAAGTACTGGGCTCGTTGGGGCTGTTGGTACAAGTATCAACCTCTAGATCACATTAGAGAGTACTTTGGTGAGAAGATTGGTATCTACTTTGCTTGGCTGGGTAAGTTGTTCCTCTGTGATTCTCTCGACTTGGTCTATGTGTTCTCGATCTCATAATGTAAGTGTGTATTACTATAGACCATGTCATAAAGAGTGACCTTGTACATTCCAGGGCATTTCCAAGCAGGCAATGCACTACACTGGTCATATGGGAAATTTGACATTTTGTGTTATCACATAAATTCAACAGGTTACATACAAGTAACATCTGAACAAGTCTGAACAAAAGTTGATAAATGTCAGATTTAACTTGTTTTTCCATTGAGCTATGTACAAACTTTCCCTGCAGGAAGTCCAGGCTCTGTGGCTCTTTGTAACCATGTGATTTGACAGGTTACATGGTTTTGTCTACTGAAGTGATATCCCATACATTTGTACTGCATCACACATTCTATTTTTCATGCATTTCAGGCTTCTTTTACCTATTTTAAGAGCTTGTAAAAGAAACATTTATTGTCATCCTTGCATTGGAAGTTAGAATTCATGCTTTTATTAATTTGATTGATTGATTGATTGATTGATTGATTGATTGATTGATTGATTGATTAATTGATAGATTAACTGATATTTTTTGTTCAGGTTTCTACACTGGTTGGTTACTACCTGCATCAGTGGTTGGTTTGTTGGTTTTCCTGTATGGAATAGCTACTATGGGAGCCAATGTTCCTGCGTAAGTAACAACAAAATTACTGGCAGTCCAGACATCATTGAGAAACAATGTAGAATGTCTGAATACAATACCTCAAAATACAGTTTTATGTAGGCAACACGATAAAAGAAATACAAATTGTGTGTTTTCAGTCAAAATACATTTTGGTGATTAATTCAAGTTAAAGCTGTTATGGAACTTGAAAGTCTGAGTCAACGACTGAACAAAACAAAAGTTAAAAGGTTCACAACCACTACAATGTATGATACACCCGTTTGCTCTCATCACACTCAGAGTTTTAGGCCCACCTTAAAGTAGAATTATCTCAGCTAGAGAATACAAGTGCATTACATACATGTAATTGTTTGTTATTGTGTTGAATACAGTCAAGAGATTTGTAAGAGTGGTGGAGAGTTCAAGATGTGTCCTCAATGTGATCCTGATATTGGTTGTCCTTACTGGAATCTATCAGATACATGTATGCAATCTGAAGTAAGTACTCAACATTGAGGTAATAGTGACATTAGAGTGTGTGACTACAATGAGTTAACCGTGTAACCCTCCAGTAGGGTTGTGTAGAGGTTTCCTTGATGACACCCAGTTACATTTCAGAATGAGTCAAACTAGACTACCAAAGCTCATTCAGCACCAAAGAAGCCCAATCTCAAATGAGTAGTGAGACCATGGTCTGTCTGTTGGCTTATGTGTGTTTTTCCCTTTTTAATATTTGAGAAAATTGATGACTAGTACTATTAGTTTTTTACTTAAATGTACATGTAGTGCTGGTGATATTCGTGCCGATGAAACGTTTCACTTATACTAATGATGTAAAACATCACAAATGTGCAAAAAGTGATGAAGTCACGGCCACCTGAATTTGTCATCACTGGTCATGCTGCTGACCGTGCTCCAACAAAACCTCCCTTTTATCATTTATATTTTTTCAAAGGTATACTGTTTATGTCACAATCTTAAATCTCAAATTCCAATTTGATTAAGTTCCTTTTTCTTTATCAACTTTGTCTTTGCCTCTTTCCAGATAGCATATCTGTTTGACAATGCTGGTACCCTCTTCTTTGCAGTATTCATGTCATTTTGGGGTAAGTGATTGAAGATACATTGTACATGTGATGTTGGTACTTGTATTTGCGAAAGTTGATTAGTAAATCAAACGAGAGTAATCAATGATAACAGTTGATGCCAAATACTTACAGTTTTTTTGTTTGACTCATTAGTTTCTCATTAATTGACTCATTATTTATTGATCTAAATCCCATCAATGTGAAATGGAAAGCAGGGCTTTCACTAGGGGCTCACAGAGCTTAAGATTCATCTTAGGATGAGTTGTAAAACTAAATACCTCATGTCTTGAAACGTGTTGTGACACCACACTTTGTTTATTGGCAAGAAACTATTACTGTAATTTCCTGCGGATAAGACACGTCTTATCTGACTTTCTATATCACAAACATCGCTGCGCCTTATCTACAGGTGCGCCTTACCTGGTGTCGCTTGAGTTCAAAGTGACGGTCTTTGTGTGAAGAATTCTTTCAATGCCGCAATCTCACTCAATAATGCGGTCAACCAAGGCTCAACTCTCCAGACATTGTGACCGTATTTTCATTCCAACAATGCCGCAATGCGTTGATCCCCTTGGTGATCGTGCTTTCGTTCCAACAATGCCGTCATACAAACGTTTTTCTTTGTGGCCGTTTTTTCATTCCGAAAATGCTGCAATCAGAATTACTTAAATGTTTGGAAATCGCATTCACCCAACCTCTATTGTGTGAACGTTGAGTCTATTGTGTGAACGTTGAGGGTGTTTATTGTACAGGATATCTTCGAAGTCTGCTTTAGACTAAAATAAAACATTTTTGTTACGTCTCCCTCGGTGTGACGGGATTCTTTGCGTATGGTATATATAGGCGACGCTAGTTTTTGTATTAGTCACCGGTAGAGGGCGCAATATCTACTGGCTCTGAGGAACTTGGCCACTGATCTCTATTATACTGTCAGTATAATAGAGATCAGTGGACTAGGCAAGTCTACGAATCTGACCCAGCGATGTTCGAGTTGCAATATCTTTAGACAGCGCGTGGACCATCGTTTCTGGTTGCTGATTGGGCCGGACTGCATTAACAAAAGGAAGGCCAGGATCGGAAACCGCAAGCAAGCATGCACAGCGTTGGCTGTTCTGGTGTTCTTCTGTGTGCGGTCAAACATGCGTCTTATGCGGCGGTGCGCCTTATCTGTTGGCGTTTGAATTTTTTTGGTGAATTTTGGGACCTGCGCCTTATCCACCGAGCGCCTTATTGGCAGGAAATTACGGTACATGGTCCAAAATCACAGAATGTGAACAAGCGTTCACAAAGCTTTGTATTTATTGGTTGCCAAATTCTACCCAAACTGTAATGCAATATGTAACAAGTGTTAAAGTCAGTGACTGTATGACACCATGCAATTGACATGAACTGTATGATAACCAAGTAAACAACAGAAAAAAACATTCTTGCATAGACACAAACAAATTCATTATTTGGGGCCACGAAGGCCAATAAACAATTTTTAAAATGTAATTAACAAACAGTTATTTGGTTTTACCAGAGTCATTTCTTGAGTTGTAAATATATGGTCTGTTTTCTAACTATGAGAATTGTTTGCTTTTGAAAGCTGTGTCTTTTCTGGAGTATTGGAAGCGCAAACAAGCAAGTCTTGCTCATCATTGGGATGTGATGGACTTTGAAGAAGAAGAGGTGGGTACAAACTGGAGTCTTATTAGTATCACTAATTATTAGTTTATTAACAATTCAAACAGGGCAGCCAAACAGCTAAATTGGAAATGCTTGAATTGAATTAAAACCTTAAAAAATCACAATACTCTACAAGAAAACACATTACATATTTAAACACAAAACAAGTAAAAAAAACTTCAAAACTGGACCAGCCATTTAATTGTTTGGACAGCTTTACCCTTCAGTCACTGTACCACCCAAACCTAACTGGCCATTTTACTCATTGAACCACCCGAATCTGCTCAAGACATCTCAGACATGTCAGACTCTACACATGCTAGCAGGTCACACCAAACAGCTGTAGATAGAGCATGATCTACATGTAACGACTAAAGTGGTAACAAATTAGCTCATGGTCGCCATTGAAAAGAATGGAGTAATCGGAAATCAAACTTACAGCACTTAAGTTTCTCCATGTAGGATGGAACGTATTGTATGTTCAATGCATTTTACGCGCATTAATAATTGTGCAGCCAGGTGACTATGCTTACTATTGTATTTTGCTCTTGTTTGAAATGATGGTACAGTTGAAAAAGTTGTGTGCACAACTTTCTGTGCAACACTAATGCAATCCAATACATTCAAGTTTTGTAATTTAGTTGATGGTCGTTATATTTACAAGTTCAAAGCTTCAATTTAGTTGAGGCAAATAAACAAATGTGTAAAATCACAAGAACAGTTGTATTACATGTTAGACTTTTAGATACTGCATTGTATCAAATGATTTTTGCTTCCCTGTTCAGTGAGTAAATGACTTGCGTCAGTGTACATGTACATTGAATATGTGCACAAGTGCTAATGGGTTAACTATAGATGATGAGGCTATCATTTCAGGTGAAACAAACTTGTTAATTTGAGAATACAGCTGTTGTTATATCTGATGGTTCGACATTTGACATTTGACACTTGTTAGTGGGTCAGTATTTCTTAGGTTGTTCCTACATGTATGAATCTCATTGCAGATGTCAGAGTATGAGTAATTTCTGCAATAATTAGGAGTCAATATGGTTTGGAATGCTTTACGCTGCATTATTTATACACACTCAAACTGTTTTTAGTTAACCTAATGAACAAAACTACTAAGGAATACTCAACTGAAAGCCTAACATACTGGGCATTTAAGCTGATGAAAAAATTTAAATGAAATGGTTTACACATAGTCTGAACCTGTGAGTCCCATTTGAGATTATCCTGTAATGAATACCAAGTAGTGTAAGGCAGGTAGATTGAATAATGATGACCACTATTCTTAAACACCTTGCATTGCTGCAGTCTCACCCTAGATTGACCATACATGTACCTGATTGATGTTTTGTTTATTAGGAGAGACCACGTCCACAGTTTGCAGCTAAAGCTCCCATGATGGAGAAGAACCCAATTACTGGCATTATGGAACCCTACTTCCCTGAAGATATCCGCAAGAAAAGATGGCTGACTGGAGTAGGAATCATGTGTGGAATGGTAAGATACTTGTGTCTTCATATTATGTCTTGGGGTTGAGTGGGAGGAATTTGTAAAATCAGTGAAATGAAATTTATGCAGTTCTTTTTTGCAAAGGTTTTTTTCATCAAATTCCATTACAAAAATACTCTATGGCCATTCTGAATCTAATGATTTCAGCAATGGCTAAGGCTGTTGGATTCAACAACAACATTGCAGTATAGGCCTTTTTAGCGATCTGGCCATAGTTGATGTTGATCCTTGTTGTGTTTTATCCACAGGTTGTATTGGTTCTGATCTTCATGGTTGGTGTCATCATGTACCGTGTACTGATTGATATTCCATTATCCCAGAATGCATTATTGAGGAATGAATCCCAATCTATTGCTAGTATGTCTAGTGCTGTGGTCAATCTAATCCTCATCATGGTGTTAGGTCAGGTGTATCAGACGCTAGCTGGAATCCTCAATGATTGGGGTAAGACATCTACTATACATCAAAGTCACTGTTATGTTTTATACATTAGTATTTTATATAGAATCCATGAGACCACAGGGGTCATAGGTTAGAACAAGTCATTCAGTCCCTGACCTTTTGGATACCTTTCAATGTGTATGGAAAAAGCATGAGACTGCAAGGCTTGTAAAGGTGTCACGTTATAGTTGAGTAGAGATGCAAGATTACGCCTTTGGTGTTACCAGACGCCTTTATTATAACTCCTTAATTGGCATAAATTATTGAAAAAAGCCTCATGTGTGTAAAGCATCCTGATGCCTAAGCAGCTGGAGCCCATTAGCCTTGTACACTACATACACTGGAGCTTCATGTTCACATAGCATATTGAAAGCCCATTCATATGTTTAGTACACAGAATAACACTTTATAATGTGCCCATTTATCCACTACTCTGGTGGTCTAGCATTAACTTTATGCATTTTCAAGCAATGCTCTATGATGCTTGGATTTATAAAGTTGTTTGTTTTACTTAGTTCAAAATTACCACCATTTTCACAAACACAATTTCTGCCCCCCCCCCCCCAAATGTTTGTCTGGACAGCTGTGTATTTTGAGTAAAAGTGACGTCATTAGTGCGGAGTGCTATGATCTAGTCATAGCTGTACTCTAGTATGCAAGGCGAGCATGGTACCCCGACTGCTTGTAATAGTATTTGTCATGCTTTTTTATGGCAGAGATGCATCGTACCCAGACTGAGTATGAGGACAATCTAACCTTCAAGGTGTTTATCTTCCAGTTCATGAATTTCTTCTCATCGATCTTCTACATTGCATTCTTCAAGGGCAAGTAAGTCTCATTTGCAATATCATGAATTAGCTTGGATGTACATGTACATCTCATCAGCGACACCACAAAAGTAGCAGGCATGTAGATACTAGTATCCTTCAAATCTTCAATTGTTTTCAATTCTTGTTCTCATTGTGGACTCTTGATGCTTTGATCTTGATAAATATGCTGAGTGGACTGTTTTTTTACTAAATTTAAAAAGCGATCAAGAAGAAAAGATGAGTGATGCTTTTGAAATAAAAAGGCAAAGAGGCCACTTTCACAAGGTAATAATACATATCAATGTACAGTTGACTCTCGTTAATACGAGCTCGGAAGATACGAGATGCCGGTTTATACAAGGTTTTTCACTGGTCCCAAACTGTCCCATGCGTATTTCTATGTCTTAAAAAACGGAAGATATGAGCACGGTCGTAACGAGAACACGGATAATACAAGGTATTTTTGCAGCCCCATTGATGACAAAGTGTATTGTTTTTCATACTTTTGTAGCTAGATCTGAAAAATATTGCTGTGTTACAAAAGCTTAACGTTCTGTCAAGGTTCGGAAATTACATTCTTGTTGCCAAACTATTTATTGGATCGGACTGGCCAAGCAGTTCTGTCCGATCTGAACACCAGAAACATTTCACTGGTAACTTACGCTTGAAATGCTACTACCCGTACACACTTGGACGACTAGTACCAACAAAAACAACGCATAGGCGCTATGCAGTATCTAATCTGTCACATCGTGGTCACATGAGTGGCAAGTTTGACATCACTTTGCTATGATTTTATTCTTGAGTTATACAAAATACTAAATTTATATGATGATATTCATACTCAAGAAAATGCATTTATCATTGACATTGGTATTTTTGTGTACAGGATGCTCGTAAAAACTGTACTAGGAAGCAAACCACTCTGTTCTAGCCTAGACACGTGTGTAGTGCATGCATAGTGCATAGTGACTACATGTGTATTTATAATAGTGCACTGCGTTTAAGACGAGGTCCGGATAATATGAGGAAAATGGGTCAGTGCGGTGGACCTCGTATTAATGAGAGTCGACTGTATTACATCACCACATGTTTGCGAATTCATGAAAATTGAAAGCAGACTGAGAGTGAAAATTGGATGTTAAATGTTTGTATCTTGGTCTTTTTGAAATTGTTAACCAAAATGTTTAATCATTGAAAAGTCTTATCTTGATGTTGACATCACAATATGAATAATATCGAGTTGACAATGAGGGTTGGACCATCAGCTGTTTTAACATTTACAAAGCATCTGGAAGAAACCTTACACTTTCTGTCAAATTAAGATTAGAATATGAGAAATACTGCAGTAGGCCAGGAGATGTGTTATGAAAATAAAGGTATTTTGGATAATTTGTATTGCTTTGGAAGTCCTCTTAAAATAACACTAACATTGTATTTGTAATGTAGGTATTGGTGTCTTTGAAGGGTGTCAGATGTACCAGCATGGTTTGGTCATGTCAGTTTATGCATATGCAAATATTTCTTCGTATTTGACAAGTTTAAAATAAACATTAATGTATTTGCTGGTAGTGGTATTTCAGGCGAAGTTGATTTTACCAGCAAAACAAAAAACAATAAAATATAAGAGATAAGAAAAGACTGACATTGACTTTCTCACGTAATTTCACATCAGTGATACAGCTTTATGTAAGGCATGCAAGTCTGAAACAAAGATAAGTAGATTGAAGGCAAGAAAAACAAAATGCAAAGATGGGAATGGAGTACTCGATCTAGGTACAGAAGATTCACCAACCAGATGTATTTCCTCATGTACTGGTACATCTATGGACAAATAAAACAAACACTTTTTAAGGATTTCTAATAGTTGTGGTATTTATAGCCTCAGGTAAATGATTTTGTAGGTATTATCTCCTGCAATTTGGAGGTGACTTATTTTGTGGGAGGCTTCCATTGAGCAAGTTTAAAGGGGAGGTTGTTCATGGGGTGGGGGAGGTAGCTTTCACTTACTATCTATACAATTTCACACTAACATTCTCACCTTCCTCTTAGCAGGTGACCTTTCTCTCTACAGATGACTTTTGCTCTCTTTGGTGCTGTTAAGCCTTGTCTGATTTAACGGCTTTGGCTCTGGCTATGGCTAGAGTGCTGCCTATTTAACTCCGTGCTGCAGCCAACAGCCATAGCCAGAGCCAAAGTCTATTGACTGGGACAATGGCCATATTTCTTTTCTTTAGATGATAGCCTGGTACTTTACTCTCTTTCTCTATATTCTCTTTATAGCCTGGTTATTTCAACTTCTTGCACACTGTTAATGGGAAGTGAGTACATTGTAGCATGACTATTGGCTATTATAGACTGCATGCTGATTGTTATGTTGAACTCATTTTTATGTTACATTTGTTTCATTATTTTGATCTGTCACTAAGTCTATAATATAAATGTATACATGTCTTAAGGCAAACACTAATTGAACAAAGTGATGCAATACATGCGTACAATACATGTGTACATTTACCTGGGTTGATACATCAGAAGAGCGCATTCATCAAAAAGAAATTCAAAAGTCTCAAGTTGGTTCAGAGTTGCATTCAATCAAAGTGTTTCCAATTTCATACATTGGTCCAATTGTCACTAGAAACCACAAGGAATCCTCATTTCAAACTGTCTGAAATATAAAGCCGGCCTCAGGTCGACCTACGATGTTCTTGCGCCTGCAACAAATCGTCGGCAACGCGCAGACAAAATATGCTCAGGTCACAACAACTGAGAAATCGTGCGACCGTCGGGATCACGTCGTACAAGTTGAAATTGTTCTACTCTTGCGACTGTTAATTTTTTCGAGCGGCGACTGTTTCCGATTGTCTTAAAATCATCGCAGTTACGCTCAGGTCGTAAATAATCGCCGACTGAAAAGTTCCCGATGGTCTTAGCTCAGGCGCAGTGTGATCCTGAAAAGTCAGTCGCCGACTGTTTTTTGTTGACGCAAGGTCGACCTGAGGCCGGCTTAAGTCATCAAGCTTTGTACTCAAATCTAGGTACTATGCACATGTAACTGTAACAATTGTCCCATGAAATAATCCAATACTACTTAAATTTCCATTATCTTCGAGAAAAGTTCATGTGATCTTAACTGGTTCGCTGTGGATTTTCAACTTTTTTTCATGCCATTATTTTGAATGTCATTGAAACTCCATTTCGACATTCGTATAAAGATTTTTTCATATTGATATTTGCAGACAATCATTTGACAAGTCAAGGTGTTTAATCATAGCTCATAACAAAACTCCTTGCATCTTAATAGCACAAAGATTTTGTGAATGCAGTGTGTGATGGTATCAACACTATTTGGGCACAAGTCAACTTATAAAACATTGTCCTAGAGGATCCTGTGATTGAACATGTACCTTAGGGAAACAATGTTCCTCATGTTGGTCTTGGGTACAGACCCTCTAGTCTGTACTCCTGTGTAATGATGACAAACATGTGTAATGTTTTAACAACCATGTTCCGTTATGGAAAACCCAGATTTTGTTTATGTTGTTCAGTACTGTCTTTATGTTTTGTTTTGTTTTTATTTTCTTAAACCTGAAGGTATATTTAGCATTTTGTTTGTTTTACTCTTACACTGATGTATTATAACAACTTTATAATCAGTGCTTTCATGAGTCCTGCGGGAACAAAAACATTCCAATCTTTGGCACATTTCATTTCATATTATGCTCTAATAATTCGTCATCTTTGGAACATTTAGTCTGTATCACTCTTGTTAAAATGGTGTAAAATGTCATTTTATTTTATTCAAATGGGTCAGTAAATGGGGGTCAGTAAATTCCCCCTCCCTCCAAAAAAAATTTGTTGAAGTCAAAAGGTCAAGTTCAACACCGTTTTGATTGAATATCATATAAATTAAAGAATGAACTGAAAATGCTTTGTACAAAAATGTAAAGACCATATATTTTAAATGCGATGTCATTGGATTTTCACAAGTTTGGCACTGGAAGGGTGTAAAATATGCATTTTACGCCATGTTAGCGTGAAACTAGAGACTTGTTTCACTTTCATTAAGGACTCAGTTGGAATGTGAGTGTTGACCTTGGAGCTGGTCTATAAGATGTGATTACAACCTGCATAGTAACATTGTTGTGTTTTCATAGTTCCACTGCATGTACATTATACCATTCATTTAACTCGTACATGCTTTGACAGAAACAAAACATCATATTTAATGACAAACATACACACTGCCATCATACTGAAGGGTGTTATTTGATTATGTACAGTACCAACTTGTGACCTTTGACCTGCTTGTAGCTCAAATGAGTGAAGCCAAGCTGTAAGAGGTATCCTTGTATCTCATACTTGAATCTCAAAATAATATGTCAAAAATCAATTAGTAGAATACTTAAAAGGAAGGGAAATACTTTGGTTATAGCTTGAAAAGAAATGTTATCATTTTTATCCAAAAGCCCACTTGTTATAAAGATGGTATTATTAATAAACACCCTGTAAAATTATTTTGGCTGAATTGCCCCCGTTTATTAGAAATCAATAAAAGTATGTTGAGTCAAAAGATTTGAATCTCCAAAGATTGCCTGCAGGTGACTTGAAAATTTCTGTGATGTCCTTTTAAATATGGCAAGTAGGCACTGTATTCAATTGAAACTTTACTCAAAGGTAACAATTTGATGAATAGAATTGTTCAAGATAAACATAATAAGGTAACACATTTAGATTCTTACCAACTACTGAAGCTCCTTCTACTAACACTTACTCTAATGCTCTGTGACACCTGATGTACATTTCTTATATGAGTTGCGTGCATATCTGATGCATTATCTGTGCGTGTTGTCAGTGCAATGGCATCTGCCTCTGTGCATGTAGTCAGTAGTTGTCTGTATATATTTTATGTGATTGTTGTTCATGTAATGATGACTGCCGATTGTTATAATCCATTGATGCTATATTCATTGTACCAACCATCAATACGTACTTGGGAGGTTACTTGCGTGGAAAGTATTTCAAATGAGATGTCATCCAGCTACATCATGTCTCTTTCATATTGTGACAATCATGATGTAATAAGCTATAATGTGTAACGGCATGTTGCCTCTTTTTTAAGTCTTGATTTGTTGTTAGGTTTGTATCCATACAATCTAACCATTACTTGTTGCTACCATGTAAAGCCTTCCAATGTTAGCCATAGTGTGTATCGTTGAGTAGGCGCAAAAAGGTCATAAAGCCCGTTTGATACTAAATGTAAATGTGAAGGCAATTAGAGGTCACAACTATTATGCAAATTTATGACATCAAATTCGCTTTGTAATTGTGTGCAGTATGAACCTGGCACAACTCAATTCTGCAGCAAAGTTGTATCTTGCGTGAGCACTCTGTGCAACAACTTCATTATTCGGCATCCATTGGCTTTTTATGTACATCCGGGTACGACAAGTTAACATTGTAAAACTCATGTAAATGCTATGGTAGGAGATATGACATTGTTGCACCAACACAACGATACCCGTGTATGAGTATGTTGCTTTGTACATTGTTATAATAGTAGTTATATACATGGTGTCAATTGAGTAGGGCGCCTTAGGATAGAGGTCAAACCAAGGTTGATGCTCAGTGGCTCATTTTGTGCCATGGGCTTGGATAGATATGCATTTTTCATTGTTTCATTATTATTTAACCTCCAAGATGGCAGCATGATGATGTCAATGCAGAACTTCAGAAGGTCCATTCACTTTCTGATTTGTACTCATGATTATTCAGTAAAGATCACACAAAGTATCAGCCAGGGTGTTTAGTGAAACATAGTTCATCTCTGGCAAAACAGTACAAGTTGGTTCATACTCACTGTATTAAGCACACACTCAGGGGATGTTTTTATAACCTATTTATGAAGCATATTGCCAAGCTCACCTGACATTCTCACACATAAATCTTGGTTGTTCCATTTTGGGAGTCGGGTTCCTTGCATGTTAATGGCAGTTTGCATTTTAGGCCTAGCGCACAGTGTTAAACCCGCATCATATCTTTACATGCAGTTTGTCTTTCAAAATGGCAGACCATGTGCCGACAGTAGCCTCATGTGACATCAGTACCAGGCATCAAGAAGTGTCAAGCAACAGTTTAAATATACAGGCAATATAAAATACAGTGAGCCACTAGACAGGCAGTTCCATAGTGCATCGTCTTAACATCCTGTGCAATATTCAAAGTTAAAGAAAAACAAAACTGATGGTTAATGTGCAAGTTGATGTACAGCTGTAGAAAATGGAGCTTAATGGGATTATAGTGCCATGTAAGTTAGCATTTCCAAGAGTCAGACATCAATGTAAAGCTGAAATTGTTGGGATTCCTTTGTTTGTTGTTAACAACACAGTTATATTTTATCAATTCCATGCGATCAAAGATTCTAACACTTGATAATAACCAGATATCTTATTATTATTTCTTTGTAGATTCGTTGGTTACCCAGGTAACTATACTATGATATTTGGGTTGCGTAGTGAGGAATGCAGCAATGGAGGCTGCCTGGTGGAGTTAGCTCAGCAGCTTTTGGTCATCATGGTTGGTAAACAAATCATCAATAACTGCCAAGAAGTAGCTATCCCGTAAGTCATGGCTGAGCTCTATGCAGTTTTAATGTACATACACTGAATGTTCCTAGTAGTTTTCATGTCTAGTTAGAGTTCCAAGTTCCTGTAAGTCCAGTCATGGTTCTAAGTAGGTATAAGTCCTACTTGGAACCCTGACTGAACTTACAGTACTGTAAGTTCAGTTGGGTTCCAAGTAGGTATTCTGTAAGTCCAGTCATGGTTCTAAGTAGGTATAAGTCCTACTTGGAACCTGACTGAACTTACAGTACTGTAAGTTCAGTTGGGTTCCAAGTAGGTATTCTGTAACACCAGTCAGGGATCAAAGCAGATTTCATGTAAGACATTGTAAGAAATCCATTCAGAGTTCCAATTAGGTCCTGTAAGACTAGTCTTGAGTTTCCTTTACCGCAATTCAAGGTGCTTTGGCTTGATATTATTCAATTACCATTAAACTACATAGTAACTAATATAACACTTTCTGACCTGATGAGATAAGTACATGGAAGGCCTGCCCCTATGCCCATTATAACATCTTCCTTTAAAATTTCTGCATGTAGTTGTAATGTAACATTATTTTGAATTTTGCATTTATCTCTCAAATGGTTTTTAACGGTGTATTATTGTAATAATTCCTTCTAATATTCTCTGTTCATAGCAAACTGAAGCAGTTTATTTTGCGTTGGAAGTTGCGTGGCTCCCTTGGTAACCGAGAAAGTAAACGATGGGAAGCGGACTACCAGCTGGTGCCTAATGACGGGCTGTTTGAAGAATACTTGGAGATGGGTAAATGGGTGTTATATGTCATTCAGTTTAGGACATGACCAAGTATGGAACTTGGTCAACCCAAGTCTACCTAACTCATAACAATACATGGATTACTGCACTCTCTCCATACCAGCAAGATTTGTCAAGGGAGCGTTACATTTGCACATATAATTCAACATCTATACAAACAACAAAATTCAGTTCAGACTTTACTGGAAAGTAAGACTGAAAACCTTGCTGTGATTTGACCAATCTCATGGATTTTTGGGTTATATGAAAAGGAATTCACTAAGTAAGCAAATTTGTATTACTCATTTTGCTCTAATGAGAAACTCCTGGTGTGTTAACTATTGGCCTCTTAACACTTTGCTATTGTGTAGAGAATGTGTTTTTCACACGTCAGTGGTCAAATATTACGGTCACCAGTGATTGCAGATTTCAAAACATTTTTGTAATGAGAGGGTTAAACTGTCAACTTAGTCACATTTCATGATAATGTTCGTAATGAACTGTCAACTTGTGCATATTATATGACTGTAGAAGCTGAATTCATAATGGTTAGAATACAACCAGTTGTACAGTGCACTCAGTCAATAAACAAAGCACAACAAACCAATGGTCTGAACTTGGGATGGATGTCCAGTTGACCATTTCAATCTCTGGTATATTGTTGAGTGAGCCATTGCTTGAATACTTTGGGTGTCATTTTAAGTTGTGTTGACTTAGACTGTAGATATCATCGTTGTGAATTGTGTTGTGGTTGGATGATTATTTTACTGCAGTGATCCAGTTTGGATTCATCACAGTGTTTGTGGCTGCTTTCCCTTTGGCTCCTCTCTTTGCCTTACTCAATAACTGGATTGAGATACGTTTGGATGGATCTAAGTATGTGAGTGAAGTGCGTCGCTCTGTGGCTGATAGAGCTCAAGATATCGGCATTTGGTATGACATCCTGGAGTTCATTGCTAATCTAGCTGTAATGAGTAATGTGAGTATTACTTGATATATAACTATCATAGCATTTACTTGATACTAGCCCAGGTTGGACTCCTTCATTGCATACAACATGATGGAGTGCGGGGTATAAAGGTCCCCTGCCATATCTTCATACCTAGGCTCGATTTCATACAACATGATGGAGTCCGGGGTATAAAGGTCCCCTGCCTTATCTTCATACCTAGGCTTGATTTCATACAACACGATGGAGTCGAGGGTATAAAGGTCCCCTGCCATATCTTCATACCTAGGCTCGATTTCATACAACACGATGGAGTCGAGGGTATAAAGGTCCCCTGCCATATCTTCATACCTAGGCTTGATTTCATACAACATGATGGAGTCCGGGGTATAAAGGTCCCCTGCCTTATCTTCATACCTAGGCTTGATTTCATACAACACGATGGAGTGCGGGGTATAAAGGTCCCCTGCCATATCTTCATACCTAGGCTCGATTTCATACAACATGATGGAGTCGAGGGTATAAAGGTCCCCTGCCATATCTTCATACCTAGGCTTGATTTCATACAACACGATGGAGTGCGGGGTATAAAGGTCCCCTGCCATATCTTCATACCTAGGCTCGATTTCATACAACATGATGGAGTCGAGGGTATAAAGGTCCCCTGCCTTATCTTCATACCTAGGCTTGATTTCATACAACACGATGGAGTGCGGGGTATAAAGGTCCCCTGCCATATCTTCATACCTAGGCTCGATTTCATACAACACGATGGAGTGCGGGGTATAAAGGTCCCCTGCCATATCTTCATACCTAGGCTCGATTTCATACAACATGATGGAGTCGAGGGTATAAAGGTCCCCTGCCATATCTTCATACCTAGGCTCGATTTCATACAACATGATGGAGTCGAGGGTATAAAGGTCCCCTGCCATATCTTCATACCTAGGCTCGATTTCATACAACATGATGGAGTCCGGGGTATAAAGGTCCCCTGCCATATCTTCATACCTAGGCTTGATTTCATACAACATGATGGAGTCGAGGGTATAAAGGTCCCCTGCCATATCTTCATACCTAGGCTCGATTTCATACAACACGATGGAGTCCGGGGTATAAAGGTCCCCTGCCATATCTTCATACCTAGGCTTGATTTCATACAACATGATGGAGTCCGGGGTATAAAGGTCCCCTGCCATATCTTCATACCTAGGCTCGATTTCATACAACACGATGGAGTCCGGGGTATAAAGGTCCCCTGCCATATCTTCATACCTAGGCTTGATTTCATACAACATGATGGAGTCCGGGGTATAAAGGTCCCCTGCCATATCTTCATACCTAGGCTCGATTTCATACAACATGATGGAGTCCGGGGTATAAAGGTCCCCTGCCATATCTTCATACCTAGGCTTGATTTCATACAACACGATGGAGTGCGGGGTATAAAGGTCCCCTGCCATATCTTCATACCTAGGCTCGATTTCATACAACACGATGGAGTGCGGGGTATAAAGGTCCCCTGCCATATCTTCATACCTAGGCTCGATTTCATACAACATGATGGAGTCCGGGGTATAAAGGTCCCCTGCCATATCTTCATACCTAGGCTCGATTTCATACAACACGATGGAGTCGAGGGTATAAAGGTCCCCTGCCATATCTTCATACCTAGGCTCGATTTCATACAACACGATGGAGTCCGGGGTATAAAGGTCCCCTGCCATATCTTCATACCTAGGCTCGATTTCATACAACATGATGGAGTCGAGGGTATAAAGGTCCCCTGCCATATCTTCATACCTAGGCTCGATTTCATACAACATGATGGAGTCCGGGGTATAAAGGTCCCCTGCCATATCTTCATACCTAGGCTTGATTTCATACAACACGATGGAGTGCGGGGTATAAAGGTCCCCTGCCATATCTTCATACCTAGGCTTGATTTCATACAACCTGATGGAGTCCGGGGTATAAAGGTCCCCTGCCATATCTTCATACCTAGGCTTGATTTCATACAACACGATGGAGTCCGGGGTATAAAGGTCCCCTGCCATATCTTCATACCTAGGCTTGATTTCATACAACACGATGGAGTGCGGGGTATAAAGGTCCCCTGCCATATCTTCATACCTAGGCTTGATTTCATACAACATGATGGAGTGCGGGGTATAAAGGTCCCCTGCCTTATCTTCATACCTAGGCTCGATTTCATACAACACGATGGAGTGCGGGGTATAAAGGTCCCCTGCCATATCTTCATACCTAGGCTTGATTTCATACAACATGATGGAGTGCGGGGTATAAAGGTCCCCTGCCTTATCTTCATACCTAGGCTTGATTTCATACAACATGATGGAGTCCGGGGTATAAAGGTCCCCTGCCTTATCTTCATACCTAGGCTTGATTTCATACAACATGATGGAGTCCGGGGTATAAAGGTCCCCTGCCATATCTTCATACCTAGGCTCTATTTCACAAATCACTAAGAATCATCTCAAGATGAGTTGTCAGTATTGCCATAGTGCTTTGGATTGTAACATCACACTTTGCTTAGCAATTAAGATTGATAAACAGTTAAGATCAATCTGAATTTTCTACCCCCATGTCAGGCATGGTATATCATAGCCTATCCGTTTACACCACCCGGTGATAGTCTACCCCAACTGAGAATTATGAACAACCTTACGGCAATGTGTGATAAGCAATGTATGCACTCGATGCTTTCAGTATTGTTAATTGTATCCTTGGATGACATTGTTTTAGAAAATAAAACAAAAAAAGACGACTCAATTATGACTTCCTGTACTGACTTGCCTGTGAAGACTCAGACCATAAGTGACATGTAGATGCATAGCAACCACAATAGAGGCATCTTGCATGTGTTGCACATCATTGTGTCTTTATTGTTTGCTTGGAATCTCAGGATGTCTTTTGAGGTTTTAGGGGAGGTTCCTTTGTACAAGGAAAATAGTGTGTTAAAGTATGGGAGTATTGGGGGTACACCCTCTCTGGGCATGGTATACTAACTTGAGTGACATTTACCATGCTCCTTTGTGCAGCACGTTCTTCCCATAAAGGAAAAAACATACATGCAAATTCACAATTTGTTGTGGTCACATTCTTTAATTTACCTACTTTTGAATACAGTGCAATGTCTGTTTCCTCATTTTGTATTTATTTTCAAACAACGGTCTTTGATGAAATCGAGAAGGGCTACGTTAGGTACTCAGCCCCAGCACCTTCAGAAACTTTTTTGGGGAAAGTCATTACATCGCTGGAATATAGGAATCAATTTCTATGTTTACGACCAAACAAAGATGCACTTTATTCATGAGGCAGAACTTAGTTGACAGCCACTTACTCTGACCATGCTAGCAATCACTCTTGCCAAAACCATTGGCTAGAAGTCCAAAAACATTTTAACCCTTCAACTGAGGTTTTATTACCTGCATTTGCTGTGTTGTTAGTGCATACAGCATGCCATATTCTGTTATAAATTAATCAGCCATATCGTCATAAAAATTATGAGTTATGATCTGCCAGAAACCCGCCGTACGTGTATCTGATTATGCTTGCATATCAAATAAAATGAACAGATACATGCCCACAACCCTAGTGCACATGCGCAAAAGATGGTCAGGTTGCTATGCATGCCATGCATAATAATAATAATAGTAATAATAATAATAACTAGTATTTAGTACGCTCTCCATAGTACACTATATCACAGCGTTTGCACAAAATAATCATACACAACATACAACTAAATTTCATCAGAAAAGGTACATACACAATGTTTGAAAGGGATAGGGAAAAGAAAAGGGCTTTTTATTATTATTATTATTTATTCTGCCATTTTTCAAAGAACAGAAATAATACATTGTACTTGTAAACGGTAGTTTAGCTACACGAAAAATAAACTGCTTAAAGAACTACAAGAATAAGCCTTACAGCAAATAAAGCATTGAATGAATGAAGAAGACTGACTGAAGGGTTGGATACAACAGGGTAATGAAAAGATGAGAGATGAGGATAGATTGGGTAACGACAGGAAATGGGGTGGGAGAGGGCAGGGCAGGGAAGGTACAAAGACAACCCAGTTCAAGCTGGCCAGGATTAACAAAAGTGTACTTAAACACTGTGACCCGAAAGTCTGCCAATCCCCAAAAAGGCTTAAGTTAACTATACAGGGAAGAGGTCTGTTTTCGCACACATGCTCACACGGTCAATTGGTACATTATGATCAGAGCCGAAGCGCTGAGCTCAGATTTATTTTCTGGAATAAAGTCACCAATGGACGTGTTTGTTACTTGTGGACCCATCAAAAGTGTAGTTTTGGACATCAAGAATTTATGAGTGAAATTCCAGCTTCTTAAATCAGGCAAAAAATATAATGAAGAAAAAAAACATTTGTTGAAATTTTGTTTGCATTGTAGAGAAGCTCAATACCAAGGACATCAGTGCAGTGCACTGGAAACTGCTGTTTTATCAGGATTAAATTTTCTTTCAAAACAAATTTGTTTTACATGGTTTTATTTTGTTTTCTCTCAGGCATTTTTGATTGCATTCACCTCTGAGTTTTTGTCACGTCTGATGTATCAATACAAATATGATTTCCATTTGCATGGATATACAAACTTCACCTTGTCACATGCACCAAACGGCACCACCTCTGAACCATGCAGGTAAGCTGTCTACATAAAAGAATCTGGGATCTATACTCATTCCAAACAAGGGCATTCATTTAACACACTTCTCATTTATAAGACAACACTGAAATAAATATTAAATATGCCACAAGCTTTACTGCATTCTCATTTAATGCTTTGCTTTTACCTTGGCTAATCCGAGTCCTTCAAAATTCATGTCCTGGTAGTGTCTGATTTAATGGATTCATTGTACAGCCAATTCATCCAAGGTACATGTATCCGTGGCAAGGCGTGGCTGAGCAGTAAGCACACTGGACTCAAGCTCTGGTATTTCTGATCAACAGGGCTCATCTCTTCAACCACTTCTCTCTTGAATTATATCTTAATGTTATTAGGTGTTTGTAACTCAAAATGTTGGACAAATTTGTGTTTGTGTGGGGATGGGTTTAATTTGTTTACTTACAGTTTGTGATAATTTCATTGTGTCATACAGTGATTCAACTTCAACTGCCTGTTGCATATTGGTTATGTTTTGAAAGCCATGTGAATACCATTCCAATTCATTGATTTTCAGCCATGTAAGGGTCTATTAACTGAAGAATTAATCTGCAGAATATGGGGAAATTAAAAGGCAATGTCTATTTTCTTCTATGTACTGTTCAATCCTGAGGGTTGTTTATGGAAATTGAAGTAGTCTTTTTTTGCATACAGTACTAGGCTTTTGGCTACTACAGGATCTACATTCTACAACTAGCATCTGTTTCTGTGTAATTTAACAAAACTCTCTCATTTCTAACAAAAAGTGATACAAATAATGCCAACTTAATACTTCATAATTTCTCATTGTTTTTTCAAAGTGACAAATCGTCCCCACAGCCAATACTTCATGTTTTGAGAAAACCGCACTTGAAATTGAACTATGTTTCGAACTGCTGTTTGGGAGACTTATGTTTGTGTCACCTAAGTTTGACACCAATGAAAATAAAGCTGATACCTTCAATGATTCAGAATTGTCAAAAAGTTTCATTTTTGCAACTGTTTTATTGCGTTAGTAATTCTAAAACTTTGTGAAAATGTGACAGGAATGAATGTTTCAAGAATTTGTACGGAAACCGATTTACAAATTTGGGGGATTATGGATTAAAACAGTGCAATTTTTTAGAGTGTACAGATAGTGTAGTTAATGATGGAATGACGTCACTCTTGCCAACAAGAGAGGCATTTGTTTCTGACATTTTAACACAGTCAAGTTGCCTGGCAGTAGGCATGTAAAGTTGGAAGGTCATAAATAATTGGCAATGTAATCTATAAAGCAGGCCTTGGGGTGCTTTCATCAGGTCAGGATAATCAGCTTGGATTTAGGCCTGAATTCAGATTGCACATGGTCTTCATGACGTATATTGTTTACATGTTTCATGCAGATACAAGGATTTCCGTGACGATGAAGGGAATCATACCACATTCTACTATCAACTACTGGCTGTTAAATTAGCTTTCGTCATCATTTTTGAGGTAAAATTATTGGCCCAATTCACCTGACATCATCACCCATGACAATCTTGGTGTCGCCATTTTGGGGGTCAAATTTCCTATGTGTGTGTTACTGTGCATTTTGAGCGAAGTATATGCACTTCTTAAGACATGCACCTTCACTTTATTGACATGGAAATTAACCCCCAAGAAAGCAGATGGCAGGCAGTGTAAGTGGTCTTGTGTCAGGGTCAGTGTAAATGGTCTAGGTTCAGGGGCCGATTTCACTAAAGTCACCATTTGCGATCATCGCTATCACGCTTGCGATGAGATCGCAAACCCCAAATCCATCGCACTTGCGACGTCGCTGATTTTGCGTTTCACTAAAGTCATCGCAGTTGCGATGACATGACAAGGAAACTAAACGTTTTGTACGAGGCTAAAAGTAGTGACCTTTGACACAAACCTCAAGAAAACCGTCGGTCTTCGCATGTGGGATGTGGGCGTCGTACATGTCAAAATGTTGTTGCAGGCTGTGGATCGATTAAAAACGAACGGCATATATTGCAGTTTAAATGTAAAGGTTGTCATGCTGGTGCATCAAACAACAAGAGGACCATATTAATGCTTAAATTCTAGGCATTCACTTAAAAAAGGTGTACATGAAATCAAATTCAACATGTTTTATTTGTAGGCCTATAGCCCCCCCCCCCCCCCAGTATACTTACTTTTATAAAATCTTGTAAATAATCGTAACGTTGAGGTGGATGAAAATTGACAAAATGAGAATAACGATTTTGGTTTTTGGTAATTAATGTCTGACACCCTTTATATAAGTTTCAGCACATATACGAACGTCTAAAGGGGATTTTTTAATTTTTTTTTTTTTTACTTTCCCGAAGGCATAGGGCCTTATCACTATTAGGCCTAATTGGCAAAAAAGAATTCGTTTCTAGATGCCCGAAATTTTCGTCAAAGTGTTGTCATCGAAAATGTGTACATGGTTTAAAATCGGAAAGGAAAAATTGTGGATGCTATGAGGCCTACATTAACTTTAGGCCAAATTGCTGGTTAAAATAACAACCCAATAGATGACGATCTCCTTCTTTTTTTTACCGATTTTAAGCTCTTTCGGCAACAACCACATTCAAGCTGAAAGGTGTCATCGGCCAACTGCGTTGTGTGTGAAATCGGCCCCTGGTCAGTGTAAGTGGTGTAGACAGCTTGAGAGATGCTCTACACTGTACCAGGGGCCGATTTCACTAACGCTTTTTGATCATCGCAAACGCCGAAACCGATCGCTAAATCCAAAATCCATCGCAACTAAATCTTTGCAACAAACTTGTTCATCGCAAAACAATTATAAGCGATGACAATCTTGCGATGACTTGTTAGTGGCCGCAAAGTGTAAGCTCATCGCAAATTTATGATAGGTTGTGCCATTTTGTGCTTAGATTTCATTAGCGGTGTACGTCTCGACGTAATATAGTTTGTCCGTGAATTAAAGGGTAAAATGGCGTTACATTTACTCTTCGTGGTCTTTTACTGGGAGACTCGGGATATCCACTGCAACATGATTTTGTCCTTTTCAATTTAATATCATGTACACATTTTGGTGACAACAATTTGACGAAAATTTTGGGCATTTAGAAATGAATTATTTTTGCCAATTAAGCCTTAAAAATAATTATGCCTTTGGGAAATTATCATTTAAAAACTGTTTTCCCCTTTTGACGTTCGTATGTGTGCTGAAGCTTATATAAAGGGTGTCAGACATTAATTAACAGATGTCAGACACAACAACCGTCATTTTCATATCCATAAATTTAACCAGTTTTGCCAAATTTTCATAAACTTCAAGGTTACAATTAAAACATGTTGTATTTGATTTCACGGAACCATTTTTAAGTGAATGCCTAGAATTTAAGCATTAATATGGTCCTCTTGTTGTTTTTGATGCACCAGCATGACAACGATTTACATTTAAACGGTTTTCTGGAGGTTTATGTTAAAGTCCACTACTTTTAATCTCATACAAAACGTTAATTTTCCTTGTTATGTCATGGCAACTGCGATGGCTTTAGTGAAATGCTAAATCAGCGAAGTCGTAAGCGCGATGGATTTGCAGTTTGCTGTCTCATAGCAAGTGTGATAAGGATGATCGCAAATGGGGACTTTGTGAAATCGGCCCTAGGACTCCAAGCTTTCTTAGCTTTTGTTTTTATAGGGAATGCGAATTCAACCTTAATATTGCTATCAATATTTGTGTGTTGTTTCAGCATTTTGTTTTTGGTATCGGTCGATTCATTGATTTTGCTGTACCTGATGTACCTGAAAGCCTAGAGGTCAAGATCAAGAGGGAAGCCTACCTGGCTAAACAAGCTCTGCAAGAGATCCAGGTGAGTAACTGAAATAACCTCGGCTCAAAATGCCTCACATTGATAATCAACTTTCTTAATTGGCTGACTCACATATAAGGCTCTAATCCCAAATGAGGCTTAGTGATTCCAAATGAGGAGTTGATCCAAAATGAGGCTTTGATCCCATATGAGGCTTGGTACGAACATGTTTGCTTGTTGCTTGTTTCTTTTACAACATCTTTGGAATTTATGAATGTTGAAAAAATTATACTTATGTCACATGCACAATATGTATTTCGCTATTAAATGCACTGATAGCTCATGCACAATAATGTATATCAATGTAACATGCACAATGTATATAAAAGCAATCAGCCATAACCCTATGTCAGGTCGTGTCCGACATGGCGGCTGGGCGGCTGTTGCTGAGGGTAGCCTATGCTTCATTGCATGCTTACTAGGTGATTAAGCCGCAGCCACTAATTTGGAAACAGCCTAATATCTATACTTGTCTTGTGGTATGTTTGACTGTCATTTCTCTGTACTTGTGTAATAACTTTGCTCTTTATTGATGCGGGTTTGATAGTACTGTTTACTTGATGGCTTCCAAGTTCTACAAAACCCACAAATTTCCCTGTAGATGTTTCCAGTAGACATGATACCTAATAGTCCCAAAGGGTCTAGGTTCAATACCAAAGGGTCTAGGTTCAATACCAAATGGTCTAGGTTCAATACCAAAGGGTCTAGGTTCAATACCTAATGGTCTAGGTTCAATACCTAATGGTCTAGGTTCAATACCAAATGGTCTAGGTTCAATACCAAAGGGTCTAGGTTCAATACCTAATGGTCTAGGTTCAATACCATAGGGTCTAGGTTCAATACCAAATGGTCTAGGTTCAATACCAAATGGTCTAGGTTCAATACCTAATGGTCTAGGTTCAATACTAAAGGGTCTAGGTTCAATACCAAATGGTCTAGGTTCAATACCAAAGGGTCTAGGTTCAATACCTAATGGTCTAGGTTCAATACCAAAGGGTCTAGGTTCAATACCAAAGGGTCTAGGTTCAATACCAAATGGTCTAGGTTCAATACCAAAGGGTCTAGGTTCAATACCAAAGGGTCTAGGTTCAATACCAAAGGGTCTAGGTTCAATACCTAATGGTCTAGGTTCAATACCAAAGGGTCTAGGTTCAATACCTAATGGTCTAGGTTCAATACCAAAGGGTCTAGGTTCAATACCAAAGGGTCTAGTTTCACTATACCAAAGGGTCTAGGTTCAATACCAAAGGGTCTAGGTTCAATACCAAAGGGTCTAGGTTCAATACCTAATGGTCTAGGTTCAATACCTAATGGTCTAGGTTCAATACCAAAGGGTCTAGGTTCAATACCTAATGGTCTAGGTTCAATACCAAAGGGTCTAAGTTCAATACCTAATGGTCTAGGTTCAATACCAAATGGTCTAGGTTCAATACCAAAGGGTCTAGGTTCAATACCTAATGGTCTAGGTTCAATACCTAATGGTCTAGGTTCAATACCTATTGGTCTAGGTTCAATACCAAATGGTCTAGGTTCAATACCAAATGGTCTAGATTCAATACTTAATGGTCTAGATTCAATACCAAATGGTCTAGGTTCAATACCAAATGGTCTAGGTTCAATACCTAATGGGCTAGGTTCAATACCAAAGGGTCTAGTTTCACTATACCAAAGGGTCTAGGTTCAATACATAATGGTCTAAGTTCAATACCTAATGGTCTAGGTTCAATACCAAATGGTCTAGGTTCAATACCAAATGGTCTAGGTTCAATACCTAATGGTCTAGGTTCAATACCAAATGGTCTAGGTTCAATACCTAATGGTCTAGGTTCAATACCAAATGGTCTAGGTTCAATACCTAATGGTCTAGTTTCAATACCAAATGGTCTAGGTTCAATACCAAATGGTCTAGGTTCAATACCAAAGGGTCTAGGTTCAATACCAAAGGGTCTAGGTTCAATACCTAATGGTCTAGGTTCAATACCAAAGGGTCTAGGTTCAATACCAAATGGTCTAGGTTCAATACCAAAGGGTCTAGGTTCAATACATAATGGTCTAAGTTCAATACCAAATGGTCTAGGTTCAATACCAAATGGTCTAGGTTCAATACCAAATGGTCTAGGTTCAATACCTAATGGTCTAGGTTCAATACCAAATGGTCTAGGTTCAATACCTAATGGTCTAGGTTCAATACCTAATGGTCTAGGTTCAATACATAATGGTCTAAGTTCAATACCAAATGGTCTAGGTTCAATACCAAATGGTCTAGGTTCAATACCTAATGGTCTAGGTTCAATACCTAATGGTCTAGGTTCAATACCAAATGGTCTAGGTTCAATACCTAATGGTCTAGGTTCAATACCAAAGGGTCTAGTTTCACTATACCAAAGGGTCTAGGTTCAATACCAAAGGGTCTAGTTTCACTATACCAAAGGGTCTAGGTTCAATACCAAAGGGTCTAGTTTCACTATACCAAAGGGTCTAGGTTCAATACATAATGGTCTAAGTTCAATACCAAATGGTCTAGGTTCAATACCTAATGGTCTAGGTTCAATACCTAATGGTCTAGGTTCAATACCTAATGGTCTAGGTTCAATACCTAATGGTCTAGGTTCAATACCAAATGGTCTAGGTTCAATACCTAATGGTCTAGGTTCAATACCAAAGGGTCTAGTTTCACTATACCAAAGGGTCTAGGTTCAATACATAATGGTCTAAGTTCAATACCTAATGGTCTAGGTTCAATACCTAATGGTCTAGGTTCAATACCAAATGGTCTAGGTTCAATACCAAATGGTCTAGGTTCAATACATAATGGTCTAGGTTCAATACCAAAGGGTCTAGGTTCAATACCTAATGGTCTAGGTTCAATACCTAATGGTCTAGGTTCAATACCAAATGGTCTAGGTTCAATACCTAATGGTCTAGGTTCAATACCAAAGGGTCTAGTTTCACTATACCAAAGGGTCTAGGTTCAATACATAATGGTCTAAGTTCAATACCTAATGGTCTAGGTTCAATACCTAATGGTCTAGGTTCAATACCAAATGGTCTAGGTTCAATACCAAATGGTCTAGGTTCAATACATAATGGTCTAGGTTCAATACTTAATGGTCTAGATTCAATACCAAATGGTCTAGGTTCAATACCAAATGGTCTAGGTTCAATACCAAAGGGTCTAGTTTCACTATACCAAAGGGTCTAGGTTCAATACATAATGGTCTAAGTTCAATACCAAAGGGTCTAGGTTCAATACATAATGGACTAGGTTCAATACCAAAGGGTCTAGGTTCAATACATAATGGTCTAAGTTCAATACCAAATGGTCTAGGTTCAATACCAAAGGGTCTAGGTTCAATACATAATGGTCTAGGTTCAATACCAAATGGTCTAGGTTCAATACCAAATGGTCTAGGTTCAATACCAAATGGTCTAGGTTCAATACCAAATGGTCTAGGTTCAATACCTAATGGTCTAGGTTCAATACCTAATGGTCTAGGTTCAATACCTAATGGTCTAGGTTCAATACCTAATGGTCTAGGTTCAATACCAAAGGGTCTAGTTTCACTATACCAAAGGGTCTAGGTTCAATACATAATGGTCTAAGTTCAATACCTAATGGTCTAGGTTCAATACCTAATGGTCTAGGTTCAATACCAAATGGTCTAGGTTCAATACCTAATGGTCTAGTTTCAATACCAAATGGTCTAGGTTCAATACCAAATGGTCTAGGTTCAATACCAAAGGATCTAGGTTCAATACATAATGGTCTAAGTTCAATACCAAATGGTCTAGGTTCAATACCTAATGGTCTAGGTTCAATACCAAATGGTCTAGGTTCAATACCAAATGGTCTAGGTTCAATACCAATTGGTCTAGGTTCAATACCAAAGGGTCTAGTTTCACTATACCAAAGGGTCTAGGTTCAATACATAATGGTCTAAGTTCAATACCAAATGGTCTAGGTTCAATACCTAATGGTCTAGGTTCAATACCAAAGGGTCTAGGTTCAATACATAATGGTCTAAGTTCAATACCAAAGGGTCTAGGTTCAATACCTAATGGTCTAGGTTCAATACCTAATGGTCTAGGTTCAATACCTAATGGTCTAGGTTCAATACCTAATGGTCTAGGTTCAATACCTAATGGTCTAGGTTCAATACCAAATGGTCTAGGTTCAATACCAAATGGTCTAGGTTCAATACCAATTGGTCTAGGTTCAATACCAAAGGGTCTAGTTTCAATACCAAAGGGTCTAGTTTCACTATACCAAAGGGTCTAGGTTCAATACATAATGGTCTAAGTTCAATACCAAATGGTCTAGGTTCAATACCTAATGGTCTAGGTTCAATACCTAATGGTCTAGGTTCAATACCTAATGGTCTAGGTTCAATACCAAAGGGTCTAGGTTCAATACCTAATGGTCTAGGTTCAATACCTAATGGTCTAGGTTCAATACCAAAGGGTCTAGGTTCAATACATAATGGTCTAAGTTCAATACCAAAGGGTCTAGGTTCAATACCTAATGGTCTAGGTTCAATACCTAATGGTCTAGGTTCAATACCTAATGGTCTAGGTTCAATACCAAAGGGTCTAGGTTCAATACATAATGGTCTAAGTTCAATACCAAAGGGTCTAGGTTCAATACCTAATGGTCTAGGTTCAATACCTAATGGTCTAGGTTCAATACCTAATGGTCTAGGTTCAATACCTAATGGTCTAGGTTCAATACCTAATGGTCTAGGTTCAATACCTAATGGTCTAGTTTCAATACCAAATGGTCTAGGTTCAATACCAAATGGTCTAGGTTCAATACCAAAGGGTCTAGGTTCAATACATAATGGTCTAAGTTCAATACCAAATGGTCTAGGTTCAATACCTAATGGTCTAGGTTCAATACCAAATGGTCTAGGTTCAATACCAATTGGTCTAGGTTCAATACCAAAGGGTCTAGTTTCACTATACCAAAGGGTCTAGGTTCAATACATAATGGTCTAAGTTCAATACCAAATGGTCTAGGTTCAATACCTAATGGTCTAGGTTCAATACCAAAGGGTCTAGGTTCAATACATAATGGTCTAAGTTCAATACCAAAGGGTCTAGGTTCAATACCTAATGGTCTAGGTTCAATACCTAATGGTCTAGGTTCAATACCTAATGGTCTAGGTTCAATACCTAATGGTCTAGGTTCAATACCAAAGGGTCTAGTTTCACTATACCAAAGGGTCTAGGTTCAATACATAATGGTCTAAGTTCAATACCTAATGGTCTAGGTTCAATACCTAATGGTCTAGGTTCAATACCAAATGGTCTAGGTTCAATAC
Organism: Pisaster brevispinus; assembly: GCA_023634235.1. Classification (NCBI taxonomy): domain Eukaryota; kingdom Metazoa; phylum Echinodermata; class Asteroidea; order Forcipulatida; family Asteriidae; genus Pisaster; species Pisaster brevispinus. Next base: position 8,477,892 of record JAMKCF010000002.1, on the reverse strand, counting down.
CTAATGGTCTAGTTTCAATACCAAATGGTCTAGGTTCAATACCTAATGGTCTAGGTTCAATACCAAATGGTCTAGGTTCAATACCTAATGGTCTAGGTTCAATACCAATTGGTCTAGGTTCAATACCAAAGGGTCTAGTTTCACTATACCAAAGGGTCTAGGTTCAATACATAATGGTCTAAGTTCAATACCTAATGGTCTAGGTTCAATACATAATGGTCTAAGTTCAATACCAAAGGGTCTAGTTTCACTATACCAAAGGGTCTAGGTTCAATACCAAATGGTCTAGGTTCAATACCTAATGGTCTAGGTTCAATACCAAAGGGTCTAGTTTCACTATACCAAAGGGTCTAGGTTCAATACCAAAGGGTCTAGTTTCACTATACCAAAGGGTCTAGGTTCAATACCAAAGGGTCTAGTTTCACTATACCAAAGGGTCTAGGTTCAATACCAAATGGTCTAGGTTCAATACCTAATGGTCTAGGTTCAATACCAAATGGTCTAGGTTCAATACCAAATGGTATAGGTTCAATACCAAAGGGTCTAGGTTCAATACCTAATGGTCTAGGTTCAATACCTAATGGTCTAGGTTCAATACCTAATGGTCTAGGTTCAATACCTATTGGTCTAGGTTCAATACCAAATGGTCTAGATTCAATACTTAATGGTCTAGATTCAATACCAAATGGTCTAGGTTCAATACCAAAGGGTCTAGTTTCAATACCAAAGGGTCTAGGTTCAATACATAATGGTCTAAGTTCAATACCAAATGCCAACCCAGCTCATCATTTTATTTGTTTAACTTGGAAAACACCGAGTACAGTATACAGTGACTCTCTGTGCATGAAGGCAATGGACATGAGGGTTTTTTTTGCTTGCATAACAGCATCATATCTAGCACACTGATCCAATTAAATGAGATACTCAAAATGATATTCAAAATATAGCTGCATGGTCTCTTTGCATGGGACATCTTGTTTTGTTAAAAATTTTCTTTTGGTTTTCTGCTGATGAGGCTACAATGTGAGTTACATGTCCATGTGTCTGAATGAACTTGTTGCAACTTAACTGCTCAGCGACTGCCCAGCGGCTGCCCAGTGGATGCCCAGCGGCTGGCTGCTCAGTGGCTACTCGGCGACGTCTCTGTGGCTGCTCTGTGGCTGCTCAGCGACTGCTCGGTGGCCATCCAGTGGCTGTTCAGTGGCCACAGTGGCTGCTCAGTGACTGCTCAGCAACTGCCCAGTGGCCGCTCGGTGGCCATTCAGTGGCTGTTCAGTGGCCACAGTGGCTGCTCAGTGACTGCTCAGCAACTGCCCAGTGGCTACTCAGTGACTGCTAGGCGGCTGCCCATTAGCTGCCCAGGGGCTGCCCATCAACTGGCTGCCCATTAGCTGCCCAGGGGCTGCCCATCAGCTGGTTGCCCATCAGCTGGCTGCTCAGTTGCTGCTCGATGGCTGCTCAGTGTTTGCCCAGCAACTGCTCAGTGGTACCACATATAGTACATCTTGAATTGGATATAGTTGGATAGTATTTGTCTTGTATTGGTGCATGTTGGAGATGTTTTGCATGTGGAGTATCTTGGCTTACCTGATTCATAAGTAACTGGCAATTTAACAATTTAAGAGTGAGGCATTGAAAAGTTAACAATAATTACAAAAAATAATAGCTGCAATATTGACTGGATGTATAATCGTCAGTGAATACAAAGAAAAATCAAAATAAAATTAGATTTGTGTAATATAAGAATTTGGTTACAATTGCAACATTAAGGTTTATGTTGGTGGTTGATGCTATACCTTTCACTTGCTGTGGTTCTATGGGAACATTAATCTTTGTCTTTGTTTGTGTTTTGTTACTTTTCTCGTTTTCCAGGCTGATAAACTCTGACAACGCACACTGACAATATATCTGTGTAAACAACTAACCCAATTTGTAAACCCTTGAGGGCAGTGTTGATTTGATCCCTGACTATGATTTCATTTCAAGTAATGCTGTAAGGACCAGTGGATGACTGATGGATAATGCACTCTACTCTTCTAAGATGCATGCATATAATCTTCACAACAGGAGAAACTTTGATGTCTTCATTAATCAGGTTATAAGGATACCCCAATGGGGTTAGATTTATTGTCATATGGAACAGCTAGTATCCCCAATGGAATATTTCGTGTAAATATTCTGAATGGGGTATTTTGGGTGTAAGAGACCCAGAGTTTATTTCATGATGCTCACAATTTATGTTTGTCTTGAAAAATGTCATTGTCAAAATGATTCAAACTAACATTGTTAAGCTGTGCTATGGAGAATAAGAAACATTTTGTACATTGGAACAATATATGCAAAGTTTACCCTTAGTGTAATCGGGCAATTACAATTACATACATGTATGTAATTAAGTATTGTAATTTTCAAGAATGTTTTTGTAGATTGTAGTCGCAACACCAAGATTCAAAATCCTATTTCCAATCATCATTTAAAATTAAGTAAAAAGAGAGATGTGGTTGGTTTGCCTGTGATTGAAAGCCGGATTGAATTGTGAATTTCATTTTGTTGGTTTTCTGTTTGTAGTAGGGTATTCTTTTATGTTTTTATTTACACACAAGGTCTTTCAAGGTGATTACACACTGGCCAGAAAGAAAGGAAAATGTTTTTGTCTTCTATTAAAATTGTCTTCTATTATCAATAACAAAACCATGACAAGTTTATCTTAGATTTGATATTTTATTTTCTGTTTTCACTAATGACAAGGTAATAGTTACATGTAGAAAATTGGACATGAAGTTTGTATTTACATGTCCAGGGGTTGACCTGTTGACTAATGTACATGTGTATATGTGTAATATATGTTTTATTTATTATTATATACCACACACACACAGATCATTTCATTGGTGGAACACGCATCACGTATCATCCTTTATTTTGCCATTATGCTGCTGTGACACTCTAAGATTTAATATAGGAGTCCTATATGGATACTTGAAGAACAATTCTAAAATAATTGTTCCCCGCCCGTTCGTCCAAAAGGTCCAAACGAGGCAAGGTTGTATCACTATGGCAGACAAGGTTGGTGTGTACATGAAGCAGTCCATGTTGTTTAGAAGGTTTTGGGTTTTTTTTTTTTTTTTTAAGTTTTCAAAGTGTGGCCTGGACAAGTTTCTGTGTCTATTTTGTGTTTATTGTGAAAAAAAAATTCATATGACAAGGATCTGTGTGTGAGTTATATAAAAGAAATATTGAGCACATTTCAGCATTGTCACAGAATATAATCACTTAGTGAAATCTGGCTTTTCTATTTCACTTGGCTTCACCTCGTTAAATGGAACCTTCCAGATTTCACCTTGCGATTATATTCTGCAAAAATGCACTCATATTGCATCTAATGTTTGTATACTATTTAGTAACAACTTGTGCAAGGCATACTAATTATTGGAGATATACATGTATAGTTTGTGTTTAAGGTGTTACTAACAACTTACATCACAAAGAAGAAATGTTTATTCTTATTACTTAGAGCTGAGTTGGTGTCTTGATATTGCAGTCAAGTACGGTGTATCTTAAGGTGTAGGGTTTATGGGTTATTTAGTTTAAAAATATATTATTAATAATTACATACATGCTTGTGGATTACAGAAAAATAAAGCAATTCTACTTCCCACATCCAGCGAAGCCGAAGGGTATGAGATGAAGAAGCGCTATATTTTTCTGTATTCCATGAGCTCACGTGTGATAATGAAGTCATCTTCAAGCAAACTTGACTTGTGACTTCAAATAGCGCAATACTCTGAGTTAGAACAGCGTAAAATGGATGTGATAATTATGGACCTAGCAATATGGTTTAATCTTGCACTGTTGTTGCAATGGATTTACATATCAGAATCGAGGATTCAAGATTGCTTGAAAATTATATAGGTCAAACCTTTCACTTTTTGACTAATGTAATCATCAGCGTCATAAATTTTTGTTTCAGGATTTAGAAGTTAACCCAAATAATTGTCTGTGATTGCAACGCAAGTTATGTTGTTGAGCATAGTTACTAGTACATGTACTTTACAGGTAATACCCGTGTCTCCGTTGTAGGCATAGTTTGATAGTGATCCATACAGCACCAAATACAATAAATTTCACACGATTGTAGAAACTTAGTTTCAAGTTTGGTTTGTTTTGGGTTTTATATACTTTTTAATTACCACATAGGCAAATCCCTATTATTGTTTGACATGGAGTAATGAAATCTTCATGATATGGAATTTCCATAGGTTTGAATGTATGTGAGGTGTACACACACATGCAGCATACATGCTACTTAGGCCCATTCCTTGTTTTAGATAATTATGTAGGAGACTTTGACATTTAACACTTAACCTTAGCCCGTGCATGACATAGTGCTGTACTTGGCATTATTTATACCAAAGTGAGAGTCATTCATATCTTGTCTCGACACATTGTACATGTGTAAGGGATTGACATTTCTGTGTGATAGGATGATTGGTGAGACCATGTTGGCAGTGATGCAGTACTCTGTGCTAATACACCTGTATCATAGAGGTATGACTTACACCGATGTTGGGATGAAGTATTGCCTTGACCTGTTGAGACTCTATCATAAAGCCATGTATGGTTCAGGCAGAATACTTTCCTTTGATGCTTCTTGGTCCTTTTGTAGTAGATATAAATTGGTAGCATGTTTTTTACTAATTCCTTATCTTTGTACACAAATAGCTGGTAGAGACTGTATGTAGGTGAGTAACTTCCATTAATTGAATTGAAAATAACCACTTTTTAAAACTTCTTTACCTTCAGATGTACAGATATGACCTTGGTAGGGACATGACAGGGTACATATGGTGTTTCTTTGCATGTAACAATTGATCCAATCTACTTGTATCTATCATTGATACGTTCATACTTTGGTATATAAAAATGTCGCCTTCTATTAAAATTATGTCCTTCAGTTCAGTTTGAAAATTAAATTATAATCTTCATTTGTGATAGCCCATAAAAATATAATTTACCGCCCAAATTGAAAATACATGTTGTACATGTATTTGTGATCAAATTCAAACGCTAGAATACAAACTTAAACACTATTCAGGATATGGTAAACTTGAAAACTAGTTACTTAATATTGTTAACTGTTAACTTGCCTGTAAGAATATAATAAGTTTTTAAAAAGTAAAAGGTAGAAAACTTAGTGTGAGCCTGTTCAAACTTCCTCCTGTAGTTTGCTGAGCTATGTTAGGATGTGAGATGGCTTCAGAATAAAAAGTTCAGTTACTAGTCATAGTAGAGCTGTGTATGGAAAATGTGGCATTCTTGAAGGGGGTACCAGAAGTTGGACTTTTGTTTGTGTCATTACATTTACATGAAAGAGATGCAGTGGACAGTAGCAGTGTATTTCTTGTACACTGCTACATAACATCAATACAAGACCGATGTACAATGGTCTATGCAGGGCTGATACTTCAGAGCCAATGGGGTCAAAATTAACATGCCACTGGTTATTGCCTTGGTGCACCTTGAAATGTTCTACATGTACTAGAAAAATCTAAATTCCTTCATAGAGGTGCCCTTTTAGTAAAACCTGTCCTGCCCTTACCACCACGGAGTATCAGACCTGTCTATGGCAGATGTACATGTAGTCAGATGTGATTGCTTAATAATTAGAACATCCTGTACTTTCACATCGCTTGTGATGATTAGTAGCGTTTCTAAGTATTCAATCAATAAAACACTTCTCAAGTTCATTACAGGAAATGTTTGTTTCTGCTGTCATTTTGTAAATGTTGTATGAGGCAATGTACTTGGCCTTGAATTCAATATCATCGCTGCTTTATCAATGTTTTGTTTATGAACGCCCCCTTCCCAAGACAACATATTAAACAAATTAAGAACTAACTCAGTATTGTATTTACTTAGAATATATTGAATTGTTTATTATTTATCAATTGTTGCAACTTATTGATTCAGAACTTTAAAGCTGCCCAACATGGCACATCTTAATCTCAATATACAAACCTAGTACATTAATCCAACACCTTCTTGGCTGGCTTTAGTTTCATTTTCTCTACATATTCACTTCTTTGACATCATTTCTGCAGATAAAGAGTGACGTTCAGGTGAATACACTGCGTAGTTATCCTTATTACCTGGTTAATACTCAAGGATTTCCAATCAGGCAGTGTATAATAATAAATCATTCAAACAAAATTCTCAGAAAATAACCAGCACAGATAGAGTAACTCCAACTTCATATTACATAAACAACATAATATATTATAGTGATCAATGCTACAACTTTTCCCCCAATTGCAGTCCAGTGATGACCAAAAATAAAAATAGTTTGTTAATAATTAAAAGGTATTAAACAAATACTGCATTTATAGTTAATTTGATAAAGTTTTATATGTTCATAACTAGATTTGGTTGACTAAAAGCCAACACTCAGTTTCTCATCACCTCCAAACTGTTTACTATTAAACTAATGCTAAATATCAAGAAATGAAAAGAAACGAAGAAATTTATGAAAAATAAACATGTACAATATATGTTCAATTCATTATATATTACTGATCTAAAAATCAGACTGAAAATAATCCTGACCTCTGAATACCAAAAATAGTCCTGACAAATAGCAATCAACAGACAACTCTAAACATAAACAAAGCAATTTAATGAAACAGAAGGCAAAAGAAAAATTTAAAAGTAAAATATCTTAACTACACTACTACAATGAAATGAAATTGTACTTTGAGTTGAGTAACACATGGCGCTTTACTTTATTTACTTCATTTAAGCAGAATTCTATTGCTTGATTATTCACTAATTAATTTGTATCTTTGTGATTGTAAAGACCAACTTCACTGAGTAAGAGGATTGATAAGTACTAATAGAAACATATTTAAAGTGTCAACCTTTGACAAAGGTGCATAATATGACATTTTTATTATGACAATGTACATGTACATGTATTACACGTGATGAAATCCTTCCACTACTAGCTGCACATTAGTAGGAATGTTGATACACAACTATTGACTTGTGATTCCAGTTGGGTCATAAGTATTACAGCTTATATCTACATTACAGATATACATCCAATGCTCGCTATCTGAGCTGTTTGCAAGATGACAATGTGTTATTACATACACCATGATGAACATGACATGAGGTTGACATGGCATCACATTGATCACATATCAACATGCTACACCTTGTCTAATTCAATCTCCTCGATATGTACTGTTAATTGTCAAGCTGGTCATAGCGAGGAGTTGTGTCAATCAAAGGGCAAAGAAGTGGACAAATAATTAAATAAAGTAGCAAGATTTTCAATCTTGGTTAATTAAGAAATTTGGCAATATTAATATTAATATTACAACAAATAAAAAACTATTAGTCACACAATTGTTAAAACCCAAGTATGTGGAATGTTTCTCAATAGAAAGCTATTAAGATGATGCTTAGTGATTGGTAAGCTTTGAAGCTATTTGCTTTGTATTAATTGACATACAATGCAAACCATCATCAACTACATGTACTGCTCTGGTACCTAATTGTCAAATATATACATTAGTGCATAGAGAATAGTAAGTAAGAAATAGCAATGCAGTGCTTGTTGAAATTGATAAACAAAATATAATCAACATTTCTGTTTTTTCCTTTATGGAACATGAGGTGACTACAAAGAAAAACTGTAAGGTTAAAACACAAATCCATGTAAAGGTTTTCAAGAATTTTGAAAAAATTCAACCTTTATGAATCATTTACAGCATGCCTCAAAATTCCACTTTGCATTGTGTCGAGTATGAACTAGAATTACGTCCACATAGGAACATTACAGATAAGTGTCTTCAAGTACATTCAAAGGCTAAGATGGTGGAGAGAGAGAGAGAGAGAGAGGATGTACACCTATGCTAGCAACCTACTGCATCACAAAATCAAGGTTTGTTCTTTGATCATTTCAAATTTTAAAATAGGGAAATTATTTTGGTAGCCAGTTTGCAAACTCTAAGAGAGATAAAAACCAAATACTTGTCATATCTTAAGATGAGAAAGCATGTACCCATGGACAAGGCAACATGGTATTCAAGATGCATAAATAAAGATAATAGGATCCGTTCCATTCAGCATTAACAGTTAAATATAAGTTGTTTGATTTGAAAAGATAGAAGGTTACACCACCTACAAAGAATAAAAAGGTTGCAGCACATGTATGCTGATTATTCTTCATTTAGTATGATACAGTGAAGATGAAATCAATAATGCAAGATGTTAGTGAGAAATCAGAGCAAGGCTGGATATCACAAAGCACTCGGAATCATCTTAAGATGCCACAGTGATTAACAATTAAGATTGATGCACATCTTAACATCTTAAGATAAGTCTCAGCTCTACGTGGAAATCAGCCCAGCAGCATTATCAGGGTGTAGTGTTTAGCATGTAGATGATGATTGGGTATTAGCTGGGTCTAGTGATTAGCGTTTAGACCATGGTCCCCATGTAGATGAAGATCCAGTAACTACTGATGGCCTTGGGTTTTCTGCAACACCAATACTAGGGAAGTCCATAGTATTAGATGTATCAGGAGGTTTGTTCCATGGGGCACCACGTACTACAAAGCCAGGGTTATCAGCTTTAGGTTGTTGATCTTCATGATGACGGCTTGGTGGCTTAGTATACTGCTGTAACTCCACTGTCTCATCCATCTCTTGCAACTAGACACACACAAATAAGACAAATATACACCATCATTAAGGAAAGCTCAAAACTCCACTTTTTAAATCAGCATTTTGTTGTGACTATTTCTGTCGGTTAAAGTTAGGAGGTCCGAAAATTATTATTTGTAATGATTTGAAAGTGACAAAACTTTGACTACATTCAAATACAAAGCAGTATAGACTTAGCTGAAATTTTTTTACTTGCTCCTTATGCAAGTTAACTGATATTCATAGAGAATCAGCTACAATAGTCAATCATGCTAAATGAGCCAAATACAAACTATTAATAAGCACAAACACTGATGTAAGGACAAATCTTATCTTGCATATTGTTCTTTGTGTTACATCCATTCACAATGACTTACATATTCCTCTTGACGATTGAGCAGATATTCCTGAACCTCATCTATATTCTCATCTAGACCAGTAATGGTTACTAGATTAGGATTAGCATCAGTACTGCGAGGGAATCGGATATCCACTTTGTATAACTCCATCACTTTATTGATAGCTCTCCCCTTAGCACCAATCAGTCTGCTATGGATACGATGATCAATCTCCATCTCAACTGTGTGCTGATCCTCCTGTTGGTTCATTCAAATTAAATTCACTGTATTAAACAATGCTCCTGGCAAACTCTTACCAAATCTAATATGACATCTTTGTGAAATGCCATGTGTACCATAACAATGATTTGGATTTCAAAACATAGTAATTTCTGAAAATTTAAATTACACTTTGAACAAGGGGGCATAAGAAAGATGGTAAGTATCCTGAATGAAATGTGTGGATATTTGACATTAAATCTTCAAATAAGCTTGTGTTTATAAAAACAGGGAGTCAAACTTGACTTAAATTTCATAATGCCATTTGAAAATAACACATCTTGACTTAACATTTTTGTCCACATTCAATAAAACAATCCTAAGGGAATACAAGTCAAATGAAGTTTTGGTTTGTCTACTCTAGAACGTGGAATAACCTATACTGGAATGTATGACTCCAGGGTACAATTTCATAGAGCTAGTATCCACAAGCAACAAAATTATGATTGAGAAAGGCTACCATCCAAAATACTACGTCACATTTACAATCTATGACTGGTATCCTGCTCTTTTTTGGTTAGCAGAAAATTATTAAGCAATGTTTTGTGCCCAAGCATCTCTATGACATTGGGCCTAACTTAGTGAGTTGTTCTTACAGTACCGGCCACAAGTAATTCCAAAACCCTGCGAGTTGCGTGCGAGTACCCGCGGGTAAACTGCGTGGCGGGTACGGGGCTCCCCGAAGCCCCGCGGGGATTCTGCGGGGACGGAACGGGGGCCCCGCAAGCCGGGGAACGTGTCGTGGACCTGCGTTGCGGGGACCTGTAAAGGTCCTGCAACGAACTCGTACACACACATGTAAATGTAGAACAATTTCCACATGTAATATCATTCTAATAAACTTACATGTACTTCACCCCTCCATGCTTCACCCATGGAGGAATAAATTCCTCCAAGCTTTATTCAACTTAAAGCTGAACTCTCAAAACAAAACCTCAAACATCAATGAAAGAAAATGTGTAAAAAATCCCTGCGCTGCGCGGCCATGACTGCTCTTGATCCTGCATTTAGCTGCGCTACCGGGGCCTCATGGATTAAAGGTACCTTGCAGAAAGTAGCTGTTTTCCTGCCAGCATGCTTAGGGTGACCAGTGATGCTCCAACTACATTGAAAAATTGAATCTCTGTCCATACCATGCATTTGGTGATAAAGTACGACCGTGATTCTTTTCAAGGCCTAAGAAAAATTGTTCTCAAACGGACACACACATGGAAATTATCCCCTAATTTCTGCCCTCAATAATCCTTTTTTAATCAACAACCATTTTCATGGATTTGTGATTTGAGAATCGGTTTTATAGAACTTCTTTTGCAACGAAATCTTTGTGTTAACGATCGATCGACGACGCACGATTGAGGCAAAAGTCGTCGATGCTTGAATAGCCTTAACCCAACACTGTGTATAGTACAGAATCCGCGGGCGTGCGCCACATTGTGCAGCATTTGTTTACTCCACTCGTGAACGTGTACAGAGTTGTAGGCTAGCCAAGCTTTCTTATGAATATGAATTTATTGACGGGCCAATCACAGCGTGCGGAATGTTGGTTAGGATGGACTTTGGACCTGCTGTTGTACTGTACAATACACCATGTGCTGTGTGCGTGTGTGGACTACCGGCGGGCGAGCAAACGTTGTAGGGCCTGTGGATACTCACTACCATGTGGTTATGTGTGCGTGCGTGCGTGCGTGTTTTAGTTATGAATGATCTAGCAATGTCAAGACTTGCCAAACCATTTTACGAACTTATAAATAATCTCTCTTTGGGATTTTACCACTGTACCCCTCATTTATTATGAAAAGGAACAATTATTTGACTCGCCCGGCGGGCTAGTAAAGGAAGGGTTTTGACTCGCCCGCTGCTGTTTTCACTCGCATTTGGCGACCGGGCGACCGTTAATTTCGAGACCCCGAAGCAATTGCTAGTCTTGCAGGGCATGTCTGCGGGGCCTCGCAAGTATTTTGCGTGGCCCACGGTGATTTTTGCAGGGATCCCCGCACACTCACGGGTATTTTGCAGGGGTCCCCGGCACGCACTCGTTAAGCCCTGCGAGTTACCCGCAGGGCTTTGGAATTACTTGTGGCCGATACTGTAATATGTGCATAACAACAGTTTATTGTTTGTACATACCAAGTTATGAACAATATCCAATATGGCCTCCTTGGCTGCTTGTACATTCTTCTCATATCCAATGATAGTAATGATGTTAGGATTAGCAGCATTACGATCAGCAAACTGGATATTCTTCACCTTATGCTCCTCTTTGATCTTAGTGATAATCTGTCCTTTACGTCCAATGATCTTAGGATGATACTTCATATCAACCGCTACTTCCTCACTGAAGTTCTGCAGACGCTGTGTTAAAACATGGTATAAGTTGACATGTTAGGACTTTATTATTAGAGACATCAATCCTTTGGTATTGCAGTCTACATTGCATGTGCAAAATCTACATTGTGAAAGATGCATCAATCTAGAACCACTATTGAAGGAAGTTATTTGGAATGACAGATGATGCCATTCTGGTCAACTTTATGTAAATGAGTTTGGGAACTTGAGTTTGGGAATTTGTTTTCTTCTTCAACTTATTTTGAATATTTTATACTAGGTTAATAGCTTTTACTTGCAGACATTCTTCCCTCATTTCTGTAGAAGAAATGCAGGTAAACACATTCATTTGATCTACCTTCTTTGTGTACTTTGTATATTTATTGATTCATCCTGAAAAACTCCATGAAGCAAAACCAACTACCAGGAGCACTTTTGTGGCACCGTTGACTATTTTTGAGAGTTGTTTAATGATTAACATGAGAAACACACATCCAAGTGTAGATAAACTTACTCTATCTTCCTCAGATAGATGTAATTCTTCCACTCGAGCCTTCAATGCTTGTACAGCATTCTGTACGTTAGGTGCTGGTCCACTCACTTTAACCTGGTTGGATTTGTGCATAGCTGGTGGTATGGCAATGTTCACCTACAAAATATATAACAATAATTTCCTAACTTTATTAACTAACAAACCAATTGACTTCAATGTTGTGTCCCACAGAAGTAGTTTCAGTAACTTCATCTTTATTCTTGAAACATTGAAAAATATCCTAAGAAGTTGAAAGCTGAAACATTTACTCCTTTTTATTCACACCAGACAAACCAATAGCTCATAATCCAGCAAAAGCTACAAAAACAAGAAGTTAATACTGTCCGTCTTTAGCAAATGATTTCCAGTAAAAGCATTTGCTTAGTTTTTATTCATACAGATGCAAGAATGCTTACAAATTATAGCAAAAGCAAATGCTAGTTTTACTACTAACAACCAATTGTGCATACTTAAAAACATAACTTATCAAGCACACAAGACAAAAATGTTATTTGATAACAATCATTAAATTCATAAAACAATCATTTGCACTTAAATACTGAAAATTGTTTAGAATGTTTTCAGCAAAAAAAACATGAAATTTTTCTTCTGAAAATCTTGTATTTTACTGGCAAATAGAAAAAGAGAGGGTAGCCTTACTTCATACGTATCCATCAAATGTTTGATACCAGCTCCTTTCTGACCAATGACAAAACGATGGAAGTCAAATGGTACATCCACCTCCTCAGTTACTGGCACCAGTTTCTAGCAAGTTAAAAAGCATGGTATTATATACAAGTCAACCTTTTGTAAATGCTTACACATTAAGTGAGACAAACTTGTGCTCATCAGGGATCGAAATTGGAACTAGACTTCAGGTCCGAGGCCAATGATTTTAAGAGTCAGACTACTAGACTCTTGACTGAACAAGTCTGGCAGTCTTGTGTTTCTCAAATGAATAACATCTCACTGTGCATTTTGTTTAATTTATTAAATTATGTTAAATGTTGAGTTTGAGTCTGATAGATATATTTCAGTTCTGTTGAGTATCAAATATTTATTCATAAGACAAATTAGGTTAACCTTCTCTTAATGCTTGTTAAACAAAAATAAAAATTACAAACTGTAAAAAGTGTTTTTCTCATTTTGATTCTAGTCTCGTAAAAAGCATTTCTGGTCCAATATCAAATTTGGGCTACAATGCTCACCTCTAAGACAAGATTCAAGAAAATAGTAACAGAATACTTTATGGCAGTATTTCACATCATTGTGAATGCACCTTATCTTACAAACTAAACTCACCTCCAATGCTTCCTTGGCCTGTTCACAGTTCTCTTTCTTTCCAGTGATCAGAATAGTGTCGCATTTCTTGGGTTTATCCTCTTCATGAGCATCTCCATTAGAATCACCATTCACTACCAGCTCACCCTCTACAATAATACAACCAAATCATTAGAATCACCATTCAGTACCAGCTCACCCTCTACAATAATACAACCAAATCATTAGAATCACCATTCACTACCAGCTCACCCTCTACAATAATACAACCAAATCATTAGAATCACCATTCACTACCAGCTCACCCTCTACAATAATACAACCAAATCATTAGAATCACCATTCAGTACCAGCTCACCCGCTACAATAATACAACCAAATCATTAGAATCACCATTCACTACCAGCTCACCCTCTACAATAATACAACCAAATCATTAGAATCACCATTCACTACCAGCTCACCCTCTACAATAATAAAACCAAATCATTAGAATCACCATTCACTACCAGCTCACCCTCTACAATAATACAACCAAATCATTAGAATCACCATTCACTACCAGCTCACCCTCTACAATAATACAACCAAATCATTAGAATCACCATTCAGTACAAGCCCACCCTCTACAATAATACAAATCTGGGTGAGAAACGAAGCTATAAATTTCTAAAATCAAAATCCACACTTAAGTAGGAATGGCTGGTCAACTTTTAAAATTTGTAATAACATATTTCAACATTGTCTCAATTTCAGAAAAAGTTGGAAAAAACATAAGCAAAATCTCAGTTTGAAATTATAAAATGTAGTTACAGTCGACTCTCTTTAATACAAGGTCCGCCAGACCGGCCCGTTTTCCTCGTATTATCTGAACTTCGTCTTAAATGCAGCGCACTAGTATTATAGATACACATGTCGTCAAAGTGCATGCACAACATAGGAATTAACGAGAGTCCACTGTACTTGTGGTGTGGAAAAATATAAGACACTAAACAACTTTATCATTTAGTTCAAAATATTAACCAGCTATTCCTATTTGGGTTTGGATTTTATTGTTTTTAGTATTTTTGTCTTTCTCCCTAAATTTGTATCACCATCCGATTATCCGAGACAGTTTGCACTTAACATATCATGCTCAAATGAGCACAGATATTTACAACTACAGAAATGATTGCATCACATGCACAATAATTTTTAATAACTAGTGCTTACCTTCAGCTTGCTCAGCATTAGGATTGCGATCAGGAAACTTAATTCCTACTTCAAACTGACTGGTGACAAGTTGAACCCGAGATCCTTTAGCACCCATGATGGTACGATGATGCTTTTGAGGTATTATACACTCTATAGTCACTTGAGCTTCCTGTAAGACAATATCATTTATGGTTAGGACTCCTGCAGTAAACATGAAGACACTGACCGAGAATTGCATTTTAATTACACTACTCAACTATTTATACTTGGATCTATTGAGGTATTACTCAAGGAAAAAAGCACAATTTATTCTGCAACTTCAACAGATTTTCTTAAATTTATCTTTATTTATTCAGCAAGTTCATGCTTCATTAGGATATAATTGACAAAACTTCATTATTAAGAGTGTTTACTTTCAAAGGAAAGATTATTACAATCCGCTGAATGGTTTTGAAAGCTATCAATTATAACCATAAGGGTAAGAATTACAAGAAACCCAGACTAACTATTCTTACCAAGTCAGCAACGATCTCAGCAATACGAGCAGTAGCAGCTTCCACACAGTTCTTAGCTCCTTTGACCATCACTTTATCACTCTTAGAACCATTACGAGGGAAACTCACTGTCACATTACCATTCTCATCAGCAATTTCTCTCAAAACCTGCCCACGACGAGCTACAAAATGACGATGATACTTCGGATCAACTGTGATTTCACATTCTGTGATGTTTTCCTGAAAACAATATTTCAAACTAAATATTAGTAAATTCTTACTGAGAAGGCTCTATCCCATCAACAAGTTGCATCACTTGGGTTTAATTCAATGAAACAAATATAAGACAAATAAAGTCTATGAGAACAAGCAGGTAGCGTTGTGTACTTACCAAATCTTTGATGAGTTCCAGGAGTTTGTCCTTAGCCTTGCCAGTATTCTCCTTAGTTCCTATGATAGTTATCAGCGTTTTGTCCTCATCCCTAGAGGTTGGAAATACTACACGAGCTCCTGTTTCCTCACGTACTTGGCGAATATTAGCCCCTCCTCGTCCAATCAGGAACTTATGATATTCTGGTTTAGCATGAACCTCAATGGAATGGTTGGCTTGCTCCTACACAAACAACAATTGAATGGTCAACTTATGGTACAATGTTTCCTATTTAAACATCAATTATGTAATAGGATTGCAATATTGTGAGTGTATAAACACACTCCTTAGATTAGATTTACTATATACATCTACATACCTTCTCATTGGCCAGTTCAGTCAGTTTTTCTTTGGCTTTATCCACTTCCTCTTTAGGTCCTCTGATAGTGACTTTATCACTCTTAGATCCCTCACTAGGGAAATGGATGTGTACACCTCCACATTCATCCATGATAGCACGTACCAGACGTCCCTTAGCACCAATAAGGGATTGATGAAACTTAGCTGGGATGCTCACCTCAGTTTCAGTGATATTGGCCTAGAAGTTGATCAAAATAAGGTCTTAGTCAAAAAAAAATAATAAAACAAAAACAAATTTGTTCATCTTCAACTTGTATGCAGTCAAACTTTATGTCAAGCAACTCTTTAAACCATAATTTCTTGCCATCCATCTTCTTCTGGTCTTGGTTGTTTTTTAATTTGGTTTTTATTAATTTGATTGTTTTAACCCTTTCTTCTCCACATCTTCATTCTTTCTTTGTCAAAAGTGATTTCGATATTAGACTTTGGTTATTACGAATAAGCCGTTTCTTAAATTGCTTTGCTTCTGATGTGTCATATTCATTACCCTTTGTGCTTCGCACCTGGCACTTTTTGCAACATAACATTTCCAGTACATGGAAATAAACGTTAATTTGTTTGAGGTTGCTTTAGTTTCTCAAACAGACCTCTTTTAATCTCCTGATTTGATAAATGAAAGTAACCAATAAACAGATAACGTTTCTTACCAGTTCATTTTGAATGGCAATGATTTGTAACTTGGCTTTCTCTACATTCTTCTTCTTGCCAGTAATCTGAATGACATCACTATCACTGCTCTCTGTAGGTATCTCAATGCGCGTCTCTGTATCCTCTTTGATCTATCAAATAGACAATAGTTCAATCAACAGTAATATTTTGTGTTACCTGCATTTAATCTGGCCATCAATTAACTGTATCTGGTTTCAAGATTTCTATCAAGAATATCGCTCTTACCTTATTAATGGTAGAACCCCCTTTTCCAATGATATTCTTATGGAACTTCTTGAAGATGGGCACACTTGTCATATAGTTATTGGTCACCAACTCTAGGGCCAGTTGCTGGAGAAACTTGTAGCATTTATCCACATCTTGTTTTGGTCCTCTCAATGTGACTACATCAGACTTCATGCCGGAATCAGGGAATGTAATCTGGACCTAATGGGTCAAAGGTCAAAGTCATGATACATTTATTTTATTCATCCAGGTCAGTGAATCTATACCTTAGGTGTTCAACTTGGGTGACTTGACTCACCTAGCCTCACAAACTATCCCTTGTAAACAACGGTCAACAAGACTCATCACAGATAATATATATGAAGAGCTCTAATTCTCACCCATTACAATCACTATTCACCGCACAGAATAAAATTAATATTAGAGATCAATAAAAACAATGTTGTTGACATTTCCTACCTGGTTGTATTTGTCACGGATATCTCTGATGTTTTCTCCCTTAGTGCCGATGATGGAACGATGGAATCGATGCTCAATTAAGATGTCTCGACTCTTCTCATTCTCCTGATTGAGAGAATCAAATAAAATATATAACACACATGTACACGGACAAATATCACTGTACAGAAATACAAGTCAAATTTGTTTTAAAAAACTAGTGAGCAATTTGTAACAGACAGTGGAAGCCAATGACTGTCTGACTCCTACAGTTACCATGGCTACACATTTATTAAATGAACCATGAAACAGAAATATGACATTGTGCAGTGAATAATAGAATTTTGTCAATTTAGCTTGAAATCTGGCTTCCTAGGGTTTGACAAAAGGTAAGATCCCAAAACCATTTGTTTCACCAGTGGACACAAAATTGTGTTTATTGACCCAATTCAACTGACGTCATCATCACACCAATCTTGGTTGTGCCATTTTGGGAGTCCAAGTCCCCATGTCTTATACAGTGTAGTGCACATTTTAGGCTGTGTGGCGTTAGAAGCATAGCATAATTTGTATGTACAATTTGGCTCCCAAAATGAAAAGCGTGGACATCAATAGCCACATGTGACATTGATGCAAAGTCAACATGTTTACCAAAAACAAAGTTCAGAAAAAATTGATCTTGATTGCAGACAACATATTTACACATAAACTTTGTTCAGAAAATGGCAAAGCAGTAGGTAACTATGTTATGTTCAAGGGGTTTCTAGCAGCAACAACTGGCCTTGGGAGTTAATTTGCATTAAATTAGCAAGAGGAGAAAAAGAATTGATAAGAGCAACATACCATACGAGTAGCCATTTCCATGAGTTCAGTCTTAGCTTGACGCACACCTTCAGGGCTTCCTTCAATTCGTATTTCATTACTCTTCTCATTATCAGCAGGGATACGGATTGATACTCCGGTTTCCTTCTTGATGCGATTAACTGTAACAAACATAACATTACATTTACATTATCTACTACTTACAATATTCTATTTATATACAGTCGACTCTCGTTAATACGAGCTTGGATGATACGAGACGCCGGTTTATACGAGGTATTTCACCAGTCCCGAACTGTCCCATGCGTGTTTCTATATCTTAAAAAACAGAAGATACGAGCACGGTCGTAACGAGAACACGGATAATACGAGGTATTTTTGCGGCCCCATGATGACAAAATGGGTTTTTTCCTACTTTTGTAGCGAGATCTTAAAATAAAAAATGTTGTTGCTGTCAGTCAAGGTTCGGAAATTATTTTTGTTGCCAAACTATTTATCGGATCGGACCAGCTATACGGTTCTGTCCAATCCGAAAACCAGAAACATTTCGCTGGTAACCTATGCTTAAAATGCTACTTCGCTTACACAATGACGGCTACCAGCGAAAACAACGTTCAGCATAGGCGCTACACAGTATCGAATCTGTCACATCATGGTCACATGAACGGCAAGTTTGACATCACTTTGCTTTGATTTTTATCTTGAGTTATGCAAAATATTAAATTTCTATGATCAAATCAGTGAAATTTTTTGTACAGGATGCTCGTAAGAACTGTACTAGGAAGCGAACCGCTCCGCTCTAGCCTAGACACGTGTGTAGTGCAAGCACTATGACGACGTGTGTATACATGTATAGTACATGTACGTATTAACGAGAGTCGACTGTAACTTGATCTATCTTGAGACCGAGATAGTCCAAAGAATTTGCTTTAATATGCCCACAGCAGCCTCAAACAACTGCAACACCTTGCCCTATTCTTCCCACAGCAGCCCGAATCAGCTGCAACACACTGTCCCATTCTGCCCAAAGCAGCCCCAATCGGCTGCAACACACTGTCCAATTCTGCCCAAAGCAGCCCCAATCGGCTGCAACACACTGTCCAATTCTGCCCACAGCAGCCCCAATCGGCTGCAACACACTGTCCCATTCTGCCCACAAACTAGTGAAACTGATAAACTCAGCCCACAGCAGCCCGAATCAGCTGCAACACACTGTCCCATTCTGCCCACAGCAGCCCCAATCGGCTGCAACACACTGTCCCATTCTGCCCACAGCAGCCCCAATCGGCTGCAACACACTGTCCCATTCTGCCCACAGCAGCCCCAATCGGCTGCAACACACTGTCCCATTCTGCCCACAGCAGCCCCAATCGGCTGCAACACACTGTCCAATTCTGCCCACAGCAGCCCCAATCGGCTGCAACACACTGTCCAATTCTGCCCACAGCAGCCCCTATCGGCTGCAACACACTGTCCCATTCTGCCCACAGCAGCCCCAATCGGCTGCAACACACTGTCCCATTCTGCCCACAGCAGCCCCAATCGGCTGCAACACACTGTCCCATTCTGCCCACATACTAGTGAAACTGATAAACTGATAAAGTTTAGGGTAGCCTAACATTATTTTTCAAGTTTTCAGTAAGCACAAACTCAGTCTTTTAAAGAGACAAAAACTCCTAGTCAATCTGCAATCTTTATAACACTAACTGATTGATTTGTCATACTTCAACATGGGATATCAGTTTGTACTTGAACACAACTGAGAAACTGTAAAGCAATCCTTACCATTAGCACCACCCTTGCCAATGATGTGCTTGTGGAACTTGGGATCTATCTTGACAATAGCAAAATCCAGACGACTCTGTAGATCACGTGAAATTTCTTCAAGAGCCCGACGTGCCTCTTCCACCTGTTGTGGCGGTCCTTCCAATGTGATCTTATCACGCCCTTCCTCAAACTCCACATGAACCTGGATCAAATGGCAAATAGTTTCTTAAATTTGAGGGTTAAAATAAACACTCATATTTAAGAAGAAATTTCATAACATTTTATTGCGTATCTCATATTTATTACTTTCTGCTACACTTGGTTGAGGGACCACTTGAAACCATTCAACTGCAAGAGTTGTTTAAGGTGGCACAACTGTGCAAAGAACTAAACTGTGTTACATGTATGTATGTATTGTGTATATGCATTCACAACATGAAATCATATTGTTGGCTCGCACAGTTAATTTATCATTACAAATCATAGTGGATGATATTGTCAACACCCATTTATTTTTTAAACATGAGATTTTGAGAGATTCAATCAATGAGCAATCACAATGACTTACATTAGACAGGTTCTGGGTAATGCTGCGGATGTTCTTTCCTTGCCGTCCTATGATGAAACGATGCAACCAAGCTGGGGCACCCACCTCACTGATGACCACACTATTAGCCTGTTACAAACCACAAACAACTCTCCTTATTCCATACTCAATTAGTAGACCACTTTGATATTCAATCGACTCATTAATAAGAGGTCCGTCGGACTGGCCCGTTTTCCTCATATTATCCGAACCTCATCTTAATCGCAGCGCACTATTAAAAATACACATGTCGTCATAGTGCATGCACTACACACGTGAATAGGCTGGAACGTGAATAGGCTTACGAGCATCCTGTACACAAAAATTAAACGATAAATGCTTTTTTCTTGACTGATTAATAACAGAAATTTAATACTGTGAGTAACTCAAGATAAAAATCATAGCAAAGTGATGTTAAACTTGCCGTTCATGTGACCATGATGTGACAGAATCGGTACTGCGCAGCGCCTATGCTGGACAATGTTTTCATTGGTAGTCGTCCAAGCGTGCAAGGGAAGCAGCATTTCAAGCAGAGATTACCAGCAAAATGTTTCTGGTGTTCGGATCGGACAGAACTGCACGGCCGGTCCGATCCGATAAATAGTTTGGCAACAAGAAAGTAATTTCCTAACCTTAACTGAACTGTAAGCTTTTGTTACACAACAATACTTTTCAGATCTTGCTACAAAAGTATGAAAAACAATTTATTTTGTCATCACAGGGCCGCTAAAATACCTTGTAGTATCTGTGTTCTCGTTATGACCGTGCTCGTATTTTCCATTTTTAAGACACAGAAACACACATGGGACAGTTCGGGCGTCTTGTATCATTCGAGCTCGTATTAACAAGAGCCGATTGTGTTTGAATGGAGGAGTCAGCATTATTGCTGTTATGCAGTGAGCTTGCATTCTTACCTTGTCATACACCATGGTAATGGCCTGTCCAAGTTGACTTTGCTCACCACGCAGTGTAATAGTCTCAGACACTGTATCAAGGCTGGGCATTTCCACAGATACACCTGTCTTTTCCAGTATCTCAGTTATATTACTGCCTCTTGGTCCAATCACATACTTATGCTGACACTTACGCACCTCAAGAGATACAGTAGTAGTCTTCAACTTCTGTACAAATTCAACAACGAAATCTGTAATCAGTTTCAAATTTAATCTTTTACATAAACAAGTCAAATTGGCAATCATTTACATGAGGGTACCTCACAATAAATTCATGCAATGTTACAACCTTAATACCGAGTCTACATTTTTAAAAAAACATGGCTTTTTCCTTATTGGAACATGAGGATGTTGCCTTAAAACTAAACCATACTAGTACCGTTTTAGTTTCACTCGAGCTGAATACCTACTATGCAATATCTCTTTGACTAAATAGACTAAATAGCACAGGAGGAAAAAAATATATGATAAACCGGTGTCCCTGTGTTAAAGCTGATATCAAGTCTTACAATGTATTCAAAAGTACTGCACCTCCACAAGGGAAAAGGTCAACTTCTACTTATACATCTAAAGGGACACAAATGCAGTATAATCAGAGGTGGCCTGGTGTCATCAACCCACTTGCTTCTATCAAGTATCATGCCAGTGATATTGTTGGCAAATTAAGGTAGACACGTTGCCCATACGCTATCCAGAGGGGCATCTGAAAGTGATTTGAGTGTGGACACTCAACTTATGAGTGAAAGTATAAAGTAGGACACAAATTTCTAACTGCCTGCTAAAACCCTGCATGCAGATGATTACCTTCTCATTATATGTAGCATTAATCCAATCTATAGCTTCTTTTACACCTTCCTTCTCTCCAGAAACAACAATCTCATCTGTGAGTGCACTGGGTGGTGGCACATGGATCTTAGCACCTGTCTTGGCTTTTATTTCCTTGATGTAATTCTTATCAGGTCCTTCAATGAATGGATGGTACACACGAGGAATGCTTAGACGCTCAAAGGCTAGCTTGGCCTGTAATCAGACAAACAATCATCATATTTATAATACAACAGTATTCAGTATTCCAGCATGTCTGTTATATTTTACCACTTATCAAGGACTTAGAGGCACAACACTAGATTCAGCCTTGGTTTTGGTATCGAGATTGAAAGACTGTCACTTTTTCTATTTGATATGGACTAGGTTAGGGTTTGAAGATTACACTACCCTGTCAGTAAGCCAATACATCATCACACAATCTGGCTTCAATTCCCCCTTACTGCCATTCAAAGGTTGTTAACACCAAAATGAGGTTTTAAATTGAAGGTTCAAGTCTTTGCAAAGTCAATAACTCAATAGTTGTTTGCATAAAAATTACACGAAAAACTTGTTTAATAATGCATTTCAAATGGACTTCTGTCTGGTGGAAGTACACCACGTGAAATGGGTGTGGTTCATGGCTGAATTACATCACACTTTACAGGATTAATGTTATTACACATAGGATACAAGGAGACAAGCAACTTCACATTAGAAAATGGTCTGGGAGTCTGGCATTATGTAAGACATGACAAGATTCTTCCAATTATTATGTTGCTAATGCAAGGATTTTACCTGTTCCTCAGAGATGAGTTGTATCTCATGACGAGCTCTCTCTATGCCTTCCTTAGGTCCCACAATGTGAATCAGATCAGAGGTGTCATTAGGTGTTGGGATGTTGATCTTAGTAGCAGTAATATTCTCCAGCTCTTTCATCTTACTTCCTCCTTTACCAATGATGAAGCGATGGTGCTCCTTAGGGATCGGGATACTGATGTTGGCCTGCACCACAAATACATATCAGTTAAACAAACACCCTCAGCAATCCACCTCTTATTCAAATCATCAAGTCTAAACTCAGCGTGAAGGAAAAACATCATGGCCCTTTTTTGTTTAAATACTGGCCACTTGACATCCACAGTGTAAGTTTAGCCATCTTTACAGACAGACCAATCAGTTTTTTAATGCATAAATACTACAGGCAGCATGCAGGAGCTTTGTCGAATTCCTTCCCATGATTGGTCGCTGAACCAATTGGCTGCCTAGAAAAGTTAGAACGCTTGATACAGCTCAAAGCCATAACCCAAGTTGCCTGTAAAGATGGCATCTATTGGGAACGGTCTATATAACAATCAGAATTCATGACTGCAATCAAATCGGACCCAGAAATCAACCTTACCAATACTGTAGCAATACTGCATATGGATACATACCTGTGTTTGCAGTCTATTGAGGACTTCCCTACGTGCTGCCATGACCGACAATGGTTTTCCAGTCACAACAATTGTCAGACTTTGGTCCTTTGCCAAACTCATTTCGATTGAAGCTCCTAAAATAAGTTGTTAAAAAAGTAGTAAATTAATTTGCAATTTTCTGAAATCTAAAAGAAACAGTCAATGAGCTCCTATCTCCAAAAGATTACTGGATTTTCTGTCTCATCATTTATACACTTTGGATTTTTATCCATTCAAATTTGTTCACATTTATTCAAAACTATTGCTAATTACATTATGTTAAACTACTTGATTTAATGTGTGATTCCATGTTATGTACAACACTAAAAAAATTTGTAATGGTTTTATATTTCACCTGTTGACTTCATGATCTCGGCACAAATTCTGCTGGACTGTGAATCACTTTCTCCAAAGCCTTGGTTCATTTCCTTGTATCGACGTTCCTCCAAAGGCACATAGAAAACCTGTCAAGGTAAAAACACAAACAAACCATGACAGGGATAAGAAATGTACTGCATATTCCAAGAAAGGAAAAAGGTGGATTTGTTTCAGTAGGATTAACGACTACCGTTATGTCATTAACATACTGTAAAGAATATATGGTTTTAACAAAAAACTAAACTTAAATGTGATCCATCGTGTAACCAATCCAGCACAAATACCTGCATTGATCTCGCAATGGTTTCCAAGCATGCTGATCATACACACATGTAGCTTTACAGATGGCTCTATATCAGTTAAGTGTTGTGTACCCTATTGTGTACCCTATTCAATAGTGTTAATATACGAAAGGGAAAAAAAAAATGAACAAACTAAAGACATTGCCAAGTAAACTAAACCATAAACATTTTTTCCCCCATGACTGTAAAGGCCTCAATACAATTCAATGGACAGTACATCAACAGTGCACAAATGGAAAATTACCTTGGCCACAAATGTTTACTAAACTTTGAATGAGTTTTTTTTAGGGAGGGAGGAGGTAATTTAATGCGAGAAGACGATTAATATCCTTAATTCCCAAGTACCTGAGTAATAGTGGAAGACTTGACAGCCATTCTGGCATAGGATGTCCGTGGCAACATGGCACCAGGAACCCCCTCACTACTCTGATCATTTGCAGCTCCAACTGCTGTTGCCAATGGGGGAAACACTTCATCATAAGTTGGTGGTTCATAAGCTTCATCATCTAGACTGACTACTGGGGGGTTACTATCTCCCATGGGTCCAGGCATTGGCCCAAATCCTGGAGGGGGACGGGTGGATGCTACTGCTGCTGTGTCCGTATTCATGGTCTTGGCCGTAATCAAGTCAAACAGATCCACTGTAAATACACAAGAAAACAAGGAATACTATTTAATTTCAGCCATCCTTACCTTCAGAACAAATCAAGAATAAATTATTTTCCTCTTGAGTAATATTATCACAAACTTGCTAAATGAAAAACTAATGATAAGTTTATATTTATTCATAAACCTACGACGGTTTCGCATTGTAGGCTTATGCCAAAATAATGTATGTTTTGGGGTGGTGCCTGGAAGTGGTACATGTCGATTGTAAACATGATCGCATACCGTTTTACACAAAGAATGTTTTCAACAGAGGTGTATTTCACTCATGTGCTTATAAAATGTGCCTCACAACAACCTCCTGGAGACAATTGCCAATTTTGAAAACCTTGCAAAATATGCATTTTGTGCCCAATGCGTTCCAGTTTGAAACAATGCACATAGGTTGGTAAATGTTTGCACTTGTTTGCCAGACTGGAATGCACCCCAGGTTTGGCACATTGCGGATGCTCATTCAATTATCAATAATAGGAGGCTCACAATTCAAAGAAACAAACTGACAGTCTGACACCAGGGAACGATTTGGTCCCAAATTTTTGCATAGCAAAACTGCTATGCAATTTTTTTTTGCATAGCAATCTCAAAATTTTGCATAGCAGTCCATAAATTTTGTATAGCAAATTTTAAAATGCCTAGATATTGCAAAAAATTTAATCCTGTGGCACAGGTTTAATTGTGTGTTTTTAGGCTTAATTTCAGGCCAAGGCTACTTTCAGAATGTCTATAATTAAAGAACAAGACGCTCCAAAACTTAATATAAAATAGGCCTATTCCCTAAACTTTTTTTTCCTGGAGTCCACTAAAATTTTGGGTTGCCCGCAAGTTTTTCCACTAGCCCACGTGTATTAATAAACACAATTTTCATAGCGTCCAAAAAAAAAATAAAAAATACAATGTAGTACTTTTTTCATCAACAACCATTTTCATGGATTTGTGATTTGAGAATCAGTTTTATAGAACTTCATTTGCAATGAAATCTTCATGTTAACGATGGATCGACGACGCACATTGAGAAAAAATTCAATGAACTTTGCCCTGCAACGCCCTCTATCTATGGACGTCACGCTAAACAAAAGGCAAGTCCTCAAACCCACCGCCACAGCTTAGGTAAATGTGAATCCAAAACCTTGTGGGTGTAAACTTATTTTTATATCTCAACAATTTTGTAACACTTGTGTCGCAAATTGCATCGCAAATTGTGCGATGCACTTTGTAAAATTGCATCGCAAATCGCTCCAATTGCATCGCAAAATGCGATGCGATACAAGGGAAATCGTTCACTGAAGTTTCTTTGAGTCTTCACTTCACAGCCAAAGTTTGGTTTGTTTAATGTGTTAAGGCACTCTCCTATCAACTCTGGTATTACTCTCTTTAAGGTGATTTACATGTACTAACAGGGCCATCCTACCTCATTCTAACAAAATCAAACACCATGCTAACTCAACACCTTAACTGATGGCCTCTGGTTATGGTGGTATGCCATATCCCATATAAACAGTTCACAGGTGCAGTCCTCAGACCAACAGAATTAAACAAAACATACTGTTGGGGCTTAATGGGTTAGGAGTTGTAAAGAGAAAAATTGGGGAAATCAAATGGATACATCCTTAGAGGGAGTCTTCAGGTATCAGATGTGGTGTTGCGCGCTATGCCGTATCAAAACAACAGAATACCACTTGCAGTGTTTACTGTTTTCCTCAGACTTTTTTGTTGGGAGGGCGGTATGACCTCATCGGATGGGCGCCCGTCAGTACGACGTCATAATTGGCCGTCAGTACAATGACGATCACAATGATTGCGAAGGCGTTTCAGGGAAGTCTCCGCTAAAAGACTCCGTTGATTTGGTACGGCAATGAGCCAAGACGTCCCATTTTGAAAAACAACTTAACCCTAACCCCCATTAGGGTCTCTCTAAGCCTCTCAAAGCCTGCCAAATACAACAGAATGCAACACAGTTGAAATGAGAACCATGCCAAATGCAACAAAATGCAACAAGGGATATTGTTGCATTGTGCAGGCATGCTGTTTGGGAAAGGACTGAGCAATGGTGTTTGCCCTGCTAAATGTAACAGTATGCACATAAGTGAAATGTTTAACTGTTACTATACAGTCTTTTGAATATGGTTTGAATTATGATTCTTACCTAATAAAAAATATTTTGAAATACCCACTATAAGTTGTTCAGATACAATAGAAGCACCCAAACCTATATGAAGTCACTCCACTGCTGAATGCAACAAAATTCAGTCAAAAAATGACATCTGAGTTTGGTGCATATTGTTGCATTTAGATGGTTAGTATCCAAATGATTTTTTTAAAGTGTACACTTATATAAAAACAGAGATGAAGAGATAAATCGACATCTTAAGTTACTAAATTATTTGTTCGAAGACTGATTCAAGACTGATTCGGAAGAATTCAAGAAAACAATCTGCACGTTTTTATTAGTCATTGCTTATTGTTAGCAAATACGCTGACCAATCACCTTTCACCTACAGTAGAGCTCAGACCAACGACATTTGACTTTCGTTAATACACAAGTCCTCCGGACTGGCCCGTTTTCCTCGTATTATCTGAACCTCATCTTAAACACAGCGCACTATTTACACGAACATTTATACACACATGGTCATAGTGCATGCACTACACACGTGTCTAGGCTAGAACAGAGTGGTTTGCTTCCTACACTGTAGTACAGTTCTTACGAGCATCCTGTACACAAAAATATCAATGATAAATGCATTTTTGTTGACTACGATCATAGAAATTTAACAATTTGTATATATCAGGGATGTGATAGGCTGTTGAGAAAAAAAACCTGAAGTCTGAGCGCAAAGCGCAAAAGCATGCGAGCTCGAAAACTTGCGAGCATGAAGCCCAATATTAACATTTATCTTTGGTAATCGCAATGCAGTGGTTTGGCGGTCAGTGAACTCCCAAACACGGCTACTCAATTGAGTGAGTGCCTGGCCAAAAAAAGTCTATGCAGGGGTAGAAATAGACATCCGACATACCGGGGCTAAATTTAGCCCCTGGGTGAGCAAAAAAAGGATCGGCCCTGGGGCTGTCCTCCTGGGACTAGGGGCTTTTTCTCGAATTATGCAATACAGTATTGTTTTTAAAGACAACACAAATTAACCATGAACTTGTTATTGATAATCGTCATTAATCTACGGTACCGAAGAGGGAGGGTTACGTACGATCGCTACAGTCATGATAGTAATTTTATCAGGCATAACAACATAGCCTAGTTTTACCATGGAGGTAGGTTTTACTAAAAGTATTCGTAGCGATCCAACTGCCTTCAATTGATTAAAAATGAGACCAAAGTTCTCACAATCTTCCCACTTTCGTCCAGAAAAACAACAATTTAATACAAACTAGTTTCAAAATATCCAGACCACAGTAAGCTTGGGCGGTTCTACCTCCATGGTTATACGGTATTACAGAGTAGTCACGGTATTTGTTCAATACCGAAAATACCGTGAGCTGTTTTAGAAATACCGAAATACCGTCCCGTACGGTTTTCAATTTCAATACCGAAAAAAAAAAAATAAATAAATAAAAAAACTTATCTGTTAGGCCATAAATGAGGAGAATACAAAGCCCAATTGTCCATCCCGAGCAGACTGTTTATTGTTTGCGGTTTTTAGCAGTTTCCTGCCCCCGGCGGCACCCGGCCGTATCTCTGTAAGTAATTAAGCGGGCGATCGCAACACAAGCAAACGCACGTTCGACGTTTTGCAATGCCATTTGGGTGAGCGAACACCTCAAGAGGGCGCTACATTTTTAGTGCGCCCTCTACCGACAGCTTGTATAAGTTGCGACAAAGAGCGTCAAAAGCGGCAATTTTCTGATAAACACCGACATTCCGCGACTTCCTGGTTACACGTTCGGATCGGGATCGTGGCGCGCTGGTTAACAAGTACATGCATTAGCAATGCACAGGTGGCTGTGCAGATACCAACAAGATACCGACAGCGCGTGCAGCATGCAAACGAAAATAGATCGCGGTATTTTCATCAAGTTATCAACCATGAGAATTTCCTACCGCTGCTGCACGAACAGTAAGCTTATTTTGATAAGTTTTATGTTGAAAACAAATCAATCTATTTGTCCTAATAAAAGATAAAGACAAGCTCAGCGCTAACCTGCTGTTAAATAACCATGATTGTCTGGCCTCAATGAAAATGGTCAATCAAAATCGGCGGCCAGAGCGCGATTTTTTTTTAGCCCATTTTTTGAGATCACGAAACAACGAAGTAATAGTCCGTTCGGGATGATAGGAACGTTATTTGAACAAAACCATCAATGAATTTCCACTCTATGACTGAGTGAAATACGGGGGGAAATGGTTCATGTAAGAATGGGACCAAGGGTTTTTTTAAGCGCCGGAAGCGTTGTAGAAATAGAGGGTCAAGGGGCTTTTTATTGGGGACCAAGCGCTAATAGCGCCGAGGCGCCGGGTTATTTCGAAGCCTGCTATGTAGACAGTTGTATCAGCGTTCCGTGCTGGGATCGAAGTTGCATTTGTCCAGGATTCTTTTTTTTTGGCACAGGGTTCAAAATTAGCAGTCAGCCTTCCTTTACTACAGTACCGCTCAGAGTATAAGCAAACACGAAACACGATGATCGTGAGGGCGTGTATAGTGTGGATTAAGACACGATGGGGGATTAAACAGGATTATAAATCCGATATCGCTTCCTAAGCCCACATGCTACACGATGCATACAAGCAGGAACGTGTTCACGGGCGAATACACACACGGACAGGAGTTGTTTACCAAGTCGAACCATGAGTCCAACACAACAATGTAGTTTACTTGCAAAGTACATTCATGGAGTGGGGCAACAACTTGGGTGGTAATTAAACACGTCCGAATTTTGCTGTCAGTTTTATTTTTCTAACGGGATTTTTAGAACGGAGCGAGTGTTAAATACCTCGCAGTTTTAGGTTGCGCTTTTTCCAAAGTCCTGATGCCGTCCGATCATCCCAAACGGAAGTGCCGTTATGTGTCGATTCATCCCCCATCCACTCGTTTTTCCACAAAGATATCGGCACTGCAAACAGCTCAATTTGCGCAATCAATTCCCCTGTTTGAACTCCTTAGACATGGGTGTTTTTTATATTTTTCCTTGTGTTTCTGCTGGCATTTCCACGTATTTGTGGTCATGATTTCAGCATTTGTTTTCAGTCAACTTTGTTGTGGATCGGTGTATTATTGCATGTGTATACAGAGCCTGTGAAGGCATATCCAACGTGTTCGCTCGCCCGCACTCACGCACAAAACACATGATGTATTGTACAGTACAACAGCAGGTCCAAAGTCCACCCTAAGGTCCAACATTCCGCATGCTGTGATTAGCCTGTTTAGAAAATACCATAATCATAAGGGGAAAATTGTGCGGCGAGAGCGATGTGTTTATGAGTACAAGGTTAAAAATATAGTATGATATATAACAGGAAGGAGGTCGCGATTAAACTTCACCGCACTTCTTCTAACCCCTGGGAAATCGAGTTGTGTGTTTCCCTACTCGCCTACGTATTGTAGTATGGAACATGGAGGAGACAGCCGGACTAACAACGTGCATGCGTGTTTTAACCTTCATATACTGAAATGAACGATCGCAGCTAGTTAGTAAATACCAAGACTAGCGGATGTGTTACTGTTGACAAATAAATAAACAATGTTCTCTGTGATAAGAAGGTTTATTGTCTACTAATCCTTTTGGCTAATGTGTTAACTGCAGGGGATCGTGTTTCGGATGGATTAAGACACGATATTTTACGGCCGTGTGTTTCGTGTTCGTGTTTCAAGACACGATGATAGTGTTTTCGTGTGTGTTTATACTTTGGGCGGTACTGTTTTTTAGTCCGCCGGGCAAGTCAAAACAATTTTCCTTTTCACAATTAATGAGGGGTACAGTGGTAAAATCCCAAAGAGAGATTATTTTTAAGTTCGTAAAATGGTTTGGCAAGTCTTGATATTTGTTAGATTTTATGCTAAAAATTACCATACTCATAAGAAAGCTTGGCTAGCTTTCAACTCTGTACACGTTCATGAGTCGAGTAAAGAAATGCTGCACAATGTGGCGCACGCCTGCGGATTCTGTGCTATGCACAGCGTTGGGTTTTAAAAGGCTATTCAAGCATTGACAACTTTTGCCTATAGAGTAGGGCAAAGTATATTTATTTTTTTCTCAATCGTGCGTCGTCGGTTGATCCTTAACACGACCAAACTAAATAGCTGTAAAAACGCCTACTGGCTTCTTAATATGTCAAAGATGCAACACCAGGCATTTATTTGTACTTGTGTTTGTGATAATTTTTGATGATCTTTAGGTCCACAATCGGAGAAACAATCACGATCTACTTCAATTGACATTCACGATAGACCCCGACCACAAGTCGCCTCATCCTGGGCACCGGCTCGCGACTGGCTCTACCTCCACCATCAGTTTTGACATGAGTTTGTATACAGAGCCGAGACCCGGGTTTGAAATAAAGAATCTTGTTAATTAACGCCGATCGCATCAGCTTGTGCGTCTGCAGGAAGTGTTACACAGTAAACTACGCATGATCGATCACAGTGTCCTGTTGAACTCTATGGATAATCCCAACTATAGTTGGGACGTCCCAACTTTAACACTCAAGTTGGGACCAGTCCCAACTATAGTTGGGACAATTGGGACAATTGTCAAGTTTGGACGGAACATGGCCAAGCTGAATCCTTGGCCACACGTTCCATTTTTGGATTGATCTGAGTCATGCTGTTGGGCGCAATCTTTGAAGTTGTCCTTTTTTTTTATTTGCACAGTGCCCCATTTTATGACAGCGCAAACTTTATTTCCTTGCATGATTATAAAATTTGCACAGGATAGCTCGGGTCGTAACTTTGAACACTGTGCGATCTTTGTCGTTCAACCATAATTCTTACCTTTTGTCGTTAAATATGCTATAATATGAAGGGAATAACCATAATGCGCCTTGAATTTTGTATCAGTAAACTTTTAAAAATGGGGCCGGGTGTGTGGCTAAGGATTCAGCTTGGCTACACGAGTGGGGCTATCAATCATATGGCTCTATGATTATTAGTATGTAGAGTATGACTATGAGTAATGTGGTTATAATGGAATGGCCCCATACAGCAGAGTTACAGCCAGCCACTGGTTAAAAAAAGCAATGTAACTTCTACGGGGCGGGTTGTTTGAAAGAATGGTTTTATAGGAATTACAAAATGTTTCACATGACCTAAATAATATAACCATGGAGGTAGATATCATATTCATATAACTATCTAGTGTCAGTGTCATGACTGAGTCTGTGGAACCATAATAAGGACAAAAATAGACCCCACGCCCACGATCCCCACGACGTTTCACGACAAAATGTTTTCTAAATTAAGGGAAATAAGTGATGACCAGTGGTCAGTTACACAGTCCTAAGAATGTACACAGTCACTTCTGTCTTGCTCATTGTTAAAGTTAAACTTCAACTGTGTTCGGATTCTCATTCTCAAGTAACTAAACTAGGTAGCTAGAATTAAATTAGAAAGCCTAAAGCAAGGCAAGTTTTGTTAGG
This sequence comes from Pisaster brevispinus, assembly GCA_023634235.1. Classification (NCBI taxonomy): domain Eukaryota; kingdom Metazoa; phylum Echinodermata; class Asteroidea; order Forcipulatida; family Asteriidae; genus Pisaster; species Pisaster brevispinus. The sequence goes on along the minus strand of JAMKCF010000002.1, from coordinate 8,445,302 downwards.
GCTACCGACTTGTTGAGGAATTCAATAAAAACGGCCATGGTAATACCTGACAATTTTAATGTTTACTTACACAAGTGGATGCTGTCTTCCGGAAAATCCGTCCAAAAATTAAACTTTATGTCGCTTTCGCTCCACTGTGTCTGTTTTTACAGTCCACGGCGGAGTAAAATTGTGAAAAATATCGTCTGTATGGTGTTATGCCCACCGCTCGTCGCAGTTTACTCGGGAAAGAGTCTAAAGCTGCACACCCACACGTACACATGTGTACCTGCGCGCAGCACCACGTAGGTCAATCTCTGATTTTCTGTACGTGGCAAGAAAAATATCACTCCGCTTCATCGTCAACATCTTACGGTTACGCTGATTGGCTAAAACTTAAAAAATATATATATATGGCCGAATCAAGAATGTCGATTTAATGAAATAGGTAAGAATTAAAACCCAGTAGCTGATACTTTGGTTTATTTTCTCGTGGAAATTAATCTTTCACAAAATCACATCATGTCGTTTGTGTATCTATGTATGTTAATTAATATCACACTTGTATTATTTGTACACCAAATTGCTTCTGCATCCTTCCTCTAACCACCCATCTCTGCACACACTACCATACAGTACATACGTGGTATTAGAGCGGTTGAGCAGCGCAAGTAGGTCGCAGCATGGAGGAAGCTCCATGGTCGCAGCTAGCTGATGACAGGTGTACACGTGGTAGCGCAGCCTGTGCTAATGTGCGGTAGCCTTTATAATTAGCGCGTGTCGTTCATGGTCGTTCAACATGGAGCTATGTGTACAAATCCAACAAGAAATTTCGCCAGTTCGCAATGGTCACATATTGACCTTTTTTCATTGTGCGGTCTTTGTGTACACTAGTTACAATATACGGACGAACTGTGGGCTCAGAACACTGCGAGTGTTAATTATCGGGGGCGTGTGCGGCGACCCGCGAAAAACTCACCGCTCACGATTAATCCGAGAACAATGCCCGCAAAAACTGTTGGTCAGAAACAATTCTTGACGTACATGTAGCCATTTTATTTTAAGTAATGGAACTTATTATTAGTCTTTATAGTCTTTATAATTTTATCAACATTATTGAATTAGTATGCTCCAAGGTTTTCCATTTTAAAAAGAATTCCAACACTTAGTAAGTTGTGAATCCGCCATCTTGAAACCCATCCTAACTGAGCCAAGAACTCGGCACGTAAAAATCTGGAGGTCACTGAGGTTCAAATCCCGCTGTACTAATTTTTTATTTTTTTTGTTCATCCCCAGATTGTTTAAAATTTACAAAGTCAGTGGACTACTACTCTTCCAATTTAAACAGTGTTCTCGGCTGATCGGGGAGGCTCAAAAAGAAAATGACGACTGAAAGAAGTTACATTCTACACCCGGTGGCCTTATACAAAAAACTGTATTTTAAAGCGATTAATAATTTGCTGGCAAATGAGAATAATTAAAGATAAAGTGATTGGAATGATGCACCAAATATTCGGTAACTGTTTGGGTTTGTTCTTGTAGTTTTTCCCAGTGACCATATTTTCGGAAAACAGCCCTTTTCACTTTCATGCAAGCTCGTAAAGTGATTTTGCCGCTTCGGTTGAAACCGTCATTTCACGATGAGTCACATGCAAGATACAGTATTATTCAATAAAACTTCAAAAGGCATTCTTTTAGCCATGCGAGTCAGAATGCTGGTTTTGGGGAAAGGCTGCTGCGAATTTGAATGATTATCTTTTTAATCGCCTGACGCAAAAGAACATTTTGTGACACGTGAATAGGAACTATTTTGAGGAGATGTCAATTTTGCGCGAAATAGATAACGCAACGTTCAATTCGGCAGCCTTGTTTGCTGAAAATGATCAGGAAAATATATTTTTAGCAAGACGGGGAAAATATTTGCCTAAGCACTTGAGAATTGATGACCTTTATTCCGATCATGCTACCAGTGGCGTCACCAGAGGGGGGCAGGGGGGCCTGCGCCCCCCCCCCCCGCTCAAAACCCTTGCCCCCCCCCCTCTTGCCCCCCCCATATGAAATCACAGAAAAGTATATTCTTATTATATATACATCAGTTAACATATTTAATGATAATCTTGCACTTCTTTGGCACCCCCAAATTTAATCTTTGCCCCCACTTGCCCCCCCAAATGAAAATGTCTAGTTACGCCACTGCATGCTATACCGACTGTCAATCTGACAACCCACCCACTAGCCGGTCGCGGTGCGGGCCTCCCATTGTTAGTGTTACCATAAAGAACTATCATCTCTGCTAACCTTTCTTTACACGTCGAACCAAGCACTTCGTTTATAACGGCCATGTCGTTGGCTACAGCGATAGCGTTGACAAAATAGGCTAAAAGATCCAGTGTGGCAGAACATTCTGTCCCCTCGACCGAAAGTCTCGACTGCTGATTGTCTTATTAATGTGCTTCCTGAGACAGAATTTCGTAAAGATCTATACAAATTACAAGTTGCCCTGTAAGATCGGCGTGCAGCAGGTCTATGGGGCAGCAGGTCTAATGAATAATATCTCCTTTCCATAGAACTGTTTCTGTGGTGGGTCAGTATGTACAGGTCAATGTTTTCTTTTTTCATGAGTAAGTCCAGACAATTTCTTAAACCTGGTATTGTTCCTAGAAAACATTGAGAGCATATGTCATTATAATAACACAATTACGAGTTCTTAGTAACAATTGTGTACCTCTGACTTAACTCTATGGACAAAAAATTAATTAACACATTTGTTTATTATGGTTTCTCTAATTGTAACCTGTTTTCAACAGTCACTTCAAGATTCAAATACATGAATGAAACCAAAGTATTGAAAATTGAATCAGTCACATGGTGAACATAGCACAACTTGTTGTATACATACACTTAAACTGTCTTTCTATAATTGTATTTAAATTAATAGTCTTTATAATCTAATTTCAATATTTAAAAACATGACATAAAACCAATTTGTAGTTTTATGGTAAATCACTTTTTGTTGACATAACTCTTATGTTTTAGCAGCAAAATTGAATAATAATTAAGGAATGGTTAGCGAAGCCTTCGTTTCCTAATTTTACAAATAAAATCATAACATGCCTTTATCTGCTAAAACAAAATATTTGCAATACACCACTGTACTTCATTTTCAGGAATTGATTTCAAGTCAGGGACAAACCCCAGGCTGATGTTTACACAGACTGGTCTAAACATTTGCGGAGACACCTTTAAGTGTAAATTGTGCAATGCTACCCTAACATACAAAGGAGGTTCAACTGGATCATTAAAAGTAAGCACCTATTAGAATAGGCCGAAAAGGCTGAGGATATAATTGCTCCTAGCAGTCAGACAACTCTTGGTTCTTTTGTCAGACGGGTAGTCTGCAATCCAGCAAGAGCCACTAACGGACTCACCACTACATTCATGGCCAAAGCAAGCCTGCCCTTAAAACCCTATTTCTACAGCGCCCTCTTTGATGGAACAAATTTGTACCATACAGGAGTTGAATGAATTTTCTACTCACCCTCCATTGTATAAGCTTGCCCCTTGTTTTAGTGAGTGGAATGGTCAAGTATTGCCATATATAAGGCATTGCAGGGTCAATTATTTATTGTTGTGGCATGCAGATGTATGGTCTAGCGAAAGTTGGTGCTAATAATGAGTTACATGACCTTGTTTATAACCTGTTGTCTTGAGCTTACAGTTGCCATAGCACACATTAAGCACCTTTGTTTTGCTTTTCCTGCCTACAATGGCTAAAAGAAAAAGATCTAATGAATGTAGAGAACTTCTAGAACAATTTGATATAAGTTTTAGCAGTGATGATGACTATTCTGTGGAAGAAATTTAAGTTGAAGTTAGTGACTTTGAAGACTCCGATTGGGAGCCTGAGATTTCCGATGATGATGAACCCTCCACAAGTACTGGTAGAAAAGGGTGAGTTTTTCTTACTTTTGTATATCAAATTAGTTTGTAATAGAGTGATTTAATGATAAATTATTGTCTCTTGTGCACATTTCAAAAGATTTATAAATGAAAAAACATGTAATTATTATAAATTATTGATATAAATTAGTACAGGATATCAACATTATGTTTCACCTTTGGTTGACCTCAAACCGAAATCTGGCTCAGGATGAAAGAAGAAGCCTAGTAAAAGGAGCAAGGAACCAGATGTCATCCATCCACAGGGCAGATGAATGGGACACAGTCAAGCACAAGGAAAAAACTAAAGACAAGAAATGGTCTGAAATTACCATCAACTGTCCAATGTCCAATAGTTGTTGCACACTATAATGAAAACATGGGGGGCGTTGATCTTTCTGATCAATTCATTGCAAAGTACAATGTGTTGAGGAAAGTGAACCAATGGTGGGTCACCCTGTTTTTTCATATTATTGACTTGGCTTCGGTCAACAGCTTCATTCTCTTTCAAGAGTGGCGAGCTCGTAATCTGGACAATCCGGACCTCAAGCACAATGCCAGGTATGGGCAACTTGAGTTTCTTGAGGAGCTAGTTCAGCAGCTTGCTGAATTAGCTCATCCACCAGTACCAGTACCGGTACCAGAAGAAGAGGCAGAGGTCTCTCAAGACCAGCCTAGCCACTTCTTCCCCATAGGTAGCCATCCCTATAGCATCATTTTGACCCACAACAGAGGCAACTGCATACTTTGCTATAAAGATTTTTTTTAAAGTAAACCAAGTGCACACCCTGTGTGAAGTTTGTGAGCACCATTTTTGTTTTACACAGAAGAGAGACTGTATGAACCAAGTCCACAAAGACTCAGAGTTGATGAAAATGTTTGTTAAATAATGTTTTGTTTACATCTGTACGATTTTAGCTGTATTAGCTTCATCAAACCCCAAAAGTTCAACTTTGACCTCATACCTATGAATATGCAAACTGGGTCATCTCATTAGCATATTTTATATTTAAACCTTCATTTGCATAATAAATTAGTAAGAATGGTTTGGTAATTGTTTAGTCTACTCATTAGTCATGCATTTACTATTTTGTGACATCATGAAAGCAAATAAAATTAAGCATTGTCTTATTTGAATGGTGAAAAGAGTAAAATGCCCGGATTTACTAAAAGAAACTTATAAGCAAATTTAATTTTCCTAAAAAATTTTGGGACATTATTGTTGGTGAGATGCTTGGGAATCATAATTGACTGTAAAAACAACCTATTTTCACTCACTAGTGTATGTCTCAGCCCAAAGTATTTTATTAAATACCTCATTTGCATAATAAATCATTTTTGTGTGCAAACTTGAATTTTTTTACCATTTGTCTGCTTCATACTCTTTATGATGGTACTTAGTTTGTCCTCATATGACTTTATTTAGAGAAGTTATGGCCAATTATTCATGTGTACCACATTCTTAAATAGTTTTTGCCCAATATGTGCTGTAGGAATAGTAGATGATGTATTTTGAGGTTTGTTGTCAATCTGGAACCTGAATAGTGGATACACTGTTCCAAGCTAAAAGATCACAGCTCAGTAACAATGTCATGTATAAGGACAGAAAAGAAGCTTTACAGGAAAGAGTTGCAAGACATTCTAAGTATTGTGTTGATTTGACAGTACTGCTGGACTTCGAGCTAAGAGGGATCACGACAGGCCACTTTGTCATAAATTGGCAAAACCACTCTGTCGTCACCAGTTTTTAAAATCCAATCTGATGATGACGAAAATAACAACCCTTGAACACAAGGACCCAACAACACATTGCCGCTGCTTTGACATACTTCAAGGACTCCTAGAGACCTGGTGGTTTAGCTGCCCAGTACTATAAGTGACAGAAAATTCACTAAAATAGCAGATGCACAGGCGCTTGACCTGAAGTCAGCGCAATGGAGTCAGATGGATTAAGTTGGTTATCTGTCTCAAGCCTCTCTAGGTATTAATGGCATAACTAGAAATGTTTGTTTGGGGTGGGGGGGCAAGCAGGGGAAAAAACATAATTTGGGGGGGTTGATGTATTATTTTTTTTTCAATCTCATCCCCACCCCCACCCACACCCCCACCCCCACCCCCACCCCCACCCCACCCACACCCACACCCACACCCACACCCACACCCCCACCAGTTCTGATGTTGCTAGGTACTGTATGTCGTTAGTTTCATAAAATGTTTTACATGTGAAAGAAACTTATGTAAGATTTTGATGTTTTAGAACCACAACATGGCTCAAACCAACAACTCTTTGCCATTTGAGAGCAGATGTCTAACCACAAGTTTGTTTGTCTTCCATTCTCCTCCCTGAGTCAGTCAATGGTCAATGGCTAATCTAGATCATGTGTGTATATTGGACATTAACTGGATCAGTGGTCATCCAATGAGATCACACGAGATTCTCGTCTTGCCTTCTCTGCCTGGAAGACTAACAGGTGACTTGTCAGTATTTCTGCTGGAGAGGTAGATATGATAGAGGGTTCTTTCCTCTGGAAGATAGAAAAGGATATGAAATGAAGTTGAGGTTTTGCTGTGTGTAGTGTGCAGTTGCACCTTACTATTTATTACTGATCCTAGTCCAATAAAAATGCAAATCATTGACTATTTATTTATGTTTAGTTTGGCCACACATGATGATCTTATTAGAAAAAAAAATGTTTATTTACATGAATTCACCCCAAAATCAACTTCAAGTATTGTCAGCTTCCGCCAAACTGTTTATGTTCAAACCAGAATAAGAATAAGAAGAATGGACATTTATATAACTCTGATGTTCACCGATTTTGACACTCAGGGCCATTTATTTAATTCTTTAGGATCTCAGCTCCATATACAGCCTGTGATGTAAAGTATCTAGAGCATCAAACTAAATCAATCATAAGAACCATCCCAGCCCTCACAGGTACCCATTTAACCCTGGGTGAAGAGAAGCATTAACAGTGTCTTGCTCAAGGACAAGTGTCATGACTGAGAGCATAAATTTGAAGCACTAGACCGCCTGACCATGACATGCTGTGAAAAAAACAACAACATTCTTTTCTTGATAAGATCTTAAGCATCGATAGACATCGCACTGTATAAGTTAAGCACACAATCTGCAAGAAAAACCTGATGTCTGAGGACAAAATACAAGATGAGTAATTCACAGTGTTGTAATACTCTAGTACAGCTTTATGCTCAAATACACACGATTTGGAGTTTGTTGATTTCTTTTTGTGATTGTTTTTTTATGTGGATTCGCAAACTTGATGAAAAGTGACATTTAAGTTTTTAAGTTTATGTTTGATGTCTTTTTGAGCATCAGTGTTCAGACATGTTGTAAACCCTTAAACGTCACAACAGGTTTCTTGTTGCAATAATCACATTGACATGCCAGCTTTCTCTTTCATAACTTACCCTAAACTTTCACTCTTCATATTTTGTTTTCTTTAATGTGTTTCTATTTGTGTGAATCAATCGGAATGAAGATTTTTTTTTTTCAAATCCTTTTTATGTCTTGAAGACTCTGACTTGAGTACAAAAGACTTGGATCTAAATCCAGCTTGTATTTAACTTTTCAAAATCTAAACTTTTGTTGAGTGTTCAAAAGTTCCTGTAGGATATAAAGATGGAGGATAAACTGAAGGGTTTGACCTACCGCTACAGCTTCAACAAAGTTACCCATCAAAAGATAATCTGCAATGGCATGACTTGACAAGCTTCTCTGAACTTCAGACAACACAATTGGAGTCTCCACTTTGACCTCCACTGACTGTTGACTCAGGAAATCATAGAGTTGCAGTTGACCATCAGCATTTAGATTCAATTCACCCTATACAGAAAAACATGATCAAGATCTTGTATGCAAATTCTTCACATTCAAATTCCAGCTAAATCTAAAAATCATAAACCAAAATCATTTGGTTGTTAAACTATGTAATTTTTTTATTTAAATCAGTCAAGTGAAAATACCAACAATTTCTCGTGCACTTATATCAGCTAAGTATGTCATAGAATTTGTTATTACATATTATAATTAAATATTACTTGACCACTTCAGGACAGACACCACGTTTAAGCACAAATTTTAAGGACACACAATTTGGGACCAAGACAACATGCATTTGACTGTGTGAGGGTTGGGTTACAAGGCAACCATCTTAATCAATCTATGTGGAGCAAGTTCAACAGCGGATTACATGTTGACTAGTCAATAGGAAGGCTTATTGTCTAGCTACACCATGCATACACTCTGGGTGTCACGTTTCAATAGAAGGGCACAAACAGGAATGAAAGGCGCTGGAATCAAAGAAAGAATTCACTCTTTACCTGGGATATTTGTGTGCCATGGGCATAGAGTTATATATAGGAACTAGAGGGCGCACTGGTAATGCTACGTGCACAAACGCGACGGGACCGCAAGGAGACACGCGCGCCATTTTGTACGATGGCAACATTGAATACGAATTACGCGGCGTGCTTGCTAAATACACATTATGCGGTCTAAAAAAAACGAGTGGCTGTATTAAAACATGTTTCGTGGGGTTTAGTTTATTCGTTTCAATAGAGGATGAACACACACATGCCACACGATCACGATTTATTGTCCAAAGTGAAGGAATATTATTCTAAAATATTATACTTATTCGGGGATTATTTAGTACTATAAACGGTCTTCACTGGCATTCATAAATTTCACAGTAAACCCTTTCATTGTTAACCATTGCTCTGTTGCAACACGCACAAATAGTTTAGACCAATTTTTTACGCGGCGCTATACGATCTTTGGTTTAGACGTTGTTTTTTACTACTTAAGAAATGGCCGCCGCACTGCCCTTGTCGGGCCGCGTACCTAGGCTAGTGCGCCCTCTAGTTCCTATATATAACTCTATGGCCATGGGCGATAATTGGATGGTTTATGGCCTGGGTGACAGCCAATGTGACGGCTATGTTTGTCTTCACCATAGTTTCGGTTTCATGGTTTCTTTTCCCAAATAATATACAACTTCCATAATGTCTCAGTTTCTTCAACAAAATAAAACATCGGGCATTATGTTTTAAAAAATGGGGAAATGTTGCCGGCCGTCAACTTGTTATAGTACACTACATACACTCAAATGTCAAAGTTTAACATTGACATGGTTCATTCATGCCTGTCATTCGTACCTTAGTTCCAAAGACCCTTACAATTCTCTTGCACAAACTCTCTGTGAAGGCAACCATTGTGAGTGTAGCTGTCTGACCTCCACTGAAGCTCAGATTTACAACCTTCAATACAAACAAACCAGTGATCATTAGTGGTAAAATGGAAAGAATAAATATATACATAAATATAAGGCTAGTATAAATGAACAGTAAAATTGAACTAGGCAAATAAAATCAAGTCTGCTGAGAGGCATCTTGCCCTGCCGCTCACCTCTGTGGACCCCGCTTTGAATCCAGGTTGGTTGGGTTTTAATCCCTACCTAATAAGTGGGTTTTCTTCCCACATCTAAAACTCACATTTCTTCATCATCTTCTCTTCACAGGTATCTTCAGGCTTCAGGATTACAGCAATAGTCACTTTTGAGGGTTCCTTGGTTTCATTACCAGAAAGATTTAACATATAAATAAGCTACATACCTGGTTATCACACACATCGTTATCACTATCGTATACACAACGTCCATATGGGCCATGCTGAAGAGAGTCAGTAATTGACTTCACTGATGGTGTATCACAAATAACAGATACTGGCCAGCCAGAAATCCCCTACCAAATAAACCACACAACAATTATTAGCTACCAGTCAACAAAATATGTAACACAAGTTATCATAAAGGGCCATTTAGAATTACCTGCAAATATGGGGTGATAGGTCAAAGAAAACAATTGAAACACTAAATCAAATTTTTTAATAAAAAAGGTGCTGTCAGTTTTATATATAAGGAGCAAATGGGAACAATAGCCCACCAGATATCAGCAGGGTCAACGAAAGACCACTAAAGCGGGTTGCACGACACCTCATGTATGGTAGGGGAAGCAAGGCTGATAACTCTGCTGGGCAGTCTCTGGTCTGCATTTTATACAGAACTGTGGCTGCATATTCCTGTTGTCTGTGAAGTCGGCTGGTGATATTGAATTGTGTGAGACCAGTAGCATCCAAGTTGGCTTAAGTTTGTTGGTGAAGCATTCATCCAGCTCAGAGAAGCATACTTCATAATGCTGCGGACTTGTGATTTGCAAATCACGGCTCTGCCTTCAACATCCATTACATGAGCAATCTTCCTCAGTGCACCGAGTTTCTGTCCAGCTCTGGTTGAAATGGTTGCAAGATGCTTCGATCAAGTCAGCTTGCTGTCGATGGTTATGCCAAGAATCTCAAGATCATTTACTGATGAAAGTATGCAGTCTTCAAAGCATAGGGCATGCATGGATGGAGTTCTCTTACTGGAAAGTACCATGGTCTTGCATTTGGTAGATTCGAAAGTGACCTTCCACTTGACTGACCAAACTTTAATTTTGACTAGGTCTCCGCTCAGGCTAGCAGTTACTGCAGTGATGTGGTCTGAAGTCCTGATAGATGAGAAGAGTGTTGAGTCGTCAGCATCTGAGAATGGCTCATTCTCACAATGTCCACAAGATCACCGACAAAGACTGCAAATAAGAGTGGGCCAGGGATAGATCCCTGTGGTACGGGAGGCATTGATGGATGCGGTGCCTATTTCTTGGGCAGATAGGACTGCGTTGATAGATCTGTCAGACAAGTAGTTCTGTAGCCATGATGGCAGCCTTCAAGAGTTTTAAACTGTTTTAAACGGTTCTGTAAGACATTGCTGCAGTGTTGCTTACTCTTTTATTCCCTTAATCAGATATTGGAGTACAGGGGCCGATTTCACTAACGCGTTTTGATCATCGCAAACGCCAAAATCGATCGCTAAATCCCAAATCCATCGCAACTTAGCGATGGATTTTGGAGAACGATTTCACTAAAACTTTGCGACAAACTTACTCATCGCAAAACAATTATTAGCGATGACTCGTTAATGGCCGCAAAGTGTAAGTTCATCGCAAATTATGATAGATTGCGCCATTTTGTGCTTAGATTTTATTAGCGGTGTACGACTCGACGTAGTATAGTTTGTTCGTGAATTAAAGGGTAAAATGGCGTTACGTTTACTCTTCGTGGTCTTTTACTGGGAGATTTCGGGATACACACAACGCAGTTGGCCGATGACACCTTGAATGTGGTTGTTGCCGAAAGAGCTTAAAATCAGTTAAAAAAAGGAGATCGTCATCTATTGGGTTCAGTTATTTTAACCAGCAATTTGGCCTAAAGTTAATGTAGGCCTCATAGCATCCACAATTTTCCTTTCCGATGTTATATCATGTACACATTTTCGATGACAACACTTTGACGAAAATTTCGGGCATCTAGAAATGAATTCTTTTTTGCCAATTAGGCCTAATAGTGATAAGGCCCTATGCCTCTGGGAAAGTTTTTTTAAAAATTCCCCTTTAGACGTTCGTATATGTGCTGAAGCTTATATAATGGTGTCAGACATTAATTACCAAAAACCAAAATCGTTATTCTCATTTTGTCAATTTTCATCCACCTCAACGTTACAATATTATTTACAAGATTTTATAAAAGTAAGTATACTAGGGAGGGGGGGCTATAGGCCTACAAATGAAACATGTTGAATTTGATTTCATGTTCACCTTTTTTTAAGTGAATGCCTAGAATTTAAGCATTAATATGGTCCTCTTGTTGTTACTTTTGATGCACCAGCATGACAACCTTTACATTTAAACTGCAATATATACCGTTTGTTTTTAATCGAACCGCAGCCTGCAACAACATTTTGACATGTACGACGCCCACATGCGAAGACCGTCGGTTTTCTTGAGGTTTGTGTCAAAGGTCACTACTTTTAGCCTCGTACAAAACGTTTAGTTTCCTTGTCATGTCATCGCAACTGAGATGACTTTAGTGAAACGCAAAATCAGCGACGTCGCAAGTGCAATGGATTTGGGGTTTGCGATCTCATCGCAAGCGTGATAGCGATGATCACAAATGGTGACTTTAGTGAAATCGGCCCCAGGTGAGTGGGTAAAACAATGTGGGCCTAGCATGAACAGTCAGCAATTGTTTCGGAAGTCCTGATATATCATCATCCATTCAATACATGACAGTACCTCTCGGTGTCATGCCGTCTCTGCTAAGTCAGGCCATTTCTAAACATTCTCATTCAAATTTCTTTATTACAAATACTTTATCAAGAAACAAGCCAAATTACAGTTGTGGCACAACACAAAGCTCTGTTTTGGAAACTATTTGAGTTCTGAATCCTGCATACCAACTTGGTACTGGTTAGAGCTGGTACCAAAAAATACCAAAAGTACCGACAATTGTAGGTAACCATTACTACAAAAAAGAGGAACCGGTACCATGGTTCTGATTATGGAACCGAGTAGAACCAAGTAACAGCTAGAATCACCCCAGCTTAGTTGGAATCCCACACTAGTCAATTTGTCTTTGTTCAATGCAAAATTAATTAAAATACTAGACATTGAGGTGTGTGTTTGTGAACAAACACAAAGCTGTTCCGTTTTGTTGTGCTTTGATTAAACCCAAGTTCAATCTTCAATGCACAAGGGGTCTAAAACTGAAAAAATTTGAAAATTGGCTGTGCAGTTCTTGAGATATGGTCCCACTTCCGTTTGACCCGGAAAAAAGGTCAGCATGGGGTCACTGTTACCAAAGGAAAATCTCCAATGCCCAAGGAGTCTAGAACTGAATCGGTTGTGTAGTTCTTGAGATAAGGTCCCACTTCCGGTTGAACCCGAAGTAAAGGTCAACATGGGGTCACGATTTCCTAAGGTTATTCTCCAATGCCCAAGGAGTCTATAACTGAAAAAAGTTTGAAAATCGGTTGTGTAGTTCTAAGGATATGGTCCCACTTCCAGTTGACCCCAAAGTAAAGGTCACCATGGGGTCACGGTTACCCAAGATTAATCTCCAATGCCCAAGGAGTCTATAACTGAAAACAGTTTGAAAATCGGCTGTGTACTTCTTGAGATATGGTGCTGCAAAGATTAACTAATTAAATATTCAAATGAAGATCAGGTGGTTAATCAATTAAGAATTTTATAAAAAATGTACATTTAGAGTTAGGCTTATGTCCTAAGCTTCAATTCGATTTTTGATAACTCTTTCATCTGTGTACGCTTTAGAATATTAGGCATAAAGAAAAAACGTGTACAAACGCTAAGGGATTTTAGGCGGAAACAGAATAGTTCTGCATTCTCACGAAAACCCTAAACCTACGTAGGAATCTAAATGTATTGGTTGTGTACAAATCCAATGGAGTATGTACAAAGTAATGGGTCCAATACTCGGTTAGAAATCAAATAAAAAGCTGCGCACTTCGCGACAATGTCGTAGACTCTCCTCAAGTAAGTCCTCAACTCATTTAGGTCCACACCGTAGTGCATGAACCATAGAGAAGGTTTAAAAAAAACTGAAAGTGACTGCATCCAGTTTGTGAAGTACTACGTTTAACCACTACGCCAAGATTTTCATCTATTCGTTAATTATAGATGTACCTTGATTGCTTTTAATGGACTGAAACATCTCTTATTAAAATCAGTAAATTTTTCAACAAAGAATATGAAATTTAGGAAACAAACAGATAACTTATTTTGAAGTTATTGTGTTTTTGACTAGTAAAACGTTTTCAATTTTAGCGCCATATGTTTTGTACACAGAAAACAAAACGCGCAAACGTATGATGTCATGATGACGTGACTGAAAATTTTAGGCCGGAAACCACATCTACAGTATCTCAGAAGTCTAAAACTGAAACAAGTTTGACGATCGGGGGTATACTTTTTGAGATATGGTGGTCACAAGGTTTGCTAATTAAATATTCACCTCGCTGTAAAGTGGCTAATTAATTAAGAATTTTAACATTTATTACTTTAAGATTTAAGTTAATGTTCTAAGCTTCAATTTGATATAGGATTTAACTCTTTAATATTTACATATTAGGATATTAGGCTTAAAATTAAAACTTGTACAAATGCTATGGGGTTTAGGCAGAAACAAAGAATAATAATAATAATAAAAATAATAAAAATCTTGACGAAAACAATACCTGTTCCGACTGTAGGTCGGAACAGCTAATAAAAATAATAAAAATCTTGACGAAAACAATACCTGTTCCGACTGTAGGTCGGAACAGCTAATTATTGTAATCATACCTTTTTGTACATGTCCAGGTATATTTTCTTGGCAGAGTAGCAGCAGTCTTGTTCAATCTTACAGTCAAGACACCTGGAAGATGATCCATTGGGCTACAACAACATCAAGTCAAACAATAGTCATTACTATGTCATACATTAAGCACATATCACATAAAACTAGATGGTGGAAGTACTTGAATTTACTGCATGTATCAGACAGCTCATTAAAGGAATTTAAGGATGGGGGTATAGTACTGGAAAATAAAAAAATATTTAGTTTATAACTTGTTAACTAAAACCTTACTTGTGAGATGTTATCAACTGTAATGCTTTAATCTTAGAAATGGTTATGTTACAGTGCTCCTCGATGGCTAACATTACAATAGATATTTTATGATTAAAGAGGCTGCTTGAGGAGGCTACAATGCAGGAACAGGGATTCATCATCCAACTCCACAGGGTTACCATGGAGAAGCTTATAAACAAAGAGATACTCCAAGTAGTGTGATTACACAATCAGTGGTTGGACATACTACTATAGGGACTAAAAATAAAAAGGATGATGATCAAATAGGGCAGCAAAAGAGCTTCAACATCTCCTCAGGTAACAATCCTGCAATCGACTTAATTGTACTCTACTGCCCTCTATCCCCTTCATATAACATCAATGATTTGGGGAAAAACCTTAGTGTTAATTGGTGATTTCCTTTTAAACTGGACCGAAAATAAAAGCCACACCAAAAAGTTAGATGAGCTATCAGCCAGCATGGGCTTAAGTTCAGTGTGTTAGTCAATTCACACCTACATGGGGTTTAGTTCAGTGTGTAAGTCAATCCACACCTACATGGGGCTTAGTTCAGTGTGTTAGTCAATCTACACCTACATGGGGCTTAGTTCAGTGTGTTAGTCAATCCACAAATACATGGGGCTTAGTTCAGTGTGTTAGTCAATCTACACCTACATGGGGCTTAGTTCAGTGTGTTAGTCAATCGATCCACACCTACACGGAGCTTAGTTCAGTGCGTTAGTCAATCCATACCTACATGGGGCTTAGTTCAGTGTGTTAGTCAATCCATACCTACATGGGGCTTAGTTCAGTGTGTTAGTCAATCCATACCTACATGGGGCTTAGCTCAGTGTGTTAGTCAATCCACACCTACACGGGGCTTAGTTCAGTGTGTTAGTCAATCCATACCTACATGGGGCTTAGTTCAGTGTGTTAGTCAATCCACACCTACATGGGGCTTAGTTCAGTAAGTTATTCAATGCACAAATTGAAATGGCTTAGAATGGCAACAAAGGGAATGTGATACACACAGTTAAATGTAACAATTGATAAAACTTTGTTTAATTGCAATAAACACTAAACAGCTTTAACAATAACAAGTTATGAAGGTTAGAAACATACTTTGTTTTCCTTTCTGAAGTGGCACAGAGACCCAAATGATGACACCTTGGTACATCTGCCAGAAAATTTCATAAAACAGAAAGAACACATGTATAGATGTGTGTGATTAGTAGATGCAGTACACAAATCTTGAGGTCAACCATAACAGAGGTGAGAGGCATTGTTGACAAAAGGTCTGAAACTAGAATCCAAATTTCAGGTGGTATGTTGAAAAGATGGCAATTCCGCCTTTTGGTAACCTCTGGACTTATAGATTTTAAGGAGCTCTTGGAAAGAGTATCTTTGGCACTAGAGAAGTAGATCAAAGAGCAGTATTTATTTGTATCTAAAGAAAACAAGATCTACTTTTTCCAAGAGACAGATATAAAAAGGTCCGCATTCAGATAACAGTCAGAAATTTGTCATCACTGAAAAAAAGTTTGACTGAAAACCACCATTAACTCAAGAGAGATCATTTACAGTGTGCTATTCTATTACAACATGTTTACAGTTAAGAATTTGATGTTTCTAAATGAAGGGAACTCTGCTTAGTAAACAAGTGACTTGGTAATCAATGCATTTGTTCCTTTATAGTTTCAGATACACATCTCAGCTGTAAGTACTGTGCCAATGTATATTTTGTGGTGTTTTCTTCAAGTTAAACTTCCAGGTCTTTGTTAGCAAAGAAATAAAAATGCTTAAGTTTGTAAAATATAAGATCAGTGAAAAAGTACTCTACACGTTGTTCATCATGGTTTCTTTACAAGTTGTGAACCAATGGTTGGACATGTTCAGTCTCAATGTGATCCTTGGAACACCTCTTAAGATTCTGATTGATCAATCCATGGCAACAACAGTGTGATATTTACCCATATTGCACCGTCCATATCACGCCCTGCCCATTTTGCAAAGTTCTAACTCTGTTAAATGCCCTATTTTAAACTGGGCATCAAATTTGCTTGAAGATAAATTCGTTATCACACATTCGCTTGTGAAATTACAGAAAAATATAGCGCGTCTGCATCCCATGTCCAACTATCAGCCTTTGGCCTCGTTGG
This sequence comes from Pisaster brevispinus, assembly GCA_023634235.1. Classification (NCBI taxonomy): domain Eukaryota; kingdom Metazoa; phylum Echinodermata; class Asteroidea; order Forcipulatida; family Asteriidae; genus Pisaster; species Pisaster brevispinus. Next base: position 8,428,697 of record JAMKCF010000002.1, on the reverse strand, counting down.
ATACGGGATGCATAATTGCTATATTTTTCTGTATTCCAATTGTGCTTATAATATTATTTACTTTATCATGAGTTCTACAAACAATCAAAGGAAAGTATCCTGGCCATATCATGGTGATAATACAGAAATCAGATTAATGAGTTATTGACTAACCTATACTTGTTCATCCACCATGATAAAAGATCCACATCATGACAACATTTAGCAAGAAGAGAAAATGTGGATTTCTCTTCACAGCACCAATTACCACGAACAAAGGAATGGGCAAAGTGCCAATACCCAACCTGTTGGAGGAGAAAAGTACAGATTGTTTTTATCACAGTGTTGACTGTAAATAACACACATATTAACTAGCATTTACATGAAATATGAATCATCAGCAGAAGCTGTTCACACACAATTTGCTGCTTGATTTACTCCTTAATTAGTTGTAATAGTTCCTATTTACTTTGAGAATATTCATCAGCTCAACAGACAGTGCAAATCTCACCAGTATTCAAACAGTTTGGGGAACCTTGGGTTCCCTTAGCTTCCCATTAACATGTAAAGGAAACAAAATCACTAACATGCCAGACTTGCAGTCTATATGCTGTATAATATATTAATGACCTCCTCACATTTTACTATTGACAAATCAGTTAAGTAGAATCAGTTTAGTGAGGACCATTCCGCTAGGTGTTTCAGCTGGTCCACTGCTGATTCAACTGGCTTCTGGCTGGTATACTACATGTACCCAACGAGTCAAACCCCGTTATATACTCTACAATGACCAACCCACCTTCTACTACAAATCAGTTCTTAGTTATTGTAGGTAGACTCACCTGCTCAATTTGCTGAATATTAATGACTTCTCCACCTTCTGCTATAAATCAGTTCTAAGCTACTGCTTATAAGTGGACTCACCTGCTCAATATACTGAATATTAATAAGCTCCCCACCTTCTACTATAAATTAGTTCTCAATTATTGTACAGTATATCCTATATAGACTCACCTGCTCAATATGTTGAATATTAATGACCTCTCCCACTGCTCCACTGTCAATCATTTCCTTGATCTTACGCATTGGAGGATAATGACGAAGCACATGACAAACTGATAACATGACACCATGATGCTGACAGGCCTCTGTAATGTCTCGACAACCCTGCTCTGTAGTCTAGACAAAGATGGGATACCATCAGAGAAGTTTGTAAGCTTTCACTATACTAATAATAGTCATCACTGTCTGATCAGTGATGCCCTGAAGCGTCTAAAAATTCCTCAAAATTAATGTTTGCATCTTAGCACTAAAAACTTCAAGTACCTACTACAAATCCATAGCAGTAAAGAAAACAATGGACCTTCACGATAATGAAACAATGGAAACACTGATGTATGCATAGCGCACAGGATGGGCCAATGAGCAACCTTCTTTTGACCTCTACCCGAGGGTGCTCTTGAAACTAAAATGACATCATGTCTAGGTCAATTACAAGGGTTAAGATCTTGCACAGCAATACTTTGAGAGGATGTTAAATATAGTTAGGGACTGATCACATGTATGTCAAAAATCTATCAAGTATTTGTGTGTGTCCACTGAAACCCATCAATAAATTTGTAGCCCAATATGGTGCTGATCATTTTTATACCTGTAGGCAAGTTTACACAACTTACATTTCAAATTTATAAAAGCATCCATTATCTGGCATTGGATGCTGTTTTATGAGTATCAATTGTACTTACAGCCATTGGTTTTTCTAGTAAGATATGGTAGCCTTCATTTGCAAAAGCCACTGCAATATCCTGTAAACACAAAACAATTTGCAGAGCAAGTCTCAAGTAAATACAATTTAAATCAAATTCTATAATCCTAAGTACCTACCCCATTTTGAACTGTCACTTCCTGGTTTAGAAGCCTTTGTAAGTGAAATGCTAGTTCAATCCACAATCCTTTACACATTTATTTTGATTGTAAAAGTTGTTTTTGCTGGCCATGGGGATCACATAAGCCCTATGAAAGTGTTTTGACTCATCCGTCACTGTTTTCACTCGCATTTGGGGAGCAGGTGACAGCTAAGGTTAAACTCCGGGTGACTTCACTTTGAAAAAGCAATGTGTTTTGTTGAATTAGAGTGCATCTACTTCTGATTGTTTTCCATTCCATGAATGAAACTGCGCTATTTAACTCTCAGACTATTGGTCATTTTCATGCAAGTCAGGTAAGCTACACAGGGTGGTTCTCAAAAGTACTGCTTTTCATATCAACTGTGGACTTAGACAAAGTGCCGTGTTACAATATGTATGCATTGTCGACTTGCATTCTAAGCATCATCCTCAAGGTTGGCCCCATCTACATGCTCAATAACTTTTGTGTGATTTGACCCTTATGGAATATGCGTGTATCTGTACAGATTCTATGGGTACGCAGGCTTCTGGTCCATCCATCTCAGACTTGATACATGAATATGATGAATTAGTTTCATTACCCTGTGGAACTTATCAGGGGTTGTAATTATCACAGCATCAGCAAACTTCCCATAGCAAATCACCTTAGACCAATCTAAAACATCAAATCAAATGGTTACTGCATATATTAAAACTGTTATTAACAAGGATCCAAATCTTCAGTTCACCCTTTCAAAACATTCAAAGGACATTTTTGCTGTGAAGAAATATCTAGGGAGATAATTGAGTGTGAACCTAACATAACAAGAACTAGTAAGATGCACCATTAGCTTCTCAATAGGGCTCTCTCTCTCTTTACCATTGACCATTGTTAGAACTTAATCCTTCTTAACAAAGCTTGAATTTTTTGCCACAACTTGCCAAGAGTGCCTTGAAATCTTACGATTCAGAACACTTACCACCCACACCTTTAATAAACTCACGCACAGCATGGTCTGCATTGCCAGAATCACATAGATCCCAAGACAATAAAGAGTACAATTTGAAGCTTTGTGTGGTGGAGATTTAGGTACATCATGTCATTTATCAACAGACGAATGAGAAGAACAATTCAAACTTCTGCAACATGTTCCTGACAGCCGGGAATCAATCACATTTGTCTGTATTTGGGATGTCGTTCGCCCATATAAGTTGTTTCAAACTACATTTCAATTTACAATTTTCAACAAAAAAAAAACTTCAGTTAACCTTTTCACATCGGATGACATCTGTAAATGCAAATTTCTTTTAGACAGACACACTGCGGGTGTTTTTTAATGCCCAGAACAACTTTGAAATTTCCTCCATTTTTTTGCTGACATGCAGACGACTGACGTTTCTATCCATCCGGACTTTCCAGTGTGTAGCGTTTTTAGGCAGGAAGTAGGCACCTGCCATGATATGCTTCATTTCACCCAAACAAAGAGCGAAAACAGGTTCTTGTAAAATCCCTTTCCAGTGGTTATTGTGTAACCCCTATTCCAGAACTTTGTCCTGTTGTTATACAAACGTGGCATACAAGAATGGACAGGCTACCACCAATGTTCATCTTTATTTTCGGCTCAATGGGAGGTAAGTCAGTCCAAGATTCCAGCATACCATGGCAGATTTTCAGCCGTGGTTCTGCATATCAGGATTCTTAAGAGTGCCATCTCAATTTTCTCAAAATACAGCATTAAATCCCGGAACTAATTATGAGCATCTTTGTTGAACTTTCTTTGTCAAACCAGGGTTTCATTGTGGCAACGATATTTTCAAAGGAAAACAATTACACAAGCTCCAAAAAGTTCTTCAAAATAATACTGCGAGTGGGCATGGAAAAGTTTTGAAACTTCCGATGTAATTAAATACACACTTTGTCTCTAAATCTTCAGCCACCATACTGAAAAAGTCAGGTGATCGCACTTGTGTCTACATCACAGAATGGTCATTGCTGATCGATTGTGAGTGACATGAGCAATGAGCATGGTTTTGTCGGCGTGACACTTGTTCCATGACATTCACCTGATTTCTCAGTTATAGTGACCTGAGCATCAATTTTGCAGCGAAGCAAATCGCAGGTGGACCTGAGGATAGCCTTAGATGAGGTCCACCTGATTCATTCTCAACATTTCAACTTCTTTCATCTAGCTGTCACCTGGAGACTGCTGGAAGATTGCAAGTGTGATGTTTCAGATAAGGTTACAAATGTCTCATTTGATATCTATGTTTGTTTTGTTTTTTGTTTATTTATGCAGTTTTGTGTAATCATAATATTTTGGATTGCTCTGTGGCTGTGGAATTGGTTTCATGCATTGAGTAGGAGTACAGCCATAGTGAGTTGGTCATTAAATTAACTCTGTATAAAATAACAGTGACAATGACTCAACATGTCTCACCATCAAACACTTTATCTTCTGGAATATTGTGAAGTTTCTGCAGATGGTTCCGAGAAAACTCTTTAGGATCTGCGACTCCTACAACCTGAAATCCAAACAATGTTCTTTCAATCTTTTCAACAATCACTGTCTATCAGTCATCAACTAGACTAAGAAGCTAATATTGATAATAGAAATAAGAAGCAAGGATGTGTAGATGTTATACAATTTTGGGGTGACAAACATAAAAAGTCATAGAGCAGGATTTGTTAACCTGCAATCACCAGGTTTAGGCATCGATGCTCTACCAACCAAGCTATCTAGCCCTGTGTTGGTATTTTGTCAATATCTTTGTTCAGTGGGCGTCAGTCAAACATTCATTACCTGATATTTAAAGAAAAAGTTGTTTCCCCTTCAGATGACCCCCTTACAATGCCACTTCCCAGGTTGTATCGTAAATTGGGTGTGATGCCTGGCTATGGTAGTATTGACCCCTTTCAGGACATGCAGCACACTTACACACGTCCATCCTGTCCCATATTTTCGGAGTCAAAATGTACCAAAGGAATTGACCCCCAAAATGGTCGAAATGGTAGACGCCCATTTTGCAATGGTGCGAATTCCACATCTGCAAGACATCCCAAACAGATATTGACAGAATAAAGGAGACTGCCAACATACAGGGCTAGATTAGATAGCTCAGTTGCTAGAGCACAATCACGTATAATATACCTGATTGTGCCAGAGGTCGCAGGTTTAAACCCTGTTCTAGTCAATTTGTCTTTGTTTACTCCAAAATAGATTTATAATTGACAAAATAGGGAGACTGCCAACTAATGTATGTAGGGCTAGATAGCTCAGCACACAACCCAGAGGATTCCCTTTTCTAGTTGTTTACTTGATGTTGTTAGAAAACATTATCTTAATTACCTTCAACCTTTCTGGTAATTCCAATGCATACTGACTATAAAGTTGTCCTCTTTCACCAGCTCCAATCACAATGACTGTAACTTGCACTTCTGCACTCTGTGATCTCATTGAACTCATTGCTGAATTGGTTCAAATGCTGTATGCATGCAGTACACATGCAACTGAGTATAAAGGGAAACATCAGATTAAAGGGTGTACAGTTCCAACATTGTTCAGCCCAGCGTGTTGGTCTGTTATGGTTCTCTTTTTTTAACATCAGTCTTAGCCCATAGTTGCCATTAAGACTATGACAAAGACCAAAGCCAAAGCCATTATAAACATTCACAGACTTGCAAAACATACATTCCATGGTGTAAAGATGGTCATGAAACGCTTTTTTTGAGAAATGAATAAAAAAAACATTTTTAATCGCACTAGTCCAAAACCTGGTGTTTGCAAACAGTGAAAATATTATAAGGTGGTATTTTCACCATTTGCTTGTGACTCCAATGACAATTTGAGCTTAACTATCACAGATTTATTGTGTTATTTCATGTTTATGTTGAGTCACATACAGTGCTGATGCTGCCTGATAGTCCAGTTCCATTGAGCTGCTAGTGTTAGGTTAAAGGGACACAACAGCTTCATTTGGGCTATTTAGGCTACAAAATACACTAAAACATGATTCTAAGGTCCTCCAGGAATGGATAAGAACGGTTGCTAAAAGAAACCATCAAGTTTGTCAGTTTTTAAGCATTTTTCAAAAAACGAAGGTCACGTGGGTTATCCGAAATACATTTGTGGTTCAGATAACCATTGTGATCTTTGGAGCTAGTTTTACTTCCAGCCATATACAATACTAAACCAAATTTGTTTTTCTTTTTTTACAGTTATTCATGAGTACTTGAAAAAAGCGACTATGTTCTTGTATTCAGATTGTGGATACAAGTTGTAAATAACGATAAAAAAAGAACGTAGGATTCTCATTCAGAGAGTCTGTGCAATGGAAGCATGTTTTACAGCGCCCCAGCATGGGAGCTAGCGAAACGTATACCTTGAGGCATATCCCCTACAGCCGTTGCTGTGTCTCGTGGGGCCAGAGAGACAAACCCCGGGGGCAAGAACTCCCCGAGCTTGCTGGTCAGGCTGTGAGCTTAGGAGCTGGTGGGAGGGGTAGGGCGCCAGACTTGAAAATACGTCTTGTTCCTGTGAGGTTTAGTCTGTACCCCTAACTATTGTCACGTTACATGGTGCCTGCACTACACATTCAGGACGATGGACTGTTTAACAACCACCAGCTGGTCTAGTTGCACAGTTCATATTTTGGAAGTTGCTGCATACGATTTCTTCTCCCCTAAAAACGCCACAAAAAGACCCCGGTGGCCGGCCATTCATTGGCCAAACACAGGATAATGCCATTGCAAAAGCTGCCAGGAGAAGGGCAAACTGTTTGCAGCGAAGCCGGGAGGTTCGCTTGGCATGGGGTTATTGGCCAAGCAAATGTGAAAAGGTGGTCCAGGATGAGGGACACTACCCTTAGACTGTGGTCACTGTGCTGCTTTTGCTGGCTTTCCCTTTGGACTTATTGTGTTTTTTTACTTTTTACTTTTCGTTGCACCGTCTTCTTGGTTTTTTTTTTCCTTTGCGATGTTTTTCACATTCGGCTGATCCTTGGATGTCGAAGAAACTTTCTCCATTCCAAGTAAGCGTCGTCATACCATGGATCCATGGTCGTATACAGAATACAGGTTGGTGTGGCTCGGACTAAACTAACGTAGGTTTATGTCAGTTGTTTATTTACACGTGAACTTTGTTCTAGATGGATATGAAGACTGGATCCTCATTCCTTACGACTGTTGATAAACAGAGCACCAGTTTTTATACAACATTGCGCAACAATGTCGCGTAAACTTGACAGTTGCAACGGCTGGAATAGCGTGTACGCTGACCTTTGACCGCTTTTGTTATTTTTCCAAATTTTTCAGTAATTACGTGATATTTTGATGATTTTTTTGAACAGCCATCTAAAAATTATGGTTTGTGATTCTACATCACTTAATTACATAAACGGTAAGCCGGTATGTCCCTTTAATAAATCCAAAGAACTAATTTAGAACACCTTAAGTTTTCATAAAATAATAACAATATAGGTAGGAGATGTTATGTGTAGAATACAATCAATACAAATTGTTGGTCACATATGTATACTCATCATATACTATATAACTAGCCTACCCCCACAAATAGTGTCAAATCTGATCAAGGATAACAAGTGGATTAGCACTTGTATTTATATGCCAGTCTCCGTTGCAATGCACTGACATTCACAATGTCCAGCGAATTGCAGTACACACACCATCCCGCATGCACAATATTGCATAAAAATAAAGCATGTAAAGTGAACATGCCAATGCTGTTCTGAACATTGCCCTCCATGACTCAGCTCTTCCTGTAGTGTAACCATGAAGGAAAGACCTCCATCCATGGTGAGCTTACATGTACCTCTGACCTGGTGCAACCATGGAGGAAGAAAATACTGTATTTTCTTCCTCCATGGTGCAACCAGGTCCACTCTTCCATGGACCAAGCTCAACACGACAACAGACAACAACACGCACAGCAACACAGCTGCAACTACCACCAGTGGTGGTAGTCTCCGTTGCTGTGCTGCTACACTGGTGCTGCTAGTGCTACCATGGACCATGGAGGATGGACCAAGGAGGTATGGACTGAGTTTTGAACATTTACCTTCCTCCCTGGTTAGTGTTATTTTTTTTCAGTGGATTCATAGCTCCATAACGTTAACTCAGAACTAAAAACTTAAACTTATTGGTGTAAATAAACTAAAAACGCCTTGACGTTCCCACCTCAGTCACAGTACACACTCTTGACTCTGTCTGTGGTAAACACTCGCTCAATGCTCGAAAATGCTTCATTCAAGTTCGTCTCACTGTACAAAAGTACACTGTGCCCAGGTTGGACTCCTCCGTTACATACACAACGTGGCGGAGTCCAGTACAAAGGTCCCATACCATTTGCGAAAAAAATGTATTTAACAAACCCAGGACGTCAGCTGCATGCAAGAAGTGCAGACATCACAACACTGTGTCTCGTTTAGGGCGCCCGGCCTTTGGAACACCACCGCTGATCTCATCATACACATTGACCTTGAATGACCACACACACGTTTATTGACGATCGAGTTCAAAACAAGTTGTATGAGCATGGAGCTAAGATATGAGTGATGATGTCATGGCTATAATTATCCGTATACTTGCGAAACGTCTCTTTATAAACCTCTTCCCAATAATAGTACACAGTCCTATCCAGGGTTTTTTTCATAGAGAACTACTACATTACTTTTAAATTCTTAATAATTATCAAACTAATGTATTTTCTCTGTAAATTTCAACAATTATTTGGTGGACTATTATTATTTGTAAATACAAAACAATGCTATATGATTTGTTTAGTTCCTCTCAGTGAAATAAAGAAAATCATGTGTTTTGTGCTGATTTGCAAGTACTCAAGTTCAATACACGTACGTGACGTATACTGCTTTCTCAGTTGTTTTTTAAAACTAAACTATGTGCAACCACCTCCATGGTGCAACCCCAACGTTTGCGATTTTACTTGTTAAGGTCCTATCGAACAACACTTCTCCAATATATCAGCAATAGAGCCCCACTTTCCAGCCTGTTTTGTGTAAAATTAAAAACAAATGAAGAAGGACTTTGGAAGTGAAGAGACAATGGGGTGAGATGTGTTTTGTTTAATCAACAATTTTGTTTGGGGAAAAAACAAGCATCGACTTGTGTGTGTGGTCACCTGTTTGCACGCGGTGCGCCTGCGCTGACCAATTTTCTTTGTTGGACGGGAGGGCACTGAGCCACACAAAGCAATATCTGAAAGTTCTCACAGCTACTGGGTTCCATGGTTTATGACAGGAGTAGAAACCGTCAAATGACCCAAGTAGAAGTCTGACTACTTACTACTTACTAAAATAAAATATCAGAACGCATACAATAATCGTAATCACTGCGACATAAATGCAGCTCAGTTTTCTTTGTAAACACACGAACCATTTTATTTTATTACAAAGACCAAATTGTTATTTGACATATGTCAAATCACGGAGTTAATAATAATTACCGCCATGGTTAAAATTCTACTTCACAATTCCATGGTTTGAATTTCCATCGCTTGCAAAATTCGTTTCAAAAAAAGTTGTTGTGGAGACGTCCGTCAGCCTTGAATCGTTTCTTTAAAATTTCGCTCTTCAAATTTATTAATTTGTTGTTTTGTTTTGTTTTTGAAATAAGTAGTAGGCCAGCATAGTTAGATTTTAAAGTTTTCCGTATTAAGTATATCAAAATAAAAAAAACTTGGTGGTGACGCAAACTACGTGTGTTGGATTATTGTGTATACAAACAGCGTGTAGCACGTGTGCGTGTCACTGCTTGTTGACCACAAGTTGTCACTTGTCAGCGTAAAAATTCAGCAATCAATTAGAAAATCAACCTGCTAAAGCCCGCCAACGGATGCGTAATCAAGTTTCACCATTGACCAATGAATGTTCAGCAGTAAGGGGTAGTGACCAATGAAAATACGTAGATTATCTGACGTCTCACTAATATTTACATACAGCTGTGACCTGTGTGCCACATTGTTACCTTCATACACATCATACACAACACTCTACTTCCTTCTTTGTGGTTCAGCGTGCATTAGTTCGTTCCGTTGAGCTTCGTCTTCAATTCATTTTTTCATAATTTCATCAATTTTTTACACAAAAACACATCGAAAAATGGCCGACAGTGCACCACAGCTTACTAGGGACAACACAATGACCGTCACAGCAAAGGTTGGTTGCGTTAAAAATTGGTTTTCGTTGTAAGAAAAATCACTTCCCCAACGAAATATCGTTTGGACGGTATACATGTATTTTCTCTTTGTTCCACATGACTTTGTGCTATTGAAAAAGTATGGCCGTAGCAGAGCAGCGCAGCGTTGTTCAACGGTGTTATTCCATTTGCACATTTGATTGCGACCTCGTGTGCAAAATAATAGAACTATACAAAGTAAGTGTCGGGCTTGGGTGTATGGGTCTAAGTAAGGTAAGTACAGACACTCCGTGGTTTTTGAAATAATTATGACAGAGGTTTGGACATTCATCATAGTTGTTCGGTCACTCGTACAGTTGTAAGTTTTGTTCACACACTTCTGCTCATGTGAATTTGCGATGAGCCCCACGCTCAAGTCTGTGCATCGCTGTACCGTTGCAACCAAGTTGACTTGATCATGATCAGGGCTAGATCATATCCACCTAAACAACTTACTCTTTATGTTTTTAACTGATTTATTATTATTTATTAATTCACAGATGCACCATATTTTGTTTTGTTTAGTTGCGTACACGGCGTACGCCAGTGGAATTGAATATATTTTAAATTATTGTTTATTTCAAACCGTATGTATTTTATTGTAATGCAGTGAACAACAAATCTATGGTTGGAAGTCCTATGGTCAACCTTATGGCAGTTTGATACCTATTTTGTTTTTGAATTTGTGTCTGATGTTTTTTTGGTCAACTGATGTGACATGTTTAACTGCTGCCATCGGAATGGATAAAAGGATTGTGTTTGGGTTTGGGGGCAAATTTGCTGTATCCAGCCTCCAGTCATGCCAGTTCTTCTATATGTCAATATTCTTACTTTATTTGTTTCAAGTTTTTAAGTCAATAATGTATTTACTACCACCTCAAGAGAATTTTCTTTAAAAGGAAAATAAAGTCCAACATACATCAAAGAGATGAAGCTCACAAATGACTTTGTAAAGTGGATGTTGGATACCGCAAATTTTTCCTGTTTTTGTCACCCACATTCATTTTTTCCTTGGGGACTTTCTGAAGTGTGAATGTGTAGCCCTGACCCTTAGGTGAATGCCACCTGATATGACAGCTGTACTTGGTTGATTCTCAAATCTTTAAATAGTCAGGAATGCAACTTCTCGGTGGTACATCTAATTTCCTTTTCCCCCTTAATTTCTGTGCCTTAGAAAACTGAAAAACACTGTACAAAGTTCATATGCATTTCCAGTCAGTTTCTCTATTTTGCAAAATTATAGTAAAGTTGCATGTCTTTACATGTGAATCAGCTGGGTTTGGGACAAAAAGTTGAAGTTTAAAACAACTATTTAGGTGAAAAAAATGTGATCATACATTTCAAAGGGTTTTAGTTAGAAGTTAGTTTATTGTGTGAACCACTACATTTTTCACCTGAGGAGATTGTACAACAAAGCCAATTCTTCTAGTTTGTTGGATTCATAAAATGCATACATAATCGGTTATGAACATTTTTGTTTAACTGTTTTTAAAGTATATTATGGTGTTTGCATACTATGATGAACTAGTATACTACAATTTTTCCAAAATCAAAAATTCTCAAATAATGAATACTTAATTTATCTATAGAAATCCTTGATAAAGCAAGAATTGTTATTTTGTGTAAATTGTCTTTCGGTGTTTTTTAAAAAAGATTTTGTTTTTGTGTTGTTGTTTTTTTTTTTTTTTTTAAGAAATATTTTTGAACTTACATCTTTTTCCTTCACCTTGATGTTATTTATAACAGATGACTTATTTAGAAAGAAAAGCATTGCACTTTGTAAAAATGACATTGCTTGAACTTTGTCATGTTGTACTACCACTCAGACAATGTTGTAGGAGTTGTGTTTAGGTCATGGTGTAATACAATATGACTCATAATGGTATTGAAGCTGAAGATGATTAAGGAAGCCTGCCTTATCGGGATTACTGGCCATATCAATCAAGCTGGCAACTCAACTACTTCCCAGGAAATTAGTTCAAGAGTCATCTTTATTTTGTGTAGAATATTTTGCCTATCGTTCCCCAAAGCAACAGTTCCTTAATGAGACTAGTTATCAGTCAGCTTATTGTAGTGAAACTCCCTGCCCAAAGATTATATATGTTATGATGTAGCTGTGGTGTAAATTCATTATTCTACTTAAAAAGACACCAGTAGTCAGAAGTTAGTCTTGTATGCAAACTTTCAAAGATAAGATACAAAAACTCTAAGTAAATTAGAAATCATGCTTACATAGTGATTCCATAATTATAAAAACTCTTTATTAGTAGTAGTAGTAGTAGTAGTAGTATTCACTTGTTAGTAAGCTGGCACACAAGGATGGAATGAGGTGCTGGTATTCACTTTGGCTGTGACTATTATTCACAGTTTCTATAATATTCACTTTGACTGTGACTATTATTCACAGTTTCTATAATATTCACTTTGACTGTGACTATTATTCACAGTTTCTATAATATTCTTTTTGACTATTATTCACTCTGACTATATTTCACTGTGACTATTATTCAATGATCTATGGGTACGTTCAGACGAGGAGTAAAACTAGCCCTTAATCCAAAAGTGCTAAAATAACCCTCCGTTGGAACGCAAAAATCCAGTCCGCGAGGGTCAATTTGACCCAGAGAACTGGGCTAAACTAAACCTTAAAAAAATGTTGGATTAGCGTAACTTAGCCCAGGTTTTATGACCAACCCCCCGCTGCGAGGCCCAATAAGCCATCGTTGGAACGCAACTGACCTGCTACATCCGGTCTATTTTATTCCATGTGACCTCTCCACAGAAGGTTACGTCATCATAACAACAATGCGCGTAGACTACCACAAGTAATTCCCAGTTGATACCACTGATCTCTAGTATAATCATGGAGCTATAATAGAGATCAGTGGCTGATACATGTACATGTATATGATGGACCGGAAGAGTGGTCGGTCGGGGTCAGCTATGCATGACCTGATAATCAACGTGTGGGTCAGTTTAAACCGTGCGGACAGGACTAACTTACTCGTGTGAACGCAAGCCCAATTTGGAATACGTCATTTTTATCTTTTGGACACCCGGGGTGCTCGGAATAAGGGTTAGTTTAACTCCTCGTCTGAACGTACCCTATTCATTACTGTTTGTATCATTCACTGTGATTATTCACTGTGACTATTATTCACTGTGACTATTAATGGCTGTTTCTATTTTTCACTGATGCTATTTTTAAACTGTTTGTGTAGGAGGGGGTAGAGTTCTTGAAGTCCCAAGGAGCTGACCACCTTGTTCCAGAAGACCCTGACAAGCCTCAGGTTCAGAGAGACTCTACCATTCAAGCAACAGTCAAGGTAGACAACAATAACCAAATGTTTTTGGATAGCTTGTTATGCTCAAGTAACTTGAAAAACACAAACTAATGCCTTGCAATGGATACACAGTGGCAGTGTGCAATTATTGTTATTCAACACATTGTACATGTGATAAATTGATGTAACATTTGCATTGCTTTTTTGTGAGTGCATTTATAAACGCTTGAATAAAATAATGTTTTGATTTGTTGAGAATGGGCATATGATGAAGGCTAAAAGTTGTTTTTTATGCTTTGATAGGACAGTGAAGTAATCCTGAAGGATGCAAATATTGATCAGGATGTCAGGACAAGAGGAGAACAACAACGCCTTCAAGATATCACTGAAGAAGGTAAAGAGGACGAACCCCCCAGGGTGCCACGTGACCACACCATCAAGGAAACAACAAAGGTGACACTTCTTGCTATTTTTGTACCAAGATAAAAGCTTAATCAAAATTAGAAAATGTATCTGTGATGTATGTGTTTAAAATACAAATTCTAAATCAAATGTATACTCGGTGGTTGCAATGGATAATGAAACACGAAGGGAAAACTACACATTCACATGTGCAGTCAGAACTTATATGATGAGAGCTTCATGGAACAGAACATTAAGACATGGTCCATTATTGTTAACCCTTTTAAAGGTCTGTACAATTGAGTTATGGAGGAAATGTTTGTACCAATGCTGTTCATTATCCAATAGTCACTTTGTTCACATTGTATTGGAATAATCAAAGACACCTTTAGCTTGGTGTCCACACCTCATTAATTCAGCTTCCCTAAATTTCATAAACCAACTTTTACTCAAAAATGCCACTTGATGAACAATGAATTATTTTAACTTATCGTTGGCTATAATTTATGTACAACCCTGGCACAACTGTTTGAATGTCAAACTTCACTCAGATTGTTATTTTATGAGGTTGCTGATTTGTGATGGGATCAGTTGAACTGAACCTCTATTATTTGTACTGAAGTGCTGCTACTGTTTGGTTTCAGTTTTGTTCTTCATTGTTGACCGAAAAGTGTTTATACAGTCACCAGTTTACTATTGTTAGTACAAGGTCCACCGAACTGACCCATTTTTCCTCAAATTTTTACAAGGCTCTTAAATACAGCACAGGTAGTGCACGCACTGCCTAGTGAATTATACATGGACACACATGAGCATGTTTGCTGCTTTGAACAGTGTACAACTGTCTTTATGTCTACACAAAGATGGTGCTGATGAAATTTTTTAAATTGAAATGAAATTATAAAGTTCAGTAAATAAATACAGTTACATTTTACATGATTGAAAAACTATCAAATACTTTGGTTTTGTTCAGACAATATTGTGGTGAGCAGCGGTCGCATGAATGCTTTTCACACAGTTTGCTTATTAAGACAAACAAAAGACTGGTTGAGGGAACTGTAGTGAAACCATTTTCCAATACCATATAGTTTGTTGTACTTTATGCATTATTCTTCTTGTGGTAATGCAGTAGGGTTAAGAATGTTAAGTCAAACCATTCATATTTTGTTATTCCAACAAAAGGAAGCTCAGGGTTTTCTTGGGGATGCTCCAATTGGAGAAACTCGCTCCCAGACACAACAGATGGTCAAGACAACAGAGGAAGAGGAAGATGATGAAGAAGAAGAAGAAGATGAAGAGGATGATGATGGAGTTGAAGATGACCTGGTAGATGAGGTTGGCAATGGAGATGAAGAAGAAGATGATGTGCCGAACTTAAAGAGAACTCATACCATGGCTGAGACACTTGAGGTAAGCTCTCTGCTGATCTGTGTCCCTTTTCAATGTAACGTCTTATTTATGTTCTGACAGCCTGGTTTTGAACCTTCCTTTTTTAATAAACTTGTGCGTAATCCAACATTGGAACCCATTAAAGTAAGCAACTTGTTTCCTTAACACATTAACACAATGTACATATGTTCAAATACGTAGTCCATCGCAGATTATTTATTGTCTTATTGTGTTCAGATACTAAAATATTGTTTTTCCATCTAGGAAACTTTTGAAAGGTCACCATGTTTAAAGTAAATTATTGACTAAGATATCAAGACACTCTACCCAGCTGATTCATTGTCAGTTTATTCTTTGTTCTTTGTTACATTTTGTTGTTTACATAAAGCATGACAAAAGGATTTAATAGTAAACTATTGTTATTGAATGGTATCTTTGTAGGAAGGAGAGGACTTTTTGAAGAGACAGAAGACCAATGGTGATGTAGTGGAAAAGGAAACCACAGGTGATGCCTAATCTAGAAACTCATCTTTTTAGGAATCAAGATGAATCTGTAGAAAGACATATTTTGTTGGTATTTGGAATTCCTGTTTGTTGTTTGTAGATGTAATCTATAGGTTATAACTAAAGAAAGCTTTTAGTATTTTTTAGAATTGGTCGGCTGAGTTTTTACTGCATATTTTCTGCTCTTGCGCTCAACTCAGAGGGACTACATGTTACTGTGTTTCAGTTATTGTGGCTTGTGTTATCCAAAGAAACTATTAAAGTTTTAGTTTAAGAAAAAGACAACTTTACATGTTTATCATGCACATCATAATCATTGCTTGCCAAAACTCAAAAGCTTTAACTTGACTGTGTTTTTTATCATACTCAAGACAATATTTTTTCTATAAAGAAATTGCTTTTGATAAATAAAAAAAACCATACCTGAAAAGACAGTTTTGCAGAATTCAAGCAAAAAGAGGTGGTTCAATTGGAAAGTTTATATTAAACATTACAATGTATGCAAATGGTTTTAAGTTATCAAATTGTATAGGAAACAGTGCTGGGATCTGTGGTCCTATGGTTAAGTTGTAAACAATTTGTTCCAATGGTTTTTTTCTATTACATTACACTAATCAAAGGGCAGAGCTCAGATTCTGTTGAAGTGCATGAAACATAAGTTCAGTAATATTTGTGCAAGTTTGGACTGGTGGACTCCTTGGGAATTTGTGTACAGTGACATTTCAATACCTCTACCCAATCACCCACTTACATTGACAGTAATCGCACAGGCTCATTGTGTTTAATCAGATAAGTTATGCCTTGAAAAATGACCACTGACCCTTTGTCCTACATTTACACACATTTCCCTTTATTTAACGTATATGGCATCTTGTTGAAATACTATTTTAAGTTAAACTATGTGATAAAGTCACATTTGTTTATACATTTTATAATATCTATATTTGTATAATTTGTAAACGAACAATTATATTAATTATTTCAAAATTTCCCCCTCTAAGTTATAAATCCCTTTTATGTGTATATAACAAAGTAAAACCACTTATTCATAAAAACGAAAAGTGTTGACATAAATGCTGCTGCCTTAATTGAGAATGAACCTTATTAGATTGAAGTAATGTGAGTGTGTGGTTTGAGAATCGTAATAGTTCCCAACTGGAATACAAAATGGTATTTGTATTGAAATGAATTTGTGCTGGTCGCAATGGTAAAGCAGATATGCTAGTGTGATAGTTGTTAGAAATGATCGTTGGAAGATGAAATGCAGCATTAGTGGTGTGGAAGTATGAAGACTATAACCAAGTATTATCAACAATCCTATTTGAAACTTTCAACTTACTCAGTAGGTCCGAGTGAAAAGCTTTGTATTGGAGAATGTGTGGATCAAGTGTCATTTGTGAATGTACGATATGGAATCGTAACGGTTTCTAAGTGTGATGCAACATCCAGAGTTTCACATATTGTGAAACCAGTGTTTTAACATCAAGAAACTTCTATTTGACAATTAGTACAAGTCAATTGTCCAATTAACTATGGATTTGTTCACTGGTTTATGTATTCGCAGAAATTTCATTCAAAGTATACTTAACTGCTTTGAAGAAGTTTTCAATTAAAAATGCTCTCCTATTTTGGCCGTAATTGAAAAAAACTTAACAGTGCAAATGTGTATGTATACAATTGGCACTTTTTATTATACTCCTAGTTGATGCAGGGTAAAAGGCCAGTGGTTACACCCAGTGCTTATTGTTGGATTTAAATAGTGATCAGTTTACTAGGCAACTCGTTTATATCTAAGTCCATACTGGTTGAACAAGGCAAATGCTTTACCTCTTGTCCTAATTCAAAGGAAATTACATGTCACATTTATTCTGTACAAAAGAGCTCATATTTTTACTTTTGAAAAGCAACTCCACCAACGAAATGTGAATAAGTAGGAACTTGCAACACTTTTAGGTGCTATATACTGTTATGTAGTTTATCAAAGTCGCTTAAAATTAATGGTACATTCATGTTGTGACTTGTAATAAAGTTGTTCATTTGGCAGCGTTCTTTATCATGAGTAATATATTTATGTACAAATATTCAAAATCAGTTGTTTTAAAGAACCATTTATTTCGAGCAAATTCTCAAACAATTTATACATGTATTATGAAATAAACATCGGGTAATATTTATACTTATACAACTTTCACATTTTTTTAAAGATCAAGGCTTTTAAAGAACTTTGTGCTGAAATGTGTTGAACTACAGGTTATTTGAAATCCATTTGTAATTGTTTAATTAAGAAACAGTTGAAATTAAAGTGTTGATGCCTTTTTACCCTTAAAGAGTTTGATTTTCGTGTGATATATTGTCTGGTTATAATTTAAGAAGAACATATAGCGATACTTGGAAAATGCTGGGATTGGAAATTGGAATTGTTTAGTTTTAAGAGTTGAATTTAACCGACAGTTCTAAAGGGTATACTGTTTGTGAATCTGAAGTGAAAAATTACTATTTTCACGATTCAATTCACACTAGCACTTGAATCAGCTTCCGTGCCCCCATTCATTGATTACCAGCATTAAAAAAAAAAAACAAGCGCATTTGCGAAAAAGCACCCTGATTTGAAAACAATTATTTCGCGTCCGAATTGAGCTGATATTGCTAATTGTTTGGGTAATCAAACCTCAGCACAATAGTCAATTCTGGCCCAGGAGAGTAGACGCCCTAAATTGTATTTAGTGTTTGCGTTACAAATTATATGAGGCAATTTTTTATTGTGTTCATGACGAAGTTCCCAGTATTGATTGAAATAAGAATATTGTTCTGCGATTTGATAATTAGAACGGCGATCTACTTAAGTTTCAAGGCCTGATTTTCACCGAAAGAGTATTTTTGAACGAATTTTGACAGATGATGCTGTTTCAAAAAGAAAAACATACAACCATTTTTGGCACAGAAACAACGGACAATCCACATGCAAAATTGTTTGTACATGTATGACTAGGATGTGAGAAAATGTCAGGATCTCGACAATAGGTAATTTTTGTTGTTTTATTAACTGACACTATCATTGGCGGTTTGTTCTCACAATACCTTAAACGAAAGCTTACAATTTTTCGAATCAATCAAAGTAGCTCTTTTTAAAGAGTTTTAAATCTAAATGTTCGGGTCAAATCGGCAAAAAACTTTAATATACAATTCTAATGGTTGACTTGAATGAATCAAATAATGAGCAATTGGGGAAGCCGCTTATTGATGAAGGATTGGGAAAACACGCTACAGCGGGAAAGTGAAATAAAACAGTTATCTAATTAAAGAATGGACATTTGACTGAATACAATAACAAGAGAACCCAAAAGACTGATGACGCTGAAAGCTACACAACAAACAGTGCCAACGCAAGTATCAAATCGACCCTAACTCGGGCAAAAATGGCTGACAACTTTCCACCCTGGTGTAGTCAATGTTGCTGTAGGACGCCCTCTTTATCTTCTACTGTGTTAAATATCAAAAGTTGCAGAATGAAATAAACAATTTTTAAAACGGCTTTCAAAAACTCTGTGAGACAAAACAATACGAACAAATTCAAATAATTAAATTATTTCAATAAAGCACAAGAACAAAGGTTCGTCTGCCAAATATGAGATACACAGACGAAATGTATTTAATTTAGATCTGGAAACAAACTTTGAAATTGAAATGCAAAAGAATTAGGAGTGTCTTAAAATAAACCAAAACTAAATAATAAAATGAAGTAAAACCTTAACATGTTCAAAAACGCAACTCTAAAAAAACGAAAAATGAAGGGGAAAAATAATATTATTGCACAATATTAGATGCATTAAATGAGCGCATCATAGTCGCAGAATATAGTCACGAGGTGAAATCTGGACTATTCCATTTTAGGAGGCGAAGCCAGGTGAAATGGGAAATACAGATTTCACCGTGACTATCTGTGGACACAACGCAAACTTGTACGACATGCATTACATTTTTGTTGTATAAAAATAGTAAATGGCAGTAAATACATGGCTAAATAAAGTATGACACGTGTCAAGTTTTCCACCAATCAATGACAAGAATCTATAGTATGCGCATACAAAGCTCATTCCATACGGTAGTCTTGATTGGCAACGCTGTTTTTTAAAATATTATTAGTCACCAGCAGAGGGCGCAACTCGGAGGGACTGTCCAAGTCTACGAATCTAGATCAAAACAGTTTAGAGCCGTAGTTTGTGTGATACAGATATCCAGTAAATCGTGTTGCGGCCAGTAATTTGTGTTGCGATATTGGCGATACGTTAATAAATGAACGTCGCCCGATCAAGACTAGCCGAAAGGAAGTGTGCAAGTCCACAGAATATCCCTGGAACCAACGTTGTGTGAAAATCCACAGAATATCCCAGGAACCAACGTTGTGTGCAAGTCCACAGAATATCCCTGGAAAAACGCTGTGTGCAAGTCCACAGAATATCCCTGGAACCAACGTTGTGTGCAAGTCCACAGAATATCCCTGTAACCAACGCTGTGTGCAAATCCAAAGAACATCCCTGGAACCAACGTTGTGTGCAAATCCACAGAATATCACAGGAACCAACGTTGTGTGCAAATCCACAGAATATCCCAGGAACCAACGCTGTGTGCAAATCCAAAGAACATCCCTGGAACCAACGTTGTGTGCAAATCCAAAGAATATCCCTGGAAAAACGCTGTGTGCAAGTCCACAGAATATCCCAGGAACCAACGTTGTGTGCAAGTCCACAGAATATCCCTGTAACCAACGCTGTGTGCAAATCCAAAGAACATCCCTGGAACCAACGTTGTGTGCAAATCCACAGAATATCACAGGAACCAACGTTGTGTGCAAATCCACAGAATATCCCAGGAACCAACGCTGTGTGCAAATCCAAAGAACATCCCTGGAACCAACGTTGTGTGCAAATCCACAGAATATCACAGGAACCAACGTTGTGTGCAAGTCCACAGAATATCCCAGGAACCAACGCTGCGTGCAAATCCAAAGAATATCCCAGGAACCAACGTTGTGTGGATATCGTTTGCGTCTTAACAATAAAGATAACTTACTGTGCAAAATGGCATTGTGTTTCGTGCAATTGCAAATTCTAGCCCAGATTGAATGAAATTATTGGTCAGTTGCACGCACCCATTTAATTGAATACTCTCTTCGCTTACCAAAGTTATTGCAACAATGTTGTTATGCACCATGTCCGACGTGAACCGCCAAGTCCAACAAGAGTCTGTAAGTGAAAGAACCAGTGGGCAGTGGGCAACTACCCTGTTTCAAATTAGGTCAACAGTGGGGAATTAGGGCACCGCTTGCCAGAACAGAATAAACTTTAATTGGACAGAGAAAGCAAACAAACCCCTGACCGGGTACTGGTACTTATGTGTCTATTTCGGGCAAATCAACCCCTCTACCCCCGCCCCTAACCAAAGAGTTAAATGCCAGATACAATAGGTCCATGATCCATGGTTATGACTACCTACCGTTCCTAACAAATAAAATGAGTACCATAATTGAAATTTTTTAGTCATTTTGATAATGTTAAGCTTGTCTGTTCAAGGGACTTTGGCTATGGCTATGGCTAATGGCTGCAGCGATAACGGTTGAGGATTATGGGCTTTTGTCATTACGCCAATAGCCACTACCGAAGCTATATTCGGAAACGACCATTATTAATTTTTAATAACTTCGCCACAAGTCGGAATCTTTTACATGAATGTGACATGACTAACCTGGATCTGCCTCCATTGCCCCGCTTCACGACCATGGTAGTCGTAGTTGGTTGTTTACCGGGAGTGACGTTATGAGATGAGCTACTCTTACGGACACGGCACTCCTGGGTCCGACTCGTGTGACGTTATGGGAAGCTTCTCGAACGTACCCGTCAGAGCGGCATTACGGCACGATGTAGTCTACTTTAATAGGCAAACATTCGTGCGCCAAAATTATAACTATAATTTGTAGGCCCTTAACTTTTTTTTAATAACAATTTTTGGGGGTCATGCAATTGTGTAATTATGACAAATTATCACAACATGGAGAACTGTGCTTTAACTTTTGAGGACACTTGATCAATTTAGTCTTAAAACTTAGTTATATCTGGCTTGGGAAGTTGGAGGGATGCTTCATGAAAACTGACAGCAAGTCGGTTTGACAAAAAAAACATTTTGGGGGTGTATTTTTCATTTTTATGATTCCACATTCCGAACGGCTGACCTGCGAAAAATTGAAAAGACATCTGAAGTTTAGTTGTCCGAAAATATATTTGATTGATTTTCAAGAGGCCGAGAGACTTAAAAGTATTGTTTGAGTATTTCTTTTAAATATTTAGCATTTAGGGGCCATTCACAATAGTATGTGTTAAGAAATTCAGTTTTTATTTTTTAAAAGAAAGTATAAAAATTAACAAACGAAAAAGAAGTAGAAAAAGTACCCAGCTGGCCAAGATTGTCAATTCAATTCCTGATTAAACTGCAAAGTTGTTTGTTTATGCCTTAAAAAAAAAATATAAAAAAACTTCTGATGCTGGAGACCTTTGGTCTAAATGGTTCATTTGAGGCATTACTTTGTTCTTCAGTGTAGGCCTATAGATTATATTATGAAGCCATTCAATATTACAAAATCGAAATTTGGGTTGGGTGGGTAGAATTTTTTTAACATTGACTATTCTGAATGGCCCCTTATAGCATTGGTTGACGAGGAACGTTTATTTAGTGTGGTGCTTCCTTAGACTCATGATAAAATAATCTAGCGCCCTCATCCGACCTCCACGTTAAGATTCCTTATTGAGGTGCACTGTTTGATTGTAAACTACTGATCCTCGACAATTTTGTGACTAATTTTACTTCAAGTGTATTCTCATTCTCCATGAAATAACTGTTTGATATGACGTTAGAATTTCGGGAACTTTGGTGTCCTTAGTTAAGCCACCAGCTAAGAAAGAAACAAAAACATAGAGGTCTGTGGATTTCATTTGTATCTTGTTTCATGCTCATTTCGCAAAATCGCCTGCCATAAAGTGAAAATGCCCTTTGGTAGAAATCTGTAGTTGCGCCTACACTTTGCAATTACTTGAATGCCGATAATCGCTAAAGAACGACATAAATGAGCTAAATTGAATATAATGCAATATAAATTTGCGTGTTTTAAGTGAAGAACTTGTCTCCGTCTTGTTTGTGGTGCGAGCCAACGCAAAGTGAGCTCATGCCACATCCTAATAATAATACCTTACCGTTCTTGTGTGGCGTAACGAGAAACCAAATAAAATACGCCAATTCACAGAGGGCGTTCAACCACACATTACTATTGGATCTTTTTACCTTTTTTATACTCAGGTTCGTTTCAGCCATTCTATTTCATTTATTGGCATTCAAGATTGCGACATTTTTACTATTCTTCAGGTGAAATTCTCAGTACTACCCATTTAATACATAAGATTGATAAAATGGTTGACCAGCTTCTTGCTGACTGGCTTTTGAATGACTTCTGTGACTTAATGAATTTGAACGACCTTTTTGACCAATGAAAGGCTAAGCTGTTGAAATTAAAATATTCCTTGTGACCTTTTAAATACTGATACAACGAAGCATTCATTTTTAAACGAAATCGAAAGTGCTGAAAATGTTGACATTGGTCGTAAACACCCACAAAAGCCTAACCGGTGATGTACTTGCAATCAAGGTTCAAATAAACATAAGATTAAGTAGTTGATGATCAATCAGTCTCATTTTTTACGTTTTTATGCTGAGAGAGTTTATATTTGTTACCAAGTTTATTTAAGAACATAGCTTAAATAAACAGTAAGCAAATAACAAGTTGTAAAAATGTCACATACTGTACAGGATTGCTAAGGATAAAAACCATAATAATATTTAATAGATGTTAACTTTGCATCGGGGATAAAGAATATTAATTTTGGTTTTTACCCTACACCGATGTGTGTTAGCACTGTATACTCAGTACTTTCCCGAGTTCTGTGGAAAAAAGATCACAGGCATATATTATACTCGGATGGGATTCGAACACACGACCTTTACAATTCTAGAGCAGTGTCTTTACCAACTAGACCACCGAGATTGCCCGGTAGCTAGAGGCAGTTCGAATCCTATATTTTAGCAGCGGGTACCGCAACGATTTATAGATGTTAATTTTGCATCGGGGATAAAGAATATTAATTAATATTCATAATAATGTTGTTTAATTTTAGTCTGAAAGCTTACTACAACCACAATTATTAAGGACAATGTGTATAAATGCTGAAAATTGTGCATAGATTTTCACTATTTTCTCCTGACTCACACAACGGACTAAGCCCACATTTGCACAGCTGTGTTATTTCATGTGTATGGTTGATCACACAAAACATAATAATAATAATAATGGCTATTTATATAGCGCTCATATCCGTCACTCAGTGACGCTCAAGGCGCTTCAACATTAAGTATGAACACATGAACACTGTCTGCGACTATTTTGCAAGTCCTACCAATCCTACCTCAATTAGTCCAAGTTCGCAACCACTCTTGCCAAGCAACACGTACAAACGTTTAACGCCCTCTTGCGATTAAATACTTTGAAGTAAATATGATTTCTTCCTCACTGGTTAGAAGACTGAACACTGTTCGTGTTAATTAATAATATGATTACCTAATCAATCTCTAATGAATAGAAACTTTCAAAATTTCATTTACTTATTTCTTGCAACCTTCAGTGTTGGAATACAATGTTTCCATACAATGTTTTACAACATCATTTAAATAAATTTTAAGGGCTAAATCAGATTTGAGCTTGGAACATGAGGCTATATTTATTTTGTAAAGGACTATACGTCTCGACAGGGTAGGAGCGAATAATAAAATTGCCGTCACAACATATTGGTGTGTGCAGTCAGCAGTTCATCGGCGCCAATGGAATGTCATCACTACCTCAATTTGCCACGGGTCAGTATGAAGGTGTTATGCCAATGTCTAGTCCATATAAGAAAAGCAGTCATTTCAACCCAATTCATTTACTGATCCCTGGATAGTGGCTTCAAGCTATAATTAATATGTGACCTGACCAATGTAAATGGCTCAAGGCTCATGCTGTAAGTAATGATGCCTGATAGATAAAAGGTCGTCACCTTTAGATGAGAAATTGCCCAATGATTACTGCCATCCAGTTGGGGCTAGTATGTTCTCCCATGATGCTAAGATATCGGTCGTTGCTGACCTAGGAATCCACATCAATGCTCAGTAGTGTAGGTCAATCTTCAAGCTTATAATTTACCAATCAAGGTCTTCACCACGAATAGAAAAACGATACAGGCTTTGGAAGGATGAAATCTTTGGAATGATGAAATCATTTAAAATTCCCACTTAATCTAGGAACCAAATCTCCATACAACGCTATATTATTGAACTCTTACAGTGTGTTGTTGATTTGCCACAATCAGCTGGCTAAATCGATATATGCTATATTATTGAACTTGTACAGTGTGTTGTTGACTTGCCACAATCAGCTGGCTAAATCGATACAACGCTATATAATTGAACTTGTACAGTGTGTTGTTGATTTGCCACAATCAGCTGGCTAAATCGATATATGCTATATTATTAAACTTGTACAATGTGTTGTTGACTTGCCACAATCATCTGGCTAAATCGATACATGCTATATAATTGAACTTGTACAGTGTGTTGTTGATTTGCCACAATCAGCTGGCTAAATCGATATATGCTATATTATTGAACTTGTACAGTGTGTTGTTGACTTGCCACAATCAGCTGGCTAAATCGATATATGCTATATTATTGAACTTGTACAGTGTGTTGTTGACTTGCCACAATCACCTGGCTAAATCGATACAATGCTATATAATTGAACTTGTACAGTGTGTTGTTGATTTGCCACAATCACCTGGCTAAATCGATATATGCTATATTCTTGAACTTGTACACAGTGTGTTGTTGACTTGCCACAATCAGCTGGCTAAATCGTTATATGCTATATTATTGAACTTGTACAGTGTGTTGTTGACTTGCCACAATCATCTGGCTAAATCGATACATGCTATTCAATTGAACTTGTACAGTGTGTTGTTGATTTGCCACAATCAGCTGGCTAAATCGATATATGCTATAGCATATATATATGATGGAACTTGTACACGGTGTGTTGTTGACTTGCCACAATCAGCTGGCTAAATCGATACAATGCTATATAATTGAACTTGTACAGTGTGTTGTTGATTTGCCACAATCAGCGTGCTAAATCGATACAATGCTATATAATTGAACTTGTACAGTGTGTTGTTGACTTGCCACAATCAGCTGGCTAAATCGATACAATGCTATATAATTGAACTTGTACAGTGTGTTGTTTATTTGCCACAATCAGCTGGCTAAATCGATATATGCTATATTCTTGAACTTGTACACAGTGTGTTGTTGACTTGCCACAATCAGCTGGCTAAATCGATTGATATACTCTGCTGTCCATAAACACAGCAAAACAGATATCAATGGACGTAGAAACCTAACGTTGTGTGATTGTGATGGAGTATCCGGCCAAGGCGTGTTATTGACGGTAATTTGTGGGGAACACTCTTCTCCGAATACATCTGCATCAATTTATTTCAGATTTGCATTAATTTCCTCAACAGACTTCTCGGCGTTTTATTTGTCATTATGCATGATGACAATAAACTTAAAGAACATGTTTTACGTTATCTAACATACATTTTACTTTCAGTTCGTTGTGTTGAATGAGTATACACAGTTGGTAAAGAAAATGCTTAGATTACCTCCTTTGAACATAAACTATTACCATAGCTTGTCAGACCAGCAACAACGGAAAAACCTACCAACTTCGTTTACTTATTAATATATTAAAATAATAATAATAAAACAAAATAAAAATAAAAAGGATTAATTTCCGTACCATGTCACCTGAGAATAAAGTTATGTACAAGTACATTATCCAGGCTGCTTTATAATTCGAATAAACACTTCAGCACCCCATTCAACTCAGAAAATACTCGGCCTACCATCATTGGCATTACATTAATACTAGTCAGGTTTGCTTTGTGGGGTTCACGAAATGCCAATTTCAACCTCATTTTTAAATGGCGTGCATTAAACAGGAACCATGCCTTTTCCGTTTGGTTTGTCATCATTTCTCCTCATGCTGCCACATATTGAAAAACAGCCAAACAGTTAAAGTCAATAATTTCTGAGGCTTCAAGAACCTTCGATGTCCATGTTAATGTGATATAATATCGGTACAGACAATATCCACCGCGGGCCTTCTTGTGGTTCTATAGACCTAACTGCTCTAAATATCCTCAAGCAAGGGACAAGTATAAACACTGGGCATTTTTTTACTTGTACCCAAATATTTTATTCTGGTCATTTTTTAAATCATAAACCTACGATTTACAGTCGTATAATACAAAATATTGTCAAGTGCTGAAAGAGTTTACGGTTAGAAATGTATTGATCCCTAGACTTCACTGGGAGATAGAAATCGAGTCGGTTATTGCACGGAGAATCTGTGGAGCTCGATAGGAGCAATTTCAGAAGGCTAGGTTGACATAATTACTAACACGTACCTGTATACCTTAGGAAACAACAAGCTACTGACCGTGGGGTGAAGGGTCTAGATTTAGCAAAACCCTTGTTTTAGATCTTGTACTGCTGAACAAATACTGGGTTGACGTGTGAGACACGGGGTGATTCAGTGAGCCTGTGTAATGGTAAATGACAGGTACAAGTCTCTAGGTACATGCTGCAACGTCAGCTCTCGGTTCAAGCCTGTTAAGGAACAAACACGGGTGGAGTATTGTCCCTTTACAGTGTAATGTGGCAGGGCCCAAGAGACCCATTTAGTCATTTCCTTTTAATGTTGTCCATGAGCACGTAGCAAAAACTCCATTCTATAAAGCTGAGTAACACCATGGAAGTAGTCATTAAACTGTCCACCCCAACCATACACTCAAAGGTTAGCAAATCACAGTTTTCATTTGGAGTCTCCTTTTTTTCTTTCAAAAAACTCTCAAAGACGGTGCAGGCCTCTGTCCAACATTCTTCTCATGAAAATCTCTTCACTTGATGTTTTGTAAAAAATATTAGGATTTATGACACCCTAGTTTCAGGAACCTGTCGGTATCAAGGCCATATCAACCTCCCTAGCGATATCTTTTAAGAGCTTTTTTAGTTGACTAAATTGTAGGTAGTTTCGATATGAAAAATGGGCTGATTTCTTATTTTTATGGAGAAATTGTACAATAAAGTATGATAACGAGTCAGATCAATCAGCAGTCTCCCTTTGAGGGAAAAGTTTTGCATAAGATCATTTCATTAGCAGAAAATTGTTTAAGGTTTAGTTTGATTTTGAACACAAGCGCTAACTCATACCTGGAGCTATAAAAGTTACACACGGCTAAGAGGAAAACCAAATCCATTATTAAAGAAAAACAGATATTCGCGTTGGTAAGGACGGATGAAACAGGTTTTTGCGTTGGTAAGGACGGATGAAGTTGGTGAATGCACTTCACGGTGTTCATCAGGATCTTAATTACAAGTCCACATAAGGTAAAAAGTTAAATCACTGTTACGTTGCCATTTGGGTTTGGTGTTTGTTGATAACTTTCCCCCCTTCTTTTAAACTTCCAACTGCAGACAGATTTGGTGGAAGCCCTTCATTAATCAATATATCATGTGTTTGCAATACTCAGGTTAACTAGTTCTTCACAGAGTGTTAGCTTGAGTTGCATCATGCCCGAAGCATGGTGTACTGCGGGACATCTACTGAACTATACGTGTAGACCAATACATGTTTCACATCTGACGACTCACTGCTTAAAGTTATTGCTACATGTCAGACAATCATGCTTCCTTGCCCACTCTATAAGGATAACAGTCAGAGATATAATATGTGTACATCACCTGTTGATATACATCTCTCGTCATTGAACAGGTGGATTATGAGGGCGCACTTTCACTTTTCCATGCCCACGGCAATAATTGTGTACAAAGTAGGTGAGAATGCATAATTATGGGAATATTACACGTGACCGGCCAGGATATGTCGGCTTGAGTTTACCTCAACGGGACTCAGTCAGGGTGCACTCAAACACACATTTTAAAACTTTCTTTCCACAAACGTTTGTTTTTTCAGTTTCAACACCCACCAACCTTTAAAAAGAATTAGGAAATTAAACATTAAATTGTTAAGATTAAGTCTGCAGACAGTCTGGATGGAAAGGTTAGAATAACCCCAGCTGTCTCATCAATTCAGATGGAATAAACTACAAGTACTCAACACTGTCGTGTAAAAATGCATCATTGCACAGTCAAACGATGCAAGCTAATTGTAAATGAAGCCCCAGGTTTTAAAAAAAGTTATCATTAAAAATGATCTGTGATAGAGGAACCCACATTGACCCATCTGCGTATAAAAGCAAACATTGCCATAAATCATAGATCCGGCGTGACAGAAGGTAAATTTATTCCAATCCTCCAAAAATTTTCAAGAAGTATCAGTAAAAAGAACCCATTAAATTGAAGCCGAATTATTGTTATAATTATTATTATTATTATTATTATATAGGGCCTATATTTTTTAATTTGCTTAACTTTATAAACTGTCTTTCATAACAAGACGAAGTAAAAAAACACATTTATGACACATTGCTGTTCAATTAGTGGTTGTTTTATGTGCATAGTTGGTGCATGTTTATGTAGAGCTTGTTTAGAAACTTTTCAAGGTAAACGATGTGACAGAAGTAACATAAACCTCGCAAATGTAAGGATACAGACCTTCGTTACATAATTGAAGGATGTCCCAAGAACAGTGGTGTAACACGAGTGGGTAGGGGAGCCATTCCCCACCCTGCCACCCAAATGAGATCGAAAAAATGCACAAATCCTTGAACGGCTCTATACGTTAAATATCCCCTTAAATTATGTCTTTGCCCCCCCCCCCGATCCCCCCAAAAGAAAATGTCTGGTCACGTTATGCCTAAGTAACTACTACATACCATCCCAATAATTATAAAACAATCAATGTGGAAAAGATTTAACTGAGGAGGACGTATGGACTGCATGTGTCAGGACAATGTTACAACGAAAACAACGAAGACAATGGTCAGGACAATGTTAGTATGACACAGATCTACAACGAAGACAATGGTCAGGACAATGTTAGAATCCATGGCACAGAACTACAAAACAGGAAAACAAAAATGTTTAAGATAAACGATATGCAATTAGGTTTTCACAAAACAAACGTCCAAGTTGTTTTCCACACCAGCCTAGCACTAACGTCTTATTCCGTAGAGTTAGGCACACATTAATTGACTGAAGTTGTACACAGACCATCCAATTTACAATTACTGATCAAGCTAACTTGTTTTAGTGTTAGTTCTCGTTTCAATAACCCTTGGAAAAATCACTCCCTGTTGAGCACTTTAACTTTTGCCAATATTTTTTATTTTAAAATTTGAAGCTGGACCAACATTATTAACTTAACGGACATTAGCAGCAGCTAAAAAACTGCACACCATAGTCGTCTTCTGCAAATCATAGTTGGTTGCTTTTATTTTACTCAAAAATTACTAATCTGCAATGAAAACAAAACAAAACACACAAACACACACAAATGTTTGGCGCAACGATACTTGTGAATGTTTGATTTTTGAAAATAGTAATAATCGCCCCCATTTTTGCAATTCCGAGTGCCTGAAAATAGCAGCCTTCATTATTTACCGGAGGGTGTAGGTCCGTATGTTCGAGATTGTACTACAGCGATTAATCGTTTATTTGCTACTCATTTTAGTCCGATACTAATCCACGATTTTGAAGATCTGAAATAGCTCGTGTTCAAGCAAATATTATTGCAATGATAGCTTAGGTTTTATTGTTACCGATTCTTCAACTCGTGTTGTCTTGCCAATAGCTTTGTCACTGATTGGTGTCAATTTTCCTGAAGATTCTTGTCCACATGTTTCAATCATAAGAAGTAATAGAGATAATTGAATTGAGTTCAATCTTCCTGTCTGCCTGTGTTTTTCACAATATGATTTGGATTTAAGTTGAAACATTAAGGGCTGTTATGTATTTATTTTTTTTAAAGTAAGAAATACAATTCATGTGCGAAATTATCGACTTTATTTTTTTTAAACTTAAATTATCAAACTATAATGCCTCATTTTGTACCGATACTGCTCACACAATCAGCGTTCATACTTGTTTAATTTAAGTCACAGTGCTGGCATGATACGTCGTTGTATTCCTTTTAGCCCCGAGTTGAAATTATAAATTTGAAGAAACCCCCTTTATTTAGGCAACTGCATTTCGTCATTTAAAATTGCCGACAGAGTAGCTCTCTTTTGTTTAAATTTTACTCGGGTTAAATTTTTACTATGATATAAATAGTTTTGTTTCTTTGTTTGTTGTATTTTGTTTAATTTTTCAAAAAGCTGTGATGCAGTCAATGGTCGAGCCATGTTGTGCATTGACAGTAAACTATCTCAGTCCATCCCGGTGACTGTGTTTGTTGGGATTTTTGTGATGGTGGTTCAAAACGGATGAAGATAGAATAGTGAATAGTATTGGAACTCTTTTTCGTTTGGTTTGCCACGGCGTTTTTCCAAAACTAAACAACCCGTTCATTTGATGACCTTCCACAAATTTGGAGCTGTCTATCATCGTGGAAGGGAGAAATGTTTCTTGTCAACCTGAATCGGTAGAATTAGTCAATTAATAATTTAATTCTGTATCAGGTCATAACTTTCCGACCAACTGTATGCAGAACTTGTGATTTAAAGTGAAATGTTGTCCCAGTTTGAATGCACGTATATGACCTTTAGTGTGTGTTCTTTATAATAATAATAATAAACCATTCTTATAAAGCGCATTTTACACGGGGTCCCAATGCGCTGAACAATAAAGAGAGAAAACACTAACATTATATATAGTTAGAAGTGAACAGATGGGTTTTAAGATTAGCTTTGAAAGTGTCCAGGGTTGGAGCTTCCTTGATGTGATTGGGTAGTTTGTTCCAGAGGGTGGGGGCTGCAGATGAAAACGCTCGCTGACCGTATGAGTTTGTCGATATTGAGGAGCAGGCGAGCCGGGATTGTGAGCTGGATCGAAGATTTCTACGAGGTTCATATTTATGGATTAATTGCTGGAGATAAGTAGGAGCGAGACGATGGAGACATTTGTATGTTAGGAGAAGGGTTTTGTACATTATCCTCCTCCTGACTGGGAGCCAGTGCAGATTATGCAGAATAGGTGATATAGGTTGATGGGGTTTCGAGAGGGTGACTAGTCTTGCAGCTGAGTTTTGGATGCGTTGGAGTTTGGCGATTCGTGAGTCTGGTAGCCCTTGAAGTAAACTATTGCAAAAATCTAGTCGACAAGTAATAAATGCATGAACAAGCTTCTCTGTGGTGTGCGGGTCGAGGAATTTGCGGATCTGTCCGATTTTATGAAGGGCAAATGATGCAGACCGACAGATGCTATTGATGTGCGTGTCCATTTGTAGATGAGGTTGCATTGTAACACCCAGGTTTCGTACCTTAGAGACGGGCTGGATGGAAGAGTTGCCGATATGAACAGGGGGGAGTTTAGTATGGCTTCTATGGCAGGATGTTATATGAAGGACCTCTGTTTTGTCTGCATTTAACTTCAGTTTATTTGCTATGGACTAAGATTTGATGTCGTTAAGGCAGAGTTCTAACTGGGGGATGGCTGTAGGTCGATCCTGCTCTTTCAAAATGATGTAAACTTGAGTGTCGTCAGCATTATGGGGTTATGGGTATTACAAACTGACCCAATGTTTAATGACTGAACTCGCATGAGTGACTTAGGTCTTCACTCCCTTTAAGGCCAACCGGAACTATGTTTTGCACGGTGAAAAGTTGGGATGTATTATGTTTCGCTATGGATTAGTATGGAATGCGACCTAATTCTAGCCTTGACAATTCGGAAGGAGACTCAATTAAGTGGAGATTTAGGTGACTGGAAAACCTCAAAACATAGCAAGGTGGACAAACAAGGAATGCGTGTGTGTGGCCACATCTGGTTGTGACGAGCTATATAAGCTGGATGAGATATTCCCACTCGTACTAGTTAGGCCTTTTGGAATTGAGATGACCTACCACCACTTTCCCCATTTCCACTCGTACACGGGGACGGGTAAGGACTAAGTCGCCCCTCTATTGAATGTCGCCAGTGTATCTTGAGTGCCGTACTGAAGAAAATTGGGATATTGAAGATCGGATAATCGAAACCTTTGCTTAATATTGGGGAAGTGGGAAGGAAATCCGTAATATCAAAACATAGCCTACTAGACACACATTCTCAAAAATGAATCCTTGCGGATCATTTTTTTGTTCTTTTCTTTGTCCCTGCACTTAACAGTTTCCCGTAGACTTTATACACAAATTTCCTTGTGGTCTTTAGAATTCCCATGTGGAGACCTTTTGTTTTCCCTTTTTGGTTTTGTCCTTGGTCTCCGTAAGGTACTCTTTGTTCTCCCATTGTTTTGACTTTTTTGCGACACCCCCATTGGGTTTGTACACGAAAGCGAAGCGAGGACGATTGACTAGTCCTAACTTATGATTAATCTTAAGGTTTACATGTTACAGTGCAAGGCTGGGACTCGTCTTAAGTCCTAAGATTAATCCTAAGTTAGGAAGAGTTTGGTGAAATCGACGGCAAGTTCCTTTTTGTTAAATTCCTCGGTTTCAACGGGTAGACACGCTCACACACAAATACACAGACCAGAGGGCTTTATCCGTTTCCGGAAATAGCTGCACACAGAGCAGCTCTTGCGGCTCCGTACATTGCTTTCACAATAAGGAGTGACAGGCCCAGGACTGTGGAATGAAAGGAAATCTGCCATTAGTATAATTATTTAACAACAATTTTTCAACCAACTGGAAGGGTTTCAAAATATTTTGTTTTGCTGATTTTTCTTATTTTTTTTTACATTGCCGATGTTCACTCCTTGATGATGCCCTCAGTTCATGCACCTGTTTAGAACAAGACTTGACGGTTTACATGCTCCACACCATCGAGCCATCCACGTAATCCACGGCAAAGCTCTTGTAATCATCAAGAAAAGGTGCCAAGAGAAATGACGTGTGTCTGCCTAAAAGACAACCAATTAGCCAATAAAACCAAGACATGTCCTCAAGGCAAATGGTGTCCCAATTTGTGGTTAGCTATAGGGCTAGCAGTGCTTGTCATATTTGGTAAACCATGCTTCTTTCATGCGGATGTTTCTGAGGGGATGATCCAAACACCAAGCATACAATAACACCGTTGTGCTATTCCGTTAAGACAGCTTATCTTGGACCCGTTCTGCATTGAGAAGCTGGACTCACTCTAATGAAGTCTCACCACGGTATTGTCTGCTTTGCCTGGGATGTTGATTCGCATACAAATTCTGCTTCCTCCTTTACCAAGTCGGTAAATAGATGCATTGATGATGAAACAACTATTCTGGATCAGCCCACCCGCTGTGTTCTGTGAAAGAAGTAGGTAAAACCACTACGAGCTTCAATAGAATTGTGGTTGTAAGTTTGATCGAAATCACTTAAGAATCCACAATGAGAGGCAGCGATGCTCCTTAAAGAGAATGCCTTGAATTCTCACAAAACTTAAACCAACCAACCAAATAATACCGGCAGAGTCACAGTGCTTTCTTTCAAAGCAAAATGCCCCACACAGTGCATGTTTACTCATGAACACCTTATTTGGCAGACATTTTTCAAATTACACAGGGCATAATGTCACCAAATTGGCTCTAATTATTGCAGTTTACACCCTGCTATGAGTGTTTGGCCACGCTCAAATTGATCGTTTGTTAGATGGGTCAGTTTATAGCATGGTCTTAATTATTGGTCAATTACTTTGGGTCAAATCACCATATATGGTCATGAACACCGGTTATCGCCTTAATATAAATAAGGAAGGTCCTGGGTTCCAATCCAATGCCACCATGCTTGTGATATTTCTTCCGCTGTAGAACTTCAAAGGCTCAGCATGCATTGCTGTTTATTAGTAAATCTCAAGTATTTCTACATCCAAAGCAGGGTATGAGTGTGTATTGCTACAGTATGTATCACTGAAGTTGCAAAAGTTAATATCACATTGTCCTTTATCACTCCCTGCAAGAATGACATCCATTAAAGGGACACATCGGCTTACTGTTTACCTAATTTAGTGATGTGGAATGACAAACAATAATTTTTAAATGGAAGTTGTAAAAAAAAATCATCAACATATCACGTAATTAACGACAAATGTGAAAAAAACAAAACGCGGTCAAGGGTCAGCTTATACGCTTTTCCAGCCGTTGCAACTGTCAAGTTTACGTGCAATGTTGCGCAATGTTGTAAGTAGACTGGTGTTTATGTATTAATTATAACAATGACGAGGCATGAGAATCCAAACTTCATATCCACCAAGCACAAATTCAAGTGTAAATAAAAAACAGACATAAACGGACGCCATAGAGCAAGGTTCCTTGCTCTATGGTCAGTCCTAGTCGAAGTCCGATCGCGGTCGTAACCAATAACTGTTTCGGTTGAACTTGCCAATGAAACATTTATTGGTTACGACCGCGAAAACGCACCCCAACCTGTATTCTGTGTACGACGAACTGGACGAACTGGACGAACTTACTTGCAATGGAGAACGTTTCTTCGACATCCAAGGATCGGTACAAAAAACATCGCAAGGAAAAACACCCAGAAGGTGGTCCAACGAAAAGTAAAAAGTAAAAATACACACGATAAATCCAAAGGGAAAGCCAGCAAAAGCAGCAATTGGGAAGGGGGGAGGACATTGTGCAGCTATCATAGAAGTAGACCAGCCATGCCAGCTGAATGGGATAAACATTCCCCGTCGATAATAGCTAGGGGTACAGACTAAAACCCTCGTAAAAAAAAGTAATTGTTGGTCTGGCTCCCTACCCCTCCGACAAGCTCCCAAGCTCACGGCTAGACCGGCAAGCTGGGGAGTTCATGCCCTGGGGTTTGTCTCTCTGGCCCCCACGAGACACGGCACCGGCTGTACGGGATATGCCCCAAGGTTTACGTTCCGCTAGCTCCCACGCTGGTGCGCCGTAAAACACGCTTCGGTTGCACGGACTCTCTGAATGCGAATCTTACGTTCGATTTTTCATCATTATTTACAAATTGTATCAATAATCTGAATACATAGTCTTTTTTGTCAAATACTCATGAATAATAAAAAAAAAAAAAAAAAAATGTGGTTCAGTAATTTAATTTTATACGCCTGGAAGTAAAACTAACTCCGAAGATCACGTGATTTATCCGAACCACTTTTTTGGTTCGGATAAATCACGTGACCTTCGTTTTTTGAAAAATGCTCGAAAACGGCAAAATTTGATGGTTTCTTTTAGGAACCGTTCTTCTCCTTTCCTGGAAGACTTTTGGAGTCATATGTTAGCCTATTTTGTAGCCCAAATAGCCCAACGAAGCCGGTGTGCCCCTTTAAAGAGTTACATCGTGTAATGCATGGTGTCTACTTCAAATCAATTGCCATTATTATCCATCACTGAGTTTTGTTGTTGTGAACATGTAGCCTACTGGTAAACGGTCAAGGGACAAAGTGTGATACTAGCTACCAATTGGGGCCATCATCGAATATTGAATCATGTACCATTGGTTCAAAACCGTGTATTAGAGCGCATAAAATAGGTTACATGAGTATTTACCAATGGGTGTTCCCAGACACTTTTGAGCATGTACAAATGTATATAGCCTTCAAAATGACTAAGTGGCAAGAGTGCTGTCAATGGTTAACCAAGCATGTTGCAACTGGTTAACCACTGAGGGTAATATGCCTATGACCAATGCATTACCACAAGGGGTCACATAGTCTACCAATGTGTAATGTAACCTATTGATGTCCGGATGGTAAACACTAAAGGCAATCTACCACTAGTTTCTATCAATAGCATATCGACGGTGAACCGCTGTGGGTGCTGCAGCTTACGAATAATAATAATAATAATAATAACCCGTTTTTATATAGCGCTTTTCACACCCGAAGGGCGTCTCAAAGCGCTTCTGGCATTATTACCCCTGGTCACTGGGCCTTAATTCATTCCTTAAACCATCTCAGCTCCCTGGTCATCGAGCCTTCATCAGGGGTTAACTACCAAGTGTTATTGGCATATCGATGGTTAACCGCCGTGGGTGCCATACAGCTTACCAATGGTCATCAAGCCTTTATCAGTGGTTAACCACCAAGGGTTATGTCATATCAATGGTCCAGTCGGCCAGCAACTTATTTATTTATTTATTTATTTATTTAACATTTCAACTGGGTGGTCCATTCAGTGGCAACCACTGGTCTCCCATGGGTCCCAGCAACTTGCTAGTGATCAGTTATAATACAGGCCTAGCCTAATAGGTCTACACTAGTGTTGAATCGGAGAAAATAGAGTAAACTTGTAATTAATTAAATGAATGTTTATTGTAATGAATCAATTGTATTGATTCGGAGTGAATATAACTTGTTGGAGAATCCCATGTGTATCCATCTTCTCTATAATTGTGCTCAGCTCCAGGATGAAGACGCATCCATCATATCTTAGTTTTATACATGGATCCTTAGCTAGTAGGGGATGTGTGCATTGTTCAAACACAGAGCAAGGTTCAACAGCGAACTGTAACCAAGCCACCATTGAGTCAAGTGTATTGAGTTTTGTCATCCTTCTCACTAGGCTGGAAGTCATTGCCTAAGCCGGTTAAGACGTGACAGTTCATAGTCAGGTCATGAATACAAGATAATTATAGCAGGTGCTTGCCTTCTTATTATTCTGTTTAAACAAGGTAGGGAGCTCATACTAATCCCCAGCTTAAATCCAGTTCGATGTTAGAAGTTTAAAAAACCTTGTATTTGGGCTTCCTGTGGTAAGCTAAAGATCGTGGGTTCCCTACAGGTGTTGAAGCAATTGTTTCATCCTGAAAAGTGTTTGGTCCAAGGTGTGGGCTATTGACAACTCCGTCACATCATAGAGCAAGGAATTAAGCTACACGTTACGAGACATGATCACAATATAAAAAGGCCACATAGTCAGAATTCCACTTCAGGGCAAACTACACACCCCTGTCATTTTCAGAGTCGCATGCTTAAAATTAGCGGAAAGTAATTTATCATTATGATTTATACCTTGAACGTCAACAAACCCTAATATTATACGTGTTAGAGCAAATATCAGTTAATTTTAAGGTGCACTACATCAGTGTGGCATGTTTGTCATTCTATGCATACATCGACCAGACCGAGCAGGGCACATCACTGCCACGCCAAGAGCCAATACACGTATGCGTGGCATGGTGTCTGGCTATGCTTAGAACCAGGGAACGACTTCCAATACGTCTCCACTATTTTTAGCTTTGAACTACCACTGTTCTTTGCAAGTGACGTACGGTCGTGACGCTCTAGACACTAGCAGATCTGACCGACCACTTTGCAAGCAGTTCTTACAAGACATGCAGTTGGTATTTTTAGCGAGAGAAAGTAAGAGGCCAGGCCAGTGACATCACTCGGGAATTCCAGTCTATTTTGGTTGTACAGGCATTCTCTCACCTCGTACGGTTTCACGATTTCATGGATCACATCTAATAAGGCATGCACCTTCAGTCAGATTCATATTTTAGGTCTAAATTCTTCAATTATCCCACTGGGACCTTCTAGTCGGATATGTGGGAGATCCCATATAGTAGCTGAGTGCACACAACTATAATAAGTGGAAGGCCCGCTAGTAATGTTTTCAACCAGATGCATTGTTTTATTAATTCCATTTACTTAGTCTAGATTGAATATGCGAAGGTCCAGAAAAAGCGTGATAGCTCCATTTTGAAATAATAAAAAACCTCTACAGGTGTAAATCACTAATTTGCATGAAGGCTGAAGTAAGCCTAAAGCCACTCACTGTTATTTGTAGTATCATAAAATCTGTATTCAATTTCGAGGTTTCAT
Organism: Pisaster brevispinus; assembly: GCA_023634235.1. Taxonomy (NCBI): domain Eukaryota; kingdom Metazoa; phylum Echinodermata; class Asteroidea; order Forcipulatida; family Asteriidae; genus Pisaster; species Pisaster brevispinus. Next base: position 8,390,022 of record JAMKCF010000002.1, on the reverse strand, counting down.
CTTTGAATCAGATTAACGTTCATGCTTGAAACGATATGTGCCGGGACGCATAAGTGGGGATATTGGGGTGAACGCTCTGGCTTTATTTTCATAAAGTAATTGCGATTTGTCTGTAAGTAATTGGCGGAAGTATCTCCTTGTTGCAATCAATTACTAATGTCCCCTGAGGCAGACGTGTTGACCCAATGTACAGTGGTGGTCAGCAGTCATACCACGAGGCAAAGGCAGGTTGACCCCATGATCACTTATAACCAGGCAGACTTGCACTGCAAATGGCCGTGACATCGTAAAGTGATCATAGCCTATTATACAGCATCATTTTTAAATCTCAAACTCAAAAAGTGGCTTACTTAGCCCCGGGCCTGCATTTTGCAAAGACATTGAGCAAACTGCCAATCTGGATACAAAGGTACATTTGAACGAGACGTCTTATTTATGTTACTTAAATACACTTACGCCATTTACAACCAAATGACGTCTCTTGAACTCAATAAAGCACTGTGAGTTGGAACTGAGCACCTGCAATTAAAACGATAGACCAATGTCAGTCAACATAACATAACAAGAATGCTAGAAGTTCACAGGGTTTTTTAAATCTCAAAACTTTCCAGCAACTGTAATATATAGCCTACTTCAATTGTATGTGGTTATTGGTGAATCTTTCAATCTGGTTGATTGACTTTGATGAAGCACCTTCAGTTTGGTTTACCTGAAATGTTCTGACGTAAAATATATCTGTAGGCACTCGTTGTCATAAATGGCTTACCTAAACACACCTCCTCTCGTGTGACACCTAATTACCGAGCACAAACCCACACCCCAAGAAGTACTGCTGGCTTAATTTACGGACACCCCATAAAATATGACGAGTGAATTACGGTCTTGCACTCACGACGACTACTGTATAGCCAGCCACGCGACAAGCAGCATAGGTTGACCATTATATCAGCATGCCTACTGTTTAATTACTTGAGAATCACTGCCCCGATGTCAGCTACTAAATTTCATTCATCCTCTTTGCGTCTACCTATTTATTTGACGAAAAAGTAAGTAATTGATTAAAATAGTAATAAATAAGCACCACAAAAGTGTTCCGTTGGACCGAGAGCAGTCGCGGAAAATTTGCCTTGATTGTAGTTTCTTCCTGATTGTTTCACTGTGGAGACCTCTATGGTGTCACTGACAATCATCACTGAGTTTTAAATTCTGGTTTGCAGTGCAGTACGAGCGGCAAACACGAGACACATTTTAAGAGAGATGCAAGGGGTGGACCACCTAAAACTTTAGTTTCTGTTTGCCTTTTTCTTAAAAGTCCCATCTCCGCACTCTTGTTATACCGTTTAATATTTATATAAAAAGAAATTGACGTAGTGGTAAGAAACATATTGCCTGTGTGTAAAGAGCAATAAATAGATTTAAACATAGAGCTATAACTGTAAAATAACACATTTCATGTTGGTAGCTTTATACAGTGAGGAGAGGCAGGGTCTATTATGTGTTTAATTGCAGAGCAGCACGTAATAGACTTGGTAGAGCTCTGCCTCTTGTACGGCCATCATCGGCATGATGCACACACACTTTCAACATCCATCGCTACCTTAAAGTATTTGATGCTCACTTCAAGCATCATTGTACTTACCTAAAGGAACAATTAGCAAGTCCTTATGAAACAATTACTGTGGCTAATAACGAACATGTATGCTTTCAACCGTGTTTCAACTAACTCTTAATCCTATGTCTTGATCAAACCATGCTTGAACCATTTAGCACCCACTTAGATAATACAAACTCTAACTTAATTTGATACATTAAGCAGTCTAACGAGCCATCTTGAGATCTGAAGTTCAGCTGTATCATCAACCAATTAAAGTGAATGGTAACACAACAAGGGGGCTGTCACCAGTCTCACAAGTCTAGCTTCATACCCCGTAACGATTGGAGAGATTGCATAAGGACAGTCGGGTAATTTGTATACGCGTCAACTACTTCTTTTCTTTGAATGTACTGCTATTGTCAGGCACTGAATGATGCATGCCACTGTGAAAGTTTGTATACTGTGCATTATGAAGACAAAAATGGTAATATACTACCGGCAGTACGTGTCAGACATGTAAATTATGCTGCTAAGGAACGCTAGAAACCCAACCTTAAGGTATACTGTCCTGCAACTCTCTGCTCAAGGTACCGTACATTTCACAAACACATTTTGAGTTATGAGTAATTCTGCTCAGTAAGTCTTGTGTCGCTACCAAACGATGGCACATTTATTGGTGTAGTTAATGCATGGTAGATCCTTCCATATACAAACTAGGCTAACTCACAGTTCCTGTCTTATGTTAGGAAGTGTAGTTCGGTAATAAATTTGATTAAATAGAAACAAACACCAGAATATTTCAAGGTGTTACGGAATTGATTGATGCATTTGTTGATTGTTTAACTGGCATTTGTTTTATTAAGGAACAGTGTATGACGGTGGTCCTATACACGTAGCGAGTGAAGCAAATTACCCTGTGTATTAAGCCTAACACTTTCGCATTTTAGCCACGGGTTATAATTTGATTTGTTTTCAAAATAAAGCCACTGGAAATAATAAGATACAGTTTTTTTTTTAAACCACTTTAGGTGTTGGACATTTTCTGCAACAATTGGTACGTTGATTTTAGATGGTATCTTTTCCCCTACCTTATTTAAAAGGGGAAAAATCGAAATCATTGTTGTTTACCTAAAATACAAAGGCCTTGGGCCCAAAGACTTACCCTTAAGTTAAAGTGTTAGGGGCCTGTATCTCGGTGACACTATAACAAAGACGGTGTAATGTAGAGCCATTGTGGTTTATATTGATCTATTCTATATTCAAACTTTATTTCCACATCAAATCACTATTATAGTTGAAGTAATATAATGTTGATTGATTACACACCTTTTGAAGCCTAGCATGCCTCTCAAAGCACCTTCCAGTAGTACTACCCCTGTTCATTGGGTCCTATAAAGCATTCCTGAAACGATCTCCACTCCTTGGGAGTGTATATGCAGCACCGGCAGCCAAATTGGGTGCACAGGTTGCTAACCATTCACATCAGCACTCTCTACCCTCACGGGTACCCGTTTACTCCTGGGTGATGAGAAGCAATTACAGCTGAGTGTCTTGCTCAAGGACACAAGTGTCATTACCGGGACCTGAACCATAATTCCAATGTTCCGAGTCCAATGGTGACCACTCAGCCACGACACGCTACAGTAATACATCGATAAAATAATTATTAACTGTAAACTATGATTAAGATCCTTAGGTTTTGCATTAAAAAGGTGACCGAAAACAAAAGAAAGCAAAGAGCAGAGGTTGACGGGTTCAAGCCCCACCCCCATCGCCGTATGTTTGTTGTCCAATAAAACACTGAAATAAAGTAGACAACAAACCGTAAATACAGTTATCACAAAACAAAACAAACACGTTTGGGGCGACACGGACGCTTAGCGAGTAAGAATGAACAAGTTTATATTTACCGGTAAACATTGGTGGGACAGTTGGATAAATCATTATGCACCAACTTTTACATTAAAAAACCAAGTTGTAAATCGTATAGCAACGTTAGTGGAAAAGAAGCGCCATTTCACATTACATTTGCACAATACCTATTATGATAAAGTTTTCCGAAAAAGAATTTAATTTTGACTCGGAGTCACTTTACGAGTCTTTAGACCAGATCAATCATGAGAATGGCGTAGTCTTTATCAACTTGAGAATGAGACCCTAAAGCAGAACAAGTCAACCAGAATACAGAGGTGTGTCAGAAGATTCTGTGTCGGTCCTGCCAGTATTGATCTTTACTTCTCATGACCAGTTCATCCACCATTCCTTCAGGCAATATGTCAGGTTGAATGATCTAACGGGCAAGCTCCATTCTACTCTTCAACCCCCATTCCTCTTCGCCTTAACTTTGGAATTTAGCGAGTCTTTCTGAAATCCTCCAAGGTTCATTTTCTAAAGAATCACGTGACGGCACTGATAACATTAATCCTGTGATTGGAATGGAGAGCACGGTTAGCTTATCTCCATTGTGACATTTCTTGAGACCCAAGGTGTTGAGCAAAACTTCCCCAGTAGGCCCTATACCTTCTGTACACACCTCGACTTACCCCATTATTGAGTAATGTGCATCATTTGCTGCTAGTTTGCGTTTTGTTGGGACCAAGAGAGTAGCAAGCAATTTAACTGTCTCTCCATGCGCAGACGGCTGTTGCATGGAGTTAATGTCTTGCCAACTGATTGATCAGATATAAATATCCTGTCATCACACAAGTGTGAAAACTACCAACAACCAATCAGTATTGTTTATACTATAACATTACACCGGCACTGCACCTGTGTGAGGCAAGTCATCGTACTTACATGTCAGGCAAAAAAAAAATCTAATAATGAGAAGGCTTAAATACGCATCAGTTAACCATCACAACGCACGATGACCACTACTGTTAACTTGTTTGTTTTGTTTTGAATTGGGTGGCCATATTGTAATCATTTATCTTAAAAATCAAACATTGGAATACAAATTTGCTTTCACATTATTGTATGGGACACGAGCGGAAACATGGCAGATCCTATCTGGAAGATAGAGGCCTATGCCGCCAAACTCCTCAACCTGGAAGTTGGATCGAAATAGCAAGATTTTACCGTTAGAATTTGAAATAATTTTTATTCAACCCTCGACTGAAAGTTCTCTATGTAGCTCCTGTTGGAGACATTGTTCTCGAAAGGGCCCAAGCCACATCCATTAAGTTCACAAGTTCATTCATTAACTCATTGAAGCAGACGGTTTAGACTGATATTATATAGCTTTATACTCATTGATAGGAAATAGAGAGTACCATGCTGTTTTTGGAGAGGGCTTTAAACTGACAAAAGGGAGCTGTAAGTAGAGAGATGGGAGGGCCATGATGACAAGCTGTAGGAATCCATACAGACATTATGTAATGTCAATACACGCAGGGGATCAGAGGAAGAGGCGTCCACGGGAACTACACAAGTAGACATTGGTGTATGGGGACATGGTCCCGTTAGACAGACAAACCAAACCCATCAAATGGACAAGTTAAGAGCAAATATTCCTTGAACTTGAACAGCTTTTTAAAACGAAAAAGAGCCCGTTAGTAATCGTGATCCATTAGAATGAGGTAATATCGTACAATCATTCAAGAACTAACTCAATTTTGCTTCGAAGGACAGTTTTTCGATTGTGCAGATAAACAAGGCAGAAAACGAGACAATGAATTTATGTACATGTACACATGCACACGTACAACCAAACAGTTAAAACCCCTTCCCAAAATCGACGAGGTAGGCCTTAGATTTGTTCTAAGTGATGCAATATTAAATAATAGGCCTATTACGCATAAATGATATAAGCACGGCTTAATTATCTGCGAAGAGTAAGAAACATACATGTTTAATAAAAAAAATTAGTTGTGAAACAAACGTTTAGTATTGAACATTATACCACGAAGTCACAAGCCTCTGTCTGCGAGTTGCCCGTTTCGTTATGGTTTGTTATGATAAGATGATAAACTACGATCCTTGCCACGGGTATTATTTCACCGCAAGAAGAGATTGGGATATTCAACAAGCATGACAAGTTGATGTCATGTAAGCAGCGCTTGTGTCAAGGTGTGCCCGAGCTTGTGGGCAATCTGGGTGGCCAGGCTGGTACATGCAGGTGATGGAACAATCGCACTATCCAAGAGGCTGTACGTGCTCCAACAAGCCTCTTTTACAACCGTCTTGTTTATTTACACGGGTCTTCTCCCAGGCGTTTGATATATACACAGAATGATGACATTTACTTAAGTATCACTTTAAAATGTTACGCTGAGTAGGAGCTTGGACTTGGAAACAAACCCAAGAATCTTGCATAAAACTTGCGGTGGCTTTTAAGGTGCTTAGACATTTGTGACAAAGTGATGGATAACTTTGCAAGTTAGCTGCACTTTGTGATGATGACTGAGTACTGACCTCATAGGCTGGTGAGTGTACCCTGTATTTGAAGAGATTAAACTTTTCCCAATCTACAAAAGCCTTTATCGTAGTCTTGTAATGGGTATACCAGTTCTATAATAAATCCAATACAGCTACTAACATCTCAATCTCAAGCAAATGTTAATAGTGCACCCAGTTTTGCCACATAGGCCTATCCTTCACCGCCCTATCAAAGAAGACGAATACCCGAATGTTGAGATTGTTGAACATCGCATTGGTTATTGAAATAGGCTACATGTCTTTATACTTAGATGGGAAATTCAAACCAACCATTTTAAAGGCTGTTCGTAAGGGCTTTGTTGAAGGGTATTGGAACTGCCGCTACTTAATGTGGCTAATCGGGTACCTCAGCACCAAACTTCATCTTAATAAAATAAACGACTTAATGAGCGGGTTCTCCGCAGCAACTTCAAGATTTGTCATGTCTTCCAACGTAGTGACTTGTATAAGGACGATATAGCTCAAAGGGTGTTATTTCATTATTTCATGGATTAGGCAGATCTTTAATGGAAGGCTCGATCTATTGCAATGAGCAGTCATTTGGGAATTTGTACACAGCAATGAACACTGTTGCAATATCGAGTCAGTCACATCGTCTATACAATAGATAATGTTGTATACGGTTATTGTATATACAATGCCAAGTTACGTGTCTTCTTTAATGTTTTTAAAACAATACATTTTTGATTTAAGGTTGAAGTTTGTTTGATGAGCCTGGGTCTCCTCAATATAAATTGCGAAAGTGAACTGCACAAGCTGACCCATTCACCCTCTGCAAATAAATCGTGCAGTGCATGAAACAGCACACATACAAGCCAGGCAGTCTAGCTGTCATCTACAGCTACCAGGTGATGTGACAAACCACGAACCATGCACTCTTAACCGCTTCAGTTAGAGCAACCAGTAGATCTAAAGGTAATGTTTCTAGTCTACAGTTTAGGTCATTGTGCGATGCTTTATACTGTCTTCATAACATATTGACAATCTGGTATACAGACAGCCCGTATTTAACACTTAACAACCAAGCCCTTTCCGAATACAACTTTCGCAGAATAACTTCCTTCGAGTGGCTGAAATGATATAGTTTGCACTGTGAAATTAACACTCAATGATGGTTTATCCACCGTCCCATTCAGCAAATCAAATCCAGAAACACTGGGCAGCTGATGTACGATTTAGTGAGGATCTTCAATGGAACTTTAGAAAGCAAGCACCAAAGCTGCAACAACCATTCAAAGGCGGGGCTTTACACATTCTTACCTCATCGTCGCGCATCTCAAACCATGGTCGTACAATTTATTGTTCAAAGTAAAACGGTTCGCGACATCAACAATGGACGGAATTATCATTAGCTGGGATGAAAATGCCGACTATTCTCCTTTCCTCTCATGTTTCCATTTAATCCCCTCTTTAGTGGCTAACAAGGGAATTTTACAGAGCTTTAAACAGGTTGGAGCGGCGAATTGCCCAACTTTTCTCCGTGCTCAAACAGAACCCCTACAAAATAAGACGCCGGTCATCGCTTGGTCTTTGTGTAGTTATTTAAGCCGGCTTGTATAAGTGATCCTCGAGCTTTTTCACAAATTGGATGGTCCCCACTTTCGTTAGCATTCTTTATCCCGCCTGTCGGAACTTGAAAGTGTACGCACATCGGACAATGAATAAGTACCACGTTAGGGTTTGGTAGCAGACGGGTGAGACAGCCTAGATAAACTATCTCAGCATAGCCGTACGGCAGGTGTTTTAGCATCGTGTTTGGGTAGTTGGTGTGAACCGACAACCAATACCGGATTATGTGGTTACTGGTTACCGGCATGGCGATTATACCGTGCAGGGTGGTTCTTTGTATAATTATCATCACCACTACATCAACGGAAACGTTATTCAGACAATCAATCATGTAATTACAGGCTAGTTAATTAACTAACTAGATTGATGATGTGATAACCCTAGTAATTGAGTTGACATCCACTGTGTCACATTATAAAGAACTAAGTTATAAATAACCAGTTTTTATTACTCATCGTACAGACAGATATCTTCAACCTGATTTCAGCGTTGAAGTATTTTAAAGATTAAATCAAACTCACATGTTTTTCACTGCAATTTTCATTTTGTGTGCTGTCACGTTGTTGACGCTAACAAGATGACATTAACTGTAAACAAGTCCTATAGACCTATATAGTATTTAACATATAGGCCGAATCGTGTTCAATTTTCCAGAAAGAATAAAGCTCAAAGTATTATGGTCCGTGTCAAATGCCGACATTTAAACCGTGTAAACAAGTTAGCTCATTGCTGACCTTTGACCTTCTGCTATCATCTCATCTATGTTTCATAGTTCAATTTTTACAAATAAATACCCTTTATCTTTCCTTAGTCTGGCCACTATTTGACCCCACTCCACGGACCACACACATTATTCCATGGCATCATATTATAATCTAATTGTTACAATAACGCGTTTGTGTGTTTGTAATCACTGCATGTTGGTATGTCAAATAGCCTTCGTCTTTACCGAAGACTAATACAAGTATACGTGACATCCACTAGCTTTCCAACTTTCTTTGTTCTTTTGTGTTGATATTTGTACAATTCACTTAGTTTTTGAATCGGTTACACGTGATTCTGCTCTGTTTAATACGAAAGATGGTTAAAATTTGTCTTCGCTTAATCAAGTTCTTCCAGCTCTCTTGTGTTTCTGTTTGACGCCGTGTTCTTGTGTGTAGGCCAACTCGAGGATATTATCTGCAGTTCAAATAATATGTGAATGATTATGTACGGTAGCACGTTATGATACTTTATCAAATGATAATACTTAGTCAGTATGGGGGGGGGGTTGGTTGTTTTCTGGTACGAAGGAAAGGTATGCGATTTGCAGTTCGAGTGTGATTGACACAATGCTAGGGACTGATCGGAGCTGATTTGTCATCATGGCTCAGATGTTGCTAGGCTGCTTCACCTCCTGGGTCTACACGCATGTGCATGCCAGTCTAACGTTGTAAAAACCATCAACATGCAACCCTAAATCATGGATTATACAAAGATCAACATACTCATTCTAAACTACGGCAAGCTACATCATATTGAAGCATACATATAACTGGTAAGTCTTAAATGGCTTTTGGTGTAACTTGGTAAGTTGTACATTGTTTTACAAAGTACCGAAGAGTGTGCCACAAAGTGAGTGGAGTTGCCGGCTATTCACATCCACCATAACACGTGTCATGAATGACAGCACACTTATTGCGAACAAAACATTATCACTACATTTTTTTAACTGAACTGTATCATCAACTAAGGTATCCACCAACCATTTTAAATATACTTGTGACCATGGAGAGCCATGTTCCGTGGGATAATTCAGATTTAACCCATTATTGTTTTCTTTCGAAAAATCCTTTGAAATTATATAAGCGTGTATTGATCACGAGTTATAAGTCTAGGCCTCACCGTACACTTACAATGTTGAAGATGTACTAAACCCGTTTGACAAAAGCTCAGGATTTCCCAATGGATTTCACGATGTAGTGTCAAAATTGTTGACCCAGAAAATAAATATACATGTCGACATTTATTGAGTTTGACATGGAAATCAAGGACATTTGTCTTCTTTGATGGTGAATGACTCGAACAGTAAAGATGGTACTGCAGATACATGTGTCGCTTATGTAAGTGTAATTTAATTTCCTGTAGTTTTATACAAGGAATACCCCAATAACGCATTTGCTGCACAAGCGGAGTAAACTATATGGCCTATTCTTGTGTCAAAGGTCATATTGAACTGTGCTCAATTCGCAGAAAGTTAAAACCTAAACTCATACTGCACTAGATTTAATTTGTTATGGTTCCAATTAACGAATACAGGGTTTGCTTCAGTGTTTTCAGAGAGGTAGCCAGCGAGACAAGTTACCGGTACCTTGTCGTTTTACTCTTATGTTCACTATAGACGGTGCGAACACAGAACCAATGCACGCCTATAACAGTGTCACAGCAAAACACTGAAATTTGTCAAAATAAGCTGTCAATACAAATCAAAGTGTCAAAATACTTACTTATACAATATAATTACTCTATAATATACCAGTAGGTCTAAGTAAAAAACACATGAAAATCATGGTTAAAGTCGGTGACCTGTTGACACACCGTAGCCAACTAAGATGCTGGAACACCGGTGACATTGTTTTTCGCGCAAAGTGAACTTTTAGGGGTTTCATTAATTAATCAAAAGCTTGTTGTGTCGTATTATTACTGCTATTGTCCAATTAAACTCAACAAGTCCAGACAAATGATTTCAAACAATTCCTGGCTTTTTATTAATTTATATATTGATAATAATGTTAGGGTGTTCTAAAACTACTATCGGCCTATTTAGAGTTTGGATTTTATTTTATGTGAGTTTGGTTAATTGAAGAGCTGTTAGGTTCACATGAAAATCATGAAAGTACTTAAATATTGAAACCCTAAACCTAGATACGGAGACACTTTAAGACTATTTCAATATCTTGAAGTAATCCTGAACGTAGACCAGTTTCCATTACGTCCAATCTATTGCATTACAGTATAAGATGCCAGACGGTGGGCCTATGGCACTCCGTGAAGTTTGCAATCGGAAATGTGACTATTCACTTTGACTCATCAAACAAACAGGTGCACCAGAGATATACATATTATCACCATTCCGCGTCATGCTAAAGACCTGGTTATCAATGTTTTAATTCGGATGATAATCATTTTGGAGATTTGGTAAAACCTCTTGAAGTGCAGAATCTCTGGTTTGGGCAAGAGACGATTCGTTTTCTGTCCTCATTTTTAACACACACACAATCCAAACAACCTGAGAAATTGGATCGAATTCGATAATCTATTTATCGAAAACAGAAATGGTTTGATGTTTTATCACGTGTAAGGCTTGTCGATAGGGCAATCGATATAAGATATGATGATTGTGTGGGTCTTAAAAATGCTATTTTCTAGACTTTGACAATATTTCAAACGGAGATAACTCTCTGAAAGGTTGTGATGTGAACTTCGTAATCAGTGAACTTTTAGATTGAAGCTAATCAATTATTTTATTTTCGATAAATAACGATCTTGTTCTTTGTCTTTAAGTGAGGATAGATGAACAGCAATGGAACAACATCGGAAGATCGGCAAATACAAAGGAAATAACTTAATCAAACGTTTTGGTTTTCTCGATGCAATCACAAGCTTTAACTGGCTCTTTTTCAGTAAAACGTGAACATTGCAGCAATTTCCATATGGTTTCTTATAAAATACACAAGAGGTTTAGAATGTTTCATTGGTACGGAAGTCAAAACTATTCACATAATTATTTCAAGATAAACACGATGACACTAAATAATCTCTGAGCTCATGAGGCTCTGATGTGAAGAGGCCTCTGAGAGGGCACGGTATCCTTCCTGGCATCATTTCATTATTTGTCCCTAGCTGTGTGTCATAGTTCTTTTCTTTTTTTAAATCTTCACAAATCTCTTAAAATGGTACTGACTTGGTTTGGAATGTTTTTGATTCTCATGAATAATGGTTCTTGTGAAGATTCATCGACATGTCACTCAAGGGGAGCTATATTATAAGAGCACTCCGTCTGGAGTGGAAGCATTTGAGACTGGGCCGGACGGAAGGGGCCAGGATTAGCTAAATGCAGGGGTTAAAAAGGGGGACCCTTGCCTATTGTCTTATAACCTCTGTCATCTCATCTGACTATCTTGCCTTCAGCTTTATGCAATCGTGATTTTTTTCAAAGGACAATTTAAACCTTTGAGTGGAGTAAAGGTAAACTAAACTTAAATGTCTGGCGACAATCGTAGCATAAGAAGGGTGGGTCTTAAAAACATTGGTAGGCCTACTGACATTACGAACATAATACTCGGTCGTCTTAACAACATGTTGAGATGCACGTAAACCCACATCCTCATTAAAAAATACTTCAAGTGACCAAAGGGTTTTAATAAAATCATTTTATGATGTGAACTGTGTTGCGAACAAATCACTTGTGTCGAGTAAATATTACTTACTTGTAAGTATCCCAACATCCACATCAACAACTGATAACAGAACGGGCAAGTGGATTGGCTTTCACGGATGTGGTAGCATTTTTAATGAAAGCTAAGCTGGTTTAGTCCTGTTCAGATCAGCTATCTGATCGTCTGACAAGTTGACAGCATTTGCAGCTTTCTGCACGATAACAAAAGCACCCCGATTTCGCCATAATACATACTTCTAACAAAGAATACAGGACAATAAGTTTAATGGTTAGGCTGACACTTGTGTGAGTATCGTGAGTATAGGGTCCATGCACTTAAAGGAAAGTGAGAATCGCCTTCTCAATTCGTCTGGCATTAATCGCCTTTCGATTAACTGATCCTATCTTCTAGTCACCTATCTGTCAGACAAACTAAATTCTTCCCTGGCATGTGCATAGAAGAAATACGTCAGAATGTCATGCGCAGACGAAGCTTGTTTATCATAATGTGCAATGTCTTGGTTTTGTCTCCTACAGGTTGTGCGCTGGTCCCAGGGCCAACGTGACTGTATTTACGAAGTTGGACTGCATAAAACGCTCTGTCTACACTGACAGTTGTTCATAGCAGAGCTGAGCTTGGTCTGTGAGTAGCTACGACACACTCTGTGCGACCTCTCAGCGTCTCAGGAGCGGCTTGCCTGTGTACTTTGGTGTCACCAAGTTAAGTTGAGGGTCCTTGATAAATAGCAATCGTGAGCGCGTACTGGAGACAGAGGCTACGGATGACAAGCAGCCCCAGGCAGCCAGGTTTCTTCACTTTTATTTTCTAGATCCTACCGCCCAGTAAGCTCATTTGACCGGAACGTAGATCCTTGATTTACCTCCACCCAAACCACCGTCTTAACGAAACGACAGAGAGATGCTAGTGTCAGAAAGACCCTTCATCAAGTTGCTGATTGTATTGTGAAACCCACGCGTTAGGTGTACCTGTCAATGCTGTGTATGCACAGTGCTTATCGCCCAAGGGCCCTCTATGCGATTCGGTGATCGGCATTTCAACTTTGCTGAGTACTGAGTGCTTACCGACTGAGTAACGCCCTCCCGAGTCATTACACATACCTTGAGGTCTTTCATTAGTAAGCAGCATCCTACGGCATCAACTCGTGATTAAAGAGAGCTGTCGGAGACGGCGTGCGTCCAACATAGCACCAGAAATCTACCAGTTCTTGCTTATCTGGACTTGTGTATCAACCACACATTTTATTTAATCCAGTCAACAAGCCCATCACTGATAATAGTCAGAGCTGTTTGGGATGTCATTTCTAAATCTTTCTCTCACATGTCAAATGATGAGTTGGAGAACTTTTCATGTGGTCCAGGAGATGCTGATAGTTGCGTGTTTGTTAGCGTTTGTGATGCCATCCGCTCAGGCAGCCAGGAAGAGCCAACATGATATCCCCATCATAGCCGAGCCAGATACACCACACTCAAGGGGCATTCCAGGTACGTTGAAAGTCATTCACAAAATGATTAATTTATGTAACACACACTATAGTCAGCGATGGACTGTGTAGGAGTGTAACCTTTCAGCGACTCGACCGATTCCTCCTTATAAGTTTTTCTTGGTTTTGTGTGCTGTAGGAAACTGAAAAAAAACTTTACGAATGTTCATGTACAATGCAGTCTATTTATGATGCGTTATTGGTTCATGTCTAGTTGTGAAGAGAGAGAACTTCAAAGTGAAGTCTAGTAGAATTGCTGTTGTGCAGGAGGCTGACCTATTTATTTCAACTTACACGCATCCCATTGTACAACTATGAGTATTATAGCAGTAGAGACCATGACAGAGATGTTGTCGCATTTTGCACGACTTGCTTTATGAGACAATAATTGCTTGTATTCATTCTTGTTTTTTTAATCAGTTAAAAAAACGGTTCCTGTGAAAACACACATCTGCATTCGTCTATTACAACACTACGTGCAAAATCTTCGTCTAATTTGTGTTTGAATGATGCAGGAGTCCATACAACGTTCGACACTTTGCAGTTGACATAAAAATTGTTTATGGTTTGAGTTGACCCTCTTGCCATAAGGCTACCGAAGTTTACTAGACCCGCACAATTTGTTTTCTTTCCATGATTAATGGTGAACACCCAAACATGCATTCTAGTGACACAGCACACAGTGTGCAGCAGGAACATTTCCAGACCCGTTGAACATTCCCAGACCCGTTGAACATTCTACAAACTCGCATCAATAGTTAAAACCACTAATCCAAATTTTAACGTCAGCTGTCTGTTCAAATAATTTTATTCAACTCAAAATGTATCTGAGATACAGTATATACCAGAAAATAAAAGTTGTGCACGGCTGCATTTTGTTTATTCAGTGGTGAGGTCAGCCATGTGCAGTAACCTACAGTATTGCTGTTACTTTGCATCACTATAGTAAACAGTGATTACGCCAGTCTTTACTTATGAATCAATTATCAATTAGTATTTACGATTAAAACTCGGATGGCGCATTGTTGATGCGAACCATAGTATGTCACTTTACAGCAACAGTGAACTGTGCGATCTAAAATGGTTCATAGATGTACGTTTTAGGCTTTGACATACGTGTTTGTCAAAAATAGTAATGCAGGCCTGTATATGCCTTTATTAAGCTGCAAATTTGACAGCTTGGGTGTGGGATTACCCACATTCTCTCTATCCATGTTATTAGTATGCAGACAAATACTTAATATAAAGATCTCACATTGCGACGTGTTAGACGCACCAGGACCAGCAATCACACCACAAGCAATGGGCGCACGGCCTAAAGCATTTATAATCGCAATCCTGGAAAACCCTTGAATGCAACATTTCACTGATTACCACGTGATTGCTTCTTTTAAAAGTGAAATCAAAACTTTCTTTTTATTATTTGTTTATATTTGTGCAATGTTTAATTTTGTATTTTGTATTTCTGTTAAGGAAATTTGTAATGAATTGGATATTGCTTTCTTATTGAATATCGCCCATGTGTTTGCAAGCTAATCACTTAATAAGTAGATTGGACTATGTACTCAGTGGGTTCACATTCTACAGTGTGAAGTGATAACTGCATAGTGAACATACCACAGCAAGTCAAAGGTTTCAATCGTGAATTGTAACTGATATTATCGAATCGTTGTTATTTACATGTTCATGCTTTTAACGATAATGACTTTGTATGAGAAAGATACGGCTGAAAAATCGCACTTTGCCATCTACTTACATGAAGCATGCAATAAATGACATTTCACAAGGATATTTTTGGCACTAAACAGCTTATAAAAATTCAAAAGTGTTAGCGTATTATGAGATTTGTAGGCATGGAATTAATATATATAGGCCTAGATGATGTTATGCCATAATCAACCATTGAGTTCTTCGTCGGTGACTGAACCTTGACAGCGAGGTTACCGCGAGACTCAGCGGTGTATACCCGCAGCTGTGCCTGCAAACGCGCATCTTGAGCAACACCACCGTATCTTACGCGGTATTTGCAGCTGTGATCAACCATAATGGATCAGAAATGTTTGTCAAATGTCACGCACTTGAACTTGCACAAGTGAACTTGCTTTTCATTTACACCATCTAAGACTCACAACGCCTGTTTTTATGGTGTCAAGACTGCATCGAATAAAGCGCAGTGAACAGCTTAGGAATAGGCCGGACGGTCCAGGCGAAGGCAATTTGTACGTAAAAAGATAACTACTGCTTGCATTACACATTTAATTCATAAACGAAATAAGGCTATAATTCGGGCAATATCGGTACTTCAATTCAACAAGTTGATCTCAAAAAGATGAATGAGTATAACAGTTTATTTAAAATAAAACCGTATGACCAAATCACAGTGCCTGCATGACACGTGACACAGAAACCCCAAAATTGCTTTGCTTGTGACGTATTTAAAATGAAAATTGTAGAGATTTGGTTGCTGTTCAATCCAGTTATAAGTTTAACAGAATTATCTCCGTAAACTGAAGTCGTGTGTTATATTATCCATGATTAGTTGGTGGTCGTGTAAAGGCCGCTGGTGCTCAAATACTTCCACAGGGACAATATGGCAAACCGCCTAATAGTAATAACGCATCGTTCTAGCTAAGCTTTCCACTGTCACACTCTGTGTCATCCAGATATATTTTGCTCCCAAGATGATCTTGAACTATTTGAAAAGGAAAAACTTGTAGCCTTGAACTGATTTGATTACATAATCAAAACACATTTCAGTGTAGTATTTAACCTATGCCAACATTAATGAGTCATGATTTTCCCGATACAAAAAGTCGAAGTGTCTGTATATTGAATGAACGGATTGTTATTAAGTATAGAGTGAAGCTAAAAAACAATATTGAATGTCAAATAACCAAAATTCAATACTCATGCTATCAAGAATTTAAAGCATTTTGCTAAATCAACTTTCTTGTAATCCCACACGAAAAAGCCACAATTGTCGGTTCGATACTTAGTGGCACAATGTTAATGCAGTAAAGTGCTTACTGTAGATCCAATGTTGCTAACCAGATAATGTTCTTAGCTATATACACGGTAAGCTGCTGTTGGCAATTCAAAGCAAAAAAAGTGGAATGTGAAATAAATTGCCAGTATCGATCCAAACGAATTAACGCTCTCAAGGTAACCTGGACATGTTTGAACTTATGGGAGCCACGGTTTCTTATAAAACAATCTCAAGTACAGGAGAATAAAGTCCTTTCGACTGTATGATTACTTTGTATGCGAAGTGTAGGATACTGTTTGGTTTATTGGCTTAATGATGATTGATTGGATTGTTAAGATGGTTAACTAAGGCTCCTACAGGATGACGCCCAAGATATAGTAAACGCCAAGACTGCTTAATAATCACATCAAAAAGACCCAGATAGTCACAGAAAAATAGCGTCAAAATGACCAAAACCCAGCTCAAGCCGTACAAGCCTCATTGGCATTCTCAGCTGTACTTGACCAGAACATACAAAACTTAACCTTTAAAATCGCAGAATGAATTTTTGAATCTGCAGCGAACCGATGTTTCTTATAATGTGAACTAACTTTGACCTGTATTTAGAATTGTACCGTAACTTCTGCGTAACTTCTTTAAAGTTTTGTATATTTAGTTTGAAAAAAAACAATGCCGTTTTGAAAAAAATTTGTAAGACGCTGGAACTATTTTCATCACGTCTGAAATGTCCAGGGCTTATTCATCTGGGCGCCTATTTGTTCCCATCGGCCCAGTCTGACTTCACTGTATGGGTAAATGGTTATCATGGCTAATGAAGGGCAAACTAATGTGACGCCATTCCATTTCTCGCTAGACGGTTTGTGCAGGCGGCGAGAAAACCCTCTGTTATTTTTATCATTTATTTCATCGTTAATCGTAATGTTGTATGCGGTGAAAGGTCTTTGATGTTTCCACAATATGTCGTCGATGGGTAACATTCTTGATAATGTACTGTTTTTCGTTGTTTAGAATATCGAACTAAAACAGTAAAATAAGTTGAGCTGTATTTGCCACACGTGCGGCAGACTGGTTAACTTGGAATGTTTTGAATTATGTGTCTTCCTTTGAGCTATTTATCTTAATCATTGGCCCGTCACGATCCAAGAGCGACAAACATTGCACTCCGTGAAGGAAGTACAGCCTTAAACTGCCCTCCCCAGGGAAGTTCAAGTGTCCCACTTTGGCATGAGGTGAAAAAAGTCATCTTGGGATAGCTCCAGCTCAAATCTCATTTTATATGAACTATTAAAAACAAATTACTGTTGACAGTGAAGATTAATTACAATCTGTGGACTTGAGTTGTTTATATGCACTTGTATAATGTTCTAACCTTCCTTGTTAACATCAATCATAGCATTATTAGTTTAAGCATATTGTTGATATTGAATGATTGTCTCATACCCATCAACAGGTTGCATATTTGACGAGGTTTTCTATGATCTTGGTACACATTGGCACCCAGACATTGGCTTTGGTGAAATGGCCTGCATGGACTGTGAATGTACACAGGTAAGCTACATTTCCTTCATCCGAAAATTCATCTTCAAAAACAACATTCTGAAATAACATTCCACATAATTTATTGAAGATGTTTAAAAAAGCCTTATATTCTAAATGTAGAGGTCATTTTAGCTGAATGCAATATGAGAATGTCCAATTTGAGATTTGATTTTTTTAAAATGTGAAAGTCACATTGGGTGGTGGGTTATTGACGAAAAGTTATTAGCGCTCTGAAATCACTTATCTGTAGACTATCCGAATAATGTTGCCGTTATTCAAAGCCCGCATGGCACCATGTAGATCTAGCATGAAACGTACCTGTAATTGGAAAACGATTTGTAACTTTACGCTGGTCTTTTTCGTGTTGGATTTACGCTGACCACATTTACGTTCGGCTTGAGTAAAGG
Source organism: Pisaster brevispinus (assembly GCA_023634235.1). Classification (NCBI taxonomy): domain Eukaryota; kingdom Metazoa; phylum Echinodermata; class Asteroidea; order Forcipulatida; family Asteriidae; genus Pisaster; species Pisaster brevispinus. The sequence goes on along the minus strand of JAMKCF010000002.1, from coordinate 8,371,571 downwards.
TTCTACAACTTAAATCTGAAAACCTTAACGGGTATAACACGGTGGAATGCGAACTGGCAAAAGAGTCTGTTTTGCATGAGATTGCAGTTGATTCGTTACGAGGCTATCCTTGTGACTGCCTGGGCCATGGCTAACGACCAAGTACTAGACAGACCTTGTGTGTATAATATAGGAATGTGAAGGACACTGTCTGATAGACTCTTTGCTTTGATTGCAAGATTTATGGTTAATGGCCCATTATTCCAGAAACAAAATAAACAAGAACCCCTAGAATTTGAAAGGACTTTACTCACATTTCATTACAATGAGGTGTGTTTTTTTGACACAGGTATAACAGAACTTGGCCAATCTACGGAGAATATTGTCAGATAGGTCTAGTATTCGTAACCAGAGTTCCAAGGTTATACCATAGAGAAAGGTCCTTTCTCTATGGTTATACTAACTAAAATTTGATAAACTTTCTCCATTAAAAATATTTTTGTGTAGACCTGCTTTTTAAATACTAAAAATATAATTTGCCTTAAATTTATTGAATGTTTGTTTGAACCCGCTGCGATTTGATGTAGCGATTGTTAGAACCATCAAGTGTCAAAAGTATTTACAGTGGTGTTTTGTGAATTATTTTTAAAACAAATTAAAACAAATAAGTACTTTTAAAAAGTACGATATAGCTACTAGCCCATGAATGTGTTAATGTGAATTTACGGGTTGAACCATGGATCCTAGGCGTATATCGGCCTGGCCAGTGCGATTATCACTCTCATTTGCCCAAAGTCTATTCTTAGACTCGCTTTAGGGTGCAGAGTAGAAAATTGGATTGACTTAATCCGAGTTCACTCTCCAGGCGAATGCCAAGTGAAGTGTGACGTCATGAAGAAGGTGCTCACAACAGTTTGCAAAAGCCGAAACCATGTCGTGTGAAATAGAAAATGGACCTGGGCATTGAAATTTCACTCAGTGAAAAGTTGTCATCAAGGTATAAATCATTATGGGATATTGTCTACATTATGAATGAGAAGTTGTCGAGTGTACTTGTTTTCAAATTGGCCAAACAATGATCATTATACCCTAAGTGTGGCATTCATTCTTTTGATCTCAATATAAACCAAGCTGATGAGGTTGTTCACTGCCACAAATATTGTTTTATGAAACACTTAAACGGGGTCCACGAGTTACCTTTTTGCTTGAAGTTTATCCAACAATTAAATGGAAGCGGCAAGCTACAGTAAAACGCGGGAGAGTGTGTCCCCGAGATATAATCAAGGCAGCGACATGTTTACGACTGTTTTTCTTAAGCATAGGCCACTAGCAGTCCTAAATTAGGGACATGAGTTATATCGCATGTTGGTACTCTGCTTGGTTCGTCGGAGCTAAACCTTCCCATGGGATATGTGGGCTGTGTCTGGCCTTTAAAAAAACACCCAACGATGCAAAGGATAATTTCACAACTGCTGCAACATGGACGGTGACGTATTATCAGGCAATCTATGTAGCTTAAAGTTAGTTTTTCTTTCTTTAAAGAAAAAGTTATTTCGAAGATAAACTGCATAATTATTTAAATTTACGAATTAATGCAGACATTTTTAAAACACAACTTTAAAACAGTCTAAAAGGTTTCCTACCACGGTAACCAAGCACTGTGAAATATCATGGCACCTTGCTAGTTAACCGCAATTTGATTCCATGTACCCCGTCAGCTGCATGCACCATAATCTTAATTGTATCCTGATTGAACATGCACGACCGGTAAATTCATAATGCTACTTACCAGTGCCTTTTTTACTAAAGAAAAACATTGTAAACTATTGAAACATTGTCAGCCCATGTTTGTTATAACGTCACAATCTGTGTGTAGGCCTATGACACATGCTTATATTATATAAGTTAATGTTGTCGTATGTGGTGTTTCATTAATTTTCTCTGTGGTGGCAGATTTTAATCAAATGTAATTATTTAAAAGAAGTGTCTACTTTTCTTCTGCGTCATAAATTGGGCAACAATTATTGTGGTAGGCCTACACCGCACATCAAGGGCTCTCTTTGTGCTACACCATTACATTAATGTTCACATCGACTTGTCTGTCCTTTAAAACTGCGTGTCTTGGGAGGGGAGGGGAGCAGGATATACTGCGTTGTCTTATAGCCTGAGTCATCCATGAAAGTTGAACTATTCACTGCATATGCATTTAGTGAGGTGCATTACCGTAGAATGGTACACAAGCTTTGTAGACAAGTCATACATGTACACGTTAGGTTCATCTGCGAAAAAGGAAGATTTGCCGATCGGACCCCACCAAGCGTATTTCTACGATATTGGGATACACTCTACAATGTTTTAACAAGTTCATGCCTATCATGCCTGTCACATTGTCACACAATACACGTACTGGATAACATAAACGTGTAGACTGCACTGACACGGAATATTAGAAATGAGTTTTGGCCAGAAGTCGTTGAACCAAATGTTCATATCCTTCTATAGTATAGGCTCTATGGGCCTATCCATAACTTCCTTTTGATACAGCACCTGTTTTTAATATTTTCCACCCTGACAAAAATTGGGGCAAGACAGGCGACAAATTGATCATTTGAGATTGTCAATTATGGATCATGTTTTTTTGGCACCTCGCTTTGCCCAGAGGCAATTCTGATTGAGGGGCCTTGGTGGAACACGACTTGGTGTGGCACCAACTCATATTTTCAAAACAGTGCCTCGTATCGTTACACCTTACTTTCTTGAATTTTCAACCGATTCTCAGCGTGGCAACGGACGATCATTTACATTTTTCGCCACTTCAGCAAATACAGATTTTTCAAAAATGAATAACTTTTGTTGTGCAGATATACATAAAAAGACACAGAAGTAACTTATCGGGGGAAGTTTAATTTGAAAGCTGAATGATTTCAATTTCATACCAGTAATACCATCTTTCGATTTCGTCCATCGAAGTAAGCATTAACAGAAATCTCTCAGAAAACCGAATTTGATGAAACTTATGCAGGTTGTGATGTGTTCATTGAAAACTAAAAGATGGGATCTAATTTACTCTTGCAAAAAAATCAATCAATCAATCAATAAAAATTCCTTTTTACGAATAATTCCAAACTGGTGACTTGCTAATGGCCGCAGTTTACTGTCGCAGTTTACGGCATGTTTGCAGCGCATTGCCTACTGTATTAATAACTTCGTGGTCATGATCCACCACCACCAACTTTCATGTTCTCCTCTCAATAAAGCAATAATAATATCACGTAGGAATAGTTAGGTCATGTAGCCAGTCTTATTATTAGCTGAAATGTCTGCAACAAGTTGAGTTATGGACAGCCCAGTGGCGTCTTGATATTATAACTCCATATGGTACGGATTACCATCACGTGCTGTGCACAAAGTATCGACCTCCATCAAACATCATCAACATTTTGTATTATCTTTCCTTAACTATTGTATTTTTTTGTAGAAAATAAATTGTCAGATAAAACCGACTACTAAAACAACATCTTTAAGAATGCATCTTTTTCTTCAGCTTAATGTGGCTTTCGTTGGTAGGGGGTCGGTGGGTTTTTTCTATCTCTTTCGACCCACGGTATCACATTTTGAGCAGGTATTTATTTACCGTATAATATTGTGGGGCCCATAGTCCGCAAATGCTAAGCAATTTCGAAAGGCCATAGAATGTACATGTTGAGATCGAAGTTGACTGCCATGCAGCAGACGGAATATTCATCCCATGTCTACCGAGGCCTTCATTTTGAGGCATCGCACATTCACGTATACTATCCATGTTAAGAATGGTACCAGCTGCAGCTGTTTTAAAGAGCAGGATACTTTCGTGGTCCAGTTGAGAGATTTGTTTGATTCTTGAAACTATTTTAGACGGAAAAAATGATTAGATTTGGGTTTGTTTTGTTTCGAATGGCGTTGGTTCTGTTGTGTGTGGATCAGTTCTGTTTGTGTTCTTACGTGTCATTTAATTGACTCTACCAAATTCTAAAAAATACTGTTTGGTAAGCCTGCGCAACGAATACATATTTTAAAGAATACTGAAATATGCTCTTTTAGGTGTTTTTCTTACATTTCACGTTTTCCTCAAGTTTTTATTTAGGTCTTGAAATCACCGCGAAGCCCATCGTGCGGCAATGTGCAAATAAGGCAAATAAGCAACCGTATTTCATTCCAAGTATAACAGTCTCGAAGCTAGTTTGGCTATACTAATGACAATGATATCCTGTGGTTTAAAACGAATAGATCTTGTTCATGCTGTCATATTGCTTGTCTTTTTCTCCATGTGTGCAGAATTAATAACAGATACTGGGTAGGGTCTACATAGCACCACATTCATTCCTCAGTTTGATCACGATGACTTGATTGACAGAAAAACCAATCACTGTGCTATAATGGGGTCATCTTACTAATCCCGAATGCATTAAAGACTAATAAATTGAATCCTGGCTAACACAAGATGAACTAAACCCATTGAGAAATCCTAGCTAGTCTGTCATGTCTTTCGGGAAGGAAGAGATGGAACCGATCAGCTGAGTAATTGATGTTTAATTTCTTGCCAATTTGTTTTAAAAAGCTATGAAGGCTCAACGTTGTGGTTAAATGTCATGGTTTTTGCGGTGGGTTTTGTAAGAGGAGTTGTCATTTGATGACAAATAGTTGGTCGTATTTCTCTTGAGCTTCAATTTGATACGGAAGTACAATTTCCCCGTTGTCCCGTGTTTTTCAGAGGCGGTATCGTTTATGGATGGCTAGAGCAATAGAGCAGGCGCTTTGACCGCCGGACACCGGCTGGTATCGCCCTGTGTGTCCAGTCCAGCCCCGTGGCGTGTGTCGCTTAATCCATACTGTCAAAACGTACATACGTGTCAGTGTCTGAGTATGCCAGTTACTATTAGGCTGCCATCTCTCAAACGTTGGTCCCATGTATGTATACACAATTACTTATATAACAAACAGTTTTTAAGGTAAATTATTCAAACGGACAGAATTAAAATATTGTCATGTGCTGCGATTTTTAATCAAAACTAATCTGTGTGAAAGCTGAGAACTGTGAAGATCTAATCGTGTTTTTTTTGTTATTCAGTATGCCAAAGATGGACGGCTGACAGCAAGAGTAAATTGCCGTGATATTAAGAAGGATTGCGTGGAACCTGCGTGTTCGGTTGATGTGGAACCTGTTCTCTTAGAAGGCGAATGCTGCAAGTCATGCCCATCTAACAGTAAGCTGATTGCATTGTCATTGATTCTTTGTATCCTTTGACCCCATTTTAGGCTCCTGACATCAAACCTCTCAAATGCTGACTAATACTACTAAGTCACTTGGTATTACCAATCATCCAACCCAAACCATAGATGCATTCAGATTCTGTCTAAAATCGCGTAGGGGCCTATAGAGAATTGTTATTGCTATTAGTGATTACAAGTAGATCGTTCACAATTAATATTTATGTGTTAACTTGTCTATGGGTACCAGCCTGCGTCAAAGGCAGAGAAATATCGAAATATTCCGAAAGTTTGTGAAACAACCTGAATTCGCTTGTGCATGTTTTGGGGGTTTTTTTTTGGGGGGGGGGGTTTCCTGCAAACTTTGCCAAAATGCAGCATTTGTCATCAGATTAAGTTGAAAAAGACGGTTGCAGTATTTGTGTGGATAGTGAATAATACAGAAATTCAAGCCGTTGATAAAATACATCAGCAGCAGGTTGCTCCAAACAAACCCCTTGCAGACAGCCTCTATCCGTCAACATCTCCTCTCTTCAATATCTGCTTCATGTCTTTATCGACACAGTTCAACTTAGCTGAAATGAGGAAAACAAATGTACTAGCCTAAATAGAAAAAAACTGAAAGTTGTTAATTTATGAAGTTTTTAAAAGCATTAGCATGCCTTCTCTGGATTTTCAATTTTGTTCTCAACGATACCCAGCGGAATAAAGTTCAAGTCGCAGTTGAACTTTTGCTTGTTTTCACTGCACTTGCCATGGGTATGAGAGGCTGAAGCTGCATACCATGCGGTCCACGAACTCATCGCAGTAAGGTATCGGCACCATGCACAGCGGAAACTACCAAATCATGGCCTTGAAATAGGTCCATGATCTTTGGATGCAATTCCACAATTCCCAGGTCCTTAAACTCATCGTAAACTATCACACATAAATGCACATTGAAAACGTCCAAGTTCAAGTCTTGTGTAAATTTGATCAAATAAAACATCTAACTATTCAAAAATTTGCAGACAAAAAGATGGGGGTTGTTGGGCTGATTGGTGGTGGTCATACAGTACATAGGCATCGGCCGATTTGTGAGGATGAAGATTCCAAATAAATTTAGTGGATAGCGAGTTAGATGTTATTAGCGAGTACAAGATGGAACCTTGCAAAACTTCCGTATGTTATCTGTTGAACTTTGGCTCAGTCGTTAGTGACAGAGAACCATTATTGTTGAGAGGTCAACATTACTTTGTAAGTTCTCACGCACTAAGTAAGTGGTTTTCTGCAACGTACTCGCGGTGTAAAAATAGAGCCACGCGTGCAACCAATCATCTTTGGTGAATTGTTTGTCGGTTAACAGTGTGGTTCCAGACAACGAACAGGGAAATTGTGTTGTGTTTTTGGAATTGAAGTTATTAGTAACTGACTCTGTTGTGTGCATCATTTGAGGGACAACCCTTGGTTCTTGTAATAGACTCAAGCTGAGATTGGTATGCCAGATACAGGTTTCGTGTGTGTGTTCGTCATCACTATTGTTCAACAGCAAGGACAATTTGCTCAGTACATTCCCTGATGTCATAATTCGAATTTGATTTCTGCATGTTGAAAATAGAACAACGTGTCGTAACGTCATCAGTGGATGCGTCGATTAATGTTTGAAATGGTGTTGGGGTGATAGGGATGCAACAGTAGATGTTTCAATGGCATGCGGAAAAATGCCGCATTACGTCGGTCCTGTGTGCCACCCTTTCGCCAAAAACCTCGGTGTGCGGCATAATATGATCCTGAAAAAGTCTTTCGTATTTTGGCTATGGAAGGAATTTTACTATAAATATCACTGTTCCTTTGACGTTCAAGAAGGTCTACGTGATCATAGAAATGATGGAATGCCTTATGGCAAGGTATTACACTTAGTGTGGGTTGAAATGGATAGAAGTAATGAATCACTGTCGTATTCAAGAATGTACCGGTCTATAATAGGCTGTAGGTTTGAGTCCCAAGTGACTTCTCCTGAATGTTCACATAATGACCCAGCGATTAAAATGAAACTTCAAAGTTTCAACTTAAAAAAAATATTGACCTATTTATAGAATGTAGGCCTAACAGTTAATTCAGTTGCATTCAAATAGCCCAAATTGCAAAACGTTATTTATATTTTCAAAATACCGAATTTGATGTGCAGTCTAATACTTTATTGGTAATAAACACATATACTACTTCCTTAGTTTCGAGAGTTAACTTTCCTATGGTATATCATAGTTCAACTTTGAAGAAACAAACATAGTTCAAACTGTAAAGTATGAAAGTGTGAGATGTTTTAAAAAAATAGTCAGCCTATCTCAGGGTGGGTGTTCAATGATGTTTCAATAACAGCAGACCTACAGAGAATAAAGGTCAATCCATAGTGAAACCTTTGCATGTCTTACTGCACTTGCCCCTGCATAATTATTTAAGTAGTGAAGTATGAGAGAATACGCTACTTAGTTTTTAACTCGGTGTTTCAATTGGATATATTAACAGGTGGCAGTGGCAGTACTAAGTCAGAAGAAGGTGGTAAACCAAGTCGTGATAGACCATCAGGCTTCTCCGATGATGCCATAAGTACACCATTTACAGGAGAAGGTATTGAAAAGCATATTTGAATTGTATTACATTTATTTGACTGTTTTGTTTGTCTAATATAGTTTATTCAGACATTTTGGTGCTATTTTTCTTTAAAGTGCAAATTTTTTACAAGGCACTAAGCTTACAAATATAATGATTGTATCCTCTTGTCAATGCAGTTGGTACTGCTTCTCATACTTTGTTGTATTTACCATACCATCATTTCACTTTAATATTCAATGTGATAGAATGATTGATTTTGTACTCTTTCCTTTCTTATAACCATTTTGTTCAATTTGTCCTTGTTAGTTTACGTTGCTATGCTGACAGGCACACTGATTGATATAAGGACTAATGCTGTGGCAAGAGCATCACTTTCATTACTAGAGGAAACACTCTATTACTCAATCATATTCAGAAGGTACTTCATAACATCATTATTGAGTAGCTTGGTTGTATATTTTGATCTAATTCTACTTTGTAGTATTTTTTTTAAATTTAGCATTTTGAACTTTGCTTGGTATGATAATGACATGGTGCACCCTCTGTTCTCATTTCGTATTTTTGTCTTAAAATTATGATGAACTTTAGTTAACCATATAACACTCTGACTGTTAATAGTTATGCCAATTTAGTTTAAAAAAAACACATATGAAGTAGTTTGTTGGGTGAATTTGACTCTTTCATGGGAGAAGCATTAGCTATGATTATGACAGATTAACTTGTGTAGTTAATACTTCACACTCATTTGTTTACAGAATGGATCATCCTACTAGTGTGGTGTTTACAGATGCATTGAACAATACACTGCATTTCATTGACATCGAAGAAGGCACTGAAATGGTAAGATAACCAAATTGTCAAGTGATAAGACTTGAATATTTTATTTGAGAGTTTTCTGCAGTTATGAGAAGTGGAAAAGCTGTAGAAGTTACATTAACTTTCATCTAAGCAATAACTGTTATCTTTCCCTTTTGTTTTTGCCCAGATTTGTGGTCAGTGGAAAAATATACCTCAGCCATATATCCAGTATCTTCAGAGTAAATTACTCTTTGTGACGTTAGCGACGTCATCTCATCCTGGAGGAGAAGTCCGTGGTCGAGTAATGAGACATCGAGCTTTGGAAGATGGTAAGTGATGAGAAAATCTGTCTGTGATTGGTCAGGCCTACCTAGGAAAAATCGTTCATAACCCCAAAGAACACAGAATAAATTGTCCACCAAAAAAAAATTATTTCATAAATATCTTCAATAATTGGTCTACACATCAAATGGTAAACACATCAAATGATTGGTCTATCCCTTGAAACTAACTCAACTAACAAAATTAGACCATGGAATTTGAAAGTAAACAAATGTTGATATCTCAAAAGCTAACAAATTAATAAATTGCCTTTGATAGAGTCCTTCAGTGCTCTGCTTACACGTAAAGACAAAGGGAATGGGAGATCTCGTAAGACTACAGGTCGCCTTGGATCAGGAGGTGTAATGATGGTTGCTGTAACAGGGAATGGAGATCAACTGGACTTTGCCACACTTGTAGATGGAATCACTGAAAACACTGACCGTACTCAGGAAGTTACTTTTATATTACAACTAAAGAAAGGCAGAGATGTGGTCAAAGAAACACGCAAAACTGTTCTTCCTGATGTAAGTTATGTTTTTGGTCACCTCACCAGTTATGAATTAATTAATTGGATCCGTGTGATCCTTACAGTAAAAGTTGACAACAGTGTTTTTACAGCATCCAATCGCAGAATTGATGTAGCAGAAAATTTCCTATTTGATAAAATTTAGGATTTGGACATTGCTGATGTATGGGACAATATACCAACCAAGATGCAGAAGAGTATGGCAAGAGGTCAATTAACAATCAGTATCATTGTAGAGGGACAAGATGGGGAACTGGCTGGTCCTCTTACACCAATGACATCATGCAACAGTGAGTAACATGTGTATCTTCTATTTGTACTGTCATTGTTTTTCCTCTTGTTATTTTTGTGTGTGATTCATAACGTGAATTGTGTTTTATATTGGTAGCTTTGCATGCTGTTTTGTCTGGAAGTCAAGCTCTGGATAGACCCAAGGCTACTGGGGCAAGTGGCTCGGCTTTAATCAGTGTAGACGACAAAGGAAATATCAAATATAAGGTAAACTAGCCATTTATTGCTATCAATCCGAAATCACAAAACGTGTATTCGTATGTTTATGTAAAAAAGCTAGCAATCATGTGATAATTTAAATGTGTTTGGTTATTGTCAGATTCTGGTGACTGGGTTAAGGACAAATGTAGTTGGTTTGACAATAGAAGGTGATCCAAAGAACAGGCGTAAGCGTCGCATCGTTGCTGACATATTGAAGGACTACAGAAATGGGCAGGTAAGCTCAAAAATCCCACAGGCAATTTTCAACAAAAAGAAGTATAAACTGCCCTTAGAATCAACTTTCGTTGGATGTTAATGGTATAAGATTTAATGCAAACGATTTGTTTATGAGTATAAATGAATAGATATTCATTCTAGTTCTCTAGTTTGTAAGGGACTGTACACTATTGGTTCTTTGAAGATTACATTCATTCCAATATTCTTGTTTTTAAGAACATTAACAAAGTAACATGTGAAAATTTGAAAGAATGGCCAGGCATTTAAATGTATGCTTATTCAAGTGCAATTTTGCAATGTTGAAACATTTCTTAGGATGATCGGATTGATCTAAACTAATTTTATCCCTTGATTGATGTTGATATTGTATTGTTTTCTTTTCTATAAGGCTATTGGGAAATACAGTAAGGCTAAAGCTAAAGAGATTCATCAACTCTTACACGATGGCTTGTACATCAATGTAGCAACTGAGGCATACGAAACATCAGAGCTGCGTGGAAAGATCTCGCTGCTTCCATATTCAGCATCTCTCGCAAACTACAAAGGTTGGTCCATAGGTCTGTTTCTATAACCAAAGAAAAAAGTGTACATGTATTTTTATTGCTTAGGCCTATACCCTGTTTAATCAATGTATGCAAACATTTTTGTCAATAGGAGGATTCCATCATAAGTTTATAATTCAAAGTTAAACTGAAAAAGTTTTATTAATTTTAATTTTAAAAGTTTTAACTAAGAATTCGTTTAGCTGCTAAAAATAACAGATGTAATAAGCAGATTTCTTTGAACTGATGAATAAAGAAATTGCAATCTTTTATTGGATTCAAAACCTCTACTAGAAATATGAAACTTTGGGGGTGAACAAAGAAGAATTAAGTAAAACATTATTCGAACCTGCTCTACCAACTGAGCTATCTAGCCCTATGTTGGCGATCTCCTCTTTTTGTCAATATCATTCTTCAGGGGTGCCAGTCAGAAGCCATACAGCCTGTAACTGTCATGTAGCCAGGGATCACACCCAAGATTACGATACAACCTGGGAAGCGGCAGCCACGGGATCACCTTAAGGGGATGCGACTTTTTAGTTTAAAATGTCAAGCAATAAAAGCATAACAAGTAATCCACTCAAAGTACCTGTATTTGATTGATAAAGGTGTTTTTTCTTGTTGATTTGATAGGAATGCCAGTCCAGCTTTCAGGAAGTATAATAGATCCGCCTCAACTGACTGGTGCTGGAGGCCATGCCTTCATGGTTCTGGATTCATCATGTGCATTACATTATCAAGTATCTGTAGTGGGACTGAATGGAGATGAAGCCCGGGTACCAGATGGGACTGTAGAGCAAATATTTGCTGAGATTGGAGAGATTAATCAAGACCAGTTTATCGTCAGATATTCCTTAAATGAAGTCCAACGAAACCTGGTAAATATTCTAGGATTAAGATTTTAAAATCAGACTTTTACGAAGTCCAACGAAACCTGTTTAAATATTCTAGAATTATGGTTTTAAAAATCATTCTTTTACCTTTAAGTCTTTTTTTACTGACTCAAAGTTTGCCATCAAACTGTTATCTTTTGGACAAGCTCTACAGATCTTGTGCAACGACTGAATTTTGATCTCATAATACATTTTTGAGTTTTGTGCCATCACAAATTTTTTAAGGGAGTTTTTATATAACATTTAAAAACAACTCTTTTATTTCATTGTTTTGGTTTCACGTATTGTTCATGTTGTTGATAACGTGTATTTGTGTATATTTTATTTCTTAATATCTTGATAGTTGATGTTTCTTATCATTGTCTTTGTTGATTGATGGTTTTTTTGCCTCTTGTCAAAAGCCAAGCCATTCAATAAGTGAGTGGATTTTGTTCGCTTAATTTGTAGGCCAGTGGTGTCCTCAATGATGTGTCATCATCCTTGTTGGAATCTATGGATAAGGGCAATGCTTTTATTCAAGTCAGCTCTAAGAATCATCGCGATGGGGAAATCCGTGGGTTGGTGAGTTATTACTGCCTGTTATGTTATTAAAGTATCAGCACATAACCGCATTGTCACCATTTAATCATCAACAGTGCTGTGTTTTTTCTTATCACATCCATTTTGTATTGATTGTATCACAGGTGGTGCTCCCAAATAGCTGCTACAGTACAGCGGCTACTGGATCTCGTCTGCCATTTGATCGTCCCACACTCATTGATGATGATGCTTCACATGGTGGTAGTGTAGAATCACTTCCAAATTCTTGTTTCTTTGAGAAACGTTTTAGAACATCAGGCTCTACATGGTCTCCTGAATATGATCCTACGTGTGCTACATGTACATGTAAAGTAAGTTATAATCACTGATAAATTACACAATAATGTTGCTATTAAAATGGTAAACCTTTATAAAATAAATATACTTTTATCTGATCAAACTTTAAAGGTAGACCAAACTGATATAAAGGTGCTTAATTATCAAGTCCTTTTCTACTTAATGGAAGAGCAGTTTGGTGAAGAACAACTTGGTTAACCGTATCATTTATCTGATTGTCCATGATGGCATACTCCAATTCAACTGTACTCATTTTGATTGTGTTTCAGAGAGGTGTAGTGATATGTGACCCAGTGGTTTGTCCCCAGCTTGCTTGTACTGATCCAATCAGCATCACAGGAGAATGTTGTCCAGTCTGTCCATTGCCAGGTAAAAAGTAATGCAAGCTAGCAGCTTGAATGATGAAAACTCCATGGCTGTAAGGACAAAATGGCAAATGTGGCTAAGGCAACCTTGAAACTTGAGTCTTTGTATAACATTGACCAGCACAGCATGCCAATTAATTATTTGTTTAGATTGACCCAGTGCTGAAGGTTATTTTCACCTATATTATTGTAGAAATCAATAAGTCTGTATTTCTTGTTTTTTTGGTTACAGAGGAGGAGGTGTATCAAGATACAGACAGTTGTTTTTTTGAAGGAGATAAAAAATATCATAGCATTGGATCTCAATGGCATCCATTTGTACCTCCATTTGGCTACATACAATGTGCTGTCTGCACATGCCTTGTGAGTAAAAACTAATGTATTTACCCAATAATTAACAAACTGTACCAGTACTGTACAAACTAATTACACTTCAATATTTGTGTTTTAAACAATTTCATTTTAACAAGGATTTTTCTTACACAGAAGAAGGTGTTGCTAGTTACAGTTTTAACATTTAAGCAGAGTTTCCTAATGAAGATGTGAAGAGGCGAGCAGAGTACACTGTTCTTAATTCCAATTCTTTTCAGAACCACCACTTCTCATGAAAGAGATTTTATCCACATTGTCACCTGTAAAATAACTTCTTATTGAAAGATGTTAAGATAAATTTGTTATATTTCAGTCTGGAGGCCATTATGACTGTCAGAGGGTACAGTGTCCCAAACTGGAATGCAAGAAACCAGTAAGGATTAACTTGTCAGACTGCTGTCAAACTTGTCCTGGTAAGTACAGGTCTTTCAATTCAAAACTGTCATAATTGGGTACTAATTACTTTAATTAAAGCCTGTTCTGGTAGGTACTTATACGTTCCTTAATTCAAACCTGTCCTGGTAGGTACTTACTATTTCATCTGTTCTGGTAGGTATTAACTCTTACAATTCTATAGCTTGTCCTGGTAGCTACTAACTCTCTCAAATCAAACCTGTCCTGGTAGGTACTAACTCTCTCATCTGTTCTGGTAGGTACTAACTCTCTTTATTCAAACCTGTCCTTGTAGGTACTAACTCTCTTTATTCAAACCTGTCCTGGTAGGTACTAACTCTCTCAATTCAAACCTGTCCTGGTAGGTACTAACTCTCTCAATTCAAACCTGTCCTGGTAGGTACTAACTCTCTCAATTCAAACCTGTCCTGGTAGGTACTAACTCTCTCAATTCAAACCTGTCCTGGTAGGTACTAACTCTCTCAATTCAAACCTGTCCTGGTAGGTACTAACTCTCTCAATTCAAACCTGTCTTGGTAGGTACTAACTCTCTCAATTCAAACCTGTCCTGGTAGGTACTAACTCTCTCAATTCAAACCTGTCCTGGTAGGTACTAACTCTCTTTATTCAAACCTGTCCTGGTAGGTACTAACTCTCTCAATTCAAACCTGTCCTGGTAGGTACTAACTCTCTCAATTCAAACCTGTCCTGGTAGGTACTAACTCTCTCAAATCAAACCTGTCCTTGTAGGTACTAACTCTCTTTATTCAAACCTGTCCTGGTAGGTACTAACTCTCTCAATTCAAACCTGTCCTGGTAGGTACTAACTCTCTTTATTCAAACCTGTCCTGGTAGGTACTAACTCTCTCAATTCAAACCTGTCCTGGTAGGTACTAACTCTCTCAATTCAAACCTGTCCTTGTAGGTACTAACTCTCTTTATTCAAACCTGTCCTGGTAGGTACTAACTCTCTCAATTCAAACCTGTCCTGGTAGGTACTAACTCTCTCAATTCAAACCTGTCCTGGTAGGTACTAACTCTCTTTATTCAAACCTGTCCTGGTAGGTACTAACTCTCTTTATTCAAACCTGTCCTGGTAGGTACTAACTCTCTCAATTCAAACCTGTCCTTGTAGGTACTAACTCTCTTTATTCAAACCTGTCCTGGTAGGTACTAACTCTCTCAATTCAAACCTGTCCTGGTAGGTACTAACTCTCTTTATTCAAACCTGTCCTGGTAGGTACTAACTCTCTCAATTCAAACCTGTCCTTGTAGGTACTAACTCTCTCAATTCAAACCTGTCCTGGTAGGTACTAACTCTCATATATTCTTGTAGTTACTAACTCTTTCAATTTATAACCTGTCCGGGTAGATACTTACTCTCTCATCTGTTCTAGTAGGTACTAACTCTCTCATCTGTTCTAGTAGGTACTAACTCTTTTAATTCAAACCTGCAATTTCATATAAACCTGTGCATCAACAATCTTTTGAGGCACACATGCAAATGAGAATTTTGTCAGGGAACTTAAAAGAGAAGATGGAATAGGCCAAGTATTAATGCCTTGATTGTATTCGTATTGTTGTAAACAGAAGAGCCTTCTACAACTCCACAACCTGCTGAGAGTGACGTTATTCAGGCTGATGAGGTAGAAAGAGGTCAGACAGTTTGCCCTTTCAATGCTTCTTATCTTATTAGAATCGCTTGTTTTTTTATTTGCAAAAGAATCAAAATAGGAATGCAGCATTACTTTAGTTTCTTCTACTAATGTTCCTTTGAAGAATGCTTTATATTTTTCTGAAAAAGGTTGTAACTTCTTAAATGCTTTTGCAAAGAAGGCCTTATGCCAATACTTCTCATTCCATTTCCAGTCGTTACTTTGCATTTATTTTATTTTCTTTTACACTTTCTTTGTTATTGTTTGCTTTCCGCTTGATTTTGTTGTTCAATGCATTGCCGCTATTGTTTTGCCACAGGATGTTCATTCCAAGGAGATTTCTACCGGAATGGTGAAGAATGGCACCCAAATATTCCTCCCTTTGGGACCTCCTACTGCGTCAAATGCAGATGCAAAGTGAGCATGACTACTATTGAATCCTTACACCCTCACAGATATAGTTAATCAACAAGTCACACCCTAACATCTTTGTTGATGAGCAGTTCATTTAGCAATGTATAAAGTTAAACTATACAGAGAAGAGCAGAAAATGAAATAATGACTTGGTCGGTAGAAGATGTGTGTTCACAATTACACCAACTTCTGTTGTTTTTTTATATTTCGGAACTTATGACACAATACAAATATACCATGTTGATATATCAATTATAAAGTTTGACTTGTAGAACGTCTTGGGGTATTTATGGTCAGCTGGCAATTCATTGTTATCCTCTTGTGTCTAAAGAAGTTTGCTTACTTCTGCAAAGATGCATACAAAGACCACGGTTCAATTTCATGTTTCAACTTGCTATAAGCAAACAATCAGGCCTACCATAGCAGAACTAATGTAAATGTAAACCTTCACAGGTTAGCAGGGAGTTGTTGTTTGTTCATGTATTTCACATTACTAAGCATTTTTCGCTTACACAGCTAGCACAGAAATTTGGTGCTAACCCTGTAAGCGGAGAATGATCAAAGTAGAATTCCGCAGTTAGCACAGCCATGAAATTGGGTGCTGAAACCAGCATCCCTAATTGGGACATCGATTGGATATGGAAGCATATCATTAGTGGATCCAAGACATACATGATGTGATGATCCAAACTGACAATTGTTAATTTCAGTTGAGCAAGATGGAACAACAGTCATCACAAATTGTCCATTAAAGACGGTATTTTAATGTGAAAATAAAAATTGCCCTCAAATGCGCAAACAAAAGAATGGCTTATACGCAAAATTTTATATACAAAAACATATCTTGTTTGCTGCAGAACGGCTCAACGAAATGCAAGAAGAAGAACTGTCCCAAATTATCATGCGAAGAAACAACAGAGATCAAGGGTGAATGCTGCCCAGTATGTGCAGGTAATTTAATCTCTCTTTGTTTTGTTTTTATGTTGTCATGGCATTGTCACTTACTTCACTTCTTGGTGTTTGTTGTAATAAAGGTCATCAAAGTTTCATACTTGAAGCAATGGCTGTTTTGGTGGAATTGATGTAGAAATGGCAACTTACCTCCCTTGCCATTGTTGTCAATCTTGTTCTTGTTGTCATTATGGGGTAAGCAGCTGCAAATGAAGTGTTTGAAAATAGACAAGGTAATTCAATTGCAATCAGCATATTCATTGAATAAAGTTTTAAACCGATTTTCAGTGAATTTTCTTGTATTTATTGTTGTTTTCTTTGCTGTATGTTGAATAGATGGAAGCAGTAGTTTATTATCAACACTTCTGCCCTCCCTAGCAACAAGGACACCCTCATCAGACGAGGAAAGGAAATATCGATGGAAACACTAGTCTGAGTAATGTCATAGCACGTAAAAATGCTAACATACAGTTAAGCAATAAAGATTCTCATTATTTATGAACATGATGTGAGACTACATTGAACAAATCAGTTTTTTCAAAGAATTCTATTCTCATTTTAAACAAGCCCATGGTAGTTTTCGGGTTGAGTTCTGAATGTGCTGAATGTAGATTGGCAAACTCTACTCATGGCTATTATAACAACATGACAAAAACAAACATTCAAATATTGTATAGTTGTGTGCTCTACAGACAGGTCTTTATTCAATAGGTAGTTACATAGTAAATTGATTGTATTTTTAAAGCTAATTATTGTAAATTTAAACAAAATGTGACCAAAAAGTTTTGTAAATACTAACTTATTTAAGAGTGCAGCAAAATCTATGAGAAGGCTGGTATGAATTGGTGGGTTTTATTTGATGACTATTAATGTAGTCCTTTAGTAACATGGCTGCTATTACATCTAGTTTGTACAGACAGGATATAATTTGATAAAAATAACCATTCATAACGGATTATAAGTCACAGGTCATGACCCGCTGCTTAGAGTTTAATACAAGTCACAGGTCATGACTCCTGTTCATAACAAAATGTAAGTTCCAGGTCATGACCCCCATTCATACAGAGTATAAGTCCCAGGTCATGACTCCTGTTTATAACAGAGTGTAAGTCACAGGTCATGACCCCTGTTTATAACAGAGTGTAAGTCACAGGTCATGACCCCTGTTCGTAACAGAGTGTAAGTCACAGGTCATGATCCCTGTTCGTAACAGAGTGTGTAAGTCACAGGTCATGACCCCTGTTTATAACAGAGTGTAAGTCACAGGTCATGATCCCTGTTCGTAACAGAGTGTAAGTCACAGGTCATGACCCCTGTTCGTAACAGAGTGTGTAAGTCACAGGTCATGACCCCTGTTCGTAACAGAGTATGTCACAGGTCCTGACCCTTGGTATGATTGGGGGAAATGAAGCAGTGTTGCACACATTTTAGAATGACACATCCCCTTTCCTAATCCCAAATATACAGTTCAAGAAAAAAAACACCCCCTTCTCGATGCTAGTGATGGTTTCCATGATGTACTTGGATTAAAACCTTAACTGTAATGTACTGGCCATTGATGCAGCAACTTGACTATACATGCAATAAATGTATGTATTATGAAATTATGACAAATTTCAAGAGAATGCTATGCATAAACTATCATGGATGGTAACTTGATATTGATTTTATCCGCTAGATTAGATCGACACTATAGGGATAAATACTGGTCTATTGGCGTAGATTCCATATAGACGAATCTGCTTGTAGCGAAACAATCTCCTTTGTTGTTGTGGCTTTTTTATCACAAGCAACATTTTTAAGATGAGCTATAGAATTAATTACATTGTAAATATAATGTCGAGGCTTATTGTACATATTGCGCTTTTTGAATATTAAGAGATTCAATTACAAATATATATACGTTTATAGATTATTTCTGTATTGTATTGTAAGATAAACTTTTGTGTTAAAAACTTAGAAATTATGAGGTGCATAAACAAGTATATAAATAGTATATTTTTTTCTGCCATATAGTTTATATTAATACATGTACATGTACATCGTTTTATGGTTCACCTTTTATCATTGTCCGATTTGTATAATCTCGTTTGCGTTTTCACTCAACTTTGTGTTGAGACACACTACAAATTACAATTTGTTGAACAACATAACCATGAGTAATAATACACGCTTGATTACTTGACATTATCATTAGCAATGATTCTATTCTAATACATTAAACAGCTAAAAATGTGGTTCATTAACAACTGGCAAAGAATCTTGATGTAAGATGAATGTATGGGGTGTAAAGGAAGAATGTACTGAGGAGGTTGGAAATCAATGTTCTTAAACCAAAGTATTTGACATTGACTTAATCATTTACGTCTCGTAAGGAAATGATTAAAATTTTCATAAAATGAAAAAAAAGAGAAATGGAATGATTAAGTAATTTGTTTGCGTTATTCTTGACATTGCACTGAAACATGGGCTAAAAGAAAGAGAAAAAAACCTTCAACAGTTCCTGGACGGTAAGTAAGCTGGGGAGGTTGTTCGAACATTAGGGTCCCTAATAGTGCACGTTTTTTATTTCCTTCATGGTTCTTAGTATAACACAGTGGGCTTACCGGTAATCTGAAATTAGATGTCTACGTTGACAGGAGCTATAAATGAACAGTTTCGGTGGGGTGGGGTGGGGGTGTTACCCAGAAAAATTCAGGCTGAAATTCATTACAAAATTATGGATAGTTAGACACTCTCTGACACCCAGGGCTCAATTTCATAGAGCTGCAGCTTAAGCAGGAAATATTGCTTAACAATTTTATGTATTCAAACGCGAAAAGGGGCAAGGCCATCTAGTCACAATAGTAGCCTACATGTGTCATTGTATTTTGGCTGGTAGGCCTTATTCTGGTAAGCATAATTTTATGTTCTTCATTTGTGCTAAAGATGGCAAATAGAAAAAGAAATCGAGTGTTTGAGGACAAACATTTCTTTCACAAGGCAATTTGGACTGAAATTAATTCTCGGGCAATTGGTTATAAGCTTGCATATCAAAAATACCTAATTTTTAAACCCTTTGTTACCAACTATGTCTTCTACTAATTATTATCTATCCGACCAAAACAACACCCAATGTACAAGAGACAAACTTACGAAGTGACACTGGGTAAAATAAAGTAAGTACACAACGAAAAGAACACCTCAGACATAGGCCTAACGAACTTACTAAGAAAAAGCAAGTTAACCAAACAAACCAACACAAGCTTAACCAAATGGAAAAGAAAATTTTTTAAATAAATAAATAATGAAAAAGTACAAAACATCACTATGGTGTATACATGATATATCACGAATGAAATTATTTATGATACTGTGATAAAAATATTTGCAAAAATGTCCAGACGTGGACGTCCTCCTATTCCGATACGAACCTTGGATCCGTGCGCGAACGCAAAAAAGGTTTGTACATTCACTGTGTCGTTTTGTTCAGTCAGTCCACGCGCAACACAAGTAACGGCGAACATCCGCGGGAAAATGTAGCACCGAGTCAGGGAATGCATTTTGGCAAGCCGACTTCGGTTGTGATCATTGATCTCAGAGATCAATGGTTGTGATGCAATGACGTAGTTGTTCCCACTAAATGGCACAACCGAGTCGTTTGCTCAGTTATATCATTGGTTTCAAAATGGTGGATTTTACTTACTATCAAATACCGTTGCATACGGAGGTTAGTTCAAATGACAATCGTTGAAACGAACCGAACGAACCCAAGGCTTAGAACATTCTAAAGATTGAATTCAAGCACCTGAAAAGGTTGTATATTTAGAGAATGTTAATGTTTAAATATCTTTTTGCGGTTACCTACCCGTTTTCGCATAACTTCCTGGAAAACAGAACAATTTATTGACCGATAGAAGGAGAATGTTAAGTACTTTAAAGTTGTCTACTTTTTCTGGAAGTAGGCTTTAAGCAGGCCCGTATCTAACATCCCTCCCCTCAAAAAAAATAATAAATAAAAATGTTAATCATAACAAATTAAATAAGTGAATAAATAAATATATAAATAAATAAGTACATAAATAAATACATAAAAATTAAAAGAATAAAACAAAATATCCCCCAAATAAAGTAAAACAAGAAGAAAAAAGTCCAGGGGCACCCAAAATAACATTAAAAATGGTGCGCACAAAACAGTAAGCGCTCAAATGGACCAAATTGGGGCCTCCATTTTGAAACAAACTTTCAACAGCACCCAACACATTAGACCATTGGACAGAGTGGCATAAAGAGGCGAAATTACACAATAGTTACGGTAGAACATTGAAGTCACAATAGAGCTTGCGTGAGGGTGCATTGAGAGTCGACGAGGCACGGCAGAACATTGAGGTTACAATGAGGCTAATACAGGAGCAATGTGACTCGATAAGACATAGTGGAACACTGAGGTCACGAATGGGTTTACAATGAGGGTGCATTGTGACTCGATGAAGAATAGGGAACGATTAGGTCACAATAAGGCTAATTGTGGTGCAATGTGACTAGGTAAGGCACAGTGGAACATTGCTGTCACAATGGGGCTACCGTGTGGGTGCATAGTGAATCGATGAGGCACAGTGGAACATTGAGGTCACAGTTAAGCTAATCAAAAAGCAATGTTACTCGATGATGCTCAGTGGAACATTGAGATTACATTGAGGCTACTTGAGGTGCAATGTGACTCGAAGAGGCACAGGGGAGACTGAGATCAAGGTGCGATGTGAATCAATGAGGCACAGGGAAAACTGAGGTCACAATTAGGCTTATTGAAGTGCAGTGTGGCTCGATGAGGAAGAGTGGAACATTGATGTTACATCGAGGCTAACTGATAAACAATTGTGACTCGATGAGGCACAGTGGAACATTGAGGTCACAATACGGGCTACCGTGAGGGTGCATTGTGACTCGATGAGGCACAGTGGAACATTGAGGTCACAATATGGGCTACCGTGAGGGTGCATTGTGACGCGATGAGGCACGGTGGAACATTGAGGTCACAATACGGGCTACCGTGAGGGTGCATTGTGACGCGATGAGGCACAGTGGAACATTGAGGTCACAATATGGGCTACCGTGGGGGTGCATTGTGACGCGATGAGGCACGGTGGAACATTGAGGTCACAATACCGGCTACCGTGAGGGTGCATTGTGACGCGATGAGGCACGGTGGAACATTGAGGACACAATACGGGCTACCGGGAGGGTGCATTGTGACGCGATGAGGCACAGTGGAACATTGAGTTCACAGTGAGGCTAATTGAAAACTAATGTGACTCGATGAGGCACAGAAGAACATTTAAACCAAACTGGGTGCATTGTTTACTCAATCATTATACCCTTTATGGTATAAAATTACTTTTATAACAGAATCATTCATTGTAATGTTAAACAAAAACTCAAAATTAAAACCAGGTTAAAACTTATGTTTAGACAATGCTAAATGTTTAGCATTCCTTAGAAATAAACTCATTAGTGTGATGACGGCCAGATCAGATCACACTATTTAAAAGATGGGAGAACATATTATACCAGCTCTTCCGAGAATAGAGATTACGGTTACGAAGTAACGAAAGAAAAGACTCAGTCGAAGGCAACGTCTTTAGTAAGGGTCATAGACATAACAAATTTACCATTGCTGTGCTATAACAGTTAATTTATCCTATTTTTATGGACCTGTCTATTTATATTATTCTCTTGAATTGATTTTCAATTGAAACAAGTCTTCCATTACCGGTGTGGCAGGAGAGTCCGTCATGCGGCGAAATATGTGCAACTGCTTCTGATAGTGCCCTCCTTTTGAATCAACCTCCCTCAGCCTATGTAAACTTCCCATATGGGGGACAGAATCTCCGAGGGACAGATTTCCCTAGGACACCGGTAAAATCCATACTCAACCCACCGAAGCTCGCAAAGAATCCTAATATCTCCCAATTTCCTACTCACTGACAATGAAAAAGCAAGCCTTCGATAAAAGATCGTTTGTTTTTTATTGGGAAAGCTCTCTTTTTGAATGTTTACGCAGTTCGTAATATGCCAAAGGTAAGTCTTGATCCTTAGACGTTGGTACTGTACATAACATAATCCTTACTGCGATTTACCTGTAGAGGGCAGAACACACGGCAGGGTTAGGGTGTTAAGTATGAACGGCAAAAACTAGCGTCTATGAAACAAGACTAGCTAAAGACTGACATGAAAAATGGTCGGGTTATAAAATACTTCTCAATCAAAGGTAAGCTAATATAGACTTTAACTTAATTGACATCACCACCACCTTAAAGAGACAACAAAATGATAACAAAACAATGGAGGAACTCAGGATGGGCCTAGGATGATTGTGTAACCTCCGTTTGACCTTTTGAACCCCACTGAGTGACGTCATATAGGCTACATAAGATCGATTAGAAAGATGATGTTTCTCGTTGTTTTTAGTCATTGGCAACAAATGCTGGAGTAGGTAGTTCAGGTACATGTATATTTACGCCCTCACGGTACACTGGGTTGACAGCATTGCTATCGGATGGATTCTTCACGTAACCAAGCAACCAGTATGTGGTCATGGTGCCTCTTCCCTAATCATGAAAAAGAAAATGCAGAACGATTTTTGCATGAGCTTTTTGTTGACATATTTCTAATTAATTGTTTATTAAAATAAATATTATTTAGACTATCTGAAAAAATCTTACTATAAATACGGATATCGGGTTGCAAGTAGCAATTTTTAAGACCTGTGGTAAAAATTCGATTCTGACCTAGGCCTTATTTCATAGAGTTATTAATGGCCGATTTTGAGCTTACTTTGCGATTTCCATATTTCATAGCGCTGCTCATAGTAAACACAGGAAAAACATGCTGACCTTTCGGTGCTTACTGTAAGCATCAGATCGATGTAACAATGTATTCCAATTGGTGAACTCGCAAGCTACAGACCTACTTTTCTTGCCTGTGGAAATACGCTTGCGCTTAACCAAGTATTTATTAAGCAAACATTTCTTTTATAGGGCCCCTTGTGATTTGATTCAATTGAACGTGCAAAATATGGATGGTATCTCCAATCGTTTTTAAAATGTGCTTGAAACGTGCATAATCATGACCAATGCGCACTCCTGAAGTCGAGCACTGTCTGTTGTAAGCTCAACATAATAACGCTGACAATTACTTTACCTTAATCAACATTTCACCTCTCTTTGCCAAACAAAACTTGTTGATGATAGTCAAGATGCGTGCACAGTCTTCGCTCACTTGAATGCGATTAGCTGAATGGATACGGAGCGAAGAATATTACAACCATTAAAAAGGTATTCAAAGTGCACTTTATGTAAAGCTGAGTTTTTAAAAGCTGTTTTCCTTCAAATGTTGTTTTATTTTATTCAATGGACCCTCGACCGTGACAGTCGGATTAGTCACAGCGTTTTTGTAGCTCATTCAAACTAGTTCTGGTTGTAGGATCGCGACACAACCATGCACATTTTGTATTTCCCCAGTTTTCAATCAGCACTCACGATCTGTCAGCTTCCAAATGTGTTCGCAATCTTGGAGTTGTGTTTGACAAGCTGTTCAACATTGGAAGCACACATCTCAAGTGTGTGCGAAAGCACTTACTTCCAACTGCGAAACATAAACAAAATTCGCAGATACTTGTCACATGAAACAGCTGAGAAAGTAATTCATGCTCTGGTCTCTTCACGCTTGGATTGTTGCAACTCGCTCTTGGTTGGGCTTCCAGCTGCATCTATTTCTCGTCTGCAACGTGTTCACAATAATGCAGCTCGCGTTGCCCAAGCCAGAAAATACGACCACATTTCACCTGTCCCAAGACGCCTACATTGGCTCCCCATTGCAAAGAGGATCACCTTCAAAATCTGCCTCCTTGTGTTTAAGGTTCTGCACGGACACGCCCCGCAGTATCTACGTAAACTCATCTCCACCAAGCTAAGCAGTCGTGCTCTGAGGTCTGCAGGATCTCACGTGTTGGTAGGACCAAGATCAAGAACAATTCGATATGGACACCGTGCTTTTTCCAAAGCTGCTCCTGCTCTGTGGAATAAGCTCCCTTTCACACTTCGCAAAATAACATCACTGGACAACTTCAAGAGGGAACTGAAGTCACACTTGTTTACATAGATTTACATTAAGTTGAATTCAACTACAAGGACATAATACATGTATCCATCTTTTCAGTTTGTATAATGTTTTCTTTTGTGTAGGCGCCTTGGTCGGTTTTCTGGAAAAGTGCGCATTATAAATTTATAATTTATTATCATCATCATCACCACCATCATCATCATCATCATCATCATCATCATCATCATCATCATCATCATCATCATCATCATCATCATCATCATCATTATTATTTTCATCAAAATGTGTTTTAACTTACGAAGTCCATTCGACTCCATCTTAGCAGCAATATTGACTGTCTCAC
This sequence comes from Pisaster brevispinus, assembly GCA_023634235.1. Classification (NCBI taxonomy): domain Eukaryota; kingdom Metazoa; phylum Echinodermata; class Asteroidea; order Forcipulatida; family Asteriidae; genus Pisaster; species Pisaster brevispinus. Next base: position 8,346,472 of record JAMKCF010000002.1, on the reverse strand, counting down.
CAAAGAGACAGTATCGAGGCATTTTGGATCCAACAATGCCAGCAACCACAGGACCTATACAAGTAAAAGAGCCAAAACGAAGAAAAATTGTAATGTACTATTTGCTGAAAGTCATCAGTGTTTATTAATTAAATTTACGTGGTTTATTTTCCTAAAATAATGTTAATTAATTTTTTTTTTTAAACAGACCAGCCATTTTTTCAAATTCTCATTACTTAATCTCCTATTTTAAATTAATTTGACATGACATGGTTATCTGCTTGGTTGAATCATATAAACAAAAACCATTCCTGACTCCTTACATTATCAATGCACACCACTACTCCTTTTGTACATTATAGGCAGTGGCGAAAAATTTAACTTTAAACGTCTAAAAGCGATGTATCATTGTTATCATTATTTTATTTATTCGGCCACGAATCAATAATCAAATACGAACATAAATTGACGCGGTTTGTTTACTTCAAGCTTTCATAAGTTGCGTTGAAATCGAATCAACTGTTATTCTTCTTACCGGTATGCATTCCAATACGCAACGTCATCTTTGTTCCTGGCTTATGTGGGATGACCAATCCTTCAATACAATTCTGTAAATCCAATGCCATGAGTGCTATTTCACTGGCATGCTTATTACCATTGCGCTGAGGCAAACCTACAATATGAGCAAACGAAGCAAACAAAAGGCTTCTTATTCTGAAACATTTAAAAAGTATAGTACAGATCCACTTGAGACAAACCTTTTGTAAAGAAAAGACAATTTTATGGTGGCCCTGAAGGGATATTGCACATCGCAAATATCTTTGCAAATATTTTCGATGTCGCAAATATCTATGCAAATTATGTTTGCAAATATTGTTGATGTCGCAAATATTATCGCATACTTTGTCGCATACATGTACTTTGTTGCATAGTTTGCATATTTGTGCCGGGTATTTTTTCAAGAGCCTAAAGGATCTTAAAGTTGTTTGGGTTCCAGCCTTCATTCCATTAACATGTACACACGGGTGGGTAGTCGGGTGCAGTTTGGGTATGATTGATTACTCTTCTGCTCTTTCCGCTTGCGTGTAAAACCATTACATGGAGGTAAAATATGTAGGCATCCGTGGTCGGTTTTTTTATATTTATTAATCTCGACAAAAAGGGCAACAAGTCAACAAGTCAAAAGATCAGTATTATGCCACCTTAGCCCTTGTTACATGACACCGCCGCACACTACCTAAATACTACCAGATAGACTGACTACCCACCCGTGTGTACATGTTAATGGAATGAAGGCTGGAACCCAAACAACTTTTGGACCCTTTAGGCTTTTGAAAAAATGCCCGGCTAAAATATGCAAAATATGCAAGAAAGTATGCGACAAAGTATGCGATAATGTTTGCGACAACGCAAATATTTGCAAAGATATTTACGACATCGCAAATATTTGCAACATTTCAAATGTTTGCAAACATCGCACATTTTTGCAAAGATAGGCCTATTTGCAAAGATATTTGCAAAGATATTTGCAAAGATATTTGCAAAGATATTTGCAAAGATATTTGCAAAGATATTTGCAAAGATATTTGCAAAGATATTTGCAAAGATATTTACGACATCGCAAATATTTGCAACATTTCAAATGTTTGCAAACATCGCACATTTTTGCAAAGATAGGCCTATTTGCAAAGATATTTGCAAAGATATTTGCAAAGATATTTGCAATGATATTTGCAAAGATATTTGCAAAGATATTTGCAAAGATATTTGCAAAGATATTTGCAATGTGCGATGTCCCCCTCAGGGCCACCATACAATCTAGAGCGACAATGAGTCTCTGGATTCGCACTACTACTTTAGCCTCATATACGACCGATACGACAACACAATAGTTACTCTGCAGTCATAGACTGATTAATCTCATCTAAATTTAATTAGGAAGCTTCATCAATTTACTGCTGCTTACTTCTCTAGCTTTGGCTATAGTATCAGTTTGTGCGACAAAAACGCAAATTTGACCAAATATCTGGCTCAAATAGAAGCTTGTTCATCCATCAATAGACACAAAGAATTACCTGATACAACCATGTAGGCGTCCCCGATGGTCTCCACTTTGTACACGTTGTATTTATCGATGCGGCTATCGAAGTTGGTGTATACATTATTCAACATCTCAACCACCTGAAGAGGACTGCTCTCAGAACATATTCGAGTGAAGGCGACAATATCCGAAAATAAGATGGTGGCCTCGGCGAAGTTTTCTGCCCGTACATTCTGGTTGTGTTTCAGGCTAACTACTACGGACTTGGGAAGCATCTGATAGAGCAGTGTATCAGTTCGTTTGCGTTCTTTATTGAGGGCTCTAGTCTGGTCAGCGAGGGTTCGGGCATTTACCTGCATATTTGCTGTCAACGACTCGACTGCCTGTAAACAAATTCAACAATGCATTTTATACTTTTGTGATGACATCCTATCAAAACCAATTCTTGTTCCCTTTTAGGTCATCGTTTGGTTGGTTTATAATTCCGAGTTTTAGACATTAACTGGCTATTGGCAGTGCACATGTTTAAAGACGTGTTTGAGCGAACAAATTTGCAAAGACAAACAAACATTTTAAAAAGGTGTTCAATATTGATGGCCGAAGGCAGTGAGAATGATTGTTTTCTAACTACACACTCTTGTTTGCTGCTACTCTTATGTTGTGTTTCTACAAGCAACCGGCCATATCACAATACAAACCACGACAACAAAAAACTCGTCGTGAATCATGGTACTTGTGAGAGCGAAAAGCAACACCTAGAAAACAAACTCAAAACAGCACAAAGAGCAACGGAGAGAGAATGTTAAGGCCCTGTCACACCATGGCGTATCGCCTTAACGTATGCCGACGTATACACAAATTAGTTCAAAAATTGTCAAAGTCCAAGAACGTCCAACTTCCCAACGAATTGCATCGAAAATTCGACATCGGTGTTGGAAAGGACGTATCCATAGCGTATCCATAGCGTATTGAACGTATAGTTAGCATATGACTAACGTATTGATAGCGTTTCACTAACTAATAACAAAGTTATGACAGCGTATCACAGCGTGTGCAAGCGTATGAGTAACGTATGCCTAACGCATTTGTAGCATATGTCTGCCGTGTTCAACGTATCCTCAACGTATCCTCAACGTATCCTCAGCGTATCCTCGGCGTACAACGAACACGTGACCTATGCCGCTGTAGAACGTATAAATATGATAGGTTGATGTGTTCAGCACGACCGACCATGAAGAAATGAGGATGAGTTACTCAAGGGACCCACATATATATACTCAAACCCCCCATAAGTTCCTAAAACGCCGAATGCTCGCTAGCTGTACGGCACATACGCTAGCTGTACTGTAGAACACAATATGTACTTTACACGATCGCCAGGCATAAGTTGTACATAAGGTGGATACGTCAGAATACGTCGAGACTCGTTGGAGATACGTCAGGCATAGGTTAGACATACGTTACATATACGTTATCATCTCGTTATCACTACGTTGGCTATACGTTTCCCCGTTAGACGACGTACATCAACGTATACCAACCTACGAGTAACGTTCATCTAACGTATGTCAACGTATGTCAACGTATGTCTAACGTACCACGAACTTACGGGGAACTTATGCAGAACGTATGAAGCACACGTTCAGTACGCCGAGAAATTTTGAACATGCTCAAAAAAATTTCGCGGGCTCGACGTGTTCAAAATTTTAACAGCGTATCACAGCGTGCTCTTAACGTAAACGACGTATCCCCAACTTACCCCAAACTTATATCAGCGTACACCAACGTATTTTCGATATTTCGCATACGTTGGCATACGTTCAGGCGATACGCCATGGTGTGACAGGGCCTTTACAAATGTTCATCAGGAGATGCAGTGATATAAGGAATAAAACACGAGTAAAGGACATAATCGTAAAAAAATTGGGCGGCAAAGTGGAGATGAGCTGGACACACGGCACGCGTAAAAGACGACACAAACGCAAGAAGAATCTCAGATTAGCAACGAAGAACAGGAAAGAGAAAACGAGGCAGACAGAAAAAGAGGTGGAGAGACGACATCACGACATGCCATCCTACCTGGGACAACATGAATAGGACAAGCAGAAGATAGAGGGAAATGGCAAGCACATGAAGAGGGCTACATCCTACATTGGATGAACACGGCCTAGGTAGGGCAAGGTGCTTGTAAAATCCAGCGAAACTATCGCACGTTTATACATAGGGATTCTATCAAGAATTTGTATGAGGCAATAATGAGAGTTACGCGAGATCGGAATAAAACAATGTGATTCGTATGGTGGCCCTGAAGGGACATCAAACATATATATTTACGTGAATATTTGCGTAAACATTCGCGTTTTTTGCCCCGATTCGCAAATGTTCACGGAAAAATTTGAGGCTGAGGGCCAGATCGTGAACATTTACGTAAATATTGACGATTTGTGCCCCAAATCACAAATATTTACGTAAATATTGACGTGAATATTTGCGAATCGGGGCAAAAAACGTGAATATTCACATAAACATTTACGTGAATGTTCACGATTTGTCCCTTAGTCTCAAATATTGGCGTGAATATTTGCGGTATGTGCCCCCAATCGCAAACCCAGTCATCCGTGAATATTTGGTTTCTTTCCAGCTAGCCGCATATTGGGCCGAAATTTCTATCTGCGGATTCCATATTCAGGACAATTAGAATCCATGCAGTTCAAGGCGGTAACAATTCTGTTTCCTCTTCTTTCTAGTTTGAGCAATTTAAAACAATTTTTTTTCTCTATAAAATCACTGAATATACTTAAAGGTAGAATACAATTATTTGGCTGACCATTTGGTGAGAATTTAGCCGATCATCCAGACCATAATAGACAACTGTTGAAAAACTTGTGCATTCACCCGAAAGTAAATGTATACCCTTTTGTTGCAAAAAAGAAGAAATTTGTATTCCATAGTCTGATAAACCATATCACTTGCCACACTTGATTTTGAAGGTGGCTCTTCTAATCACTAATTATTACCTAATTATCCACAAGAACACAAGGCATTTTCTGTCAAATAATCAAACGGTTAAGGTAAAATAGTGACAAAAACTGACCATAGCATTCACGCCAATGTAAGTACCCTTTACCTAGCATAAAAGTAAAATTTTATTCTATAATCTGACAGACCATACCGCTGGTTACACTTAATTTGGGAGTTGACTAATTTGGATCACCAATAGCGGTTTAGTCATGAAATGACCAAAGCATTCGATAACGTATGATAGAACATTGCGTGTGTTTTAGCAGTTTATTATTTATTACTTAATGATCCGAGTTCACCGACTCCGACATTATGTGTGCCCATCAGTGGTATGGTCTATCAGTATGGAATTAAAACAAAATCATCTTTTAAACAACGTGAAGGGTACATGTACTTAATTTCAGGTGAGCGCAATTTTTTCAACAGCTGTGTACAATGGTCTGGATGATGAGGTCTTAATTGTGGTGTTTAATTACTCACTAATTGATCAGCCGAATAATCTAATTCTACCTTCAAGTATGCTTAGTGAACAAATTATACCGACAAAAAAATTTTTTTTTTTTTTAATCGTTCAAATAATTAGAAAGAAGGGGAGACAGATATTATATTACCTCCTTGAACTGCATGGATTATAATTGGCCTGAACACGTGGCTGGAAATTTCGGCCCAGTGCGCGGCTAGCTGGAAAGAAACCAAATATTCACGGATGACTGGGTTTGCGACTTGGGCACAAATCGTGAATATTTACATAAATATTTACGTAAATATTTGCGAATGGGGTACAAATCGCAAATATTTACGTAAATATTCACGATTTTTGCCTCAATCGCAAATTTTTACGAGAATATATACGTGATTATTTGCGAATTGGGGCAAAAGCCGTAAATATTTACATAAATATTCACGTAAATATATATGTTTGATGTCCCTTCAGGGCCACCATAGTATGTAAACACCATTAATTTTTGTCCTGTCATAATGCTTCTCAAAATGAAAGGCTTGTAAACACTTCCATGACAACACCTTCAACATTCAAATCGGACAGGCTTTGTGTGTTGGTTTGCTGGTGACTGTGTTAATTATTGTTAATACCTTGATGATGATGACACACATGATAACTACGATCACCATAATGCAGATACTGACAGCCAGATCAGCATTGTCTGTAGTCACAGCACTATTCAACTTGTTCAATATCACCTGCAACCAACAACAATAATCGCTTTATACTTTCTCTCTTCTTTTTGTCTTTATTTTTAGGCAAGTTTTCTTTTCAGTATTAGACTATTATAAATACTATAGTATTAAACCGTATAAAAACGTTGTATATACCTCACCCACTGATCTGCAAGAAGTGGGACAAAGGAATTGTATCACTGTTAACTCACTTAAATCACAATGCCTTTATACAGGAAAATAAAAGCATAACCATTGTTCGTTTACTCTTCACTTTGATGAGAAACGATTGTTCACCAAACCTATAAAACAGTATTTGAAGTTTGGATGTTAATGACTATAGGTAGCATAACCGTGTTAATAGCTATAACTGCTAATGTGATCTAACCTCAGCCATTCGTCTTTGTATATCCTTGAGTGTATCGATGTAGATGGTCATGTTATCAAACCACCACGTGCCCTCTTGCCAAGACGGTTCACGGGAAGCATTGTTGTGGGAGATTTCTTGTCGCATCGTGTTGATAATTTCTGCGTAATCGTATTCAAACTCTTTTACTTTACCATCCAAAATCTCGCGCACCAAATCGGAGTATTTTTGAGATGCCCAAATGTTACTCTTTCCAACCTGCAAGGAAGATCAGTGACAAAAAGTTTTGTTGCTCGTTTCTCATTTTCATGTTACCTGTTTATGATCCTATCAACTTATATCTTCATGTGATTTACAAGTATTTATATTCTATGAACATATTCTGACTGAACATTATTATCCCAACCTGCATTTTCTCCATGTACCAGCGATAATCGGTAGGCTTGTCGAAACCACCCTGAGTATAGAACACCGCCCCCAGTGTTCGTTCAATGCCAGTTTGCTCCATGCCAACTATAAGTAGCTGATAAGCCACAAGGGTTTCCCATAATCCCTGACCGCCAGACTTTCCAACACTCTCATACAACCAATCAATGAACAATTGAATAGCATCAGTGTAGAAATGGATAACCTGATGGAGGAAAAGAACCAATGAGTTGTTTTGTTATGACACTGCATTAAGTCTGTATCAAAAGTACAACGTGTGAAATAATTTACTGGTGATAAACAATATTTTACATTCATTGTGTCTTTACTTGTTTCAACAAGTAAAAATTGATAATGATATTGTTTTGGCTGGTGTCATCGGAATAATGTCATTTAAGAATGTCAGTCCAGGAACCATTAATTCTTCTGAAGAAGTACATTCTAAAATATAAAATTAATGCATTAGACGGAACTACGACAGTACCTCATAAATGGTGGTATTGTGAATATCCAGAGTCAGTCGATACTCGAACAAAAATGACATGAAAGCTTCTTTATTTTGAAATTGTTGGTAAGCTACTGTTCCCGCAACAGGCCAGTCATCGAGGTTCTCCAATACTTCATCTGTCAATGGATAGGTATTAATCAGAAAGATCTTGCGCTGGGGACCAGTCGTCCTTTGCTGCATCAATGAACTGATGTACAAAGCGGTCATGTCGCGTTCAAGCTGAAGACTATGGACAAGGGTGCCAACCTAGAATACAATTGGACATTTTAGTTTTTTTTTTAAATTATAACAAACAAATTTCGGCAAGCGTACTTTTAAAACATCTAAAACCAATAGGCATAAATAATGTACCGGTACCTGAGATGGAGCTGTTGCTAATTTTAGAGCTTTAGGGTGATAAAAATAACAGGTAAAAAAAATTTGACCTTCAATTTTACCATGGTTCTGTTATAATATGCAATGAGTCTTACCTGCCGACTGAATTGTACATTGCGTCTTATTTCAATAGCGTCAATACTTTTGGTTAGAGTTGCAATCAGATCAGATATAGCCAGTGTGGTCAGCACGACGATAGGCATTAAGGTCAATGTCAACATCTTGATCATCTGCTTCCTTTTGCCAACTGGTGTAAGTGGAGTGGCTGAACATAGACTGGTCTTTGTGTCTTGTATAGCCTCTCTGATAGACTCGTCTACTTGACTCATTGATCCCAGGCTAGATGCATTGCTGTTAGTGCGACTGTGAGGATGGCCTCCAGTTGCCTGATCAGATGGAAGGCCCTTCTCAGAAGCCATTGTGAATGCAAAAGGTTATCCAGATGAACTCATAACAGCTAGCAAAACTCTAAATAAAAGTAAAGTTGAAATAAAATATCAAGAGTATTCCCGCTTTTCTGAAATAATTCACAGCGTTTTTCTCATGCAGTGGCCGTCGTTCCGGCAAGAGTACGGAAGCCCACAGAGCCCATTGTATTTCTCCATCACTTAGCAGTGTTTCTTTTTCACGTGGAAGTGCGTCTCTTTTAAAACTGGTTGCCACAACTCAATAACTTGTGGCCCCTGCAACTTAATATGTGTGGCCCCTGCAACTTAATATTTGTGGCCACTGCAACTTAATAGTTTGTGACCACTGCAACTTAATAAGTTGTGGCCGCTGCAACTTAATAAGTTGTGGCCGCTGCAACTTAATAAGTTGTGGCCGCTGCAACTTAGTAACTTTTGGCCGCAATTTACGGCCTCCACTTACTGACTGCCGATGTGCCACGAGATTTTGTCCACTTGGCATTCTTACCCTCCATACGATAACTGTGTATAAAGTTCTTCTGATAGCGCCCTCTTTTGAAACAACCTTCTTCAACCTTCTTTGGCCCATATTAATTTCCCATAGTGGGAGGACAGGATTCCCGGGGGGTGGGGGGGGGGGGGGTGATTTCCCTGTGACACTGGCAGCCTATTACAGCCGCCACTTAATAACTGTCGGCCACCATTTATTGGAGGGTGGGGATCACCTCCAGTGGCCTCCAGTTATTGGTGGAGGTCAAGCTGCCTCCTCTACACGCGCCACTGTTTCTACGCAAAAGACACTTAGAAAGCAGAAGTAAAAATTGAAATATTACAAAACTACTGCTCTTATTACAAACTAGATTGCGATCGGGCTTTTACGATTCCATAGGAACCACAACTCGAGTGACAAATATATAAACACTGGATCATTTTTAATCTCATAGCAAACAAATTTCTTTCTAAATATTTTATTATAACTTGCACCTGTATAGCTTTGCAACTATTTTTGACGCGATGAATCGTTTTGGTAAACTGCAGTTTAATTTGATTCATTATTGTTATTTTTATTTATTTATATATAAACATTTATCTATTTATTTTGGGGTGGCCTACGTTTACAAAGCCCTCCTATAGAACTGCACTTCCGTCTGATGCATGCAGAGGCGTAGCCAGGGCTTTTTTCGGTGGGGGCACAGGGGGAGGGGCATTGCTTTTAAGTGGGGAGGGTGGGGGCACGGGGCGAACTCACTCCGACAAATGTCCAGAAAAAGACGAAGCAACAACGGGTACACAATCTGACACCCGCAACAAAATATGAGGAAGAAGACCCCAAAATACCGAACTGTACATATGGTTCGAAATCCGGAATTAAATTCAGCTCTGCAACTCGGTCAAAAACGAACTCTTTCAAAATGCTCCTCCAACGAGTCATATAAAAACACAGAAATCGTAGCTTCCCAGTCTTGAGTATGTGTCCTGTCGAAAATCTCTCCCAGCCCGGGATTTGTAATATTTTCTGGAAAGTACTTAAATTAACTTTAAATTTCAAGAGCCTTCTTAAACACAACTCTAGAACAATCATTCACCCATTCATAACAGATTAGCGCCGCCCATTGGGGTCAACGGACTTACACACAGAGAACGGTTGTATGGTGTTCTATAAGTATGGTGTTCTATAAAGGACACTTTGCTGTTTTGTCGTGCGTGTGGAGAGAGGTCCGTCGTGCCTGTGAGCAAAGCGTCGTGCTGTGAGCAAGTCCGTCGTGCCTGTGAGCAAGTCCGTCGTGCGTGTGAGCAAGTCCGTCGTGCGTGTGAGCAAGTCCGTCGTGCCTGTGAGCAAAGCGTCGTGCGTGTGGAGAGGTCCGTCGTGACTGTGAGCAAAGCGTCGAGCGTGTGGCTGTCGTGCCTGTGAGCAAAGCGTCGTGCCTCTGAGCAAAGCCGTCGTGCGTGTGAGTAAAGCCGTCGTGCTCACACGCACGACGGAGCTCTCCACAGGCACAACGGAGCTCTCCACACGCACGACGGAACTCTCCACAGGCACGACGTTTTGCTCACACACACGACGGACTTGCTCACACGCACGATGGACTTGCTCACACGCACGACGGACTTGCTCACAGGCACGACGCTTTGCTCACAGGCACGACGCTTTACTCACAGGCACGACGCTTTGCCCACAGGCACGACGCTTTGCTCACAGGCACGACGCTTTGCTCACAGGCACGACGCTTTACTCACAGGCACGACGGACTTGCTCACAGGCACGACGCTTGCTCACAGGCACGACAGACTTGCTCACAAGCACGACGGCTTTGCTCACAGGCACGACGCTTTGCTCACAGGCACGACGCTTTACTCACAGGCACGACGGACTTGCTCACAGGCACGACGCTTTGCTCACAGGCACGACGGACTTGCTCACAGGCACGACGCTATGCTCACAGACACGACGGACCCCTCAACACGCACGACAAAACAGATAAGTGTCCTTTATAGAACACCATAATTAGGGTCTCATAACAATTTTTTCGATATTTCGGAATAGAGGCGATGCGTGGTCGGGTAGCGTCCCTTACTACCCCGCGGATGTAGTTACGCTGTTTGCTATCTAACAGACTGATCTTGACAATTATTCTTGTTAACATTTGTAGGAAACCCCCCCCCCCCGAAAAAAATATATATATAAATAAATAAATAAAAAAATAATAATAATAATAACTAGACATTGAGGTGTTGGTGAACAAACACAAAGCTGTTCCGTTTTGTTGTGCTTTGATTAAACCCAAGTTCAATCTTCAATGCACAAGGGGTCTAAAACTGAAACAAATTGAAAATTGGCTGTGTAGTTCTTGGGATATGGTCCCACTTCCGTTTGACCCGGAAAAAAGGTCAGCATGGGGTCACTGTTACCAAAGGAAAATCTCCAATGCCCAAGGAGTCTAGAACTGAAAAAAAAATTGAAAATCGGTTGTGTAGTTCTTGAGATAAGGTCCCACTTCCGGTTGAACCCGAAGTAAAGGTCAACATGGGGTCAAGATTTCCTAAGGTTATTCTCCAATGCCCAAGGAGTCTATAACTGAAAAAAGTTTGAAAATCGGTTGTGTAGTTCTAAGGATATGGTCCCACTTCCAGTTGACCCCAAAGTAAAGGTCACCATGGGGTCACGGTTACCCAAGGTTAATCTCCAATGCCCAAGGAGTCTATAACTGAAAAAAGTTTGAAAATCGGCTGTGTACTTCTTGAGCTATGGTGCTGCAAAGATTAACTAATTAAATATTCAAATGAAGATCAGGTGGTTAATCAATTAAGAATTTTATAAAAAATGTACATTTAGAGTTAGGCTTATGTCCTAAGCTTCAATTCGATTTATGATAACTCTTTCATCTGTGTACGCTTTAGAATATTAGGCATAAAGAAAAAATGTGTACAAACGCTAAGGGATTTTAGGCGGAAACAGAATAGTTCTGCATTCTCACGAAAACCCTAAACCTACGTAGGAATCTAAATGTATTGGTTGTGTATAAATCCAATGGAGTATGTACAAAGTAATGGGTCCAATACTCGGTTAGAAATCAAATAAAAAGCTGCGCACTTCGCGACAATGTCGTAGACTCTCCTCAAGTAAGTCCTCAACTCATTTAGGTCCACACCGTAGTGCATGAACCATAGAGAAGGTTAAAAAAAACTGAAAGTGACTGCATCCAGTTTGTGAAGTACTTCGTTTAACCACTACGCCAAGATTTTCATCTATTCGTTAATTATAGATGTACCTTGATTGCTTTTAATGGACTGAAACATCTCTTATTAAAATCAGTTAATTTTTCAACAAAGAATATGAAATTTAGGAAACAAACAGATAACTTATTTTGAAGTTATTGTGTTTTTGACTAGTAAAACGTTTTCAATTTAAGCGCCATATGTTTTGTACACAGAAAACAAAACGCGCAAACGTATGATGTCATGATGACGTGACTGAAAATTTTAGGCCGGAAACCACATCTACAGTATCTCAGAAGTCTAAAACTGAAACAAGTTTGACGATCGGGGCTATACTTTTTGAGATATGGTGGTCACAAGGTTTGCTAATTAAATATTCACCTCGCTGTAAAGTGGCTAATTAATTAAGAATTTTAACATTTATTACTTTAAGATTTAAGTTAATGTTCTAAGCTTCAATTTGATATAGGATTTAACTCTTTAATATTTACATATTAGGATATTAGGCTTAAAATTAAAACGTGTACAAATGCTATGGGGTTTAGGCAGAAACAAAGAATAACTAGACATTGAGGTGTTTGTGAACAAACACAAAGCTGTTCCGTTTTGTTGTGCTTTGATTCAACCCAAGTTCAATCTTCAATGCACAAGGGGTCTAAAACTGAAACAAATTTAAAATTGGCTGTGTAGTTCTTGAGATATGGTCCCACTTCCGTTTGACCCGGAAAAAAGGTCAGCATGGGGTCACTGTTACCAAAGGAAAATCTCCAATGCCCAAGGAGTCTAGAACTGAAAAAAAATTGAAAATCGGTTGTGTAGTTCTTGAGATAAGGTCCCACTTCCGGTTGAACCCGAAGTAAAGGTCAACATGGGGTCACGATTTTCTAAGGTTATTCTCCAATGCCCAAGGAGTCTATAACTGAAAAAAGTTTGAAAATCGGTTGTGTAGTTCTAAGGATATGGTCCCACTTCCAGTTGACCCCAAAGTAAATGTCACCATGGGGTCACGGTTACCCAAGGTTAATCTCCAATGCCCAAGGAGTCTATAACTGAAAAAAGTTTGAAAATCGGCTGTGTACTTCTTGAGATATGGTGCTGCAAAGATTAACTAATTAAATATTCAAATGAAGATCAGGTGGTTAATCAATTAAGAATTTTATAAAAAATGTACATTTAGAGTTAGGCTTATGTCCTAAGCTTCAATTCGATTTATGATAACTCTTTCATCTGTGTACGCTTTAGAATATTAGGCATAAAGAAAAAACGTGTACAAACGCTAAGGGATTTTAGGCGGAAACAGAATAGTTCTGCATTCTCACGAAAACCCTAAACCTACGTAGGAATCTAAATGTATTGGTTATGTACAAATCCAATGGAGTATGTACAAAGTAATGGGTCCAATACTCGGTTAGAAATCAAATAAAAAGCTGCGCACTTCGCGACAATGTCGTAGACTCTCCTCAAGTAAGTCCTCAACTCATTTAGGTCCACACCGTAGTGCATGAACCATAGAGAAGGTTAAAAAAAACTGAAAGTGACTGCATCCAGTTTGTGAAGTACTACGTTTAACCACTACGCCAAGATTTTCATCTATTTGTTAATTATAGATGTACCTTGATTGCTTTTAATGGACTGAAACATCTCTTATTAAAATCAGTTATTTTTTCAACAAAGAATATGAAATTTAGGAAACAAACAGATAACTTATTTTGAAGTTATTGTGTTTTTGACTAGTAAAACGTTTTCAATTTTAGCGCCATATGTTTTGTACACAGAAAACAAAACGCGCAAACGTATGATGTCATGATGACGTGACTGAAAATTTTAGGCCGGAAACCACATCTACAGTATCTCAGAAGTCTAAAACTGAAACAAGTTTGACGATCGGGGCTATACTTTTTGAGATATGGTGGTCACAAGGTTTGCTAATTAAATATTCACCTCGCTGTAAAGTGGCTAATTAATTAAGAATTTTAACATTTATTACTTTAAGATTTAAGTTAATGTTCTAAGCTTCAATTTGATATAGGATTTAACTCTTTAATATTTACATATTAGGATATTAGGCTTAAAATTAAAACGTGTACAAATGCTATGGGGTTTAGGCAGAAACAAAGAATAATAATAATAATAACTAGACATTGAGGTGTTTGTGAACAAACACAAAGCTGTTCCGTTTTGTTGTGCTTTGATAAAACCCAAGTTCAATCTTCAATGCACAAGGGGTCTAAAACTGAAAAAAATTGAAAATTGGCTGTGTAGTTCTTGAGATATGGTCCCACTTCCGTTTGACCCGGAAAAAAGGTCAGCATGGGGTCACTGTTACCAAAGGAAAATCTCCAATGCCCAAGGAGTCTTTAATATTTACATATTAGGATATTAGGCTTAAAATTAAAACGTGTACAAATGCTATGGGGTTTAGGCAGAAACAAAGAATAACTAGACACTAAGTGTTTGTGAACAAACACAAAGCTGTTCCGTTTTGTTGTGCTTTGATTAATTGATCCAGACATTTAAAGTGAGCCTAAGTTCAAGATTGAACGATATGGTTCCATTTCCGGTTGACCCGGAATTAAAGGTCAACATGGGGTTACGGTAACCCAAGGCTTATCTTCAATGCTCAAAGGGTTTATAACTGAAAACAAAGAAAATTGGCTAAGTAATTATTGAGATATAGGCCCACTTCCAGTTGACCCGGAAGTAAAGGTCAACATGGGGTCAGGGTTACCCAAGTTCAATATTTAATGCTCAAAGGATCTATAACTGAAAAGAAATTGAAAATCGGTTGTGTAGTTCTTGAGATATGGTCCCACTTCCGGTTGACCCCTAGTAAAGGTCAACATGGGGTCATGGTTACCCAAGGCTGATCTTTGGTGCCCAAGGAGTCTATAACTGAAAAAAGTTTGAAAATCGGTTGTGTAGTTCTTGAGATATGGTCTTACTTCCGGTTGACCCGGAAGTAAAGGTCAACATGGGGTCATGGTTACCCAAGGCTGATCTTTGGTGCCCAAGGAGTCTATAACTGAAAAAAGTTTGAAAATCGGTTGTGTAGTTCTTGAGATATGGTCTTACTTCCGGTTGACCCGGAAGTAAAGGTCAACATGGGGTCATGGTTACCCAAGGCTGATCTTTGGTGCCCAAGGAGTCTATAACTGAAAAATGTTTGAAAATCGGTTGTGTAGTTCTTGAGATATGGTCCCACTTCCGGTTGACCCCTAAATAAAGGTCAACATTGGGTCACGTTTTCCCAAAGCTAATCTCCAATGCCCAAGGAGTCTATAACTGATAAAAGTTTGAAAATCGGCTGTGTACTTCTAGAGATATGGTGCTGCAAAGATTAACTAGTTAAATATTCAAATGTAGCGCCCGGGACTAAATCGTCGAGCGCCCTGGGCAACAGAATCACGACGTACATGTACACATGCACAAGCCACCGTTTCAATACGCGATATTTTTGTATAAATAGTGTGCAGCGACTGGTACCCAGAAGTCGGCTATTTCGTTACGGCATTTCGCGTGCATTTTTCTCTGTGTCGCAGGGCATCCTGACTACATTTTTAGTCGATGAACGGAACCTTGTCTCCAAGCCATTGGTGTCCGATTTGTCACTGAATCGTTAATTATCGTGGAAATTGTTCTACTTTGATTAGTTTTAATGACCAGGAACATCTCTTATTAAAAGCAATTAACTTTTCAAAACAGTTTATGTAATTTAGGAAACTAATTCGTAATTTTAATTGAAAATATCGTGTTTTTGACTGTCAAAACATTTGCCTTTTCAGCGCCAAGTGTTTTGTACACAGAACAAAAACGCGCCAACAAATGACGTCATTGATGACGTTTTATGAATTTTTTGCCACGCTACAGAGCTACATAATAAGACGAGTCTATATTTGAAAACAGTTTGAGGATCAGACATATACTTCTTGAGATATGGTGGGAACAAGATTGCCTAATTAAATATTCATGTCATTATAACTCAGCTAATTAATGAAGAACTTGAACAATTTTACTCTTAGCATAATTTCATGTTCTAAGCTTCAATTTGATGTAAGATCTGAATCTCCCATATTTATTATTTTAAAGCTTAGGTTCGTACAAAATCGTGTACAAAAGCTATGGCAATTTTGACAGAAACAAAGAATAATAATAATAAAAATAATAATCCCAAGAAAAACAAAACCTGTTCCGACTGCTAAGTCGGAACAGCTAATAATAATAATAAAAACTAGATGTAAGTGATTGTAACTTACAATCACACAGCTGTTCCGTTCTGGTGACCTAAAAAGTTCTGTTTTGTTGCCCAAAATGTGAACTGATTCTGTATTTTGTGTATGTGACGTAATGTTGTTCGAAATGAATGCTTGATTTCCAGAGTGAAAATCACAGTGTAAACTAGGTTTATTAAGTTCGGATCTTGTTTAAGACCGGAATATAAGGTCAAAGTGAGGCCATCTTTTTTGTTTAAAATGTTTCAAGTGTGGTAAGCTACAAAACAACTCAAACATTACGACTCTATGACATGTGGTTCATGAGATATTATTTATTTAAGTTTGAACTTCCTGTTTGGACCGGAAGTAAAGGTCAACGTCAGGTCACGATTACACAAAATTTTGCAAGAGTTGTAAGCCACTATACAACACAAACATTACGACTTTATGACATGTGGTTTAGGAGATATGATTTTGTAAAGATTTGAGCTTCCTGTTTGGACCGGAAATAAAGGTCAAAGTGAGGTCATCACTAAAAATAAAATTTTGCAAATGTTGTAAGCTACAATTCAACTCAAACATTACCACTTAATGACATATGGTTCAGGAGATATGATTTGTTAAAGTTTTGAGCTTCCTGTTTGGACCGGAAGTAAAGGTCAAAGTGAGGTCATCACTGTACATGAAATGTCGCAAGTGTTATAAGCTATAATACAACACAAACGTTACGCCTTTCTGATTTTTGGTTCAGGAGATATGATTTTATAAAGATTTGAGCTTCCTGTTTGGACCGGAAGTAAAGGTCAAAGTGAGGTCATCATTAAAAATAATTTTTTGCAATTGTCGTATGCTACAAAGCAACACAAACATTACGACTCTACGACATTTGGCTCATGAGATATGATTTTTTAAAGGAATAAGCTTTGAATTAGCGTAATTCGACACATGATGACGTCACAGCAAAAAAATTGTGTTTTTCGTACTAATAAATTTTACAAGGAACAAGATGGTAAAAAAAAAATCTGATCGATGCATTCCAAAAAAAACCCACCTAAACTGACATTGGAATTACATGTGCTGCGTGTACAAATCGATTGGGCTGCGCACAAAGCTATGTGGATGCATGGCCCAAACAAAAGTTGTGACTGGGTGTAGACTATTAAGGCCTACCTTTTTACCCACGGTTGCAAGTTTTACCAATTAAATATTAATTATATAGGTCCTTTGATTAGATTTTTGGGCATGAAACATCTCCTATCAAAAGCACTTAATTTTTCTTAACAAATTATGTAAATTAGGAAACTAATTAGTGCATTTAATTGAAAATAATGTGTTTTTGACTGTCAAAACTTTTACACTTTCAGCATCATGTGTTTTGTACACAGAGCGAAAACGCGCCAACAATTGACGTCATGATGACGTGACAGTGAAAAATATGCGGACTTCCCCATCCACAATGTGGAACGAGTCCGTAACTGAAAACCTATTGAGAATCGGATGTATACTTCTTGAGATATGATGGGCACAAGATTGACTAATTAAATATTCATACTGCTGTCACATGAATTATTAATTAAGAATGTTTAATTATTTACATCTAAAATTTAGTTCAAGACATAAGCTTTCATATGGTAAAACATTTGCCTACAG
Source organism: Pisaster brevispinus (assembly GCA_023634235.1). Taxonomy (NCBI): domain Eukaryota; kingdom Metazoa; phylum Echinodermata; class Asteroidea; order Forcipulatida; family Asteriidae; genus Pisaster; species Pisaster brevispinus. The sequence goes on along the minus strand of JAMKCF010000002.1, from coordinate 8,328,594 downwards.
TTTTGTTTTTCTAAAATTGACATTTGGTGGTTAGAAAAGTCATGTGTTAAGTCAATAGGTTTTTTGGGAAAGAAAGAATAATAATAATAATAATAATTAAAAAAAATAAAAATCTGGACAGAAACAATAGCTGTTCCGACTGAAAGTTCGGAACAGCTAATAATAAAAATCTTGACGAAAACAATACCTATTCCGACTGTAGGTCGGAACAGCTAATAATAATAATAAAAACTAGAGATAGTGATTGTCAACAATCACAAAGCTGTTCCGGAATGTTTTGTAAATAAAAGTTTTCTATGGTACAATAAAAGACACACATTATGATTTTATGACATGTGATTACCTGGTCTTGTATGTGATACTGAATCGAAAGGAGCTTTAAAGCCAAAAGTTAGGTCAACATGGCGTAATGGTCATTATTTTGATTAAATTTAACCCAAGTTCCAAAATCGGTTGTGTAGTTCTTGAGATATGGTCCCACTTCCGGTTGACCCGGAAGTAAAGGTCAATACTGGGTGACCATAACTCAAGCTCGATTTTGAATGCCCAAGGAGTCTATAACTGAAAAAAGTTGGAAAATCGGTTGTGTAGTTCTTGGGATATGGTCCCACTTCCGGTTGACCCAGAAGTAAAGGTCAACATGGGTCACGATTTCCCAAGGTAAATCTCCAATGCCCATGGTGTCTTTAATTATAAAAAGTTTGAAAATCGGTTGTGTAGTTCTTGAGATATGGTCGCACTTCCGGTTGACCCCGAACTAAAGGTCAACATGGGGTCACGATTTCTCAAGGCAAATCTCCAATGCCCATGGAGTCTATAATTGAAAAAAGTTTGAAAATCGGTTGTGTAGTTCTTAAGATATGGTCCCACTTCCGGTTGACCCCAAAGTAAAGGTCAACATGGGGTCACGATTTCTCAAGGCAAATCTCCATTGCCCATGGAGTCTATAATTGAAAAAAGTTTGAAAATCGGTTGTGTAGTTATTTAGATACGGTCCCACTTCCGGTTGACCCCAAAGTAAAGGTCAACACGGGGTCACGATTTCCCAAAGCTAATATCCAATGCCCAAAGAGTCTATAATTGAAAAAAGTTTGAAAATCGGTTGTGTAGTTCTTGAGATATGGTCCCACTTCCGGTTGACCTCTAGTAAAGGTCAACACGGGGTCACGATTTCCCTAGGCGAATCTCCAATGCCCATGGAGTCTATAATTGAAAAAAGTTTGAAAATCGGTTGTGTAGCTCTTTAGATCTAGTCCCACTTCCGGTTGACCCCAAAGTAAAGGTCAACACGGGGTCACGATTTCCCAAGGTTAATACCAATGCCCAAAGAGTCTAGAACTGGAAAAAGTTTGAAAATCTGTTGTGTAGTTCTTGAGATATGGTCCCACTTCCGGTTGACCCCGAAGTAAAGGTCAACATGGGGTCACAGTTTCCCAAGGCAAATCTCCAATGCCCATGGAGTCTATAACTGAAAAAAAATTGAAATTCGGTTGTGTAGTTCTTTAGATATGGTCCCACTTCCGGTTGACCCCGAAGTATAGGTCAACATGGGGTCACGGTTACCCAAAGATAATTACAAATGCCCAAGGAGTCTATAACTGAAAAAAGTTTGAAAATCGGCAGTGTACTTCTTGAGATATCGTGCTGCAAAGATTAACTAGTTTAATATTCAAATTAATCAATTAAGAATTTTTATAAACATTTACATTAAATTAGAGTTAAGCTTATGTTCTAAATCGTCGAGCGCCCCGGGCAACAGAATCACGACGTACATGTACACATATCCATGCACAAGCCACCGTTTCAATACGCTATAGATTGATCTTTTTGTATACATAATGTGCAGCGACTGGTACCCAGAAGTCGGCTATTTCGTTACGGCATTTCGCGTGCATTTTTCTCTGTGTCGCAGGGCATCCTGACTACATTTTTATGAACGGAACCTTGTCTCCAAGACTCAATAATATGGCTAGCCATTGGTGTCCGATTTGTCACTGAATCGTTAATTATCGTGGAAATGTTTCTACTTTGATTAGTTTTAATGACTCTTATTAAAAGCAATTAACTTTTCAAAACAGTTTATATAATTTAGGAAACTTATTCGTAATTTTAATTGAAAATATCGTGTTTTTGACTGTCAAAACATTTGCACTTTCAGCGCCTTGTGTTTTGTACACAGAACAAAAACGCGCCAACAAATGACGTCATGATGACATGACGGAGAATGTTAGGCCAGAATGAACATCTACAATACAAGACAAGTCCATAACCGAAAAGAAAATTGGGATCGGATGTTTAATTCTTGAGATATGATTCGAACAATATTGCCTAATTAAATATTCATACGGCTGTCACGTGAATAATTAATTAAGAATGTTAATCTAAATAATTCTGAAAATTAAGTTAGGCCATAAGCTTTAACATGGTATATGATTTGTCTCTGTCTGATAATTCTAATTTGACATATGACAATTTGAAAAGTCAAGTGTTAAGTCAATACGATTTTGAGGAAAGAAAGAATAATAATAATAATAATAATAATATTAATAATAACTAGATGTAAGTGATTGTAACTTACAATCACACAGCTGTTCCGTTCTGCTGACCTAAAAAGTTCTGTTTTGTAGCCCAAGATATGAACTGATTCTGTATTTTGTGTATGGGACGTAATGTTGTTCGAAATGATCAATGCTTGTTTTGCAGAGTGATAATCACAGTGTAAACTAGTTTAATTAAGTTCGGATCTTGTTTTAGACCGGAAGTTAAGGTCAAAGTGAGGTCATCACTGTACATGAAATGTCGCAAGTGTTGTAAGCTACAATACAACACAGACGTTACGCCTTTTTGACTATTGGTTCAGGAGATATGACTTTATAAAGATTTGAGCTTCCTGTTTGGACCGGAGGTAGAGGTCAAAGTGAGGTCATCACTAAAAATAATTTTTGCAAATGTTGTAAGCTACAATACAACACAAACATTACGACTTAATGACATATGGTTCACGAGGTATGATTTGTTAAAGTTTTGAGCTTCCTGTTTGGACCGGAAGTAAAGGTCAAAGTGAGGTCATCACTGTACATGAAATGACGCAAGTGTTGTAAGCTACAATACAACACAAACGTTACGCCTTTCTGATTTTTGGTTCAGGAGATATGATTTCATAAAGATTTCAGCTTCCTGTTTGGACCGGAAGTAAAGATCAAAGTGAGGTCATCACTAATAATAATTGTTTGCAATTGTTGTACGCTACAAAGCAACACAAACATTACGACTCTACGACATTTGGTTCAGGAGATATGATTTTTTAAAGGAATAAGCTTTGAATTAGCGTAATTCGACACCTGATTACCTCACAGCAAAAAAAAGTGTTTTTCGTACTAATAAATTTTATAAGGAACACGATGTTAAAAAAAAAATTCCGATCGATGCATTCTAAAAAAAAAACTAAACCCACATAGGAATTGCATGTGCTGCTCATGTACACATTTACACTTTTAGCGCCATGTGTTTTGTACACAAAACGAAAACGCGCAATAAATGACGTCATGATGCCCATGGAGTCTATAACTGAAAACAGTTTGAAAATCGGTTGTGTAGATCTTGAGATATGGTCCCACTTCCGGTTGACCCCAAAGTAAAGGTCAACATGGGTCACAGATTCCCAAGGCTAATCTCCAATGCCCATGGAGTCTATAACTGAAAAAAGTTTGAAAATCGGTTGTGTACTTCTTGAGATATGGTCCCACTTCCGGTTGACCCCGAAGTAAAGGTCAACATGGGGTCACAATTTCCCAAGGCTAATCTCCAATGCAAAAGGAGTCTATAACTGAAAAAAGTTTGAAAATCGGTTGTGTAGTTCTTTAGATATGGTCAGACTTCCGGTTGACCCCGAAGTAAAGGTCAACATGGGGTCACGGTTACTCGAGGCTAATCTCCAATGCCCAAGGAGTCTATAACTGAAAAAAGTTTGAAAATCGGCAGTGTACTTCTTGAGATATGGTGCTGCAAAGATTAACTAGTTAAATATTCAAATGAGTCAATTAAGAATTTTTATAAACATTTACATTAAATTAGAGTTAAGCTTATGTTCTAAATCGTCGAGCGCCCCGGGCAACAGAATCACGACGTACATGTACACATATCCATGCACAAGCCACCGTTTCAATACGCTATAGATCGATCTTTTTGTATTAAAAGTGTGCAGCGACTGGTACCCAGAAGTCGGCTATTTCGTTACGGCATTTCGCGTGCATTTTTCTCTGTGTCGCAGGGCATCCTGACTACATTTTGATGAACGGAACCTTTAATAATATGGCTAGCCATTGGTGTCCGATTTGTCACTGAATCGTTAATTATCGTGGAAATTTTTCTACTTAGACTAGTTTTAATGACCAGGAACATCTCTTATTAACTTTTCAAAACAGTTTATATAATTTAGGAAACTAATTAGTAATTTCAATTGAAAATATCGTGTTTTTGACTGTCAAAACATTTACACTTTCAGCGCCATGTGTTTTGTGCACAGAACGAAAACGCGCCAACAAATGACGTCATGATGACGTGACGGAGAATATTAGACCAGAATGCACATCTACAATACAAGACAAGTCCATAACTGAAAAAAGTTTGAGGATCGGATGTGAAATTCTTGAGATATGATGGACACAATATTGCCTAATTAAATATTCACACAGCAGTAACGTGAATAATTAATTAAGAATTTTAATCTAATTACATCTAAAAAATAATTCAAGGCATAAGCTTTAATATGATATATGATTTGTCTACTTCCGATAATTTTAAGAGGGACATATGGCTTTTGAAAGAGACAAGGTTAAGTCAATACGATTTTAGGGAAAGAAAGAATAATAATAACTAGAGATAGTGATTGTCAACAATCACAAAGCTGTTCCGGAATGTTTTGTAAATAAAAGTTTTCTATGCTACAATAAAACACACATATTATGACTTTATGACATGTGATTACCTGGTCTTGTATGTGATACTGAATCGAAAGGAGCTTTAAAACCAGAAATTAGGTCAACATGGCGTAATGGTCATTATTTTGATTTAATTTAACCCAAGTTCAAAAATCGGTTGTGTAGTTCTTGAGATATGGTCCCACTTCCGGTTGACCCGGAAGTAAAGGTCAATACTGGTCACGGTAACTCAAGTTCAATCTCCTATGCTCAAGAGCTTTTTAACTGAAAAAAATACAAATCGGGTGTTTAGTTCTTGAGATATGGTCCCACTTCCGGTTGACCCCGATGTAAAGGTCAACATGGGGTTACGATTTCCCAAGGCAAATCTCCGATGCCCACAGAGTCTATAATTGAAAAAAGTTTAAAATCGGTTGAGTAGTTCTTTAGATAAGGTCCCACTTCCGGTTGACCCCAAAGTAAAGGTCAACACGGGGTCACGATTTCCCAAGGCTAATATCCAATGCCCAAAGCATCTAGAACTGAAAAAGTTTGAAAATCGGTTGTGCAGTTCTTGAGATATGGTCCCACTTCCGGTTGACCCCTAGTTAAGGTCAACATTGGGTCACGATTTCCAAAAACTAATCTCCAATGCCCAAGGAGTCTATAACTGAAAAAAGTTTGAAAATCGGTTGCGTAGTTCTTTAGATATTGTCCAACTTCCGGTTGACCCCAAAGTAAAGGTCAACACGGGGTCACGATTTTCCAAGGCTAATATCCAATGCCCAAAGAGTCTAGATCTGAAAAAAGTTTGAAAATCGGTTGTGTAGTTCTTTAGATATGGTCCCACTTCCGGTTGACCCCAAAGTAAAGGTCAACACGGGGTCACGATTTTTCAAGGTAAATCTCCAATGCCTATGGAGTCTATAATTGAAAAAAGTTTGCAATTCGGTTGTGTAGTTTTTTAGATATGGTCCCACTTCCGGTTGACCCCAAAGTAAAGGTCAACACGGGGTCACGATTTCCCAAGGCTAATGTCCAATGCCCAAAGAGTCTAGATCTAAAAAAGTTTGAAAAACAGTTCTGTAGTTCTTGAGTTATGGTCCCACTTCCGGTTGACCCCGAAGTAAAGGTCAACATGGGGTCACGATTTCCCAAGGTAAATTTCCATTGCCCATGGAGTCTATAACTGAAAAAAGTTTGAACATTTGTTGTGTAGTTCTTTAGATATGGTCCCACTTCCGGTTGACCCCGAAGTAAAGGTCAACATGGGGTCACGGTTACCCAAGGCTAATCTGCAATGCCCAAGGAGTCTATAACTGAAAAAAGTTTGAAAATCGTCAGTGTACTTCTTGAGATATAGTGCTGCAAAGATTAACTAGTTAAATATTCAAATGAGTCAATTAAGAATTTTTATAAACATTTACATTAAATTAGAGTTAAGCTTATGTTCTAAATCGTCGAGCGCCCCGGGCAACAGAATCACGACGTACATGTACACATATCCATGCACAAGCCACCGTTTCAATACGCTATAGATCGATCTTTTTGTATTAAAAGTGTGCAGCGACTGGTACCCAGAAGTCGGCTATTTCGTTACGGCATTTCGCGTGCATTTTTCTCTGTGTCGCAGGGCATCCTGACTACATTTTGATGAACGGAACCTTTAATAATATGGCTAGCCATTGGTGTCCGATTTGTCACTGAATCGTTAATTATCGTGGAAATTTTTCTACTTAGACTAGTTTTAATGACCAGGAACATCTCTTATTAACTTTTCAAAACAGTTTATATAATTTAGGAAACTAATTAGTAATTTCAATTGAAAATATCGTGTTTTTGACTGTCAAAACATTTACACTTTCAGCGCCATGTGTTTTGTGCACAGAACGAAAACGCGCCAACAAATGACGTCATGATGACGTGACGGAGAATATTAGACCAGAATGCACATCTACAATACAAGACAAGTCCATAACTGAAAAAAGTTTGAGGATCGGATGTGAAATTCTTGAGATATGATGGACACAATATTGCCTAATTAAATATTCACACAGCAGTAACGTGAATAATTAATTAAGAATTTTAATCTAATTACATCTAAAAAATAATTCAAGGCATAAGCTTTAATATGATATATGATTTGTCTACTTCCGATAATTTTAAGAGGGACATATGGCTTTTGAAAGAGACAAGGTTAAGTCAATACGATTTTAGGGAAAGAAAGAATAATAATAATAATAATAATAATAATAATAATAATAATAATAAAAAAAATAAAAATCTCGACGATTACAATAGCTGTTCCGACTGAACGTCGGAACAGCTAATAATAATAAAAAAAATAAAAATCTGGACAGAAACAATAGCTGTTCCGACTGAAAGTTCGGAACAGCTAATAATAATAATAATAACTAGACACTAAGTGTTTGTGAACAAACACAAAGCTGTTCCGTTTTGTTGTGCTTTGATTAATTGATCCAGACATTTAAAGTGAGCCTAAGTTCAAGATTGAACGATATGGTTCCATTTCCGGTTGACCCGGAATTAAAGGTCAACATGGGGTCAGGGTTACCCAAGTTCAATCTTTAATGCTCAAAGGATCTATAACTGAAAAGAAATTGAAAATCGGTTTTGTAGTTCTTGAGATATGGTCCCACTTCCGGTTGACCCCTAGTAAAGGTCAACATGGGGTCATGGTTGCCCAAGGCTGATCTTTGGTGCCCAAGGAGTCTATAACTGAAAAAAGTTTGACAATCGGTTGTGTAGTTCTAGAGATATAGTCTCACTTCCGGTTGACCCGGAAGTAAAGGTCAACATGGGGTCATGGTTACCCAAGGCTGATCTTTGGTGCCCAAGGAGTCTATAACTGAAAAAAGTTTGAAAATCGGTTGTGTAGTTCTTGAGATATGGTCCCACTTCTGGTTGACCCCTAAGTAAAGGTCAACATTGGGTCACGGTTTCCCAAAGCTAATCTCTAATGCCCAAGGAGTCTATAACTGAAAAATGTTTGAAAATCGGTTGTGTAGTTCTTGAGATATGGTCCCACTTCTGGTTGACCCCTAAGTAAAGGTCAACATTGGGTCACGATTTCCCAAAAACTAATCTCAAATGCCCAAGGAGTCTATAACTGAGAAAAGTTAGAAAATCGGTTGTGTAGTTCTTGAGATATGGTCCCACTTCCGGTTGACCCCTAGTAAAGGTCAATATTGGGTCACGATTTCCTAAAGCTAATCTTCAATGCCCAAGGAGTCTATAACTGAAAAAATTTGAAAATCGGCTGTGTACTTCTTGAGATATGGTGCTGCAAAGATTAACTAGTTAAATATTCAAATGAATCAATTAAGAATTTTTATAAAAATTTACATTTAGAGTTAAGCTTAAGTTCAAAAAATGTAGCGCCGCGCCCGGGACAAAATCGTCGAGCGCACCGGGCAACAGAATCACGACGTACATGTACACATGCACAAGCCACCGTTTCAATACGCTATAGATCGATCTTTTTGTATAAATAGTGTGCAGCGACTGGTACCCAGAAGTCGGCTATTTCGTTACGGCATTTCGCGTGCATTTTTCTCTGTGTCGCAGGGCATCCTGACTACATTTTTAGTCGATGAACGGAACATTGTCTCCAAGACTCAATAATATGGCTAGCCATTGGTGTCCGATTTGTCACTGAATCGTTAATTATCGTGGAAATTTTTTCTACTTTGATTAGTTTTAATAACCAGGAACATCTCTTATTAAAAGCAATTAACTTTTCAAAACAGTTTATGTAATTTAGGAAACTAATTCGTAATTTTAATTGAAAATATCGTGTTTTTGACTGTCAAAACATTTGCACTTTCAGCGCCAGTGGTGTTTTGTACACAGAACAAAATCGCGCCACAAATGACGTCATTGATGACGTTTAATGAATTTTTAGCCACGCTGCGTAGCTACATAATAAGACGAGTCTAGATTTGAAAACAGTTTGAGGATCAGACATATACTTCTTGAGATATGGTGGGAACAAGATTGCCTAATTAAATATTCATGTCATTATAACTCAGCTAATTAATGAAGAATTTGAACAATTTTACTCTTAGCATAATTTCATGTTCTAAGCTTCAATTTGATGTAAGATCTGAATCTCCCATATCTATTATTTTAGAGCTTAGGTTCGTACAAAATCGTGTACAAAAGCTATGGCAATTTTGACAGAAACAAAGAATAATAATAATAATAATAATAATAATAACTAGACACTAAGTGTTTGTGAACAAACACAAAGCTGTTCCGATTTGTTGTGCTTTGATTCAATGATCCAGACATTGAAAGTAAGCCTAAGTTCAAGATTGAACGATATGGTTCCACTTCCGGTTGAGCCGGAAGTAAAGGTCAACATTGGTCACGATTTCCCAAAACTAATCTCCAATGCCCAAGGAGCCTATAACTGAAAAAAGTTTGAAAATCGGTTGTTTAGTTCTTGAGATATGGTCTCACTTCCGGTTGACCTGGAAGTAAAGGTCAAAATGGGGTCATGGTTACCTAAGGCTGATCTTTAGTGTCCAAAGAGTCTATAACTGAAAAAAGTTTGAAAATCGGTTGTGTAGTTCTTGAGATATGGTCCCACTTCCGGTTGACCCCTAGTAAAGGTCAACATGGGGTCATGGTTACCCAAGGCTGATCTTTGGTGCCCAAGGAGTCTATAACTGAAAAAAGTTTGAAAATCGGTTGTGTAGTTCTTGAGATATGGTCTCACTTCCGGTTGACCCGGAAGTAAAGGTCAACATGGGGTCATGGTTACCCAAGGCTGATCTTTGGTGCCCAAGGAGTCTATAACTGAAAAAAAATTGAAAATCGGTTGTGTAGTTCTTGAGATATGGTCCCACTTCTGGTTGACCCCTAAGTAAAGGTCAACATTGGGTCACGGTTTCCCAAAGCTAATCTCCAATGCCCAAGGAGTCTATAACTGAAAAATGTTTGAAAATCGGTTGTGTAGTTCTTGAGATATGGTCCCACTTCCGGTTGACCCCTAAATAAAGGTCAACATTGGGTCACGTTTTCCCAAAGCTAATCTCCAATGCCCAAGGAGTCTATAACTGATAAAAGTTTGAAAATCGGCTGTGTACTTCTTGAGATATGGTGCTGCGGAAGTTAAGGTCAACGTGGGGTCACGGTTACCCAAGGCTGATCTTCAGTGCCCAAGGAGTCTTATAACTGTAAAAAGTTTGAAAATCGGTTGTGTAGTTTTTGAGATATGGTCCCACTTCCGGTTGACCCCTAAGTAAAGGTCAACATTGGGTCACGGTTTTCCAAAGCTAATCTCCAATGCCCAAGGAGTCTATAACTGATAAAAGTTTGAAAATCGGCTGTGTACTTCTTGAGATATGGTGCTGCAAAGATTAACTAGTTAAATATTCAAATGTAGCGCCCGGGACAAAATCGTCCCTGGGCAACAGAATCACGACGTACATGTACACATGCACAAGCCACCGTTTCAATACGCTATAGATCGATATTTTTGTATATAATAGTGTGCAGCGACTGGTACCCAGAAGTCGGCTATTTCGTTACGGCATTTCGCGTGCATTTTTCTCTGTGTCGCAGGGCATCCTGACTACATTTTTAGTCGATGAACGGAACCTTGTCTCCAAGCCATTGGTGTCCGATTTGTCACTGAATCGTTAATTATCGTGGAAATTCTTCTACTTTGATTAATGACCAGGAACATCTCTTATTAAAAGCAATTTACTTTTCAAAACAGTTTATGTAATTTAGGAAAATAATTCGTAATTTTAATTGAAAATATCGTGTTTTTGACTGTCAAAACATTTGCCCTTTCAGCGCCAAGTGTTTTGTACACAGAACAAAAACGCGCCAACAAATGACGTCATTGATGACGTTTTATGAGTTTTTCGCCACGCTACAGAGCTACATAATAAGACGAGTCTATATTTGAAAAAAGTTTGAGGATCAGACATATACTTCTTGAGATATGGTGGGAACAAGATTGCCTAATTAAATATTCATGTCATTATAACTCAGCTAATTAATGAAGAACTTGAACAATTTTACTCTTAGCATAATTTCATGTTCTAAGCTTCAATTTGATGTAAGATCTGAATCTCCCATATCTATTATTTTAGAGCTTAGGTTCGTACAAAATCGTGTACAAAAGCTATGGCAATTTTGGCAGAAACAAAGAATAATAATAATAATAATAATAATAATAACTAGACACTAAGTGTTTGTGAACAAACACAAAGCTGTTCCGTTTTGTTGTGCTTTGATTAATTGATCCAGACATTTAAAGTGAGCCTATGTTCAAGATTGAACGATATGGTTCCATTTCCGGTTGACCCGGAATTAAAGGTCAACATGGGGTTACGGTAACCCAAGGCTTATCTTCAATGCTCAAAGGGTTTATAACTGAAAACAAAGAAAATTGGCTAAGTAATTATTGAGATATAGGCCCACTTCCAGTTGACCCGGAAGTAAAGGTCAACATGGGGTCAGGGTTACCCAAGTTCAATATTTAATGCTCAAAGGATCTATAACTGAAAAGAAATTGAAAATCGGTTGTGTAGTTCTTGAGATATGGTCCCACTTCCGGTTGACCCCTAGTAAAGGTCAACATGGGGTCATGGTTACCCAAGGCTGATCTTTGGTGCCCAAGGAGTCTATAACTGAAAAAAGTTTGAAAATCGGTTGTGTAGTTCTTGAGATATGGTCTTACTTCCGGTTGACCCGGAAGTAAAGGTCAACATGGGGTCATGGTTACCCAAGGCTGATCTTTGGTGCCCAAGGAGTCTATAACTGAAAAAAGTTTGAAAATCGGTTGTGTAGTTCTTGAGATATGGTCCCACTTCCGGTTGACCCCTAGTAAAGGTCAACATGGGGTCACGGTTTCCCAAAGCTAATCTCCAATGCCCAAGGAGTCTATAACTGAAAAATGTTTGAAAATCGGTTGTGTAGTTCTTGAGATATGGTCCCACTTCCGGTTGACCCCTAAATAAAGGTCAACATTGGGTCACGTTTTCCCAAAGCTAATCTCCAATGCCCAAGGAGTCTATAACTGATAAAAGTTTGGAAATCGGCTGTGTACTTCTTGAGATATGGTGCTGCAAAGATTAACTAGTTAAATATTCAAATGTAGCGCCCGGGACTAAATCGTCGAGCGCCCTGGGCAACAGAATCACGACGTACATGTACACATGCACAAGCCACCGTTTCAATACGCGATATTTTTGTATAAATAGTGTGCAGCGACTGGTACCCAGAAGTCGGCTATTTCGTTACGGCATTTCGCGTGCATTTTTCTCTGTGTCGCAGGGCATCCTGACTACATTTTTAGTCGATGAACGGAACCTTGTCTCCAAGCCATTGGTGTCCGATTTGTCACTGAATCGTTAATTATCGTGGAAATTCTTCTACTTTGATTAGTTTTAATGACCAGGAACATCTCTTATTAAAAGCAATTAACTTTTCAAAACAGTTTATGTAATTTAGGAAACTAATTCGTAATTTTAATTGAAAATATCGTGTTTTTGACTGTCAAAACATTTGCCCTTTCAGCGCCAAGTGTTTTGTACACAGAGCAAAAACGCGCCAACAAATGACGTCATTGATGACGTTTTATGAATTTTTTGCCACGCTACAGAGCTACATAATAAGACGAGTCTATATTTGAAAACAGTTTGAGGATCAGACATATACTTCTTGAGATATGGTGGGAACAAGATTGCCTAATTAAATATTCATGTCATTATAACTCAGCTAATTAATGAAGAACTTGAACAATTTTACTCTTAGCATAATTTCATGTTCTAAGCTTCAATTTGATGTAAGATCTGAATCTCCCATATCTATTATTTTAGAGCTTAGGTTCGTACAAAATCGTGTACAAAAGCTATGGCAATTTTGACAGAAACAAAGAATAATAATAATAATAATAATAACTAGACACTAAGTGTTTGTGAACAAACACAAAGCTGTTCCGTTTTGTTGTGCTTTGATTAATTGATCCAGACATTTAAACTGAGTCTAAGTTCAAGATTGAACGATATGGTTCCATTTCCGGTTGACCCGGAATTAAAGGTCAACATGGGGTTACGGTAACCCAAGGCTTATCTTCAATGCTCAAAGGGTTTATAACTGAAAACAAAGAAAATCGGCTCTATAGTTCTTGAGATATGGTCCCACTTCCGGTTGACCTAGAAGTAAGATCAACATTGGGTCACGGTAGAACAAGGCTAATCTTCAATGCTCAAAGACTCTATCACTGAAAAAAATTTGAAAATGGGTTGTGTTATTCTTGAGTAATGATCCCACTTCCGGTTGACCCGGAAGGAAAGGTTAACATGGGGTCATGGTAACCCTAGTTTAATACTCAATGCTTAAAGGGTATATAACTGAAACAAATTGAAAATTGGCTAAGTAATTATTGAGATATAGGCCCACTTCCAGTTGACCCGGAAGTAAAGGTCAATATGGGGTCAGGGTTACCCAAGTTCAATCTTTAATGCTCAAATGATCTATAACTGAAAAGAAATTGAAAATCGGTTGTGTAGTTCTTGAGATATGGTCCCACTTCCGGTTGACCCCTAGTAAAGGTCAACATTGGGTCACGATTTTCCAAAACTAATCTCCAATGCCAAGGAGTCTATAACTGAAAAACGTTTTTAAATCGGTTGTGTAGTTCTTGAGAAATGGTCTCACTTCCGGTTGACCCGGAAGTAAAGGTCAACATGGGGTCATGGTTACCCAAGGCTGATCTTTGGTGCCCAAGGAGTCTATAACTGAAAAAAGTTTGAAAATCGGTTGTGTAGTTCTTGAGATATGGCCACCTTCTGGTTGACCCCTAAGTAAAGGTCAACATTGGGTCACGGTTTCCCAAAGCTAATCTCCAATGCCCAAGGAGTCTATAACTGAAAAATGTTTGAAAATCGGTTGTGTAGTTCTTGAGATATGGTCCCACTTCCGGTTGACCCCTAAATAAAGGTCAACATTGGGTCACGTTTTCCCAAAGCTAATCTCCAATGCCCAAGGAGTCTATAACTGATAAAAGTTTGAAAATCGGCTGTGTACTTCTTGAGATATGGTGCTGCAAAGATTAACTAGTTAAATATTCAAATGTAGCGCCCGGGACAAAATCGTCGAGCGCCCTGGGCAACAGAATCACGACGTACATGTACACATGCACAAGCCACCGTTTCAATACGCTATAGATCGATATTTTTGTATAATAGTGTGCAGCGACTGGTACCCAGAAGTCGGCTATTTCGTTACGGCATTTCGCGTGCATTTTTCTCTGTGTCGCAGGGCATCCTGACTACATTTTTAGTCGATGAACGGAACCTTGTCTCCAAGCCATTGGTGTCCGATTTGTCACTGAATCGTTAATTATCGTGGAAATTGTTCTACTTTGATTAGTTTTAATGACCAGGAACATCTCTTATTAAAAGCAATTAACTTTTCAAAACAGTTTATGTAATTTAGGAAACTATTTCGTTATTTTAATTGAAAATATCGTGTTTTTGACTGTCAAAACATTTGCCCTTTCAGCGCCAAGTGTTTTGTACACAGAACAAAAACGCGCCAACAAATGACGTCATTGATGACGTTTTATGAATTTTTTGCCACGCTACAGAGCTACATAATAAGACGAGTCTATATTTGAAAACAGTTTGAGGATCAGACATATACTTCTTGAGATATGGTGGGAACAAGATTGCCTAATTAAATATTCATGTCATTATAACTCAGCTAATTAATGAAGAACTTGAACAATTTTACTCTTAGCATAATTTCATGTTCTAAGCTTCAATTTGATGTAAGATCTGAATCTCCCATATCTATTATTTTAGAGCTTAGGTTCGTACAAAATCGTGTACAAAAGCTATGGCAATTTTGACAGAAACAAAGAATAATAATAATAATAATAACTAGACACTAAGTGTTTGTGAACAAACACAAAGCTGTTCCGTTTTGTTGTGCTTTGATTAATTGATCCAGACATTTAAAGTGAGCCTAAGTTCAAGATTGAACGATATGGTTCCATTTCCGGTTGACCCGGAATTAAAGGTCAACATGGGGTTACGGTAACCCAAGGCTTATATTCAATGCTCAAAGGGTTTATAACTGAAAACAAAGAAAATTGGCTAAGTAATTATTGAGATATAGGCCCACTTCCAGTTGACCCGGAAGTAAAGGGTCAACATGGGGTCAGGGTTACCCAAGTTCAATCTTTAATGCTCAAAGGATCTATAATTGAAAAGAAATTGAAAATCGGTTGTGTAGTTCTTGAGATATGGTCCCACTTCCGGTTGACCCCTAGTAAAGGTCAACATGGGGTCATGGTTACCCAAGGCTGATCTTTGGTGCCCAATGAGTCTATAACTGAAAAAAGTTTGAAAATCGGTTGTGTAGTTCTTGAGATATGGTCTCACTTCCGGTTGACCCGGAAGTAAAGGTCAACATGGGGTCATGGTTACCCAAGGCTGATCTTTGGTGCCCAAGGAGTCTATAACTGAAAAAAGTTTGAAAATCGGTTGTGTAGTTCTTGAGATATGGTCCCACTTCTGGTTGACCCCTAAGTAAAGGTCAACATTGGGTCACGGTTTCCCAAAGCTAATCTCCAATGCCCAAGGAGTCTATAACTGAAAAATGTTTGAAAATCGGTTGTGTAGTTCTTGAGATATGGTCCCACTTCCGGTTGACCCCTAAATAAAGGTCAACATTGGGTCACGTTTTCCCAAAGCTAATCTCCAATGCCCAAGGAGTCTATAACTGAAAAATGTTTGAAAATCGGTTGTGTAGTTCTTGAGATATGGTCCCACTTCCGGTTGACCCCTAAATAAAGGTCAACATTGGGTCACGTTTTCCCAAAGCTAATCTCCAATGCCCAAGGAGTCTATAACTGATAAAAGTTTGAAAATCGGCTGTGTACTTCTTGAGATATGGTGCTGCAAAGATTAACTAGTTAAATATTCAAATGTAGCGCCCGGGACAAAATCGTCGAGCGCCCTGGGCAACAGAATCACGACGTACATGTACACATGCACAAGCCACCGTTTCAATACGCTATAGATCGATATTTTTGTATAAATAGTGTGCAGCGACTGGTACCCAGAAGTCGGCTATTTCGTTACCGCATTTCGCGTGCATTTTTCTCTGTGTCGCAGGGCATCCTGACTACATTTTTAGTCGATGAACGGAACCTTGTCTCCAAGCCATTGGTGTCCGAATTGTCACTGAATCGTTAATTATCGTGGAAATTGTTCTACTTTGATTAGTTTTAATGACCAGGAACATCTCTTATTAAAAGCAATTAACTTTTCAAAACAGTTTATGTAATTTAGGAAACTATTTCGTAATTTTAATTGAAAATATCGTGTTTTTGACTGTCAAAACATTTGCCCTTTCAGCGCCAAGTGTTTTGTACACAGAACAAAAACGCGCCAACAAATGACGTCATTGATGACGTATTATGAATTTTTTGCCACGCTACAGAGCTACATAATAAGACGAGTCTATATTTGAAAACAGTTTGAGGATCAGACATATACTTCTTGAGATATGGTGGGAACAAGATTGCCTAATTAAATATTCATGTCATTATAACTCAGCTAATTAATGAAGAACTTGAACAATTTTACTCTTAGCATAATTTCATGTTCTAAGCTTCAATTTGATGTATGATCTGAATCTCCCATATTTATTATTTTAGAGCTTAGGTTCGTACAAAAACGTGTACAAAAGCTATGGCAATTTTGACAGAAACAAAGAATAATAATAATAATAATAATAATAATAATAATAAAAATAATAATCCCAAGAAAAACAAAACCTGTTCCGACTGCTAAGTCGGAACAGCTAATAATAATAAAAATAATAATCCCAAGAAAAACAAAACCTGTTCCGACTGCTAAGTCGGAACAGCTAATAATAATAATAAAAATAATAATCCCAAGAAAAACAAAACCTGTTCCGACTGCTAGGTCGGAACAGCTAAAAATAATAATCCCAAGAAAAACAAAACCTGTTCCGACTGCTAGGTCGGAACAGCTAATAATAAAAATAATAATCCCAAGAAAAACAAAACCTGTTCCGACTGCTAAGTCGGAACAGCTAATAATAATAATAATAATAAAAAAAATAAAAATCTCGACGATTACAATAGCTGTTCCGACTGAACGTCGGAACAGCTAATAATAATAAAAAAAATAAAAATCTCGACGATTACAATAGCTGTTCCGACTAACAGGTCGGAACAGCTAAAAAAATAAAAATCTCGACGATTACAATAGCTGTTCCGACTAACAGGTCGGAACAGCTAATAATAATAAAAAAAATAAAAATCTCGACGATAACAATAGCTGTTCCGACTAACAGGTCGGAACAGCTAATAATAATTAAAAAAAATAAAAATCTCGACGATTACAATAGCTGTTCCGACTAACAGGTCGGAACAGCTAATAATAAAAAAAATAAAAATCTCGACGATTACAATAGCTGTTCCGACTAACAGGTCGGAACAGCTAATAATAATAATAATAACTAGACACTAAGTGTTTGTGAACAAACACAAAGCTGTTCCGATTTGTTGTGCTTTGATTCAATGATCCAGACATTGAAAGTAAGCCTAAAGTCAAGATTGAACGATATGGTTCCACTTCCGGTTGAGCCGGAAGTAAAGGTCAACATTGGTCACGATTTCCCAAAACTAATCTCCAATGCCCAAGGAGCCTATAACTGAACAAAGTTTAGAAATCGGTTGTTTAGTTCTTGAGATATGGTCTCACTTCCGGTTGACCTGGAAGTAAAGGTCAAAATGGGGTCATGGTTACCTAAGGCTGATCTTTAGTGTCCAAAGAGTCTATAACTGAAAAAAGTTTGAAAATCGGTTGTGTAGTTCTTGAGATATGGTCCCACTTCCGGTTGACCCCTAGTAAAGGTCAACATGGGGTCATGGTTACCCAAGGCTGATCTTTGGTGCCCAAGGAGTCTATAACTGAAAAAAGTTTGAAAATCGGTTGTGTAGTTCTTGAGATATGGTCTCACTTCCGGTTGACCCGGAAGTAAAGGTCAACATGGGGTCATGGTTACCCAAGGCTGATCTTTGGTGCCCAAGGAGTCTATAACTGAAAAAAAATTGAAAATCGGTTGTGTAGTTCTTGAGATATGGTCCCACTTCTGGTTGACCCCTAAGTAAAGGTCAACATTGGGTCACGGTTTCCCAAAGCTAATCTCCAATGCCCAAGGAGTCTATAACTGAAAAATGTTTGAAAATCGGTTGTGTAGTTCTTGAGATATGGTCCCACTTCCGGTTGACCCCTAAATAAAGGTCAACATTGGGTCACGTTTTCCCAAAGCTAATCTCCAATGCCCAAGGAGTCTATAACTGATAAAAGTTTGAAAATCGGCTGTGTACTTCTTGAGATATGGTGCTGCGGAAGTTAAGGTCAACGTGGGGTCACGGTTACCCAAGGCTGATCTTCAGTGCCCAAGGAGTCTTATAACTGTAAAAAGTTTGAAAATCGGTTGTGTAGTTTTTGAGATATGGTCCCACTTCCGGTTGACCCCTAAGTAAAGGTCAACATTGGGTCACGGTTTTCCAAAGCTAATCTCCAATGCCCAAGGAGTCTATAACTGATAAAAGTTTGAAAATCGGCTGTGTACTTCTTGAGATATGGTGCTGCAAAGATTAACTAGTTAAATATTCAAATGTAGCGCCCGGGACAAAATCGTCGAGCGCCCTGGGCAACAGAATCACGACGTACATGTACACATGCACAAGCCACCGTTTCAATACGCTATAGATCGATATTTTTGTATATAATAGTGTGCAGCGACTGGTACCCAGAAGTCGGCTATTTCGTTACGGCATTTCGCGTGCATTTTTCTCTGTGTCGCAGGGCATCCTGACTACATTTTTAGTCGATGAACGGAACCTTGTCTCCAAGCCATTGGTGTCCGATTTGTCACTGAATCGTTAATTATCGTGGAAATTGTTCTACTTTGATTAGTTTTAATGACCAGGAACATCTCTTATTAAAAGCAATTTACTTTTCAAAACAGTTTATGTAATTTAGGAAAATAATTCGTAATTTTAATTGAAAATATCGTGTTTTTGACTGTCAAAAC
This sequence comes from Pisaster brevispinus, assembly GCA_023634235.1. Lineage (NCBI taxonomy): Eukaryota > Metazoa > Echinodermata > Asteroidea > Forcipulatida > Asteriidae > Pisaster > Pisaster brevispinus. The sequence continues at coordinate 8,309,545 of JAMKCF010000002.1, read as the reverse complement.
ATTTGCCCTTTCAGCGCCAAGTGTTTTGTACACAGAACAAAAACGCGCCAACAAATGACGTCATTGATGACGTTTTATGAATTTTTCGCCACGCTACAGAGCTACATAATAAGACGAGTCTATATTTGAAAACAGTTTGAGGATCAGACATATACTTCTTGAGATATGGTGGGAACAAGATTGCCTAATTAAATATTCATGTCATTATAACTCAGCTAATTAATGAAGAACTTGAACAATTTTACTCTTAGCATAATTTCATGTTCTAAGCTTCAATTTGATGTAAGATCTGAATCTCCCATATCTATTATTTTAGAGCTTAGGTTCGTACAAAATCGTGTACAAAAGCTATGGCAATTTTGGCAGAAACAAAGAATAATAATAATAATAACTAGACACTAAGTGTTTGTGAACAAACACAAAGCTGTTCCGTTTTGTTGTGCTTTGATTAATTGATCCAGACCTTTAAAGTGAGCCTAAGTTCAAGATTGAACGATATGGTTTCATTTCCGGTTGACCCGGAATTAAAGGTCAACATGGGGTTACGGTAACCTAAGGCTTATATTCAATGCTCAAAGGGTTTATAACTGAAAACAAAGAAAATTGGCTAAGTAATTATTGAGATATAGGCCCACTTCCAGTTGACCCGGAAGTAAAGGTCAACATGGGGTCAGTGTTACCCAAGTTCAATCTTTAATGCTCAAAGGATCTATAACTGAAAAGAAATTGAAAATTGGTTGTGTAGTTCTTGAGATATGGTCCCACTTCCGGTTGACCCCTAGTAAAGGACAACATTGGGTCATGGTTACCCAAGGCTGATCTTTGGTGCCCAATGAGTCTATAACTGAAAAAAGTTTGAAAATCGGTTGTGTAGTTCTTGAGATATGGTCCCACTTCCGGTTGACCCCTAGTAAAGGTCAACATTGGGTCACGATTTCCCAAAACTAATCTGAAATGCCCAAGGAGTCTATAACTGAGAAAAGTTTGAAAATCGGTTGTGTAGTTCTTGAGATATGGTCTCACTTCCGGTTGACGCGGAAGTAAAGGTCAACATGGGGTCATGGTTACCCAAGGTTGATCTTTAGTGCCCAAGGAGTCTATAACTGAAAAAAGTTTGAAAATCGGTCGTGTAGTTCTTGAGATATGGTCCCACTTCCGGTTGACCCCTAGTAAAGGTCAACAATGGGTCACGATTTCCCAAAACTTATCTCATATGCCCAAGGAGTCTATAACTGAGAAAAGTTTGAAAATCGGTTGTGTAGTTCTTCAGATACGGTCTCACTTCCGGTTGACCCAGAAGTAAAGGTCAACGTGGGGTCACGGTTACCCAAGGCTGATCGCCAGTGCCCAAGGAGTCTATCACTGTAACAAGTTTGAAAATCGGTTGTGTAGTTCTTGAGATATGGTCCCACTTCCTGTTGACCCCTAAGTAAAGGTCAACATTGGGTCACGGTTTCCCAAAGCTAATCTCCAATGCCCAAGGAGTCTATAACTGAAAAATGTTTGAAAATCGGTTGTGTAGTTCTTGAGATATGGTCCCACTTCCGGTTGATCTCTAAATAAAGGTCAACATTGGGTCACGTTTTCCCAAAGCTAATCTCCAATGCCCAAGGAGTCTATAACTGATAAAAGTTTGAAAATCGGCTGTGTACTTCTTGAGATATGGTGCTGCAAAGATTAACTAGTTAAATATTCAAATGTGGCGCCCGGGACAAAATCGTCGAGCGCCCTGGGCAACAGAATCACGACGTACATGTACACATGCACAAGCCACCGTTTCAATACGCTATAGATCGATATTTTTGTATATATAGTGTGCAGCGACTGGTACCCAGAAGTCGGCTATTTCGTTACGGCATTTCGCGTGCATTTTTCTCTGTGTCGCAGGGCATCCTGACTACATTTTTAGTCGATGAACGGAACCTTGTCTCCAAGCCATTGGTGTCCGATTTGTCACTGAATCGTTAATTATCGTGGAAATTGTTCTACTTTGATTAGTTTTAATGACCAGGAACATCTCTTATTAAAAGCAATTAACTTTTCAAAACAGTTTATGTAATTTAGGAAACTAATTCGTAATTTTAATTGAAAATATCGTGTTTTTGACTGTCAAAACATTTGCCCTTTCAGCGCCACGTGTTTTGTACACAGAACAAAAACGCGCCAACAAATGACGTCATTGATGACGTTTTATGAATTTTTTGCCACGCTACAGAGCTACATAATAAGACGAGTCTATATTTGAAAACAGTTTGAGGATCAGACATATACTTCTTGAGATATGGTGGGAACAAGATTGCCTAATTAAATATTCATGTCATTATAACTCAGCTAATTAATGAAGAACTTGAACAATTTTACTCTTAGCATAATTTCATGTTCTAAGCTTCAATTTGATGTATGATCTGAATCTCCCATATTTATTATTTTAGAGCTTAGGTTCGTACAAAATCGTGTACAAAAGCTATGGCAATTTTGACAGAAACAAAGAATAATAATAATAATAATAATAACTAGACACTAAGTGTTTGTGAACAAACACAAAGCTGTTCCGTTTTGTTGTGCTTTGATTAATTGATCCAGACATTTAAAGTGAGCCTAAGTTCAAGATTGAACGATATGGTTCCATTTCCGGTTGACCCGGAATTAAAGGTCAACATGGGGTCAGGGTTACCCAAGTTCAATCTTTAATGCTCAAATGATCTATAACTGAAAAGAAATTGAAAATCGGTTTTGTAGTTCTTGAGATATGGTCCCACTTCCGGTTGACCCCTAGTAAAGGTCAACATTGGGTCATGGTTACCTAAGGCTGATCTTTGGTGCCCAAGGAGTCTATAACTGAAAAAAAGTTTGAAAATCGGTTGTGTAGTTCTTGAGATATGGTCTCACTTCCGGTTGACCCGGAAGTAAAGGTCAACATGGGGTCATGGTTACCCAAGGCTGATCTTTGGTGCCCAAGGAGTCTATAACTGAAAAAAGTTTGAAAATCGGTTGTGTAGTTCTTGAGATATGGTCCCACTTCTGGTTGACCCCTAAATAAAGGTCAACATTGGGTCACGTTTTCCCAAAGCTAATCTCCAATGCCCAAGGAGTCTATAACTGATAAAAGTTTGAAAATCGGCTGTGTACTTCTTGAGATATGGTGCTGCAAAGATTAACTAGTTAAATATTCAAATGTAGCGCCCGGGACAAAATCGTCGAGCGCCCTGGGCAACAGAATCACGACGTACATGTACACATGCACAAGCCACCGTTTCAATACGCTATAGATCGAAATTTTTGTATAAATAGTGTGCAGCGACTGGTACCCAGAAGTCGGCTATTTCGTTACGGCATTTCGCGTGCATTTTTCTCTGTGTCGCAGGGCATCCTGACTACATTTTTAGTCGATGAACGGAACCTTGTCTCCAAGCCATTGGTGTCCGATTTGTCACTGAATCGTTAATTATCGTGGAAATTGTTCTACTTTGATTAGTTTTAATGACCAGGAACATTTCTTATTAAAAGCAATTAACTTTTCAAAACAGTTTATGTAGTTTAGGAAACTAATTCGTAATTTTAATTGAAAATATCGTGTTTTTGACTGTCAAAACATTTGCCCTTTCAGCGCCAAGTGTTTTGTACACAGAGCAAAAACGCGCCAACAAATGACGTCATTGATGACGTTTTATGAATTTTTTGCCACGCTACAGAGCTACATAATAAGACGAGTCTATATTTGAAAACAGTTTGAGGATCAGACTTATACTTCTTGAGATATGGTGGGAACAAGATTGCCTAATTAAATATTCATGTCATTATAACTCAGCTAATTAATGAAGAACTTGAACAATTTTACTCTTAGCATAATTTCATGTTCTAAGCTTCAATTTGATGTAAGATCTGAATCTCCCATATCTATTATTTTAGAGCTTAGGTTCGTACAAAATCGTGTACAAAAGCTATGGCAATTTTGACAGAAACAAAGAATAATAATAATAATAATAATAATAATAATAATAAAAATAATAATCCCAAGAAAAACAAAACCTGTTCCGACTGCTAGGTCGGAACAGCTAATAATAAAAATAATAATCCCAAGAAAAACAAAACCTGTTCCGACTGCTAAGTCGGAACAGCTAATAATAATAATAAAAACTAGACACTAAGTGTTTGTGAACAAACACAAAGCTGTTCCGTTTTGTTGTGCTTTGATTAATTGATCCAGACATTTAAAGTGAGCCTAAGTTCAAGATTGAACGATATGGTTCCATTTCCGGTTGACCCGGAATTAAAGGTCAACATGGGGTTACGGTAACCCAAGGCTTATATTCAATGCTCAAAGGGTTTATAACTGAAAACAAAGAAAATTGGCTAAGTAATTATTGAGATATAGGCCCACTTCCAGTTGACCCGGAAGTAAAGGTCAACATGGGGTCAGGGTTACCCAAGTTCAATCTTTAATGCTCAAAGGATCTATAATTGAAAAGAAATTGAAAATCGGTTGTGTAGTTCTTGAGATATGGTCCCACTTCCGGTTGACCCCTAGTAAAGGTCAACATGGGGTCATGGTTACCCAAGGCTGATCTTTGGTGCCCAAGGAGTCAATAACTGAAAAAAGTTTGAAAATCGGTTGTGTAGTTCTTGAGATATGGTCCCACTTCTGGTTGACCCCTAAGTAAAGGTCAACATTGGGTCACGGTTTCCCAAAGCTAATCTCCAATGCCCAAGGAGTCAATAACTGAAAAAAGTTTGAAAATCGGTTGTGTAGTTCTTGAGATATGGTCTCACTTCCGGTTGACCCGGAAGTAAAGGTCAACATGGGGTCATGGTTACCCAAGGCTGATCTTTGGTGCCCAAGGAGTCTATAACTGAAAAAAGTTTGAAAATCGGTTGTGTAGTTCTTGAGATATGGTCCCACTTCTGGTTGACCCCTAAGTAAAGGTCAACATTGGGTCACGTTTTCCCAAAGCTAATCTCCAATGCCCAAGGAGTCTATAACTGAAAAATGTTTGAAAATCGGTTGTGTAGTTCTTGAGATATGGTCCCACTTCCGGTTGACCCCTAAATAAAGGTCAACATCGGGTCACGTTTTCCCAAAGCTAATCTCCAATGCCCAAGGAGTCTATAACTGATAAAAGTTTGAAAATCGGCTGTGTACTTCTTGAGATATGGTGCTGCAAAGATTAACTAGTTAAATATTCAAATGTAGCGCCCGGGACAAAATCGTCGAGCGCCCTGGGCAACAGAATCACGACGTACATGTACACATGCACAAGCCACCGTTTCAATACGCTATAGATCGATATTTTTGTATAAATAGTGTGCAGCGACTGGTACCCAGAAGTCGGCTATTTCGTTACGGCATTTCGCGTGCATTTTTCTCTGTGTCGCAGGGCATCCTGACTACATTTTTAGTCGATGAACGGAACCTTGTCTCCAAGCCATTGGTGTCCGATTTGTCACTGAATCGTTAATTATCGTGGAAATTGTTCTACTTTGATAAGTTTTAATGACCAGGAACATCTCTTATTAAAAGCAATTAACTTTTCAAAACAGTTTATGTAATTTAGGAAACTAATTCGTAATTTTAATTGAAAATATCGTGTTTTTGACTGTCAAAATATTTGTCCTTTCAGCGCCAAGTGTTTTGTACACAGAACAAAAACGCGCCAACAAATGACGTCATTGATGACGTTTTATGAATTTTTTGCCACGCTACAGAGCTACATAATAAGAAGAGTCTATATTTGAAAACAGTTTGAGGATCAGACATATACTTCTTGAGATATGGTGGGAACAAGATTGCCTAATTAAATATTCATGTCATTATAACTCAGCTAATTAATGAAGAACTTGAACAATTTTACTCTTAGCATAATTTCATGTTCTAAGCTTCAATTTGATGTATGATCTGAATCTCCCATATTTATTATTTTAGAGCTTAGGTTCGTACAAAATCGTGTACAAAAGCTATGGCAATTTTGACAGAAACAAAGAATAATAATAATAATAATAATAATAATAAAAATAATAATCCCAAGAAAAACAAAACCTGTTCCGACTGCCAAGTCGGAACAGCTAATAATAATCCCAAGAAAAACAAAACCTGTTCCGACTGCTAGGTCGGAACAGCTAATAAGAAAAAAAATAAAAATCTGGACGATTACAATAGCTGTTCCGACTGAAAGTTCGGAACAGCTAAAAAAATAAAAATCTGGACGATTACAATAGCTGTTCCGACTGAAAGTTCGGAACAGCTAATAAGAAAAAAAATAAAAATCTGGACGATTACAATAGCTGTTCCGACTGAAAGTTCGGAACAGCTAATAAAAAAAAATAAAAATCTCGACGATTACAATAGCTGTTCCGACTGAAGTTCGGAACAGCTAATAATAAAAATCTTGACGAAAACAATACCTGTTCCGACTGTAGGTCGGAACAGCTAAAAATAATAAAAATCTTGACGAAAACAATACCTGTTCCGACTGTAGGTCGGAACAGCTAATAATAATAAATATATAAAAAATAATAACAAACTAATTAAGTATGTAAATCGCCGTTTAATAAGAAATCGCCGTTGTACAGTAATTTGTCATGATGAGTGTCAGTTCATGGTTGAATTAATGGTTTGTGTTACGTGGATCCTTACATCGGCTTTAGGTTGTTTTCGAGGCCGCCCGAAAGCGTTAAACCGGCCATGTTTTGTCGGGCCTTCTTGACCAACGATGGCCATCAGCGCACAATTTAGCCGATTAATTTCAAGTTTATGCTAGTACTATACTCTTCATGAAGTTTTAGGCAGTTTTCTGTGATTCCCTTTTGTACACCCAAGTAATGGGCATTCTCTCCGACCTATCGCAAGAAAATGACAAGATCATGTTTGCTTACCTGTCAACGTCCACGTCATGTCTCTCCTGAGCATATATGTCATCTGCGCCCTAAAGCAGCCGACTCATTGTATCTACCCGTTGACTAATGAGGACATTAATGGCTTCACTCAGGGGGGCTGATACAACCTCAGAAGAAGAAGTCTGGTTTCATTCAAACCTGTGTCAGTACTATACGACTTCTTAATTAGAGTCCAGTTAGTGAGTTATATCAAGGTCACACAAACCTAAATTAGCCGAAAGACGTAGTATGCGTCAGGTGACTACTGGTGCCATTTAGGGAAGAATAATCGGCTTTAATCCATACCGAAACAACGTTGGTACCGTGCGGTGGACCGTGCAATACCAAGAAAGAAAAGCTTAACATTCTTGAATCTGTAAAAAAAATCTGTTTTATATTTATATTAAAATATTCGCCCAAATCTGCCAGAAATCGGACCTAGCATCTTTAACACACACCGGCGAATGGATAAAACACAAATAGTATACTTTATCCCCGATTTAAACCATTAATATCTATTAAAATGGCGGCACTGGGACCTGTACAGATCGATATGAATTGGCACTTCACCGTGAAGACGAATGGTGGCATTAGGACCTGTCAGTGTTGTAGATCTCGAGACCGGACTCGAAAATCGGGACTGCTATTGTCCCAAAACATTTTGTTGAAAAAGAAAACGGAATTACACACACTGGCTGTACAGTAGCATCGGCAAATTCGTTATAGGTATGTAGGAATTTAACAGTCAATAAAACCATTCGTTGGTGTCTGGTTTTGGCCTCCATCAATAGATCGCCCCCTGTATTGTGCTTGTGCGGTATGGCCTCCTGTAGGCAAAGCAAACTGGTTTACAACCAGGCTACTTGCTTGTTTGCGGCTCACGTTTACTGTGTGAATTATTTATTATGGCTGGACTAAGTGATGGCGATGTCTGGATTTACAACTAAACCTGACGTCTCCCACTTCTTGTAAAGTAATACAAAACTGCTGTGTGAATATGTTAATAACAACTGCAGGTTTCCCTTTTAATATATTGCAAATACAAATACTGATGATCACTCGCAACTCTCCCTCTCCGATACCGTAAGTCCAATAACTAGGCATGGATTGTAATTGGTACCTGCTGCTAAGGGTTCGAATTGCCTCTAGCAATCGGGCTAGCTCGGTGGTCTAGTGGTAAGACATTCAGCTCTAGCAATGCAAAGGCCGTTGGTTCAAATCCCACCCGAGTGATGTGCCTATGGTTTTTCACAGCACTCGGGAAAGTACCTAACAAACAGTGCTTAATACTCATCGGTGTACGTGTAAAAACCAAATTATATTCTTTATTCCCGAAGCAATAGTTAACATCTATTAAATCGTTGCGGTACCCACTGCTAAGGGTTCGAATTGCCTCTAGCAATCGGAGACCAAGAGACAGCAAAGGAGACCAAGAATCAATGAAGGAGACCAAGAGACAATCCATGAGACCAAGAGAAAATACAGGAGACCAAGAGACAATACAGGAGACCAAAAGACAATGAAGGAGACCAAGAGACAATATAGGAGACCAAGAGACAATACAGGAGACCAAAAGACAATCCAGGAGACCAGAAGACAATCCAGGAGACCTAGAGACAATCAAGGAGACGAGGAGGCAATCCAGGAGACAAGGGGACAATCCGGGAGACCAAGATACAATCAAGGAGACCATGAGACACAATCCAGGAGACCTAGAGACAATACAGGAAACCAAGAGACAATCCAAGAGACCAAAAGACAATGAAGAAGACCAAGAGACAATACAGGAGACCAGGATACAATACAGGAGACCAAAAGACAATCCAGGAGACCAGAAGACAATCCAGGAGACCTAGAGACAATCAAGGAGACGAGGAGACAATCCAGGAGACCAGGATACAATACAGGAGACCAAGAGACAATCCCGAAGACCTAGAGACAATACAGGAGACCAAGAAACAATCAAGGAGACCAAGAAACAATCCAGGAGAAAATCTATAGTACACAATCTAGGAGACCAAGGTACGATCCAGGAGACCAAGAGACAATCTACGAGACAGAGGGACAATCCAGGCTGTGAAAAGAAAAAATTCCAGTGTCGGAGAAAAGGTGGAGGAAACAAGTTGCAGTTTGAGTATAATAAAGTTGTCGAGTGTTGCATCCAACATACACATTTTAACTGGTCATTTTGATTGTTTGTGTAACTTTACACTTTAGATGAATGTTGGATTTTATTTCATTTTGAAACAAAATAATCCTCTCAATCATCTGGTAGTATATTTGCCAAATATATCTTTCTAAGGAACAAAATAAGTTAAAACTATTGGCGGGGAAATAGTGTAGTCAAACACAGCATTTTTGTTGTTCAGTTCAAAATAAAATAAAAAAAAATTCTATACTTAGCAATATACATTTTTTTTTAAATCACATCGTTTAGAATTAATGCAATAATGTACACATCAGACAGGGCGCTGGAAGAACGTAAAAACAAGTGATTCACATCACACTGGCCGGAATGTAACAGTCCTTTTCGTTTTCGTTGTTCTTTAAACGCAACACGGAGCTACTAGTGGCCTATAAGCAAAGCTATTGGGGACCCGACCAGAGCCGAAACTCATATGAAGGTGGCCAAAGATTCGGACAAAAGCCCTGGCCCATCACAGCTTGTGACTGCGTCTCATCAAGGGTCATCTACAATGCAACCGGACATAACATGCAACCAACACATTTTGTATGATCGAACCTCCTTGTATATACAAGTTGAACCCCAGCGCTGTAACTTGGGTACAATTTTAGGGGGGAACAAGGGGGCACTTCTGGCCAAGTTTCCGTTTGCTTTTTTTGAATACAACTGTTTGAGTCTTTTCCACCTTGCCAAAGCAGTGCTGTGGTTGCTGTTAAACTTGACAAACTTACAAGATATACAAGCCTGGTTGAGCTCCCACTCATTCAAACTCAGTCAGAACAAATCTGAAGTTTTGCTTTTTGGCTCCAAAGTACAGCTAACTAAGACGAATGATCAGTTTCTTAGTATTGCGGGTTCAGTTGTGTATTTGAGTCACTCATGTAGAAATCTTGGTGTTCAATTTGATTCTACCATGTCCATGCCATGTCAAGTTTTTGCCCTTTGTAAATCAGTCCGTTACCAGCTGCGTAACACTGGTGTCATACGAAAGTACTTAACTTAATCAGCTACCGAAAAGATTGTTCATGCCCTTATTTCATCCCGTTTAGATTTTTGTAATTCTCTTCTCTATAAACTACCAAACAATCAGCTTGCAAGACTATGAAACAGAGCTGCCTGGTGATCTCTCCATTGGCTCCCTATGCCTTCATAGAATTACATTAAAGTTACCTTTGCTTGTTTTTCCTTGCCTGCAAGGTTCTGCTCCTAAATACAATACGAATTTGTTCATTCAATATCATTCCTATAGGAATCTTCGGTCCTCCTATTCATTTTCACTTTAATTGTTGGTCCTCAAATTCACACCTTGTGGGGCGGGGGTGCATTCGCACATGCTGGATCTTCTCTCTGGAACGAACTTCCTCAAAATATTCGTAATATTTCCAACATACACATTTTAAAAGTTACTGTCAAAACTCACCTTTTTAAGATGTATTTCTGTAATCCAGAGTTTTGTTGCTTTCCATTGTTATTTTAATATTTTAAGATTTCCCTAAATGTTTTGCTTTCTTTTCACCGGACAATGTGCATGTATTGTTTTGTTTACACTGTCGCTGCTTCTCTGCGCCTTGAACATCTGTTTAGATTGATTTGGCACATTACAAATGCCTATTATTATTATTTATTATTAAAAACTGAAAATGGATTATAGTCGGGATCCTGACATTATCTGATGTCCATCAGCCATGTACAAGCAATTTGGCATGTTGACATTTTGTTGATCATCTGATTTCAAACTTCGTCTAGTGAACTAAATTATTTTAACAAAGTTTCGGCGAAAATTGGCTCATCAATTTTAAACCTTGTACTGCGCCACATTGAATAACTACCCAGACACTCTTGATTCAGCCGACACCAGCTATTTTTAAAAGTTGCAGTGCACACAAAGCATTGTTGGTTGGGATATAAATAACTCTGACCCACCGAACGGTTTATAGATTAAATTTGCATAAAAGTCGGTTCATGCAGCCATTTATGATCACTCAACAAATATCACAAAAGATATCAAGTTAAAAATAGATTGTGAACTTTGTAAACCAGTAGAGCATGCTTGGACATAGATTGGGTTTGTACTGACAAAGGCGGACATGCTTGATATAACTTACCTCACCTACTGCGCCATGACTATTATTGTTAAGTTTCAGTATTGATATACCCGGGAGTTACTAGACAGCAGGAAGAAGGAAATAATAGTCCAAATATTTTTGTCGCTCTTCGGCATTGCCTTCCAATAGCTAAAGAGTTGTCTCAAGAGGCATTTCTTTATAAGAAGAACTTGTTTATGCAACCGCCAGATACAGCCCTTCTGTTTGTTTGCTGCAAGGTAAGTAGCTAAAGTTTTATATTATCCTGTCTCATTTTAGTTTTTAATAATGTTATTTATTATCAGAGTAGTAAAATTATGAGTGCATAATGATTTTACTTCGATATTTCAGTATTTCCTTTACGGATACACGTAAGGTGGTTTTACAGCTCATTATGTGTGCATTATGATTAAAATACATTTCAAAGAAATGTCATAGTTTGACTAAGCGATTAGGCCTAAATGTCAGTCTGTTTATTGCTTTGATAAAGCTATTGCGTAAGGGGGTTGTGTTTTTAGGTCGTGTTTTTAGGTCGTGTTTGTGCAGTCTTTTATTATGATTGCTTATTAGTAGGCCTTTACCCCTAATATAGACAAATGCTAATATAATGTTTGATGATACTGCATAGAGTGTGTTATTTGTCAGAAGAAAACATTCAAAACTGTCCTGCTGCAATTCGCCCCGCCCAATTTTTCAAGGGCATGATTTATTCGAAGCCTCTTGTTTGTTGGAATAAATACACAATGCAGCCAGCCTGCCAACATTTGTTTAATGATCAAAATAATTCAAAGTACAGAATTGAAAATAAGTTTTAAAATATGTTAGCCTCATGATAAAAAACATACATTGAGAATACTTTTGACTAGAATAATTTGAGCTATTTATAGAGCTATTAGTTTCAACGTGCAGCTTTATTTTATTTTATACCATATGGTTTTTCATTGGCCGAGAACCAAAGATTTGGTCTAAAGAGCGACTTGAAATTACTGCACATGAGCACACAACTCTTTTTAATCAACAATAAAGAACATCGGGAAGTAACAAGGTAAAGCTATGGAGTCTTTAGCAAACATTAAATGCATTTGCCAGCTTAATAATTAGTTGTTGTAAATCACACTTACTTGGGCTGCATACTCATGTGTCAACTGCACTTCTGTCACCATGACCAGCTTAATTTCTTTTCAACATTCACAAACACACACAAACAGTGTTTGTAGAAACAGGAGAACAAGGTAAACATTATATTATAAGATGACGTCAACGAGGTGTTTGTTTGTTTATTTGTTTGTTTTCTTTTTGCTGGTAGTTTCGTTTTGTTTGTTTGTCTGTTTGTCTGTTTGCCTGTTTGCATGTTCGCTTGTTTGCATGTTAGCTTGCTTGCTTGCTTGCTGGCTGGCTTGCTTGCTTGCTGGCTTGCTGGCTTGCTGACTTGCTTGCTTACTGGCTTGCTTGTTTGATTGTTTGGGGGTGGGGGTTTGTTTGTTTGTCTGTCTGTCTGTCTAGTCGTAGGAGATAAACATTGTAGGGTAAATTTCAGGTAGGAACTGCACTTGTGGGGTGTTTTGACTATGTGGGGTTAACCCTACAATTTTTTTTACAGGAAAGATTAAAGAAAAGGGTTCCATAGAAAACATAAGGGGAAAGCCCACAATGTGGCTCTACTAAAGACATCTGTCTGTCTGTCTGTCTGTTGGGGTGTTTGTTTGTTTGTATGTTGGGGTGTTTTTTGGGTTGTTGCTTTTTGGGAGGGTTGTTTAATGGGATGTCTGTTGGGGTGTTGGGGTGTTTGTTTGTTTGTTGGGGTGTTGGGGGTGTTGGGGTGTTTGTTTGTTTGTTTTGTTTCGTTTGTTTGTTTTTTAGCCTTACAGTAAATGGTGTCATTGAATGCCAAACTACCTCAGGTTTTTATTTTTTATAAGGAATACAAAACTGCTGCTAATTATAAAAATAGATCTATGGTGATGGCCGTCACCAGGAAAGCTTCAAGTCTCATTAGCAGAGACTAATCAGAGATGATGTCAATTAGGATTGAATCTGCGGATAATGAGCAATGTGATGAGGAAAGCTTTCTGAATACTAGATTTCTTAAAGCCAAACACTCTCAGTGAAAAAGAGAGCATCGAACTAATATGTCTGACCCATTGTGTCCGACCCAATAGTGTCCTTCGAACCATTATGTCCAACCCATTGTGTCTGACAAACCAATAGGTCCGACCCATTGTGTCCGACAAACCAATATGTCCGACCCATTGTGTCTGAAAAACCAATATGTCCGACCCATTGTGCCCGACAAACCAATATGTCCGACCCATTGTGTCTGACAAACCAATATGTCCGACCCTTTTGTGTCCGACAAACCAATATGTCCGACCCATTGTGTCCGACAAACCAATATGTCCGACCCATTGTGTCTGACAAATCATTACGTCCGACCCATTGTGTCCGACAAACCAATATGTCCGACCCATTGTGTCTGACAAACCAATATGTCCGACCCATTGTGCCCGACAAACCAATATGTCCGACCCATTGTGTCTGACAAACCAATATGTCCGACCCTTTTGTGTCCGACAAACCAATATGTCCGACCCATTGTGTCTGACAAACTAATTTGTCCGACCCATTGTGTCCGACAAACCAATATGTCCGACCCATTGTGTCTGACATACCATTATGTCCGACCCATTGTGTCTCAACAAACCAATTTGTCCGACCCATTGTGTCCAACAAACCAATATGTCCGACCCATTGTGTCTGACAAACCAATATGTCCGACCCATTGTGTCCGACAAACTAATTTGTCCGACCCATTGTGTCTGACAAACCATTATGTCCGACCCATGTGTCCGACAGGACTGCTTCAAATGTGATGGAGTGTTCTATTTTCCCGAGTTGAAGCGGAGGGAAAATAGAACAATCCGGGGATAACGAGGGGGTCTTAGTCCTTAACCATCTTCGAATATTTTAATTTATACAATGAAATGGGTTGGACATAATGGGTTGGACATGATGGTTTTTCTTTCGTGAATGGTTTGTCAGACACAATAGGTCGGACATTATAATAGTTCAAAAGTTTGTCGGACGTTTTAGTCCATGGCGGACATAATGGTGCGTAACGTTCGAACATGCATCTTACTTTATTCTAAAAATCAACCTCACCTTTGAAAATAGAGCTTACTTTGTTTATAGGTACGTGGGTACCGCGGTATTTGGAAATGCCTCTTTCAATATTTAAATTGTCTGTGTGCATTTCCTGCTGTTGATGATGGGGTGTCAATAATAAAGTCCCCGATTGTGCTTGGAATCAGTGTGGGCTCACAAATTGATCAGTTTATCTCAAATAATGTCATGCTGATTCCTAATTCTATGAGATTTTGTTGCGGTTACCATTTAAGTATTGTCTATGGGATTTACATGTATACGCATTTGCATGCTTAAATGCATAATATTCAGTTCATTGTACTTATGTAGGTCTTTTTCTACCCAAATTTATAACCAACCAAATTTGGCGCACGTTTTGGTCAATCATTTATGTACAACCTCACGAATGGTGTAAACTGACTTTAAAAAGCGGCGCCACTTTCTCGTTAAAGGCCAAGTCGAAGGCTGTCATAGATTGTAGCATTACAGTCATTGGTTATATATTCCTTTAATATTTTTTTCTTGATAGCGATCTACACAATACTTCACCATGGTGGAAGCCGTTCTTTGGCGAGACATAAGCACGATACAACCGTTCATTTAAACGTTATAAAGTTGACAGGAGACAGACGGTAAACGCTGGACTGCGGACATCAAACTGTTTATGAGGAACAGCATCAAGCCGACGATATAGGCTGGCTGATGAGTCTAGGGGCCTACAGGAGTATGCAACATGGCCAACGAAGAACTGGTCACACAGAAACAGCGTAGTAAGCAGATTGACAGATACCTCAAGGATGAACGGAAAAAATACAAAGACTACGTGAAGAAAACAATGAGACTACTCCTGGTCGGTAAGTTTTCTCTCTTTTTCTTCTAATAGATAGTTCCTAATAATAGACGCCATCTTTACGGGTAAATTGCATGTTGGCTTGAAGGCGCGTCAAGCGCTAAAATTATTAACGCAGCCGCACAGTTTACTAACCAATCGTGCAATGAGTTTTGTGAAATGCGCGCGTGCTGAATGCCGTTCTCACGCAAAACGCATAAACGTGTTCCAAATTGCCCGTAAAGATGGCCGACTTAGTTTGGTGATGACGTGTCGGCATTGAAACCACTCCCCCCTCCCCCCTCTCTCCCCCTCTCCCTCTCTCCCCTCCCCCCCTCTCTCTCTCTCTCTCTCTCTCTCTCTCTCTCTCTCTCTCTCTCTCTCTCTCTCTCTCTCTCTCTCTCTCTCTCTCTCTTTGATGATTTATCCCTTTCTGCCGTTAGGCTAGGCCTAGCCTATACTATGGTGTTCTATAAAGGACACTTACACGGCGACTCTTTTTTTGGGGGGGGGGGCGACTTTTTTTTTAAGCGGCGCCTTCTGGGTTGTGATTGTGTTTGAGGGGATTCCCCTACAGGTCAGTCACGCGCAAGCGCACAACTGCACTAAAGTAGTGGCTCAGCAATCCTTCCCTTGCCTGCTTGTTAAGTTTTGTAATACACTTTGTATACTTTATAGGGTTACTTACTTTTCATTTTATTGCGAAATATTCTTGCTATTTATTTGTTCCACAACATTATGTTTCATAATGTCTTTCGAGGGACTACATTGTTTTAAACTCAATCTTTTGAACTCAATCTTACTTTTTGATTGTCTTTTTTATCACATTTAATATGTTTACTCTTAAAAACATGAAAGTAGCTGGAATACAGAGTGCATAGATGTCATGAATGAAAAAGAATATTGTTTCTCTGGTCGGGAATCAATGGATTTAAAAGAGTGTAGTCCATGTTTGCTGCGCTGCCAGTCGAGTATAAATGCGGTAGTAGATCACTTATCAGTGATGCGCTTGCGCGACTGACCTGTAGGGGATCCCCCCCCCCCAAACAAAATATATATATATATAAAATCACAACCCGGAAGGCGACGCCAAAAAAAAGGTCGCCGCAAAAAAAAAAAGTCGCCACGTAAAAAAAAAAGTCGCCGCGTACAAAAAAAAAGTCGCCGCGTACAAAAAAAAAGTCGCCGCCAAAAAATGTAAATGTCCTTTATAGAACACCATACAATACATTGTGATTTAAAAGATGATTAAATGACATAAATTAATTTCCTGTCCGACAAAAAATTAACCACCGTCCTCTTATATTTATGAAAATGATATACGTATGTACTATGGGACACCAGACGAGGTGAGTCTGGTATGAAGCCCCGTTGGTGCCACTTGACAAGTGCATTTATGTTTCACTGAATGAGATGTATTTCACAGCACCGCCACTTATATCTTGCGGCCGCCACTTATTATCTTGCGGCCGCCACTTATTATCTTGCGGCCGCCACTTAGTATCTCGCGGCCGCCACTTAGTATCTTGCGGCCTCAATTTAGTATCTTGCGGCCGCCACTTAGTATCTTGCGGCCGCCACTTAGTATCTCGCGGCCGCCACTTAGTATCTTGCGGCCTCAATTTAGTATCTTGCGGCCGCAACTTAGTAAGTTGCGGCCGCCACTTGTTACCTTGCGGCCGCAACTTAGTATATTGCGGCCGCAACTTATTATCTTGCGGCCGCCACTTATTTTCTTGCGGCCGCCACTTATTATTTTGCGGCCGCAACTTCAAGTTGTGTAATTGAAAACAGACATTGGGACAGGTTGTCATTCATAAGGACGTAAAGTCATGCAATTGTGAACGTTCAGTGAAACATATGCACTTGTCAAGTGGCACCAACGGGGCTTCATAGTCTGGGCAGTGTGATGGGCACCAGTGGTAGACATAAAAAGAAAAGGGTCTGTGAACCTTAATGGTAGACTAAGAGAAGGGGTCAGTGAACCAAATGACAAGAATTGTCATGGCTTATATATTGTTTATTTCATGAAATTGATCGGTTGCATTTGTTGATAAAACAACATTTTGAGCTAAATTTGATGTTTGGGCGTGGGGCTATTACCCGATCAAATCATGTATCACGCAAGTTACCAAGAAAATTCACAATGTAAAATCAACTCTGCAGGGAAAAGTTCATATTTTAAATAATATGTACCCTCTTAAACATGGAAGTTTATTATCTAGGACAGGACCCTGACCACCTTGATCCGCCACTGGTGTCAAGTATAATTTTTGATTTTCTTGTAGGTGCTGGGGAATCCGGGAAAAGTACAATAGTGAAGCAGATGAAGATATTACATCAAGGTGGATATAGTGATGTGTGAGTATATGTGTTTAGCAGTTTGCTTGTTTTACAATATCAATTGTCATGTAACAATTTGTTACAAAGGAATTCCGATGGCTACCTTGCAACGACCTCAGACAAAACAAAGTCAACAGCTGAGTTCTAAGAGTTTTAAGAATCCCTCTCCGTGAATAAGTAGAATGAGCCACGATGTTCTGCGAGAGTTTAAGTACCAGTGTTTCGATCTACTATTGGTGCCACTGAGAACACCGAACCTGACAATCATGTCTACTGTCCCAGTTGCTACCAGATGTTGGTTTTGTTTGTCCTGATTCTACTCCTCATTGGACCCTATTCGAATCCCACTAAAACGAAAATTTTCAAAACACCAAAGCAACTTACATAACTTTATTTACATCTTTGTGCAGAGAAAGAAAAGAGTTTATTCCCATTATTCGTGGTAATCTTCGCGATGCAATATTGGTACGTATAGCATTTACACCATTTGACTATCAACTCTTTTCACTTCAGTATTTCTGAAACCCAGGATCTATTTTTCCTGTAAAACATATATGCTTTATCCAAGAACAAAATGTTTGTTTTGTTAAACATAAAAGTACACAAAAATGTATGGTTTTTTTATAACTTTGCCGCAGACGATTACAGGAAGCATGCAGACATTACAACCAGCCATCGACTTGGCTGATTGCAGTTTACAACCTTGTCTTGACTACATGCTAGACAACGCTTCATGTCCGGACTTCCAGTACACTGAGGTAACATGGTCTCATTCTACATGGATTGCACACAATCAGTAATAAATGTCAACAGTAAAATGTCTTCAAATTGCTAAACTATTAGGGTCTATATTCACTCCCTGTGTAGGAATTTTACGACAAGGCTAAGTTGCTGTGGGAGGACGAAGGTGTACTTAAATGTTACACGAGAGCAAATGAGTATCAACTCATTGACAGTGCAGAATAGTAAGTTGACTTTCCGCTATGGTTGCGCTTTTGTCCTTTATTTTAATTCTGGGATTTCCTCTTGTCAGTCATGTAACCAGAAGGGGATGGGAGCCCCCCTCCCCCCGCCTGCTCAGAACCTTTCCCCCTTTCTTGCCCCCATATGAGATCGAAAAAAAGGAAAATTGGATGCGGTACGATTCATTAAAGATCTATTTGAACGAAAACGGCAACAAGCGATCTTTGCTGAAACTCATTTAAAACGAGATTAAACAGACTTTAATTTTGTAAGAAAACAATCATTTTTAATATTCTATCTCCGGTGCTTTTCAGAAAGATTTGCAAAAAGCCCTCTTACGTCATCACTCAAATTATGTCCGTTTTGTATAGCCGCTTTGTTGCAGAATGGAGTTATATCAAAGCAACTCCCACACATGACGTCAAAGTATTGTCATTTTGACGCACGCTGTCAACGGCAGAAATGTTTCTAATTTTCAAAACCTTGAGGTTAGGTTTGATGGAAGGTTTGATTATGAAAGTGTACAAATATATCAGTTACATTTGAATGATAAACAAACACATTATAAACAAGTTTAAATAGCACTCCCGTGAAAAATAAATTCGTCCAAGTACCTGTTTAAAATCTCGCAACTGACCTATGTCTTTGATCATATAGTAAGATGTTGTGCCTGTCATAAAATATGTTATGCCTGTCATTCAATTTTGATTTTTGATAGAATTAATACACAAACAGTGAATGCTTTTGGGTGCAACTGTGAAAATCTTTTCATGTGTTAACACATGAAACATTGAAAAAAAAAATTTAAGAAACATTGAATTTTCCATTGAACGAAGTGAAGCCCGGTTAAATGAAATATTAAATTATTTCATATTCCAAATTTCGAAGAATGAAAATGTTGTATCCATTGCACGAATGCAAATATATTCACTATATTTTGTTTTAAAATAACGTCCAACTACATTGTCATTTGATTGGAGTAAACAAATTGTGGTAAGGAAACTGTACAACTACTGCTGTGTACAATGTTTAATGCATGGTGTCTAGCGCGAAATAGTAAACAAAACAAAAGTGTGGGACAAAAATGCACGATGAGTAATGGTGGCCCTAAAGGGACATGACATAGATTGCAAATATCTCTGCAAATATTGCAACATTTCAGATAATTGCGATGTATGATGTCCATTAAGGGCCACATTTTGAGGAGTACCATGTATTTAATTGCCTCATTAATGAATGCCGTAAGATCTACAATCATCCAATCAAATGACAAGGATCTACTGAGATGTTCATACACATAAGTACTTCTAATTGCTCTTCATCTATATTTAACTGTAATTCATGTCGTTGTTTGTTTTTATATCAAGTTTTCTAAGTAGAATTGATGATATTCGGGAACCAGACTTTCTTCCTTCTAACCAGGTGAGGCCAAGTCGGTTTCTCTATCTGCATTTTTATTTCCTCTTTGCATTCTAAACACAATTTGAAAGCAAGGTCAAAGCCAACAATTGCCTTTAGTCATTACAGGCTATACATGTACACTGCATGCTGTTAGCATAACCTCCAAAACTCAAAATCCCAAATACATCGTTTAAAGGGGCTGTGTCCTCGTGATCAAAGCAGGCCTGTGGCTGCACATGAAATATGAACTCTCACCCACGGGGTATCCATTACCTTGATCGTACCCATCGTTGGTCGTTTCCAGTGCCTTGTACATTATTAAAAATAGCCCGGGGTTCGAGGTTTTTTATTACGCTGGTATACTATGTAAATTGGTTTACGTTCATATGAGATGTGCCGTAGGAAGCAGTGAAGCAATAATATTTCAACATGTATAGAAATGTACACAAGTTCACATCAAAAAGACACGCCAAATAAAATGCTATTTTGTCAGTTCGGTTTTATGATGTCTTATTTTACTTACAATCGGAGGATTTGAATGAGTGTATTCTTCCAATAAGCAATAATGTTTCATATTGTGAACTATTTCATTTATCTTGTAGGACATTCTTAGGTCTCGCAAAATCACAACTGGCATCCTGGAAACCTGCTTTGACGTTAAAAACATAAATTTTCAGTAAGTTGCCTTGTGAGGACAGCCTCCGTCAGAGTTGTGAGTTGGTCCATCTCACAGCGGTCAACTCACGGCTACGACGGACCAACAAACAACTACGACAGACCAACTCACAACTATACGATGGACCATCTCACAACTACGACGGACCAACTCACAACTACGACGGACCAACTCACAACTACGACGGATCAACTCACAACTTCGACGGATCAACTCACAACTTCAACAGATTAACTCACAACTACGACAGACCAACTCACAACTACGACGGACCAACTCACAACTATGACGGATCAACTCACAACTACGACCGAGGCTGTCCTCTATTGAACACCACAACTTAGACCAATTATACTGTAAAAGAACAACATGGCAACAATTTCATAATAGCGAGAAGACGGCTAGAGAGCAAATAAGTTGACAAAAGGAACAAATAATAAATTATTTCATTTGCGATTGGACTATGCATAAACAGTGGTATATTTGTTTTGTTTGCAGGATGTTGGATGTTGGTGGGCAGCGAGATGAAAGGAAGAAGTGGATTCAATGTTTTTCAGGTACGGTAGAGCACCAGACGCAGACTATGGTTTGTGAATTACCAATTTGCTTTTTAAAAGGCTTATTGAAGCATATTACCGGTAGTGTGGTCTACAGGTAATTTAAAATCATTGTTTGTCTTTTGCCAACGTAACGCTGATTTATAATAAGCAACGTGTGAAGATACAATAAAGGTCACTTGTAAAAATTTCGGTTGAATACTGCGTCATCTTGTTGAGAAAACAGGAAAAAGCTTTCGCCACTGCATTTTTAAAAGAACGTCTGAGCCATCCACGTTTAGCGAGATGGCAGCGGGTTCCAACTGGATCTGTGGCCTTATTCCGGGCAGCATATAAATGC
The DNA here is from genome assembly GCA_023634235.1 of Pisaster brevispinus. NCBI lineage: Eukaryota > Metazoa > Echinodermata > Asteroidea > Forcipulatida > Asteriidae > Pisaster > Pisaster brevispinus. The sequence continues at coordinate 8,288,156 of JAMKCF010000002.1, read as the reverse complement.
CATCTTTGGAGAGTCCAATTTGTCGACATACTTTAAATGAATTATAACCAATGGGGGTACTTCAGACGAAATACTTTCCTAGGATGCTTTCTACTATCTGTATAACAAGGAGGCTTTCGGATAAAATACACACCTTTTTTTCTTGGTCATTACCAAAGTATGACTCTGCCTAGAGAAAGTACGTCATTGTCTTTTGGAAGAAATCCTATCAACCAGTTTATTTATTTTTGTCAGGGATTTTGTGTCCCTTTATATCGGATTTATTATGTGGTAATCGATTCAGCATGCTGATGGGTTGGGGGTTCGAATGCTATTACAAGTGGTTTTATAATAACTGAGCTTTCAGATTACAATTTGCTACAAATAAGTTGAATAATCATCAGTCTGTATTTCGTGTATAATGTGATTGAGTTGCATTGATGAATTGTGGTTGCATAAAGTGGATGTTGTTCGTGTGTTTGATTTGTACCAAGTAGATGTAACAGCACTCATCTTCGTAGTTGCATGCAGTAGTTTTGACCTGGTATTACGAGAAGACCAGAACAAAAACAGATTACAGGAGTCATTGGACCTTCATGAAAGACTATGGAAAAACAGGTATTGGTTGCTTTATATCTTCATTGCCAAGTATAGTAGCCCTTCTATACAAGGCTACCACTTCTTGCTGTACGGGCGATGCAGTCCAGTGAAACTTATACCCTCCGCAACAATTAGACAAGCCCACAAACGTTTCTTCATTGCACTAGAAATCTAACTATCATTAGGACTTTGACGAGAACTGACACATGTGCGTAAAATTGTAGTCACATTAACTTGTATCACGTCGAACAATGTATTATCAATACGTTTTGAACTCATGGTACTGTCATCAGCCACTTCTCTGTTGTTGCCTTCTTTGTATTTCTCTCAATAAATGTTTTTCTGGGTCATGAACCCAGAAAGATACTTTGCTTAAAATTGTTTTTAAATTCAATTTGAATCTTTTCTCGCTAGATTTCTTAGAGGTACGTCTGTTATCATGTTTCTGAACAAACAGGACATTTTAGCGGAGAAAGTGTCCAGACGTCAGTCGTCGCTAGTCGATTACTTCCCAGAATATGAATCTTACACACCACCAGGTAATTGAATAATTGAACAAATGACTAATTAAATATTTAAATATTTATATAATTTATATATATATAAAATATAAACATTTCACAATTAAAGAATTGAATTACCAAATACTTGAATAATTTATTGATTTGAAGTATTAATAATTAAACGATTTAATGATTTAATACTTTAAGTTATAAGTTAAATAAGTTAATAAACTGTGCATCTGACAACCAGTATCCATCAGAATCACATGGAATGGCAGAGTAGCATCTAGAGACCAATGCGAGCATTTTGCTACTGCTCCAGCTCATCTGGATTTGGAGCATTCTGCAGTTTTTATTCTGCAATGTTGGCGTCATCAACCTCCAAGGTTTCAAGTGTCTCTATTCATGTGCATGGTACCTGTCACTACTAACATGGGGCAACCGAACACCAACTGCATGTACTGGAATGCCTCAATGGACTGCAACACAGGACACCCTGCTTTGCATTTATGGTAACTCCGACTTGTTTACAGGCATAGTGCTGAAGTCCTACACATCCTAAGAACTAATGTTGGAGTACGAACTTTTCCTTTTGCCGAGAAGACTTGTCTTACTCTACTTTTCCACAAACTTCATAGAAAAACCCTGTATTATCCATTCACCACAAACCAAACCCACGAAAGGTCAGACATTCGAACTCTATTCAAAGCTTTATGTGAGTAATGAATGTGTCAAATTTTGTGTTCTCAACACTAGATCTCTGAGGAACAAGACCACACAATTGGTTGACTTTGTTATTGAGAATAGCTTGGATATTGTGGCACTTTGTGAATCCTGGATCAAAGCTAAAGATACATCTGTCATTAGATCATACTTCACCGGGCTATTCGTTTCTGAATGTAGCAAGACCTGGTTCCAAACAAGGGGGAGTTGCAGCTCTCCTTAAGTCAGGATTGAATGTTCGCATTTGTAACACTGATCTAAATTCTACAGCATTTGAAACATTGAGTTTTAACATTGTTAGTGGATCAAAGTCACTCTCCTTGGTAAATGTATACCGTCCATAACCAAAATCGACAGGATTCTCCAGTGTTTTTATGGGGCAATTTTCCCATCTCGTGGATTATCAGCTGCTGAAAACATCACCTGTTGTGATAACAGGCGACTTCAATATTCATATCGATTCCACTTCGGTGAACTTTCTGACGGCTAGTGGACTTCAACAACATGTGAATGTTCCCACACATCAACATGGTCGTACCTTGGATTGATTTATTACTCGTGTATCTGACTCTCTTGTTTTTACTGATCTCCGTGTCATTGAGGGGATAAGAGACCCAGACTTAAGTATTGTCGTCGATTCCTTCTGATGTCACCAATGCTAACTTTGATTCTTTGCCTAGCTGCGATGTTAATGATCTAGCACAACAATGTACAAATGTTCAAATATGCTCCAGCAAAGACACGGATTTTAAAGGTTTGTCCAAATACTTCTTGGTATAATCCTGAAATCTATGAGAAGAAAAAGAAGCGTTGGCGAGTGGAACATCAATGGAGGCGGACTTATTTAGAAACTGTTCGTCAGCAATACACTCAATAGAAGCAGAAAGTAACAACTTTGATTCAAAAAGCAAAAAGTAAATATTACAGTGATCAGTTTATAGAGCTTGCAAAAGATCCAAAGCGAATATTCAAAACTACGGGGTGATCTTCTTCACCAACGTCAAGTGTTTCCTCACCTGATGCTACTTCAGATGTGCGCCTTTCACAGACAAAATAAACGCAATCCGTAATAGTATCGGAGTCTTTAGACTTGTCCTATTAAGAACCTACAACCGCACTTCACCATTTGTCATCTTTTGCACCAGCAACTGAAGAGGAGGTTCTTGCCATCATACGCAATGCTCAAACAACATCATGTAAACTGGATCCGATCCCTACTTCACTTATTACGAAATCTATCAATGTAATAGTACCCATCATAACAAAGGTAGTCAACACTTCATTAGAAACTGGCATTTTTTATAAAGGAGGAGAATCTTGATCGCAATGTGTTTAAGAACTACTGACCAGTTTCTAAGTTGTCGTTTCTCAAAACTTTAGAACGTGTAGCTCTGGCACAGCTGGTGTCTTTTTTTTCATCGGCACAACCTGTGTGAGAACCAATCAACCTACCGTGCTTTTCATAGCACAGAAACCGCACTTCTAAAAGTACAGAATGATGTGCTACACGCAATGGATAATGGACTGAAAGTGTTGCTGGTTTTGCTTGATCTATCACTGAGCGGTATTTGACACCGCGGACCACCTTAAGCTGCTTCATCACCTTGAGAACAGAATTTGTATCCATGGTGTGGCTCTGGGTTGGAATGAAATCAAACTTAGCTGGAAGAACACAAGCAGTCTGCATTAACAATGACATTGCCGATGCGGCTACATGTACTAATCCCAATCTGTAAATTACCACTGAGGGACACGTTTCGTCAGTATAAACTGAGTTATCACTAATAGTCCAGCTGCTGAGGCCCATAATGTGGGAAAATTGTGCACTTTGTGGTAAAAGCATGAAACTTCCTACAGTTGTTATATATACCCTAATAATCATTTTTAGACGTGGACCCATCTCGGATCTTTCCCATCTTAGGGGCGGGGCTACGCTTTCTGAAAGTGGGGGTAAAAAATTAAATATGTTCATTTTGACTACATCATGTTTTTCTCTGCACATTTTAAAAACTAAAATACATGGTTACAGTAGAATAATTAATTTAAAATCAATACTTATCTTTATTTCTGCCCCTTCTGTGGGCGGAGTTACATTTTTGAAAAGTGGGGGCAAAATATAATATGCCATTCCAGCATCTTGATTTTTCATTTTCTAAAACTGAAACATGTAGGTACAGGCATTTGAATACAGTATTTCCACATTTTCAGCATCTACTACATAGCTTTTTGCAGTAACAGTGTATTACATTGACTCCGAGCACTTCTTGGCTCCCTCTTGAAGAGTGAAAGATTGGGTGCTACAATCCAAACACTTTTGACCATTCCCAATCAAACCGGCTTGGCAGTGGCTTAGTGTTCATGTCGACATAACTTCAAACAGTTATTTTAAAAGCATGCACAGTTGACGTGTTGAACAAGGGAGGCAGAGTGACGGAGGTTGAAGGAGCAATCTCTAATGATTGAATCCTATTTGAAAACAATCTTGCATTACATTGTCACAGTCACTGGTTCTACAGGAAGTCGAATAGCCTTGATATCAAGGCTGTGTAGACAAGTAACTCTAGCTAAAACCATAGAGCAAGGATACTTAAACCTCAGCCGCCCGAATGCGATACAACCCCAGTCCCCCAACTGACTCTAAAAAAAATAGCACACCGCACTCTCACCATGCACACACACAGCGCCTGTACAGACATTCTTTTTTTTGCATCCCTGTGGAGACATCTTTTGTTCTTTCCTTTGTCCCTGTAGTTAAGAACCTCCCATAGACTTTGTACACAAAATTCCTTGTGGAGCAACCCAGTCTTTAGAATTTCCCTATGGAGACCCTTTGTTTTCCCTTTTCTGTTTTGTTCTCGGTCTCCATAAGGTAGTGAATATGAGGGCACAGCCCCACACACACACCGCTATTGTCCACACACCGCTATCGCCCACAATCCTAGCCCGTGAGCCGTCAGACTCACAGCCTTGACGATCTTGTAAACCGAGTGTCTTATGTGTTTCATTGTTTTTCTTCGCAAATCCGTGGAAAATGGGGGGGTGAGTGGATATGCAAAGATTTATTTCATGAATAATACATCATTCCTAATAGCCAATCACACACTGTCGTGTGCGGGCGCTAGAGTAATCTTACATATTCATAATGTTTATTCATAAATACCCCAGACAGTTTCGCTATTCCTATTGGTGGAGAGCATGTCACGTGGGGGTGTTTAAACAGATGATAAAGCACGGCCAAGAGTGTTTATAACCGGCTGGCTTCGCGTGTTGGGCGCGCAAGCTCACGGTACGCCAATTTGATTACGCGGAACGCAATATAGCTATTAGTACCAGCGCGTAATCTATTTTTACACGCGCGTACACACAACCCAAGGCACACCAAACATAACTTTTAAAAAGTTTTTGAAAATGTACAAAATGTACAGATTGTCACAGATTGTCTATAAATTTTTTTTCGCTTTTTAACAAAAGGGCATTTATGAATGGGAATAAAAGAGTAGTGACTCGTTCTTAAACGGCCGTTTAAAACCTTGCAGGGTCGTGGTCGTGCGATAAAGGCCTGAGCCACGACCCTGCCGGTTTTAAACAGCCGTTTAAGAACTCGTCGCCACTCTTTTGTTTCCTTATTAAACATGACCACTTCCAATGGCCAATCAAGAGCCTTTTATTACAAGTAGAGCGCACTCATTACCATAACCGCAAGACCCGGAAGTGTACAAGATCGTCAAGGCTGTGAGCCTGACGGCTCACGGGCTAGGATTTTGGGCGATAGAGGTGTGTGGACAATAGCGGTGTGTGTGGGACTGTGGACAAGGGCGTTTGTGTGCTTCCTTGGGTGAGAGCGTGGTGTGCTATTTAAAGACAGTCGGGGGGGGGGGGGACCGGAACAGGAGTTGCATTGCATTCGGGCATCGCATTCGTGCGGCTGTGGTTATGCACATTTTTAGCTTTATACAGTCGACTCTCGTTAATACGAGCTCGGAAGATACGAGACGCCGGTTAATACGAGGTATTTCACCGGTCCCGAACTGTCCCATGCGTGTTTCTATGTCTTAAAAAACGGAAGATACGAGCACGGTCGTAACGAGAACACGGATATTACGAGGTATTTTTGCGGCCCCGTGATGACAAAATGTATTGTTTTTCATACTTTTATAGCGAGGTCGGAAAAAATATTGTTGCGTAAAATAAAAGCTTACCGTTCAGTCAGCCAAATTTCTGAAATTACATGCGTTTTGCCAAACTATTTTTCGGATCGGACCGGCTACACGGTTCCGTCCGATCCGAAAATCAAAACATTATGCTGGTAACTTATGCTTGAATTACTACTTCGCCCACACGTCTAGCGGCTACCAGCGAAAACAACGTTCAGCATAGGCGCTACGCAGTATCGAATCTGTCACATCATAGTCACATGAACGGCAAGTTTGACATGACTTTGCTATGATTTGTATTTTCAGTTATACAAAATATTAAATTTCTATGATCATAGTCAACAAAATTGCATTTATCATTGATATTTTTGTGTACATGATGCTCGTAAGAACTGTACTAGGAAGCCAACCGCTCCGTTCTAGCCTAGACACGTGTGTAGTGCATGCACTATGACGACATGTGTATACAGTACATTTACATGTACGTGTAAATAGTGCGCTGCGTTTAAGACGAGGTTCGGATAATACGAGGAAAACGGGCCAGTCCGGCGGACCTCGTATTAACGAGAGTCGACTGTAGTAAGCAAACTATTACACACAGCCTTGCAATCAAGGCTAGAAGTCGAAGGGCTGCGTCAGTGCATCCAAGGTGTTGTTAGAATACACTATAGGTTCTTATAGTAGCTAGATCAAGGTGCTTTACAACATTATGCCCTTTCATCAGGCATAAATGGACCATTCCTTAAACTTTCCCAAAAGGGATCATGCAACCCAACAAGCTTGGAATCATAGCCAAACGCTGATGCTTCAGCCATTACAACTCCAGTCCAATGATGAAACAAGGGCAGTCCGGCAAGATACCCTTTTTGATGTTTCCATCACAAAGAAACCAGACAGCTCACTCCATCACAGTTTCTACCGAAAACCGACCAACATTGACCGTTCTACACCAGTGTTCCTTCCATAACCCCAGCATCGAGTTTTCTATCAAACACACCCTTTGGTTCGACGCGCCTACAACTTTTTTCTATGGTGTCCCATATGAGTTGGTCAGTCTGAGTTGTGAGTTGGCCAGTCAGAGTTGTGAGTTGGCTAGTCAGAGTTGTGAGTTGGCCATTCGAAGTTGTGAGTAGGCCAGTCGAAGTTGTGAGTTGGACAGTCGGAGTTGTGAGTTAGCTGTTGGAGATTGATTGGCAGTTGGAGTTGTGAGTTACTGATTTGGCCAGTCGAAGTTGTGAGTTGCACAGTCGGAGTTGTGAGTTGGCCGTTGAAGTTGTGACTACGATGCCACCATTAAGGCGAAAGTGTGTGCAGTCCAAACTATGTAGACTGCTGCGGCAAGCCGGCAAGGCCCCACGTCAGTGCGGAACGGGTTCAGGAGGTACCATTGGCCGCAGGGAAGGTTCATTCCCGGGAGCTGGATGGTGGGATCAGTTACCAGGAACTTGTGCGGGACGTCAGTTTTTTTCTTGCCACCGTGTGCTCCATTGGTCTTTTGCTATCGCTGTGCTTTCCAGGATATTTGACCAGAATGGGTGTCTAGAATTGAGTCTTGGCCTTGGATGGAAGTCGTTGTCACTTAGCTCAGGGTTAGCTCTCAATCTTGAAAACCAGCCCTGATGTGGCACACTCTCTTCCGATCATCTGAATGGGCAATTTACTCAAGACTGGTAGCCAATCAGTCTTTGTGCAGCAAACATCACCAGTGATGGTCCTCATGGGGTTGTTCAATTGAACATCGACGAGTTGGTTGATCTCAATGGCCTCTCTAATGGCCTTTTCATATATACCCTCAGTACCCCTCCCCCCCCCCCCCACCCAACCTAGGCTCACTCTTCCTTTACCCTGTGCTTGTTGCCTATTCTGACACATACAGCTCAGTAAGCATTCCCCAACCTAATCCCAGTATGACCCTGTTCCTGTTTCCAGCCTAGTATGATCCTGTTCCTGTTTCTAGCCTATGCTCATCATCTAACTAATCCTCATCCATAGTACTTAAGCAGCATGTCATTAGAATCCAGCATTCTCAAAACGGATATATCGGTTAATTTTTATTGATGCGTTCTGGTTTTTATTTCAATTTTGTTTAAAACATGTTAAACTGGTCAATACTAGACATTTTGTCGATGGTTCACACATTTTTTTGTTGATTTATTATTTTTTTTAAATAAAAAGCCGAATAAAAGGTTAGGGTCGCGGCATAAAGTTAGGGTCGGTCGGGTAACCGGAAACAGAACATTTATTTTGTTTGGCCTTAGAAAACAGACCACAAGCGTTAGTATTTTGTTATTATACATGTAGGGTGCCTCACATGTTTAAAATCATCTTCATAATAGATAACACAATGTGAAGTAGGTTGTGAAAAGAACAATAGAACAAAAAAGATCCAGAGAGTCGAAACATCATCAATGTATCGAAAACTACCCTTTTTTGTTTTAAGACAAAGACTGTTTGTCAAGACAGCATTGAGTGCAAATCTGTATAAGGAAGTGATACTTCATATTGTATGAAAGAACTTGGGCCAACAAAATAATCAGTACATAGATCAACAGAATGTTGAGTGGTAAACAATGCTGGACTCATACCCAGGTAGTAAATAACGCAAATGAGGAAGCAAGAAAACATCTGCAATTGTTTGAGCAGTGAACAGTTTGAAGTAAAGATTGTAAGAATTGTATGTTAGGTTTCATTTAACTGATTAGTATTTTCTCTTGGTTTTGAATTCATAAATTGTAAGATGAATTTAACTCTAAAGAGACCATGCACTTCTGGTTGAACAACTTCCTCCGCATCCCATTTCTTGCAAGTAAAATGTCCTGCCCTGCCCCCGTGAAATTCGCTGATTTTTTAAACATGTTCTTTTACCAGTAAAATGTAAAATGAAACAGAATCTTTATTTGGTTTTAGACATTTGTAGGCCAGTATGGTAACTTGTGAAACACTACAAATGCATTAGAGAGGCCATTAAGATATGGCAGCACAACACCGTTCCTCAAAACATCAGCCTCCAGATTAGTGACATTTGGCTCCAGCTCTTCCTGACCAATGGCTCTCCCTCTATCCACAACACATTACCTACCCCGTAAACTTGGGTCGTGCTGATTGATCTCAATGGCCTCTCTAATGGCCTCTCATATATACCCTCAGTACACCCCCCCCCCCCCACCCAACCTAGGCTCACTCTTCCTTTACCCTGTGCTTGTTACCTATTCTGACACATACAGCTCAGTGAGCATTCCCCCAACCTAATCCCAGCATGATCCTGTTCCTGTTTCCAGCCTATGCTCATCATCTGGCTAATCCTCATCCATAGTACTTAAGCACCATGTCATCAGAATCCAGCATTCTCAAAAAGACGGTTAGAGCTTACTGATCAAACCGTCCAGCTATTAAACCAATGGTTCTTTTCAGAACCTCATAACTCATAGCGAGATCATTGCCATAGTGTTACTGCAAACCTTTCTCAAAAATGAAAACAAATCTGCTGTTTTAAAAGATACTTATTTTTCTGGCCTGCATGGCTTGTTACTATCAGAGCACACTGTGTGAGTAACATGGCGTGATATTTGAGAGCAATGAGCTGGACATAGCCATGACGTAGCCGATGATGTATATCTGACGTCACGACTAAGACACGAATACAAGACTTTGCTGGCCCATGACATATTATTCCTATGTTGTTGATGAGATTGTTGGCTGATTGTGTATGCTTGGCTGTATTGTTACATACACACCTACATGTATGTTTAATTTAGACACACCTCCATTTAGTAATTGGGCCCAACCCACAACAGAGGGGGAAATGAAGAAATTAAATAAATTCATATGAAGTGTTTTTTCTTTTATAGTATTTCCATTTAAAAAACAATAATCAGTTTTAAAAAATAAATAAATAATGATACTTCACTGAGATAAGACTTTGTTTTTAAAACGCCCACTTTTAGAAATACTGAAACTCCGCCCACACTTACCCGTACACGTATTTGTGTCCTAACTTATAATAATGATTTTCAAGTTGATATTTCAGGAAAAGTGGCGAATTTAATGAGGGAGAGAAATTTTCAGACCGCAGCACTAAGTGCTTTGAATTCGAATAATATTGGTTGCATGTAACTAATATAATCTGTGGGTTTTTTCCTAGAAACAATCGAGCCTCCCGAGGGATTGTGTTGTTTTTCAACGAAACAGAAAAGAGCAGAGCAACGAAGACGAGAATCAAGTAAGAATATTGACAAAACACGTTTTACTTTTATCTTCAGCCTAATACTAGTTACTCGCGCTAACGTTGAAATGAAAACAGTAGACTCAGAAATAGAAAGTATCAAAACGTTCCATCTATTTGGCCTGGGGAAACAAAATCCAAGGATTAGACAAATCTCAGATATAGAAGATTGGAATGCCACCACACAGTTGCACCAGCCACCAACCGTTTGGTAGTCGCATTGTGTTTTTTCATGTTCTTTAACATTGTGGTGAAACAAAGAATCGTTGATTTCATTCTGCTCCTAAAGCCTTTTTTGTCAAATTGAATCTTTGTATACTTAAAACCTGTTTTTTGTATTTGACTACAGCATTCCCAGCTTTGAACATCGTCGAAAGTAGAGAGTTTTTCAAGGCCAAGAGTTTTATCAAATCTAAATTTCAGGTAAAAATATAATTCTTTTCAAAAATTACTAATAAGGATCTGGGGAGAGATTGCAATAAATGGCTAAAGTATTTGATTATTGAACTCAATAAAATAAATAATATATTCAAAATACAATCCAAAGTTAGGCAAACAAGTGGTCGATAAATACTGGCAAATATGTTTTATACACATATAACATAATCATTTTTACCATCCGGTACTGAAAATATGTCAGAAGACATTCTAAGACAAAAAAAGTGTTTTGTACTTGCAAAGTTTTTTTTTTTCTTAAAGATTATTTCAAATTTTCACTCCTTTCTTCGCTTTGAGGCTCTTTTTTAATCATATCACAACATACGAGAAAAAAAAACCAATGATTTTGAAGGATAGACGTCCATCTGATATGGTTTTATTCCAAAGAGTTGAATTTTGTTTCCTTTCCTATATAGCAGTACAGAAAAGATTCCCAATGCTATAAACTAAAACATTTGTAACTACTTGTAAAAACAGTTTGAACAACAGAGATATGTGTGTGTATATATATAGGGGCATGGTCCTTAGTCTGAAACAACGTCAATACTTCATTCATGACTCGTAAGGACACAAACTGAATATCCTATCGATAGAAACATGGTTCCTAACAGCACAAACCGAATATCCTAACGAAAGAAGCATGATTTATAACGGCACAAACCGAATATCCTAACGAAAGAAGCATGATTTATAACGGCACAAACCGAATATCCTAACGATAGAAGCATGATTCCTAACAGCACAAACCGAATATTCTAACGATAGAAGCATGATTTATAACGGCACAAACCGAATATCCTAACGATAGAAGCATGATTTATAACGGCACAAACCGAATATCCTAACGATACAAGCATGATTCATAACGGCACAACCCGAATATTCTAACGATAGAAGCATAATTCATAACGGCACAAACCGAATCCTAACGATAGAAGCATGATTCATAACGGCACAGGCAAACCGATTGATAGAAGCATGATTTATAACGGCACAAACCGAATATCCTAACGATACAAGCATGATTCATAACGGCACAACCCGAATATTCTAACGATAGAAGCATAATTCATAACGGCACAAACCGAATCCTAACGATAGAAGCATGATTCATAACGGCACAGGCAAACCGATTGATAGAAGCATGATTCAGAACGGCACAAACCCAATATCCTAACGATAGAAGCTTTTTTATATTTTGACTTTTACAAGTTGACATTTTAATGAGAAGGTGACTTAATGATCGAAATTACGTTTGCTTAGTTAATCTGCATCCAGGTTCAACATTTTTTTGATTCATATTTATAAATATAACTTACTATCGATGAAAAATGGTAGGGATATGAATTGTTGTTTGTGTTTTTTTGTTATTATTCCTCAGAGTATATGCATAACGTTAAACAAAGAGACAAGTTACAAGAAATGTTGCTATCCTCATTACACATGTGCAGTGGATGAAGAGAATATAGAGCGTGTGTTTAAGGATTGCACAGACATCATACAAAGAGAACATCTTAAAAAGTTCAATTTAATGTAAAATTTTACCCGCAGTTTTCTCAACTAAAGTTACTCTAACTTATACAAATTTAAAAATAATTATCGCAAGTAATCAACACTGAAGAAAGCGAGCTAAGAATAATAAGTCTGGGTTTGAACAAAGAAAAATTGACTGGAGATCGGCGGGGACTTGAACTAACAACCTCCGGATGAACGAACCGGCGCGCTACCAACTGAGCTATCCAACCCTATGTCATTTAGTCAATATCTTTGTTTGGGGTGCCAGTCAAAAAACATTCAACCGTAAGCTGCCGTGTAGCCAGGAATCACACCCAAGTTTACAATACAACTTGGGAAGCGGCAGCCACGGGATCACCTTAAGGGGATGCGACTTTTTAATATAATATATCAAGTAATAAACCACAAGGGAAACTGACTGGGTAAATTTTATATAATTTGGTGATCCCTTGGCTGCCGCTTCCCAGGTTGTATCGTAAACTTATCGTAAACTTATACAACATTTACCCAGTTAGTTTCCTTTGTGGTTTATTACTTAATAATATGTCTGTTGACAGACCCTTAACTTTCGATGTTACGTCTTAGCGCTGGATAGGCGCTTTAAGAAGTATTCATTCTGGTTTAGTCTATGTAAATGTACTTTCATTTACAACTTTGCTGTTTCATTTTGAAAATACAGATATTTACCCAAATGTGAAGCATATCGATCTATTGGCATAATTACTTTAAAACATAGCTACAGTCATATTAATAATGGGCTATAATAACTACCTAATTCATGTGTTTGCATTCTTTATTATGGATCGGATTGTGTCAACAGTAGGTGAATGATCCATTATCCTATGGTACATAATATGGCATTATCAATGGAGCATGTTTTTTTTATTACGTAATCATGTACATTTCCATTTGTTTGTTAATTCAGGAGCTAAGCATTTGTGACACATTTGAACATCGCTTCGTCAAACACTGCTATTTCCATTTCACCATTGCCGTCAATTCAGAAAACATCAGCAAGGTGTTTGAATCGTGTAAAGACATGATCCAGCGATTGCACTTGGAAAATTCTGGGATAATCCGCTAGCCACTCCCAGGAAACACGGTCCCATCATGTCCATAACAAGCTTGTAGGGATGCCACATTGGTGTTCAGTGACATCACGCTTGCTTCTTCTCACAGCCACACATCTGTATTTGACTTCTTCAAACATCATAATAGCTATAGACTGACGCCCCGGAACTTGCAGTTTGAAAGTAGAGTTAATCCATAGCATTGCTCTACATGTTTAATATTGAGTTAATATCAAACCATTTGTAAATTAATATTAAAACGATTCTACTTTAAACAGCTGAAATGGTTAATCATTGTACGTAAGTTATACAGTACACAAGACCAAGAGAGACCGCACGCCCGCCCCACCCTCGTCACTGTAATAATAATAATAGACGGTTCTTATATAGCGCATATCACCGTGAGGTCCCTATGCGCTTAGAAAAGAGAATGAAATAACTTGAAAAGGCAGAAAAGAATACATTAACTGTGATAACATTGATTGAACAAATGTGTCTTAACCCGGGTTTTAAATAGATCAGTAGTTTCAGCCAGCTTGACATTGTTGGGTAAACTGTTCCAAAGATGTACAGCAGCGTTCTGAAAAGAGCGAGAACCATAGGATGTAGATGTGATAGCTGGGGCTGAGAGAAGATGTTTGTTCTTTGAACGTAAGTTTCTAGCCGGTTGATACTGTTGAATTAAATCCTGGAGATAAGCAGGGGCTGTAACGCCCATTTGATCATTATTTGAGCGTTTTGAACTGGTTTCTTGTAATATGCTTTCTAAAATGAAATTTCATGTTACTACGGCTTTGGTGCTCGAAGCTGCCACTGTAGCATTGCAGCATCACAGTATACGGCAATTCACCAAAGAAAGTTACACTCTTGGGATATTTCAATCAACAGATAGCCTTCATATTGTAGCCATACACAACAAATCACTATGACTACACCTTCTTGGGAGTAGACTCAAGACTTGATAAGTCAAATTTTAGCTCTCTGTTTTAGCTCTTTGTTTTCAAGTCAGTACTAACAAGTGGTTTCCGGTAAAAAGAATTAAAAAATTTAAATTAAAAAAAAAAAACTCTTAGCAATGCTGGTGGCTTTGAGTATAGACAATGTAAAGACCATTATGCCATGCCAGAACTCAATGGGAAGCTCGGAACCGGTTTAGAAAACTGCATCACCAGTGAAATTTTTACTTTTAGTTAAAGTAATCCACAATCATTGCAATTTTGCAAGGTACAATGCACATCATAAATTTTCTGCATCGAAAGATTGGTTAGTGTTAAAACTCTCGAAATAGGTGAGTACTTTTTATTTTTTATTTTTTACTTTAAGAATTAAACATTTTACCTGAATGTTCGACGCATATAAATCATCCTATGCATATCGTCAATTTAAACAGTATTTGATGTGCAATGGATATTAAAACATTTTCTAGAATAAAATTAAAAGTATGGTTTCCGCTCAGACGCTGATGTTTCTTATGAAATCCTCGTCCCACATGGAAATCATACAACTTAATTTGCTGCTACAAATCTTCAAGAGTAATGCTTCCCAAAGACATGAAATAAGGGAGTGTTTTTCCTCTAGTATTGTTTCTCTTAATATGTAGGCCTACATAGAGCACTGCATTATACGCCCATAATGCTATAGGTGATGTAACATTAGTAGTGTTTGATGACATTATTGACATACAAGGTCATGTTATTGTTTTATGTTTATGTAAATAAAAAGACAGCCGAGACATTGGTGTTTCCCCTTATGTTTCTCTTATTTCTTTTCACCAGTTTCTCGTATTGGTCGTGTTACTCTTTATCTAAGGAAGTCCATTACTGCCATCGCAACATGTATGAGCCCCACCGTTAATCGCATCGTGACGTCACATCGTTGGCTTTGCACTGTTGACGTTACAAACTAAGACCTTGCGACAGCACAATGCGATAATTTGACGGCACGACCCGACAAAACGACGGCCCAATACCAGCAGTACAAAATTACACAATGATTCGATGTGACGGCAAGATGCAACGGCACTAAAAAAGTGACATCACGACACGGCAATGCGACACGACAATGCGACGTTGTCTTTGTCATAATGGGGTTTGGAAACCATTGGTAACTTTACGCGTGCGTTTATGCAAACTGATAAAAACTCAACTATTAACGTTCAAATGGCAGTAATTTCTGGCTAAGTTCAACACTAATATTATCCACATTTGCGTACTGTATCAAACAGGAGGGTTAATGGAAGCCATAATCTTTTTAAGGCCATTTCACACTATAAATAACTCTGTTATTATTCAATATTCATCCTTCCCTACTATATGTCCTCTTGCCCTATGTTTGTTCCCTAATTAGTCTGATGCTGACCTTATTGAAGTAGTTCATGTCATTCATGTGCTTCCTGTAATCTTCTTTCTAGCCTATTTCACTCCACTGCAGGAGGAAAACATCTTCACCAATTCTCCATTTCACTCTATCCTGAGCTGTCTGTTGCCAAGCAATGACCCTATGTGCTTAGTTCATCTCTCCATCTTCTGTTTTGTCTCCCTCTTTTTCTTGTTCGGTTTCTTGGAGTCCAGTTGGTTTGTTTTGTATGCCCACCTGTTGTCATACCTCCTTGCTAGGTGACCTGCCCATCTCAACTTCTTCGATTTAATGTCCTTAATAATATCCCACACCCTTGATTTCTTTCTTAGGTCCTCATTTGTCACTCTGTCCTTCTTTGTCACTCCTATCATTATACTTTCCATAGCCCTCTCTGTCACCCTTAGTTTTTTTTTCTCAAGTCGTTTGGTGGTTGTCCGTGTCTCGGCACCATACGATAGGACAGGTATGATGCACTGATCGAATACCTCATCCTCGTTCCCAGGGGTGATCGATCTCGCCGCGCCATTTTGTCCCAGCATGCCTTGCTCGATCATAACCCCTGGAATTGGTTCATTAAAATGTGCTAGAATCTAGCACATTTTAATTAGGCCTGAGGCCGATCCATTCTACGCGCGCACTCAAGTATGGTAACGCGCAAAAGAGGCATCAAGTCAAAGAGCAACTGGTCCTCTGTCATTCTTCTTGATTTTGGGATATGTCTAACTGTATGCAGTTTAGGGTGACCGTGTAAAAACATGATTCATTTGAAATGGAATCGCGTCAAAATACTTGCATTTTCACACGCGCGTACTAAGCGTCCTACAAGCGCCATACAAGCGCTCGGAAGTTTTTAACAAGCGTGCACGCAAAGTAGTCACCCTTGGGAGCCAATCAGCGTTGTTTTTCAGTACATCCCTACCAGGGGTTAGTGACGAGAGGTATCGATACGGCGCGCTGCCCATGGTAGCGAGGCTGCGAATACCTGCCCTTTCAGGGATATAGGAAGGGTGTGGTCTCGAAAGGTGTGGCTGAGTGTGCCCAACTTCACCCATCCTAACTGGATTCTTCTCTTTATTTACTCTCCTGTATTGTTGTTGAAGGTGACCTTCTTTACCAGATAGATGTAGTTGTCTACTATCTCCAAATCTTTTCCCGGGACAGTTATTTTGAAGTTTTGGATGTTGTTTCTCACCATGACCTTTGTTTTCTTGATGTTCATGTTAAGGCCCGCCTTTCTAGTTTCATCTGCAAGCTCTTGAATCATTCCTCTGAGTTCCTCTTAGGTGTGACTGAAAATGAGGATATCCATAGGCAAATCTGAGATGGATGAGCACCTCACCTCACCATCGCCTTTATCAATCCAGACGATGTTTTTTAAAACTTCTTCCAGGGCTGCTGCGAAGAGCTTTGGTGACACTGGATCACCTTGTCTGACACCCCTCATTATCGCAATCGAGTCGGTGATATATGGCCATGTTCATACAGCGTACTAAAGTTAGACCGAACTGGTTTAACTTTACGAGCAGCGGGGGCGATCGCAAAAATAAAACTACCTTGCGTTCAGACAGCTCGAAGTTAAACCCGATACTGTTTATCTTCGGTTTTAAGGGGTCAAACAACACCGTGACCCAACACAGCAACATCCAGTTTATTCACAAAAGCACGCGCGCACGGCCCTGTTGAGGCGCACGTTGAGGCGCGCGTACATAATACGTAAAAGCTTATACGGGTGAGATAATAAGCTGATAAGTCTGTAAGTATTTTGTCCCCTTTCTTGAATATGAGAATGACTTTTGACTCATTCCACTGGGAGGGAATTTCTTTCTCTTGCAAGATTTTGTTGAATACGGTAGTGATTGTTGTGATGGTTTCCTTATCCCCTAGACTGAGCTATTGATCTGGGCCCAATTTCATAGAGCTGCTAAGCACAAAAATTTGCTTAGCATGAAATTTCTTCCTTGATAAAAACAGGATTACCAACCAAATTTCCACATGATTTTCAGGATAAGCAAACAACAGCTGACTACCAGTAATAAGCAATATGCAACACATGGAAATTTGGTTGGTAATCTTGTTTTTATCAACTGGGTAAATGTTGTATAAGTTTACGATAAGTTTACGATACAACCTGGGAAGCGGCAGCCAAGGGATCACCAAATTATATAAAATTTACCCAGTCAGTTTCCCTTGTGGTTTATTACTTGATATATTATATTAAAAAGTCGCATCCCCTTAAGGTGATCCCGTGGCTGCCGCTTCCCAAGTTGTATTGTAAACTTGGGTGTGATTCCTGGCTACACGGCAGCTTACGGTTGAATGTTTTTTGACTGGCACCCCCGAACAAAGATATTGACTAATAGGGAGACTGCCAACAAGGGCTGGATAGCTCAGTTGGTAGAGCGCTGGTACGTTAATCCGGAGGTCGTTGGTTCAAGTCCCGCTCAAGTCAATTTTTCTTTGTTCAAACCCAAATTAGACCTAAAAATTGACAGACTTATTTTTGGCTCACTCAAAACTGGCTGCATTGAGCTGTTCGAGACCTTTCGAGCCTATAGCTATCAACATGAATCGAAACTATACTTCTTGTTCCTGAGATACATTATGCATATGGCAGTCATTTTGACAATACTTGGTCACTGTTTTGAAATGGGAGACCTTAAAGTCCGACTCGCTCAAAACTGGTTTGTTAAGCTGCTAGATACTGAAAATCTATATTGAATACCGAAATGAAAACTCTAGACCTCTTACTTTTTACGTTTTTGTATCATTAATGGAAATGGCTGCTATTATCACAATATGGCCGCCATTTTAAAAAAAGTCGGACACTTTCAAAAAAGGTTCTTTCGAGCTGTAAGAACACCTAAATGAAGATTCTAGACTGTAAACTTTCATAAATTGCCGTCGTTTTTTTAAAAGGAAGTTTGCCAATGCTTTTTCGACCGTGTAAACTTAGACATAAAATGTAGATTTTAGGCTTCCTACTTCTAAAATATGAAGTAGCATTATGCAAATTTGTAGGCATTTTGAAAATCTGCCGCCAAGGCCATTGGAGGCCATTTCAGAGATCTATTTGTTCATGTTTTGGTATAAAATACTCGTGTTTTTACAAATACATGTACATGATATTTCCACTTATCTTAAAAGGGGAAGCACCAACCCATTCCAAGGGATGATCGATCCCACCGCGCCCTACCCCCCCCCCCCCCAGCTCCCCCTGTGATGCGGTTCGTGGGGTGGTAGCGGTTCGCGTGTAGGGGTACACCACACTAAATATGCCAAAATTCATGCACCGTGCTGGTTATCATAATTGGTAGGACCTCAAAATCTGTTGAATAATCACGTTTTGGGGTCATGCAACTTTTGAAGAGATTTGATAAATTAGGGCTTGAAAATTTAGTACTACTTGGCTTGGGAATGGGAAAATGCCTCATGGAAACTGGCAGCGAGTCGGTTTGGGAAAAAGCACATTTCTGGGTTGGTTTTTTTTTTCGAGGGCAATTAGCAAAAAATCCAAACGGCTGACCTACCAAAAATTGAAAACAAAATCTGAAGTTTAGACAATGTATCTGATTGATTTTCGAGAGGCTGAGAGACTTTAAATATTTGTTGAGTATTTTTGAATATTTAGCATTTAGCATTGGTTACTAAGGGAGTTTATTTAGTGTGATGCACCCGACCGTATCGGTTACAGGAGTGTTAGCGCCCTCTAGCGATAACGAGGGTATTTTCCGTTTAGTTGTCGTGATTACACAACTGGAGCGTCCTAGAACCAAGACTAGCTGGGCCCAAAATTGACGCCGACTGTAGTCACGTGATAAATGTAACATATTAATAATATCATGCACAATAGACTTGTTCGACTCGGCACCTAGTGCAGATTCAACACCCAATGGGCATCTTTGCACAAATAAAGTCGGCCCCATATCAACTCGACATCGGTCCCATACCAACTCGACATCGGCCTATTTCTGAATAACAACCTCGACACCCGGCAATCTCGGCAATTGTTCTTACAGTGCCTTGAAGGGTCAATAAATAAAATACATACCCTATCAGTTTCGATTTACAACACAAATTTGTACTAATTTCCAACAACAATATGCAAAATATGAGTTGTTTTGTTGCAGCTGTTTTGTTTATAGTCATCAGCTATTAAATTATTATGCTACAATTTGAACAGCTCTGTTCTTGCAGCCAGAAGGTCCCTCATTACGGTGGGAATTTTAACAAAGGAACAATGCTACCCTGAAAGGTTGTGTGTTTGTTATAGTAGTACTAGTACCCCAGAGAGAATTTCCTCAAAAAAGTCGCCATATAGGCCTAAGTGTCCATTTCAGAACATCATGGAAAAATTGCCGGCAAAAAAAAAAAAGGCTGAGCTAGCCTTATTATTGGCGGTCTCCCTAGCCAACTGCCTTATAGACAAGGATCACAAATTTACGATGCAACATGGAGAGCGGCAGCAGAGGGATTGTCTTAAAAGGGGATGAGGGTTTTATTTCAAATATCACACGAACCACAAGAGAAACTAACTTGGTAAAATTCAATTAATTGGGGGGTTTAACAAAGAACGAAGTACTTTGTTTTGGTCATCCATTCGAAAGTTTATAATTTTGACAAAATGCGGAATTAAGGGGGGAAAAAAGATTTTTGACAACTACCAAAATGCCATTTAATTGTATTCTTTAAAAAAATTACATAATCACCTAAAGCTTAGGGAAATGAACATTCAGTGGCAAGTTCCACAAACAAAATCGCTTGATAACTTTGGAAATCATACGGAGTGGGCACTGTGTACCTCACCCCCAACCCAACCCCACCCCGACCCCGACCCCATAAGTTTCCGAATTGGTCGTGACGGATTAACGAAGGACAAATTTGCCTCCGCATTATGAGAATTCGGACGAAGATTATTCCACGTGCATCAAACACCGAGAGAACAAAAATGAGTACAATACATTCCTATCAAGTTAAAATTGTAACTTTAGCTTGATTTTCCAGTCTCTTTTCCTCGCTACGGCATTTCTCTATAATGTCAAAACACTCAGAGTTATTACCCCAAAATGTGTAGTACTGCACTGTTGCTTATTTTTAATACTCAATACTCAAACATCTATATCGGCTATTTGGAGTGGTTGCCCAATTTGCATTTGTGTATGTGCCGTGTTTGTGGGTTCCGAATTTGCCAGTTGTCGAGTTTGTTAGTACCGAGTTTGCTAAGTGCCATGTTTGCTGGTACCGAGTTTGCTATACTTGCCGTGGAACTGGACCATCGCATTACAGGAGCAATAAGGAAGTAAAGTGGATCTACTACTTGAGTCTCTCTGACGAACTATCCTTCTAGACAAGGAAGTAGCTTCAGACGTTAAGTCTTTGGTAAGGACTATTTAGGTAATGATGTCCATTATCCAACCTCCCTGAATCTGAGTCATGTATTTGGCAAAGCATTAGGATACATCATACTAGAACGCGTATTGAAAACGAAAACCTATTTGGAACTTTGAAAATAGTTCAACAGTTCTGCGCTAAATTTTTAAGCGGGATATTTTTCGAGGTTCAGTGACGTGGGTAGGAGGTTATTCCAATACTGGATCGTTTTGTGAACGTAAAAAAGCTATTTCAAGGTTCTGGTTCTGGTTCTGGCATACAATGTTTATGGCCCCATGCAGGATCGATGGTTTAATGTTTGGAGCAAGGATTCTGATAAACTGTATTATTTGAGTATCTTGTTGGTGAGTATTCAAAGTTAATCTGCTGTATTGGTCTACGTTGTTCGAGTGTAAGTCTTCCATAGATCTGCAGCAGTGGTGTCTCTGGTGATAGGGGGGGGGGGGGGTGTAGACTAATCTAACCGCCTGTCTTTGTACTCGTTCCAACTGGCCAATGTCAAATTTTAGATAAGGGTCCCAGGAAGATGAAGCGTACTCCAGTAGCGCTGTTCCGTCCCAACTTGACAATTGTCCCAACTATAGTTGGGACTGGTCCCAATTGAGTGTTAAAGTTGGGACGTCCCAACTATAGTTGGGATCGCCCATAGAGTTCAAACAGGACACCGTGATCGATCATGCGTGGATTACTGTGTAACACCACTGATGAGATTGGCGTTAATTAACAAGAGTATTTATTCCAAACCCGGTGTCATGCAAAAAAGTGTCCGCTGCCAAATAGTGTACGCTGAGCATGCGCAGTGGACGCAGTACACTATTTGGCACGTAAATACGTGCCAAATAGTGTCCGGTGCCAAATAACGTCCGCACGAAATTGACACAGGAATATACCGTTTTTGGCGAGGAGTAACCGGAGAGTGTTTGAAAGGAATGGACATTATTTACCTAGAACTTACCGGACAGTATATATGACAATAATAGTCGGCGGGAATGGACAGTATTTGACAAAAGTTAACAGACGTGTTCGGCTGTAGGAATGGACAGCATTGGCAAGACTATAAAGTATTAAGCAGGAAGTTAATGGGCACTCGACTGGGGTCACAGAGCAAGGAACAGCAAAACCTTCTGTCATGATAACCTTAAAATCACAAATTATTTCTAGTAAATTTAACGCAAAGGTAATGTAAAAAATGAAACTGTAAAACGTCACACGTAAAAACAGACAAGGATACTTTAATAATATTTGTAAACATTTTTTCAAACGAGAGAAACTCAACAGGTGCCTGTTATCTGCAGGTTTAAAAACTACGAAATAAAATCTCACCATGGTGTGAGAAAGTGCTAAATGTAAAGATGATGAAGTGTTAAGAATCCTTATTGAATAAAAAAGAACATTAGATGAAAAAATATCAACTGAATGACGTTTAATTAATTGGTAGTATCATAGAGGTAGAAATTAAATAAGCATGCCATGGGATGCACGCTCAAACCGGACACTATTTGGCAAGCCTCTGTAAACAATGTGACGTCATAAACGCATGACCAATCATACCACAGTATGCTAATAAGCGGACACTATTTGGCATGACACCGGGTCTCGGCTCTGTATACAACTCATGTCAAAACAAAACATTTGACTAATTGGTACCACCTGAGGTGGCAAAATCTGTATACATTTTTTGAAAGGTCTATGTCTAAGGATGATAAATTGATGTGATAGCAATCCCAGGGTGGTAGCTTAGTGGTAGTAAATGCCCACTTTTTAAGCCTAGTCAGAATGAGCTTACTACATAAATCCTTAGTACTTGGGTAAGGATATGGTTGTACAATTAGCAATTTCAGCACTATGCTTTGCTGTATATTGATAAAACTTGGTCAAATTATTGGTTTGCTATAGGTTTTCAAAATGACGTCATGTTAAAACACATATAGCCTCTGGAGGGCGCTGTTCGTATATGTATATATTGTGCTTATATATTACACAGGTTTTTTAGATGGCTAAATATTATTTCAAACATTAATCTTTTGTTTGTGTCCCTTGTGAGCAAACCAAACTTAATTGATGGTTTGAAAGTGTTGGTTTAGATCTGTTTTAACTATTTAGATAGTAAGGGTTTTTTTTTTTAAATTGCCAGTATAGCACATGTCTGAGTAACATAAACTGCCGGCATATCATACACATATTACTCACATTAGCGCCATGTGTACATGTAGGTTGTTATCACTTGTTTCAAATATGCTTTCTAAGACATAAATAGAATTTTGTGAATCAAATATAAAAAATCGGCTGCATGCTCACTCACATTACTCGCCATCTTCATCATCATCATCATCATCATCAGAGTCATCAGAGTCATCATCATCAGAGTCATCAGAGTCATCAGAGTCATCTAGTTCACATTCAGCATTCAATTCCTCCTCCACTTCCTTCTGGTTTGTGCACGTCTGGAGTTTACACATATCTGTGTACTTCATTCAGTCCATTGGCAAGACACGTGCAGTCTGGTAGTTTGCAAGAACGCCTACACCTGCAGGACATTAGTTCCAACACAGCGTTTGGTGCTGGGGACCCGCGCATCCACTCAATGGCAAGATTGCCGTCATCAGCTGTTGTCCATCCATAGCCCTCTGGATTTGGAATGGTGGGTTTGCACTGAAGACATCTCCTCCACACTGCAGTTTGGTAGATAGCTCGTAGCACGTGCATCAGTAGACAGTATTCACAGGGTGGCAAATGACTAGACTCAATCTCTCCCCGTTTGACACGAAAAAGCTCATCACGCAGTTGGTTGACCTGAGAGGTGGAGCTGGCAGGACTATTGGCAAGTAAACCTCTGTATTTCACTAAAGAGTTCATCTGATACTTCCCAGGAGCGTCCAAGCTCACCGAATGCCTCTTGATAAGTCCGATCTTTTCTTACAAGCTTCAATGCATTTAACTTTCCACGGCCTGCAAAAGCACTTACAGTATCACAACTTGTCATTGCATGAAGCCCAACCAGGGCAGTACAAACACTGCTCCCAATTGATGATGCCAGTTTGGGAATGTCGATGAATTTTGTCCGGTTCAGAGTTCCACACTTCTGGTATATACAGGGCAAGATATGTCCTTACTGAAACAAAGACACAGTATGAGGCGGCTGTATCCTCAGCAGAGACTACCGTAGTAACGATGGCCCCGTAGCCATGCTCTGATGCATGTAATGCATGGAGAAGCATACGGGTGTCTGCTTCCTCTTGGGATGACTTCAGTTCTTTTACTTCCTCCCAGTTATTCAATGGAATCTTGTAGTAGGACTCTCCACATGTGACAAAAAGCAATTTATCTGTGAGCTTGTGCCTGTGTTTGGGCAACTTCCAATCTTCAACTAGGAATTTGATGAGGCTGGTCTTATTGAAAGAGCTGCAGAGATATTTCTGCCATTGTTGGATTTTGTGGCCTGGTGCAACGTTCTTGAATTGAATGCCAGAGCCGGACCCTCGATTACATCCCTCGGCATCTTTGATGGATTTATCCAAATACACGTCAAATACAACATCGATTATGTGACTCTTTGCTCCCTCGCAAAGCACTAGAGACAGAGCAGATTCCGCCAACTCTGCAAAAGTCTTGCCTGTCCCTTTCATCTTCTGGACAAGGCTCATCCAATCGATGATACATGCTAATGGGTTAGGGATGGTTTTTGCTGGCGCCACATTCTTTTCAAGACCTATGGCATGGTGCAGCTTTGTTTGTTTTGCGAAGAGACCCATCACCATTCGAGAGTGCCCATGGCAAAGGTCCCAATGGGTGTGCTAAAACTTCACTTATATTTACCTGTCTGCTCAGGGCAACAATGATCATTTGACCAAACAATTTTCTGTTTGCCTTCAGGACAATCTCACTAGCTTGAAATTTGCAGCTGACCTTTCTGTTCAAGTGAATGAAAGTTTTCAAGCTGTGCTTTTTCATTGTGTCATGGAATTTGGCGATCTTCCTTGAAATTCTTGTAATCTTGTTCACCTAGCGAGTGAGCCTTGAGAAGACCATTGGCAACGTCTGGTGGAGCCAGGCTACTAGTGGACAAGCTGACCAAGTCATCTTGATCCTGGCTCAGTGGATTTATCCAACTGGTTTCCATTAGATCAACCAGAGATTGTATGTCAGACTCATCTCGGCGGATTCTAGGTAGTTGCAGATCTGGGTGACTCAGTTGGGAGCCACCTAGACCTCTCATATCTCGAAGCTGTTTGAGATACTTGCTCCTGTATTCTGCTGTCAGTACTTGCTAATAGCTCCTGGTTTTAGGCTGAACCCCTTTGTCCCACCAGGAGTTTGGGTGTCTTTGTTTACTGTCTCTTCGATGGTTTGGTCCACAGGAATCCTTCAAAATGGATTTGTTGGTCCGATCTGCACTGAGAAACCACCATCCATAAAATGGGCATGCACCTCTGGTTCATCAATGTGCAGTCGGGACATTTGTGCGTGGTAGTAGGGGAGGTATCAGGCATAGTTGAG
The DNA here is from genome assembly GCA_023634235.1 of Pisaster brevispinus. Classification (NCBI taxonomy): domain Eukaryota; kingdom Metazoa; phylum Echinodermata; class Asteroidea; order Forcipulatida; family Asteriidae; genus Pisaster; species Pisaster brevispinus. The sequence continues at coordinate 8,262,709 of JAMKCF010000002.1, read as the reverse complement.
TCTGTCGTAGGCAAAACACCATGGAGTCATATCCTTGATGGATACCAGATGAAGAAGCCAATCAAGAGTTGTTAAATGGCCAGTGATGGGAAAATTGGGAGATGTACAAAATTAAAAAAACAGTTGCTTGCTTGAATTTTGGCACTGACAGACACTACATAAACATATATCTGTTGATTTACATAGTTCAGCGGAAAACACTGAAACAATGGATAGTTTTAAGCCAGAGTACCCTAACATACCCCCCCCCCCCTGCCCCCGGAAACAAAATTTGTAGTAACAATCAACATGCACTATATACTGGCATAGGATTCATTGTTTACCAGCTGCCTGTCTGTATTTTATTGCCACAATCACCTTTAATACCAGCATAATTAATATTATGTCAACCCATATGCTAAGGGATGTACATATAATGCAATTATAATGTAACTTAATGGCAAAACACAAAACTAAGAAAAACAGAGACTAAGCTACTCATTTGGAGATGCTATCACATGTTTTTGTACTTAGGTTAATCCTACAAAGCATTTGGCACCCTTAATGTTTTGCCACCTCGGATGGTACCAATATCTGGTCTGGCCCATGGACTATGGAGCTAGAGCCGGTTGCGAGCCGGTGCCCAGGACGAGGTTTGGAATGATAGAATACTGCTAGCTCGTAAAATAGTGTTTTAGAGGGTCCTGACTGAGCGCCCTCATGCTCATGCCGGGTGACGCTTTCAGTTTCAAATTAGGCCTAACGCATTTAACTTCCCTTCTCTTGGGAAAACCAACATTCTAATTAATCTCAAATATTCTCAAGGGCAAGGGAAAGTGGTCTTATGAACTACATACTAAGATACTTACTATTGTTTTATTTTTAGTTCATTCATGGGGGTGCTCTGTGTTCTATAGTTGGGACGCCCCAACTTTAACACTCAAGTTGGGACCAGTCCCCCAACTATAATTGGGACGATTGTCAAGTTTGGGCGGAACCGCGTTCCACTTGATTGGCTTTCTTTGTCACCTCGGAGACAAGTTGTATAGAGCAGGTTAACCCTCGATCCTCCTGACGGCCGTAGACCGGAGAGTTCATTGTCAGTGTGCTTCCGTTGCTGAACAAAGCTCTCCTCTAGTTTCCATTCTCTTCCCCTTCTTGCTAATTCTAGCCCATGCTGTCGTGTTCATGTTATGTCTGGATGTTGTATATCTCATTGTCTTCTCTTCTGTCTTCCTCTTCTTTTTATCCATTTCTCGGTTGCCATTCGGTTAGTCCACCATTAGTCATGTCTTCTTGATGAGTGTACTGCCCATCTCCATTTCATTTCCTTGATCTTTTCCTGATGTCTTAGATCCTAGTTTTTGCCTTTTTGTTAATAATGTCTGATCTTTGTTGTCGCGAAAAGTTAACCTAAACATCATCTTTTCCATAGCAAGAGGTTACAAGATGTTTCCAATTGGATACGTAAAATGCAGATCTTACATTACCATATTTTATGCCAAATGGTCCATCATGTAGCTAGTCATAATATATATAGGGACATGAACAAGAGTTGTATGTAGGATTATCATCGCAGGTACTACCGATCGATACTTTCATTGCGTGCAAAGGAGGATTTACAGAATGGTATAAACAGAGAGGAACAGGCACTTGAAATTATAAAGAGGCCCTTTATCGAAATCCCCCCCCCCAAAAAAAAAATAATGTTCTTGTTGTTGATTAAAATGGTAAACCTAAACGTTTTAGCTAGTGATTCCTTGAGAAGAATAGTTGTAAAAGGGAAATAAAGGCCAACACATTACAGGAACGAAAGGGAACTCCGCCGGTAAGTTGTGACATGTAAACAAAAAAGGTTGGTGGGTCCTACCGGTCTAGTATACATATAAGGTAGACAAATGAGTTATGTTATACAAAATATGGAAAGCGTGTGAGTGCATCGTCGCAAAATATAATCTGGACTATTCCATTTCACGGGGCGAAGCTGAGTGGAAAGACGAATGCAGTTCAACTGGAGGGCCATAGGAGTCGGGTCCAGAACACTTAGGCCGTGTCCAAAACGGCAACTTCGGCTACAGCTACAGCTAGATCAGCGCGTCTGCCCGTGTTGAAGAATAGGCAGACGCACGCGATCTAGCCGTAGCTGTAGCCGAAGTCGCCGTTTCGGACACGGCCTCAGAGTGGCTTTTGTTCCATGGCTTCACCGGGACACCGTACTCCCGCCAACCGTCGAAAACAATCACCAGCAGGGGGCACTGTTGTACAGCGCTGTAAAAAAAAAAAAAAAAAATCAAGGTCATGAAATAATTATGGTGGCCCTGAAGGGACATCAAACATATATATTTACGTGAGTATTTGCGCAAATATTCACGTTTTTTGCCCCGATTCGCAAATATTCACGTATAAATTTGAGGCTGAGAGCCAGATCGTGAATATTTACATAAATATTTACGTAAATATTGCCGTGAATTTGCGATTTGTTCCCCCAATTGCAAATATTTACGTAAATAATCACGTGAATATTTGCAATTTGGGCAAAAAAAGTGAATATTCACGATTTGACCCTCAATCTCAAATATTCACGTGAATATTTACGTAAATATTTGAGTATGGGCATAAATCGTGAATATTCACGTGAATATTAACGTGAATATTCACGAATGGGGCACAAATCGTGAATATTTACGTAAATATTTACGTTAACATTTGCATGGGGGCACATATCGCAATTATTCACGGGAATATTTACGTAAATATTTGCGATCTGGCCCTCAGTCTCAAATATTTACGTGAATATTTACGTGAATATTTGCGAATCGGGGCAAAAAAACGTGAATATTTACGCAAATATTCACGTAAATACATATGTTTGATGTCCCTTCAGGGCCACCATACATAACAGAACAACAGAGACGACTGCGATGCGGGGGGCGCGCCGCGTGACGATGTTGACGTTGACTTGAAGTTGAAGTCAGGAAGTCGAATCGTTGGGATGGGCTGCGACGTTTAAGTTCACGGTGTTGAAGTTGATTGCATTAGGCCCTACTTCTTGTAATAAAACCAATGAAGGTAAACACTAATTTTTAATAAGGACATCAATATAAACTAGAATATAGTGTTTGTGAAAACAAACACTAGGTGTTCGGGAACACTTTTAAATGAGTGCTGAAGCATGTTGTTTGTATATCGTAGGGCGCCCCGTATACGCGGCTGCCCTGAAATCGTGGCATAACTTTTACGTCACTACTGCGCGCGATGTAAACAACCCCCAGATATTACTTTTTCTACTTGCTAAACATCGAGTCTCCTTTTCATTGACCAACACTTCAAGACAGGTAAGGCTCCACCGTGAAGTTGTACTTGTAAAACTTCCAAAAGTGGGGTATTTATTATTTTAGGCCTTTTATACGACACAAAGTCACAAGGTACAAAAATATGTCATATATAATCATAAAAACTGTCTGGGCCATAAATATTTTTTGTGGCCGCTTAAAAATTTTCAACAAGTACTATTTCAATTTACAATTCACAATGATCAAACCATGTGACTCGGCTTTCAGCTGAGCATTCTGGGGGGAAAATTATAGAGACCTAAACAAAAAGAAGCCAAGTGCCTTATATCATTTTCTCACAGTTTGGAAAAATCAGTGTAACCCCCACTTTGGAGAGATGAATAAACAAACAGTGATGGAAGTTTATGGAAAAATTTCCGTATCCTGCCACACTTTTTCACTCATTTTTACCCAAAGGAATATCTGATTTGAGTAAATTAGATACTATTTTATTTCATAACGAATGAAAAAGTGGTGGCTGGATACCTAAGGATACTTAAGGGCCAGTGGCGTAACTAGACATTTTCATTTGGGGGGGCAAGTGGGGGCAAAGATTAAATTTAGGGGGGGCCAAAGAAGTGCAAGATTATCATTAAATATGTTAAATGATAGTTGATACACACCAATGCAGTTCCAAAACAGTCTACATAGTTTGCAGGTAACAAAAGATTGCGAAAACAACCAAATGTTAGAGAACTTGTCATTTTTATAAGATAAAACTTTTCGACTGTATACAAGGATTAAATTACCAACAGTGATTACCAGAATCAGAATCTTCTGTATTTTCCTGTCTCTGCCTCTTAGGTGTTGGAGCACGAGGCAAAGACGGGCGCTTTGATATGGAGAAGAAATGGTCTAAGCTACCTTTTTCGCTGGCCATTTTGCTGTTTAAATCTCTCTGTTGTGCATCTGACGGAGCTATTGGTCTGCATTCAGACCACCACGTATTTAACTGAACTTTGTGACTTCCTGTACTCTCTGTAGTGTAACCGCAAAACCACAACATACATTTATCGCCAATACGATCGCGCGCGCATTTCCATGCATTTGTCATGACTATAGTCCACATACTGATTATAGTCCACATACTGATAAAAGTTTTCCTTTTTATGGCAGCATTTTATGCAGCCTTAAACGATTTATATATTATAAGAATATACTTTTCTGTGATTTCATGTGGGGGGGCAAGGGTTCTGAGCGGGGGGGGCGCAGGCCCCCCTCCCCCCCCCCCCTCTGGTGATGCCACTGTTAAGGGCATGGATACTTAAAGGTATTATACAGGATCGGTAGAGCTGACAAAATAGTCGCAGACAGTGTTCATGTTTTGTGTGATTCAACATATGCATGAACAAACAAACCTGTGAAAGTTTGAGCTCAATTGGTCATCGAGGTCACGAGAAAATAGTGAAAAGTGACCTTATGTGTTTTCTGTTTTTCAAACATCAAGTTTTTATCACGCGTGATAAAAACTATTGTTTTACTCATTTTTCAGAAACGATAGCATTTCTACCATTACTTACTTTAAATCATGTAAGTTATGTGTGAATCTGTGAACATTTGTGTTTTTCGATCTTACCAATAGTGTACAGGGCCTTTAATTAAGGGCATCTCAACACCCAACTTTAAAATTTGAATTTTTTGTTTATCCCGCAGAAAATGTGCGCAACGGCAGCATCTTAAAATTGATGACACTAACGAGTGCCTTGTTCCATCATGGTTTCACTGATACCACTCCAAATATTATATTAGACAAATAAAATGCAAACCTGTTAAATTTTAAAACACTGCATCCAAGGGGATTTAATTATTACAGTTTTGTTTGGTGTTTTATCAAAAGAGACATGAAAAGACACAAAGCAAAACAAAATTCTCATAGTTGAGAGCAGAAAAACATTTGCGCACATATTTAGTTTTTTAATTTTTCAGTTGAAATTTATTGCATAAAACTAGAATGACAATGTTTTAGAGTAAAATTTAAAAAATAAATAATATCTAGACAAGTGCCGGTTGTGGGGCCATACAGAGTCTCACAAATACTTGTTGTCACTGCAGACATTTGTTCCACGTGTGGCTTCACCAGGACACCGTACTTTCCAGTGTGCCTTGAAAACAGGAATACAAATGGAACGCTATTGAATGCATTGAATTTGGTGCGTGGGGTAAACGCTGCATTGTTCATCCAGTTTTAATAGATGTTTACATACTTCTAATAATCAAAGGAAGGTAATTAGGACATCAGTTGATACATTGCATTAGTTTTTGTTTTTTCAATTCAAAGAAAAAGCTATGTGCCTTGAAAACTAGTCAAAGATCACATCTGCGCTTTTAAGGTGGCGGCATGTGATGCTTGTTGACGTCATGGACACTGTTTAAAAAAGCAATGCTTTCTGTAATGTGAGGCTAAGGCGTTTAGTGGTGCTGTTACTGTTTTGTTGTGTGCTAGAAAACTAACACATAACTAAAAATCTAAAAATGCACACGATCAAGCCAACATTGATTTCTAGAGAGGTTTGCATGGACAGCTGTTTTGGAGAATAACAAAGCTTCATCTGATTGAACCTTATGCAACAGTCTGTGATATATATATTTGTTATAGAGCGCTGTAACAAACGCTTCACAAACTTTGACCCCATATTTGACCTTGACTTCCGGTTCTAACTGGAAGTTGACAAATTCAAAAATTCATATCTCGAGAACTACTCATACTTTGGCCAAAATATTTACCATCAATCCACTGCAGATTCACAGTGCCGCCGTATTTTCCCTGGAATAATTCTCTTATGGGTGGGGTTCACCCTACTCCTACTACATGTGTATGCGGTTCGTTCCGCATACTAGTTCTAGTAGTTGGGTTCACCCCACACCTAAAACTGAAACTTCCTCTCTTGTCTTCTCTCCATGGGTTCTTGACTAGTTATAGTGTTTAAGTTTGATTTTCTGACAATTCTAGGCTTCTCAACCAGAATTAATAATGAACAAAATAAAGAAAAAAGGATGGGGTCCTTTTTAAAATATTCTTTTTGTTTTGGGGTTTGTTTTTTTCCCCAAGGATGCAAGGAGACAAAAAGTAGTAAAACTCGCTGGCTTTATTTTCCAGAACATAGTAGTAGAAGTCTAACAAGAGGGGTTAATTAATTGATTACATCAATCATCCAAACAATGAACGGTGTCAAGATAAAGTAACAAATTATGAGCAATGTACTCTTTTGAGGCCTATTTATTTTATCTTTTTTTAAAGGTGGCTTTAAAACAGGATGAGGGTAGGGATGATCAACTGGCATGACTGGTGTTTTATCCACTCTGCTGAAATTGGCGTGATGTCTCTAATTTTCTCTTTTTTGTGATTGTTGGTACAAAATGTCTTTTCCCCAGTATTTTTGGAGCTCCTCTCTCCACCATTTGCTCTAGTGCCCTCTGTTCTGTTCAAGGTCACATTTTGGTGATTTTTTCAGTAATATTGCAATAATTGTGCCCCTCTATTTGCCTGCTGGTTATGACCATCGGAAGGATAGTAGGGGATGGAGGGTCAAGAATCCAGATGTTGGGAGGATTGAGGGCTGTACTCGATTCCTGATGGTTGCAACCATTGAGAGGATGGGGGGGTTACGATTCCAGAAGGTCGTTACCTTTGGGAGGATTGAAGGTTACGATTCCGGGCAATTGCAACCATTGAGAGTATGGCGGGGTTACAGTTCAAGATGGTCGTAACTGTAGTAATAATTGGTTGGACTTAATTAGTTTGATGACACAAATGACTGGACAAAGACACACGCTGAACTTAACTGGACGTCGCCATGTTGGGACATGTATTATCATAAACTCAACAGGTCAAGGGTCACTAGCCATGACGTATAGATACATCATGCATTCAACATCTACCCTCTCTGGAAATAACCAAACACTGGGAATTTGTGTAGATGTGTTTGCATAGAGAATGGAATGCAATTGAATCATTAGAGTTCTGTTTTGTTTCTGTGTAAAATGTTTCAAGAGTCTTTTCAACAGTCCATGTGATCTTTAGAATTCTTTAGAGTATCGATGTATGTTTACTAGAGAGTTCAGTGTCCAAATAAACAATTGAAATGACTGAGTGATTATCCAAAAGTGTAATAAGTTCACAGTTCAAAGAGTAATGATGTCTGAAAGTTCAGTTTCGATGAATGCTCAAATCATGACATAGTCCTGATGCCACATAGGTGTATTCCTCATTCTCTCAGATTGTCTCAGGGTGTGTTGTTGCTGAGCAGGGGGTTGTCTGTTTAGCTACATGCTCTCCTGGCTGGAGATCAAGAACTGGTTCCTTGGATGGTTTTGGCATAGACAATGTGACGACGGTTCCTTCGGTACTGTGTTCCGTTCACTTCTACGACGTAGGATCGGGGGGATCCAGCAGTGCGAATGACTTTACCCATTGGACTGAGTTTTCCTTTTGTGCGAATTTTCACATGGTCTCCTGTGGTCAACTGGTCCAATGATCGGGCACCGTGTTTGCGATTGAAGTACTCTTCCCTCTTCCCCTTGCATTTAGCATCAGTGTTGTGCAGGTTCTTCCGGTTGATGAGTTTGGGACGAAGAATCTTTGGCAGCATGGGTAGTGTGGTACGTAGCTCCCTGCCCATCAAAAGGCTTGCAGGACTCACTCCGAGGCTTGGGAGCGGAGTAGTGCGGTAGGCTAGCAGAGCGCGTACAGGGTCTGGTTGACGGAGAATGGTCTTGGCAACATGAACAGCTTTTTCGGCCTGTCCATTTGCTTGTGGATAGTGTGGACTGGTGGTGATGTGGTTGAAGCAGTATTCCTTTGCAAATTGTCGAAACTCTCCAAGAAATTGTGGGCCATTGTCGGTTACGACTACCTCTGGGATTCCATAACGAGCAAAGGTAATCTTCATGAAATTGATGACTGCGGTAGATGTTGTTTTATGGAGATGGTGAATCTCGATCCATCTCAAGTAATAGTCAACAATCTGCTTGCCATTCATATCAGCAAGGTCACAGGCAATGCGTTGCCACGCTCTCTGTGGCAAGGGCGTTGTAAGCAGGGGTTCTGCTCTCTGTGCGGGTTGTTTGTCTCTGCAGAACTCACATTGCTGTATGTATTGTGCAATATCTGTGCCAATTCCAGGCCATCAAATGACTTGACATGCACGAAGTCGGCTTTTGGATACACCATGGTGACCTTCATGAAGTTTCACAAGCATCTCTTGTCGCATGTTCTGTGGAATGATGATGCGATCACTATAGGTGAGAATGTCGTTGACTCGGCTTATTTTGTCTTGTTCTTCCCAATATCTCTTGACATCTGGTTCAACATCTTTGACGTACTTAGGCCATCCATTCTTAACATAGGATGCCACGAGTGACAGCACGCTGTCTTGTTCAGTTTCATGAGCAGTTTCGACGAGCTTGTCATTTGATGTTGGCCACTGATTGGTTACCATGTTTACGTGAGCCGTGATTTCATCTTCAAGATCATCACTGGTGTCTGCTGCCGGAGTCGTTTGAATCGGTGCTCGCGACAGAGTATCAGCCACAACGAGGGTTTAACCCGGTGTGTAGACGGCAGTACAGTGATCTCATTATAGGGGCATCAGTAGGCGTTGGCAATGAAGTTGTGCATCACACAGGTCCTTTGAATTGATCAAGGAAACGAGCGGTTTGTGGTCAGTTTGTAGTGTCACATGTAGTCCTCTGATGTACACATAGAATCTCTCGCATGACCATACGCTGGCCAATAGCTCTTTCTCAATTTGTGCGTACTTTCTTTCAGCAGGACTCAAGGTTCGCGAACAGTAGGCCACTGGCTTCCAACTGTGATCGCTCTGTTGTTGCAAAATGCGTCCTCCAATACCATAGCTACTTGCATCTGCGCTAACCATGGTTGGTTTCTTCGGGTCTTGTATGCAAGCGTTGGTGATTTGGTCAGGAGTGTCTTGAGATGTCTGAATGCATTTTTCTGCTGTACTCCCCACATCCACTGAACATTATCTTTCAACAGATCAGTAACTGGGGCAGCAACTGACGATGCATGCGGGATGAATTGTGACAACCAATTTGTCATCCCCATGAGTCTCTTCACTTCCTCCTTCGAAGTCGGTGGCGGCATTTGAACGATTGCAGCCAATCTTAGATGGATCCGCATGGATGCCATCTTTATCCAACTGAAATCCAAGGAAGTTGACACGCTGTTGTGCAATCTTCGATTTTTCCTTGTTGAGGCGCAATCCAGCATCCTGTATTTGGAGCACGGATTTCAGTCGTTCAACATGCTCTGTTTGTGTACCACCGGTGATGAGAATGTCATCCATGTAGACAACCACTCCATCTAGATCTACGAGCAGGTCACTCATAATGCGCTGATACATTTCTAGCGCTGATGTGATGCCGAAGGCTAGGCGTGTAAAACAGAAACGCCCAAATGGAGTGATGAATGTGGTGAATTTCTGACTTTCACTATCTAGTGGAACTTGCCAAAATCCATGTTTGGCGTCTAGGGTCGAGAAAACTTGTGCTCCTCCCAAAATCTCCTCAAGTGTAGGGATTGTGAAGCGCTCTCTTACCACAGCTTTGTTCAACTGACTAAGATCAACACAGACTCTGATCTTATTGTTCTTCTTCGGCACTATGGTCTGATGTTGAGCGCCTAGCAGGCTGCACACACATGTCTGTCTGTCCTACATACATGTATCCTGTGGATTTAACCTCATCTAGCTTGAGTTGTGTGCTCAAGTGCTACGATCAGTCCTTTCCGCTGTAACTTTGGATTGTGATTCTTTATCTGCGTTTTCAGGATTTTTTGAAGAAGAAACTATTTTATTTTGAGTATTGCAGAACTTGTAACTGCCTTTGGATCATCCCACCCAGCGAGCATAACCATCAGTTACCAGCCACCATATAAGACTTCCTGTTTATCAGACATGCTGTGACCTTGGTGAATAGCCTAGGTAGTCAAAGTGCTGCAGGCAAAATGGAATTGTTTACATGGAGGTGTTTCATGTCTGTTGCTGTCCTATGTACACTTCGGCTCTGTTCTAATAATCATGGCCATGTGCATGTTGGCCAACACTGTAACTTTAAGTGTGAATCTGGGATGTGCTTAAATGGAAGGAAAATTTCAACCAAGGGATATTTGAAGACCCCTGTTCCCCATTCTACCAACTCAACCTCATCTTTCAACACTCAACTTTTGATCTGTGGTGATATTTGTCCCAACCCTGGGCCTGTAAATAATTCCAGTGATGAGCTCATCTCAAAAACGACGATAAATAAACTGTATTCCTACGACAATGACCAACTTCAGAAACTAGGCAAAACCTGTACTACTTTCCCTATCCCCTCACCACTATGGAACATGCTCAATAACATGAAAATTTGCTCAAAACCGAGAACACAGAAGAGGTTTCTGTGGAGGAATACGCAAGCGGAAGAGTAAGGCTAACATTGCGGCATGTTACTCTGCTGAAACCAACGATGTGCGCCCAACCGCCGAAAAAAGAAGTATAATGCTCCATGCCTTCGATTTGCCTTGTGGAATGCCCATTCGGTTAAGTCGAAAGACAAATCAACTGCCCTATGTGACTTTGTCTTCAGCCACCAGTTGGACATAATGGCTATAACTGAAACGTGGCTGACAGGAACTGATCGAGATGATCGGACCTTAGCTGATATCAAAAATACACTACCAAACTACACTTTCCAACACTCTCCAAGATTACACTCAAGAGCTGGTGGTGTTGGTATTCTTCTGCGTGATGGTATTAACTTCAAAATTCACAAAAGTCGAGAATATAGAGCGTTCGAAACCATAGACCTCTCGTTAACAGTCGGTGTTTCTACTTTCCGACTTCTAGTAGTTCACAGGCCTCCGCCAAACAACAAAAATAAGATTACTAATGCCATGTTCCACAAGGATTTCGGTTGCCTTGTAGAATTCCTTCTTGCCAGCCCTGGTAAGTTTCTCCTGGCCGGGGATTTTAACATTCATGTGGACGTGCTAGGTAACCATGAGGCTGAGATATTTCATGATTTGCTGAACTCAAGCAATTTTGAACAGTTTGTCTCTGTTCCTACCCACACTGCTGGGCATACTTTAGATCTACTTATATCCAATACAAATGATGACCACCTGATTTCTTCTGTTACTGTTCACCATGATCTTCCATCGGACCATGCTGCTGTTAAGTGCCTCATCAATGTTGCTCGACCAGCTGCTCCCACTAAGACCATTCGCAGCCGTAAACTCCGCTCCATCGATATGGTATCTTTTAAGCGTGATATTTCTAATTCAAATTTAGTTATGAATCCTGCTGATGATTTGGAAGCACTTGTCCGTCAGTATGATACCGTTCTTCAAGCGACTCTTGACCGCCATGCTCCAAAGGTTTAGATGACTATTATACTACGCCCGCATTCTCCCTGGTACACAGACGCACTACGTGAAGCCAAACAAGAAAAACGCCGCCGTGAGAGGAAATGGTCAAAAACTGGTCTTGTGGTTCATAAAGAATATTACAATGATCAGTGTGTTATTTATAGAGACCTCCTCAATATGGCGAAATCTAATTATCATTGCCAGGAAATAGCCGCCTCCGAACCTAAAGATTTGTTTCGAGTAATTGGTAAACTTTCTGCTGCTAAATCTACGAAAACTCTCCCCACTTTTCAAGACCCTAAGGTACTTGCAGACAGATTTGCAAACTTTTTTGATGACAAAATTCGCAAACTGCATGAAAAAATGGATAGTGTCCAGCCTGCACCACTTTCTGTTACAATACACGATGACTGTGCTTCACTGTTCGCTGAATTTCACCCCGTCTCCCTTGAGGAGGTGCTAAAAATGATTAAATCATCTCCTGTCACTTCTTGCAAATTGGACCCGTTACCATCATCTGTTTTTAAGGATTGTGTTCCTGAATTGCTTCCTGTTTTAACAAAAATGGTTAATCTTTCGCTTTCCTCCAGACATTTTCCTGTTCATTTAAAGGAAGCTTGTGTACTTCCTCTTTTAAAGAAGCCAAACTTGGATCCCGAAAGCCTGTCTAGCTACCGTCCTATTAGCAACCTGAGATATATTTCAAAATTAATTGAAAGAATTGCTGTTGATCAACTTCAAGCCCATTTATGTGATAACAATCTTCATGCAAAAATGCAGTCTGCTTATAGACCATTTCACAGTACCGAGACTGCTCTCCTCAGTGTGCAAAATGACATCCTACTAGCGCTAGATAATCACCAAGAAGCAGTCTTGGTACTCCTAGATTTCTCCTCTGCCTTTGACACTCTTGACCATTCTCATCTTTGCAAGCGTCTTTCTTCTCGTTACGGGTTATGTCACACAGCTTTGAAATGGACCGTGTCGTATTTGGAGAACCGAAATCAATCAGTTCTCATTGATTGTGTGAAATCTGACTGTCATTGCCTGTGGTGTGGTGTTCCACAAGGTTCTGCAGCCGGACCCCTACTATTTATATTGTTCAGTGCACCACTGCAAGATCTTATAGCTGCTCATGGTATAAAAAGTATTGTTTATGCAGATGATACCCAGTTTTATCTTACCTATCATCCGGCGGATCGTGACTTAGCCATGGCAAGAATTAATGCTTGTTTTGACGACATAAGATCTTGGTCATTATCAAACAAACTTGCTCTAAACGATGCTAAAACTGAAGTTATCGTTTTCAACTCTCGTTTCACTAATAACAAGCCTCCTGCTGAAATTCACATTGGACAAACCACTATTCAACCATCACAAGTAGTTAGAAACCTTGGTGTTCTTATGGATTCTTCAATGAGTATGACCGACCAAGTAACGAAAGTCTGCAAATCTGCTCTTCTGCAAATCAGAAAGATTGGTCGAATTCGACGCCATCTTGATGATGATTCAACTCTTCTCCTTGTCCATGCCTTCGTCACTTCTAATCTTGATTCATGTAATTCTCTTCTTACTGGACTTTCTGATACACAACTTTCTAAAATTCAACGAGTTCAGAACACCGCTGCTCGCCTCGTCTCACGTACACCTCGTTCTCAGCATATTACACCTATCTTACAAGAACTCCACTGGCTCCAGATCAACTTGCGTATCGCTTATATCTAATCACTTTCAAAGCTCTTCATGGATTATCTCCTGTCTATATATCTGATCTTCTGCATAAATATATTCCTGTTCGTCCTCTTCGCTCTGCTGGCCAATCCCTGTTGACTCAATCTACTTTTTCCACTAAATTCTATGGTCAAAGAGCCTTCCACTTCATTGCACCTTCGTTATGGAACGACTTACCGCTTCACATTCGTCAAACTGACTCTCTTCAGATTTTCAAGGGACTTTTATAAACTCATTTGTTTAAATCTGTATTTTTGTAATAATTGCTTTTTATATTTAATTTCATTGTTTTTTGTATTGTTTTTGTGTTGCGCATAGAGGCTCCTGCATTATGCGCTATATAAATGTCTCGTATTATTATTATTATCACAATTGGTGCAGACCAATCTGTCAGCTCTGTGATTCGGTTGATGATGCCCTGTTGTTCCATTTTCCCCAATTCCTCTTTCAGCTGTGGGAGCATTGGCAATGGAATACGATGTGGAGCTGTCACGTGTAGATGTGTCTGTCAGCTTAACATTGTTACAAAAATGAGTTTTGGTGATTTTTGCCCTCTTTGCTGTCCATCATATTTGCACTCTGTTTTGGTGACTTGTATTTTGTTTTGTTGGGTTTGTTTTGCCAGAATTGGCTGCCCATAGCTGACTAACCAGTTGACCTTAAGTCAGACCTTTTTTTATTGCAACATACAACATTGGTTAGTGTGCAAGAATGTAGTATGCCACACCCTAGTTGCGATGATCGTAACCCTCCATCCTCCCGACGGTCGCAGACCGTCGGGAGGATGGAGGGTTACGATCATCGCAACTAGCCACACCCCAGAGAGGGGGTCATGCTTTGTTAAATCCTTCTTGTTTTTGTAAGCTACTTTCATTCACCAGCTGAGCCTTTACTGTTCTTTCTTTATAATGTACATTGTGTTTATATCTGGGTCTAAGACTAAAGTTTAAAGAGCCTCTTTTTACTTCCCACGCTTTGTGACTTAACTTTGTGCTTTTGAATCCACTATAGTTTTGGTATAAAATCATTGTGCTCAATTTTACATTGAGGACTTGTGACTGGGGCACTGGAGTGTGAGCATCATGTGTGAATTCAAAGTCTGTATTTTTATGTCTGGGTTTTCATGTGGTGACATATGCTTGCCTCTACTTGGTGAATGATGTGTAGTGTAGCCACGCCTTGGTTCTGTATGTAAGTTTACATTTGTATTTCTTTATACCCCGGGTCCGTTTCAGCCATTCCATTTCATTTGTAGTGCTTTCATGCCTATACATGTTTTCTAGAGCTATAGGGCCCTTGGTTTCGACAGTGTTTTTCTTTGTGCATGCGGCAGGGTAACATTTTTGGGGGTTAATTTTGGGGAAAGTTGTTGTGTGTTACGGGCTTTATAGTCCTCAAAATTCAACGGCCAATTTGGCCTAGTTAACCCAAATTGATGCTTAAAACATTGCTGCATGTACAGGAGACTTATTGGGCTGAATTTGGGGCTCCTTTATATCCTGTTTATTCTGGTGAATTAAGTGTAAAGGTTCGATGGTTTGGTCAAAATAGCGGCATTCATTGATTTGAGTCCATACTGCCTCCCCGTTTTTATGTGAAATGAGATTTGGAAGTTATTTTTGTTAGTAGAATAAAAAGTCGCTAAGAAATTACAGTGACTACAACTGGAAACGTTTGAATTGTTTCCGAGTCCAAAAATTATTGGCTTGTTCATTTTTCTTTTGGTAAATTATCTGGCCATTTCTTTAATAACTCCAACGACTGGCGGAATTCCTGAGCAGGGTTCCGTTACAATATGAACAGGTGAGCCCTGCAGACATCATGTACCTTCGAATATGCTGTCTGGCTTTATCATGGTATATACTCGCTGCAGTAAACCAAGGGTCTCACAGGCTGCTTTGCTGAGAACTGGCTTTCCTTTATCCAGAATCTTGAAAATCAGTGAATATGTTTTGTTCTTCACTTCACACAACAACTTTTTCTGGCCTTTGGGCATGACTTTGCCACCAAAGTAGCCTTGCAAATGTGTTGTCATTGGTTGCAGAGTTGAGTCACGGAGCTTGAGTGAGTCATACAAATCAGTGGGCAAAATGTTTACTTCAGAGCCGGTGTCCAACAAAAAGTGTCTCATCTAACCCTATACTTTGATGGACTGTTGCCACACGTCATGCTCTGCATTGTCTGTGCATGTTCGACGCACAGAACCGACGAAGAAATCACTATCTCCTTCGCTGTCATCCTCAGTTGGATCTTGTTGAACTGATTGCAACTGTTTGGCTTTGCCCCGGCATACTGATGCAATATGGCCAATCTTGTGGCAGTAATTACATTTCTGTCCACTAGCCGGGCATGTCTTGTGACTGGTATCTCGACCACAGCTGAAACATGATTTCCCATTCTGCTGTTGTTTGGCGTGTGACTGTGTGTGCGGTTTTGTAAATTGCTTGGCTTTCCTGTGTAGTGCGTGAACTGAAGCTGTGTTCATGCTGCCCTTTAATTCACGTAAGTCTTTCACGGCAGTTTCAAGGGTTTTAGCCAAGTTGACGGCTGCTTGGAAGCTGAGGCCATCTTTGGTGAGAAGATGCTTCTGGATGTTCTCACTACGGATACCACACAAGCTTCATCCAAAAACTGACCAAATTTGCAGGTACTGGCCAAATTTTGTAGAGTCACGGCATATTGTGCAATAGTCTCTGAACTCTGTTGGTCTCTCTTGTAGAATCTGAATCTCTCTGAGACGACCAGGCGCTTGGGGCCATAGTGTGCAAGTGTAGAGGAGTGGAAATCTACTTAATGTTTTTTTTTTATATTTCCATTTGATTTTATAAGGTGATTCCCCCCAGTATTTATTTAGGAGTAGTTCCCCTTGTATAGCTACCTGCCTTTATAGGATATACTTTGCCTATGTGGAAATGTGCACCAGACCTTTTCCTTTGTCCTGGCACAGACCATGTGTCTAGCTGGTCAGTGATGAGCAGGTAAGCATCAAGCAATATAGACATGTGTACTGGGCAGCTGCTTTCTCCTTCCCTACCGCTCAACAATTCTTGGTTAAAATGCCTTATTGTACTTAAGATTAATTCACTATTAGTGCTGTGTTGGTTTTTCAGGGTTTTTTACTTGAAACTTTAGCAACTCTTTCTTTTGGAAACTTGTTTTTTAAGCTAAACGAACTTTCAAGGTTATTATTTCGGCGGATAACTTTTTGTTAAATCATTGTCATTACAGGAGATTCATTTTTCTTGGCAATTTCGAGAAGTAAAAATAAATAGACATTTTTAATTTCTTTATTTTTTACGCTGGAAATCTAAAACATCTCTCTGTCTAAGTTATTTATTTTATAAAGAAAAATCTGCGCCTTTACCACTTTAATCTAGGTATCTTTTGATTTTTGCAAGCGAGTCCCCAATAGATAGTTTTGCTTTTCTCATTTATTTAATGCTTTTTGCAAAGTGTGCCAATTTTCCTGGTTACATTTTTTTGGTGGAGAATCCAGGCAGTGGTAAATATTCTTTTATTATAAGAATTTAGCAAATTTTTCTTTTATTTACTTTGGACAGAGTGAGTTTTTTTCTCTTGGGCAATTTTTAAATTTTTTATTCTGACCAACACAGTGCTCTTAGTTGAAAAGCTTTTTATGTACAAGATGGCGGAGACCCCGTGCCCTCCCAACATTACCTTGTGTGGCAGCCCTGTCAACCCTTTCAGCCCACATTTGATGTCGGTTCCTAAGATGGGAAATCCTACCTCCACACCTTACCATCCAACAGTAGCAGTTGGTGACCCACAGGCGTCATCACCTCGGCTGAACATACCCCCAAGTCCACTGCAATTGGCCGGTTTGGACCCCCTACAAAGTACACCCCAGAGGCCATGCCATCCGGTTCTCCAGTCAACAGGAGTCCCACTTACCTACACATCCCATCAACTAAAGAACATCCCAACCTTTTCTGGGTCGCCATCTGAACGGAACCATTTGAAAGTTGAAGACTGGGTGCAGGACATTAAATATCTGTTGGAGTTAAAGGGACCTCAGCCAGACCATGTCCAGTTCCATGAGGTCGTGAGACATACACGAGGGAGAGCCAGAGACTTGGTACTCAACCTTGAGTGCAGAGGAGTGATAACATGGATAACAGCAGAAGCCGCCATTACTGAGTTACTTGAAGAGTTTGGAGAGGGAAGTACTGCCACTACACCGATAGCAACATTTTTCTCCCGTGTGCAGAGGTCAGAAGAAACAAGCACAGACTAGGCCATCGCTCTTGAGGCCTTGCTGAGGCATGTTGAAGATGTAAACAGACTCCAGGGGAGACAATGGTTATTAGGCGAGGACAGAGACCTTCTCCTCACGACCCAATTCATGAAGGGGTTGCATGATGATACCGTGAGACAGCGACTGGCCCCGATGCAACCGAGGACAATGTCCTTCAAATCCCTCCGCCTGGAACTCAGGATTATCAGTGAAGAAGCACGACATGCCAAGGAGGTGAGACGGCAGAAGTACTTCATAAACCAACAGGCTGCCCTCACCAACCCGAAACCGATAAAGACGGATGACCGACCCCCAGCTCTTACACCCAAAGCCAGTATTAATGCCATTTCCACCAGTTCGCAGCAGGTAAACGAGTGGATGACAAAGGTCAGCTCACTGATTTGGCAGAATTGATGCGGAGACAGATGGCTACCCTAGACCTGGTACTACAGGGTCAGCAGGTGTTGGGCCAACGGGTACATCATCTGGAGAGTATGTCAAACTATCCTAGATGGCCTGCCAGGAACCTCCAATACTCCACTGGTCCCGGCCGTATTGAATATGACGTCACCATTCAAATATCTGCCCTACAACATGGCGTCTAGCGTGTTGGGGCGTGCAACACTTAACAGAACTGCTGTCTGTTTTCCTTGAACAATATCATTGGCTTGAAAGTACAGGTCCAATCGTTCGATGTAATTGCGAATGTATTCTACCTCATCATAACAATCGAGGCGATCGATCAGCGGGGCGTGGAAGTGCGCCCCCACTTGAGCGGTAGGTTGTGTCATTGTGGAACGAAAGAAACAACAAAGAAAACGGCTTTATTTACGTGTCCCCAAATGCCGTGCTGTCATAATATTATCTCCAAAATCTCGGTAGGTTTCTTAGAAAACCACAGCTGCTACCATGTAGTAATAATTGGTTGGACTTAATCAGTTTGATGACACAAATGACTGGACAAAGACACATGTTGAACTTAACTGGACGTCGCCATGTTTGGGACATGTACATGTATTATCATAAACTTGACAGGTCAAGGGTCACTAGCCATGACGTATGGATACATCATGCATATTCAATAGTAACCATTGGGGGGATGGAGGGTTACGATTCCAGACGGTAGTTACTATTGGGAGGATGGGGGTTGCGATTCCAGATGGTCGCAACCATTGAAAGGATGAAGGGTTAGGATTCCAGATGGTGGCAACCATTGGGAGGATGGGGGGATTTGATTCCAGATGGTCGAAACCATTGGGAGGATGGGGGTTTGATTCCAGATGGTTGCAACCATTGGGAGGATGGGGGGATTTGATTCCAGATGGTCGAAACCATTGGGAGGATGGGGGTTTGATTCCGCACAATTGCAACCATTGGGAGGATGGAGGGTTATTTTTACCCATGGGTGGGGCTTGGTTGATGGGCGCAAGGGATGTCCAAATAGGCCTATGCCAGTGGGCCTGCACGTTGCATCCCTGGGGCCCAAAGCTGCTCTGAGATTCCATACAGTTTTGCCTTGGGCTGTGTTAGAGTCTTGATGAGAGAGAGGCTATGTACTAGCAGGGAAAGGCCTTCTACTCTCAGCTTCTTCTCCTTGTAGCATGTGTGTAGTTAGCCAGTTGCAGCAGTACTGCACTAGATGCATCACAACATCCTACATGTCCAGAGGACACCAATACACTAACCTTAGATCGTCAAAAAATGAGCATTGGAGGATTTATTTTTTCAAAAATATACTTTTTTCTCATTGTTTCACCTTAAATACATCACTGTTTTTAAACTTAGACATGTTTATTTTGATCAACATTACCTATTTTCAAAGCTGCCTTTGATCATTTTATCTTTGCCTGTGATGCAGAAACAATTTTTTCCCTATCATTATTTAACAAAAAGAAATTGTATAGTTCCTGCCTTGATCTGTACTGTTCCATTCCAACATTTCAACATCAGTAAAATGTACTTTGGTTTATTATTGTTCTATACCTAGTTTTTAGATTATTTTCTTGTATTGTTGTATGTTTATTGAAATCTTGGATGAATGAGTTATAAAGATATAAACAAAGTCCCTTACACATGTTACAAAGTGTAGGTAGGATACAGCATTGATTCCTCCAAGATGTCTCTGAATATACATGTACAGGTGTACCAGAGTGTGTTCAGTATGAGATCGGAGGTGTTTCTCATAATACTCAGAAATCAAAAAGGAGTTTTTTGCAGTTGCCTGTAAAGCACTTTCACTAAGGAACTTTGCAAGTTACATGTCTTTGTACTTTGTGCAAAAAATAGTCTTCAACTAACTGATACATGTAGTCTATTGTTTTTTAACAAATATCACTGGGACATGTGATATCATTGTAGCAGTGTTGCTTTACAGCCCATCCTGTCTGTTAATGTGACATCAATTTGGAAGTCATTAATTACTTCCAGTGTTTTCTTTATTTTTAGGGTAAGATTGATCTTTAACAGCATT
The DNA here is from genome assembly GCA_023634235.1 of Pisaster brevispinus. Classification (NCBI taxonomy): domain Eukaryota; kingdom Metazoa; phylum Echinodermata; class Asteroidea; order Forcipulatida; family Asteriidae; genus Pisaster; species Pisaster brevispinus. The sequence goes on along the minus strand of JAMKCF010000002.1, from coordinate 8,242,574 downwards.
ATCATAAATTGGTAAATACTTGGACAATGTTTCTTTAAATTCACCCTCCCACACCTTACTTACAAATTATCAGTTGCATGCATAAAGTCAGGGTCTACTTTTGGTAATTGCCAAAAACCAGTGTTCTCTCAGATTCAATTTTTGGGGGAAAAATTCCCTCTTTCACTAAAACTACATTTACTTTGTACTTCAAAGGGGGTAATTTCTAACGATATTTTATCATATTTTACCCTGCCTTAAGAGCATGGAGAGACCCACCTGTGTTTGAGAAATAATTGTTCATGTATACGAGTTTTGATTGATTGATTGATTGGTTTATTTATTTATTTTCAGCCATAAAACAATGACAGGTGTTAATGTTGATGCTCCTGCTCCAATGTATGTAGCAGCAGCACCCCAACAGCAAATGGTATGTATTACAACCCCTCTACCATGTACTTGTTACGTGCCACACATTCAGCTTTTTATGAATTGTTGAAAAACCAAACATACTTAAGCTCTTAATCTCAAAAAAATATGTAGCACTGAAAAGTCTTGCTTAGCAGCTAAGCAAGTTACCAAGTAAAATGTATTACTGGTTCCTGCTAACATTTGCCAAGCAAGTACATTTTATTGTTTTCTTACAGTATTTACAATTGGGCCACATCAGTTATCAATAGTCAACATTAGGGTGAAACAAGGTACATGACTTTTCACACCATACACCATATAGGTTTTTTTACTATTATTATTAGGCTTATCAAGTAATGAACCACAAGGGAAACTGACTGGATTAATGTTTAAATAATTTTGGATTGAACAAAGTTAAACGTTTAACCTTGAAGAATGGCACTTTTTAGTCTTTTGCCTATAGCCTCTGCTGGAGCCACAAGTTCAGACATGGTCTTGGTCCTTAAGCTTGCGTCAAGTCTGCTTGTTTCGCATTTTACTAAACTTTTGTCATGGTTTATTAATGTTTGTTAACGCACAAGTACAACTGTGTGTTTATCTTGAGTTAGAAACCAGGAAACTACTGGTAATACTGCTGTCATGTCTCATACTAAATACAGATAACAAGTCAGAAACCTCTATACTTGCTGAGTGTGAGTCTTAAGTCTCAGTTCCAGCTTTAGCTGGTGTCTGTTTCAAAGTCCAACTCCAACTTGGTATGCAAGTGATTGGATTGTTAACTTGGATGTAGATGAGTTAAGTTTAGGACATGTTTGTACTAAACATACAGTATAAACAAACTTGCATGCCTAAAGTGCCCCCATATTGCTAGAGCATACATTACCAGGTACTTTGTGCTTAAACTTTATATAAATGTCTCATTATTTCTTACTTACTATAAATACAAAGTTACAAGAATCAATTCAAAGATCCATTATAAATTTGGTTTTGTGTGTTTGACAACACATACATTGACTTCATTAACTTGTTCATTTGTTGATCAGATTGCTGTACAGCTCCCAACAGCTTCTTACGGTGGCACTGGATGTTGTAGTGCTACCCACTACAAAACCATTAGAGCCATGGGTGTTGTACAAGTTGCTTGTGGGGCCTGCTCTGCTGTACTTGGGGTTGTCCTCTTATTTTCTCCTTCTGTTGGATCAATTAGCGGCTTCCCAATCTGGGGTGGCATTGGGGTAAGTGTTTCACTAGTCAGAAAAAAGTAATTTTTATAAAACATATTAGACATTACTTACTGCCCATTAGCCCTGGAGAACTTCCACTTTCTTAAAAATACCACAGTAATCTTCTGGATATATGGCCATGTTTTTAGTGAGGACATTTGGATGGATGGATGGATGAATGGATGGATGGATTGATCAATAATAGGATAAATCTAATCAATCTATCGATTAATTGATTAGTTTTATCCTATTTTGGATATTCATATCAAAGAAGGATAATGGCCTGGTTAACTCAAATTGTTTCTGATTTCAATGCAATGATGTCACTTATTTTTACTATCTTGTTCAGCTAACATTTGTTTGGGTTCTTTTCAGTTGTATTTGGTTGCAGGAATTCTCGGCATTGTGGCTGCTTCAAAGAAATCCAAGAGATTAGTGAGTATTTTTGATGGTTGTCTGAACCCTTTAGCACTCACACACTCATGAGTCATGTACCCCTTGAACACGAAAAGTCAAAGTAAAATTATTTGCACAATTGTTTGTTTCCTTCAACATATTGAAGCTTTGAGGTTGGAATCATGGGGCAGATCAACTAAAATGAGTAAACATTGTTTTTGTGCGGCATAAATGTTTGTTATATGGAAAGTTGTGAACAGAAGTTTGCTCAACTTTACTGTCGTCTCAAAGAAACCAACTGTTAAAAAAGTGATTACAATATTCACTTTAGCATACCTTTGGAATTAAAAACTAATGCCTATATTACCTACAGATAACTGCTTTACCTAAAGCTCTCCAACTTTCAAATATGTGTACAGTTACATTGTGTGTGAAACCATCGAATACAGTGTGTATGTGTGTACACACTGTACAGAACAACTATTCGTTGTGTGTTGAGTACACTATGTGTTGCAGGGGGATGGGACTTCCGACCTTTGAACCTTTGGAGAGGGAAAGCAAACACAAATTCCTTTGGGGACTATACATGTGTTATTTTTTGTGAACTGCGAAGCAGAGTGAGCCTATGTAATGCAAATTTCTTCCGTCTGTCCACATTTTTTTTAACAATCTTTACATCATTGAGAAAGTATTTATCAACTTCAGAAATGATACACAGAATGCGACCCAATTCGACCTTGACTTCCTGTTCAAACCAGATGATCAATATTTGATATAACTCCTGAACCACACATTGGATTTTTATTAACTACACGGCATTACAAAGGGCTCCTAGGACTTACCTAGCGCTACACAGTATGACCTCATTTGACCTAACTTTTGGTTCAAACGGGAAGTTGAAGATTTATATTGAAACAAAATCTTACTCCTGAACCACAAATCGGGTTGATAAAATGAAATATCGTTCAATCAAAATTTGATGACATCGATCACGAACACCTTGTTTTTGTAGTAAACAAAAACTGAATGTCTAGTTGTCATTTTGTTGCTCTAGTAGACATCAATTTCTTACTTAACCCTTTCAATACCATTGTCGAGTTTACTCGACCGTGCGCCGTGTGTGCTTCCGTACCAATGTCGAGTTTACTCGACAAAAAAAGTCGCGGCCTTTGAGACCCTGTATTTATTTTGTTTGGCGCCCTCTGTTGTTGACCCTTACATAGACGGGTAGCTTGTTTATTGAGCTTTCCAATGGTGTGTATTGTATAGGGGGTCGCCATTACGATTTTCCGAGAAAAACTACGTTGTGTGCTGCAGTACTTCCAGATTTCACGCTTCCGTTTTCCCGACAAAAAATCACCATCATGGCTGTTCGTGACCCGTAGGTTTTGGTTGAAATATTTGTCATTAGTGACTATGAATTGGACTTGAAAATATGTGAAGAAGAACCTAGTGAAGATTCGGATGAAACTCGTGATGTTTCGTCGCAAGGTACGTTCAATGATGGCAGTGATCCTGACGATATACCGGTAGCTGGACCGAGCACTGCAACCCTTCAACGCCGTGGGCATGGGCATGGGCTCGGCGGGCCTCGACCCATTCTTGCCGATCGAGGTGGCAAAGGACATGAAGATAATATATAAAAATTTGACATCATATGAAAGATCATTTCATTAGCTACAAATTGTATGCACAAAGTTTTTCCACAAAAATATGTCTTCACACAGAAAATCAAGATTGAAAAAAGTGAACACTGCACTTTGCTTTTTGTGTGAAAAAATGCGGTACACAGCAGTGTGACCCCTGCAAACAATGCGGTATTGAAAGGGTTAAAAATGCTCTTTTAAGTATTTTACTTGACTTTGCCCAAGTCTGATATTTTTTTTAACTGATCTAAATTGTAATGGATTTCAAGATTGAAAGTCCGGCATGATGACTTGGCCAAACTCAACCTTCCCTCATGTGCATTGTGGAAATATGTATAGAATTTATCCACTGAACATCAGAAGACAGCACACAGTACAACAATTCCATGGTTTACCTTGAACAAAAGACTTCCAATTGACAATGTTAACAAATACCTGAAATAGCTGAGACATTTGACTTATTGTGGTTTTGGTTATCAGGTGCTGGCTTTCATGGTAATGAGTATTATAGCTGCTGTTGCTGCAGGGGCTGCAGTCATTCTACACTCACTTTCTGCAGCTATTGGACCTCTGTATTATGGTAGAGGATACTATGTACGTGTAAGTCAAAAAAATTTGTCTCCGTGGTAATGATTGTAATAGTGTATTGAATCTCTTGAGTTCAATTAATTTGAAACCTTTTAATGTACAGTTACCCCTATTTCTCATCAGGGGATCACCACTGCATGTGACTTGACAATAACATTGATTGCACTGGTCGAGCTCATTATTGCCATTATTGGTGCAAGTATGACATGTGGAGCACTGAGAAAGGAGCAAAGTGTGGTATGTATTGTACTTATTTTTGTGGAGGAATAAAGAGTAATTTTACTTTACTTGACATTTCCAACTGATTGCAAAACAAATGTTTTTCAGCTTATGTTTCTACTTAATAAGCAGATTAGATGTTTTGGTAACACCCATATACCCCTACAAGCTAAAACAGGTAAAACATTATTGAGTGCAATGTTTGCATCTGTCCCCAGCAGCACTACATTCAAGGATGTGATTTCTCTGTTTTTTCCAGAAATATGTGTTTTTTTAAACCCCCCAATTTATTTATTTATTTGTTTTACCATAAAAAACATGAAGATAAAACCAAATAGAATGCCCTAGAGTGCAGATTAGGGCTTTTAAAACAAAAGATAAATGTACGTAAGTAGGCTTCAAACTCGCAAGTTTTCGCCGCCGCAAGCTTTCGCGCTTTGCGCTCACAGTTAAGGGTTTGTTTTTTTCAACAGCATTACACATCCCTGTACATTAGAAGTGTTGATGAAACTTGCTCACACCCATTACATTATGGATAGTTTCCACCTACATGAATAGTCATGCCATCTCAGTGTTATGCTTCAAAAGAATGCCTGCTTTTATGGGCATGTTCATCCTGCATAATTTGCTTCCTTTCTTGTTCCTCATTCATTTTACTATGCACCATGTCAAAAGATAATCTTTTGTAGGTGAAGCATAAGGTTTACAGCAATGTAATCTGGTATTCTGTTATGATAAGGAGTTGTTTTCATTGTGATAGGTTCAGTATCAAGCTGCTCCAATGCAAGTTGGTGGGATGACTTATCAACCTCAATCCATGTACAACCAGCAGGTGGCTCAGCCTCAGTATACAGCTGGCCCACTTCAAGGTGTCCAAGGAGCACAACAGGCAGGTATGTATGTACAGTGTACATCCAATGTGACCCTCTAGGCAGTCAAGAGCATGACTACATCATGTACATACAGTCGACTCTCGTTAATACAAGATCTGCCGGACTGGCCCGTTTTCCTTGTATTATCAGAACCTCGTCTTAAACGCAGCGCACTTTTTACATGTATACGTATACACACGTCGTCATAGTGCATGCACTACACAAGTGTCTAGGCTAGAAAAGAGCGGTTTGCTTCCTAGTACAGTTCTTACGAGCATCCTGTACACAAAAATGTCACTGATAAATGCATTTTTGTTGACTATGATCATAGAAATTCAATATTTTGTATAACTCAAGATAAAAATCAAAGCAAAGTGATGTCAAACTTGCCGTTCATGTGACCATGATGTGACAGATTCGATACTGCGTAACGCCTATGCTAAACGCTGTTTTCGTTTGTAGCTGTCAGCGTGTAGGCAAAGTAGCAATTCAAGCATAGGTAACCAGTGAAATGTTTCTGGTTTTCGGATCAGACAGAACCGCATGGCCGGTCCGATCCGAAAATAGTTTGGCAACAAAAATCATTTCCGAACCTTGACTGAACGGTAAGCTTTTACGCAACAATATTTTTCAGATCCCGCTAAAAAAGTATGAAAAACAATACATTTTGTCATCATGGGGTCGCAAAAATACATCGTATTATCCGTGTTCTCGTTACGACCGTGCTTGTATCTTTCGTTTTTTAAGACATAGAAACACGCATGGGACCTTGACTGAACGGTAAGCTTTTACGCAACAATATTTTTCAGATCCCGCTAAAAAAGTATGAAAAACAATACATTTTGTCATCATGGGGTCGCAAAAATACATCGTATTATCCGTGTTCTCGTTACGACCGTGCTTGTATCTTTCGTTTTTTAAGACATAGAAACACGCATGGGACAGTTCGGGACCGGTGAAATACCTCGTATAAACAGGCGTCTCGTATCTTCCGAGCTCGTTTAATGAAGAGTCTACTGTACATACACTTGCATGTATAGTGCCAATGATGTTGTGTTTTTCACTTATTCAGGTTAAAAGTAATGTAAATGCATAATACTAACCCAAGGCTGATTCCAACTGAGACTTAAACAGTCTATTCTCTATCGAAAGTACTTTGGCAGTCAGTGCAATAGTCATACAACACTGAGTGATTTGGGTAGGTAAGATTGCCAACTGATTGGAGATAGTCGTACAACACTGGGTGATTTGGGTTGGTAAGATTGCCAACTGATTGGAGATAGTCGTACAACACTGGGTGATTTGGGTTGGTAAGATTGCCAACTGATGGGAGATAGTCGTACAACACTACTGAGTGATTTGGGTAGGTGAGATTGCCAACTGATGGGAGATAGTCATACAACACTGAGTGATTTGGGTAGGTAAGATTGCCAACTGACGGGAGATAGTTGTACAACACTGGGTGATTTGGGTAGGTGAGATTGCTAACTGATGGGAGATAGTCGTACAACACTACTGAGTGATTTGGGTAGGTGAGATTGCCAACTGATGGGAGATAGTCATACAACACTGAGTGATTTGGGTAGGTGAGATTGCCAACTGATGGGAGATAGTTGTACAACACTGGGTGATTTGGGTAGGTGAGATTGCCAACTGATGGGAGATAGTCATACAACACTGGGTGATTTGGGTAGGTGAGATTGCCAACTGATGGGAGATAGTTGTACAACACTGGGTGATTTGGGTAGGTGAGATTGCCAACTGATGGGAGATAGTCATACAACACTGGGTGATTTGGGTAGGTGAGATTGCCAACTGATGGGAGATAGTTGTACAACACTGAGTGATTTGGGTAGGTAAGATTGCCAACTGATGGGAGATAGTTGTACAACACTGGGTGATTTGGGTAGGTAAGATTGCCAACTGATGGGAGATAGTTGTACAACACTGGGTGATTTGGGTAGGTGAGATTGCCAACTGATGGGAGATAGTCATACAACACTGGGTGATTTGGGTAGGTGAGATTGCCAACTGATGGGAGATAGTCATACAACACTGAGTGATTTGGGTAGGTGAGATTGCCAACTAATGGGAGATAGTTGTACAACACTGGGTGATTTGGGTAGGTGAGATTGCCAACTGACGGGAGATGGTCATACAACACTGGGTGATTTGGGTAGGTGAGATTGCCAACTGATGGGAGATAGTCATACAACACTGAGTGATTTGGGTAGGTGAGATTGCCAACTGATGGGAGATAGTTGTACAACACTGGGTGATTTGGGTTGGTAAGATTGCCAACTGATGGGAGATAGTCGAACAACACTGGGTGATTTGGGTAGGTGAGATTGCCAACTGATGTGAGATAGTCATACAACACTGGGTGATTTGGGTAGGTAAGATTGCCAACTGATGGGAGATAGTCATACAACACTGAGTGATTTGGGTAGGTGAGATTGCCACTTGACGGGAGATGGTCATACAACACTGGGTGATTTGGGTTGGTAAGATTGCCAACTGATGGGAGATAGTTGTACAACACTGGGTGATTTGGGTAGGTGAGATTGCCAACTGATGGGAGATAGTCATACAACACTGAGTGATTTGGGTAGGTGAGATTGCCAACTGATGGGAGATAGTCATACAACACTGAGTGATTTGGGTAGGTGAGATTGCCAACTGATGGGAGATAGTTGTACAACACTGGGTGATTTGGGTTGGTAAGATTGCCAACTGATGGGAGATAGTCAAACAACACTGGGTGATTTGGGTAGGTGAGATTGCCAACTGATGTGAGATAGTCATACAACACTGGGTGATTTGGGTAGGTAAGATTGCCAACTGATGGGAGATAGTCATACAACACTGAGTGATTTGGGTAGGTGAGATTGCCACTTGACGGGAGATGGTCATACAACACTGGGTGATTTGGGTTGGTAAGATTGCCAACTGATGGGAGATAGTTGTACAACACTGGGTGATTTGGGTAGGTGAGATTGCCAACTGATGGGAGATAGTCATACAACACTGAGTGATTTGGGTAGGTGAGATTGCCAACTGATGGGAGATAGTTGTACAACACTGGGTGATTTGGGTTGGTAAGATTGCCAACTGATGGGAGATAGTTGTACAACACTGGGTGATTTGGGTAGGTGAGATTGCCAACTGATGTGAGATAGTCATACAACACTGGGTGATTTGGGTTGGTAAGATTGCCAACTGATGGGAGATAGTCATACAACACTGAGTGATTTGGGTAGGTGAGATTGCCAACTGACGGGAGATGGTCATACAACACTGGGTGATTTGGGTTGGTAAGATTGCCAACTGATGGGAGATAGTCATACAACACTGGGTGATTTGGGTAGGTGAGATTGCCAACTGATGGGAGATAGTTGTACAACACTGGGTGATTTGGGTTGGTAAGATTGCCAACTGATGGGAGATAGTCGAACAACACTGGGTGATTTGGGTAGGTGAGATTGCCAACTGATGGGAGATAGTCATACAACACTGGGTGATTTGGGTAGGTGAGATTGCCAACTGATAGGAGATAGTCGAACAACACTGGGTGATTTGGGTAGGTGAGATTGCCAACTGATGGGAGATAGTTGTACAACACTGGGTGATTTGGGTAGGTGAGATTGCCAACTGATGGGAGATAGTCATACAACACTGAGTGATTTGGGTAGGTGAGATTGCCAACTGATGGGAGATAGTTGTACAACACTGGGTGATTTGGGTTGGTAAGATTGCCAACTGATGGGAGATAGTCATACAACACTGGGTGATTTGGGTAGGTGAGATTGCCAACTGATGGGAGATAGTTGTACAACACTGGGTGATTTGGGTTGGTAAGATTGCCAACTGATGGGAGATAGTCGAACAACACTGGGTGATTTGGGTAGGTGAGATTGCCAACTGATGTGAGATAGTCATACAACACTGAGTGATTTGGGTAGGTGAGATTGCCAACTGATGGGAGATAGTTGTACAACACTGAGTGATTTGGGTAGGTAAGATTGCCAACTGATGGGAGATAGTTGTACAACACTGAGTGATTTGGGTAGGTAAGATTGCCAACTGATGGGAGATAGTTGTACAACACTGGGTGATTTGGGTAGGTGAGATTGCCAACTGATGGGAGATAGTCATACAACACTGAGTGATTTGGGTAGGTAAGATTGCCAACTGATGGGAGATAGTTGTACAACACTGGGTGATTTGGGTAGGTGAGATTGGCAACTGATGGGACATAGTTGTACAACACTGGGTGATTTGGGTTGGTAAGATTGCCAAGTGATGGGATATAGTCGTACAACACTGGGTGATTTGGGTTGGTAAGATTGCCAACTGATGGGAGATAGTCGTACAACACTGGGTGGTTTGGGTTGGTAAGATTGCCAACTGATGGGAGATAGTCGTACAACACATGGTGGTTTGGGTTGGTAAGATAGCCAACTGATGGGAGATAGTCATACAATACTGGGTGGTTTGGGTTGGTAAGATTGCCAACTGATGGGAGATAGTCGTACAACACTGGGTGATTTGGGTAGGTAAGATTGCCAACTGATGGGAGATAGTCATACAACACTGGGTGATTTGGGTTGGTGAGATTGCCAACTGATGGGAGATGTTGCAATTGTTCTCCAATCAGAACAGGATCTCTATACAAGAGCATGTCCGTGTTGTGTAAGAATAAATGTGATGGTTCTTTGTTAGATAAAACAAAACCTATGTTCGATGTTTTTCTTTTCAATGAGGATGGTGTTTGTTCTTTCTACACGTAGGTGCTTTTGGTGCGAGTCCTCCACCTGCTCAACATCCTGCTGGAGGTGAAGGGAAACTCCCTATTGATCCACCACAGTACCAGTCTCCCTATTGATCCACCACACATACATGACAAACTGCAATGGCAAGCAGTCTCCCTATTGATAAAGTACACATACATGTACATGTACATGACAAACTACAATGGCAGGCAGTGTCCCTATTGTTAAAGTACACATACATGAATCAATTTATTGCTATGTGAGGACTTTCCTTTGTCCCTCTAACTTAACACTCTCCATAGACTTAGCGCATGAAAAAATGTGAGGAAACAAAAATACAAAGGATTCCAAAGGACAGCATTGTCCCTTTTGTATTCCTTTGTTCTATGGTCCCCACTCTTCTGGTAATACCATGCCATGTACAGTACATGACAAACTGCAATGGCAGGCAGTCTGGTAATAGACCCCTTGCATACAGTGTACGTGCTGTGCACATACTCTCAGCCAATGACAGGTCTTCCTTCAACCTCAGTGAGGGCGCTGTTTGGGCTTGTGACTTCTGAAATCAAGATGTGTTACATGCGTCTGTACACAACCATTTACTTTAGTAATAACACAGCATAAGTAGTAGTTGCCAATAGTTCACAGCACGTTATGCACATGTACATGTTTTATTAACTGCCAGAGGATTATTGTTTTGCTATGAAACAGAGCACAACTGAATAAGGGAATCAAAGTGCCAGAAAAGGTTTTAAACTAATGGTTTAATGATGCCGAGGCCTGGTTCTTGATAATCAAACAACTGTGTTTATATTGCACATTTAGATATGGCCACATGATCTCCTCTTGACCAATCAGAATGGATAAACTGTCCCAGGTATTGATGAATGCTTATTGATAATAACAAGACTATGATAAGACACACCAAGTGTTAACAATTATGTAATTGTAAGGCTCGTAAATGTTTCTCTGATACAAATTTAGCATGACTCTACATGAATTACTACGTATATGTAGCTGTACTTTGTGAGAATAAAAGTTTAAGTTTTAAGTAATATAAGAAAACAGACAGTACGAAGTTACTCAGACATAATGAAGATGTGTTATCAGAAATTATTCCATCAGTAATATGTTAATACATGTAGTGTGAGAGCATTGGATACAGTGCATATAAGTGTATACTAGACTATACCTTATTGTTTTTCCCAACTATCGAGCAAGACTTTCCAAAGAATGCTCCCAAACAGGCAATACAGACTAAAATGTACCTTCTCATCCCGTTCTAACCCCTGTCATGCCTGTGGGTCTAAGAGAACTCTGCTGTTTTTATGATCTAAGAGAATTCTGCTGTTTTAATCAGAATAAGCTGGAGATTAGGTTAGGAATCCAAAAAGGTTCTACAAAACGCCGGTCAAGTTTGAGTAATTCAGCCAACCATTGCACTAAATAATTGACAGCGATGGAGCCCCATTAACGGTTGTTATACATCTGCTTGTTACATTTAGTTTGAAATACCTATGCACAGACATCATGTGATCCAAATTTTGTTGGTGGTGCCCTGCATGGATAATACTGTAATGTTGCTGCTATCCCATCTAGTGACCCTATATGTGTTGACTTGTTGTAATTTGCAAATTGTATTTGTGACAATACAAATCCAAATATGGTAACTGTGCTGGACTATTTTAGTTTGTATTATTTTAACGGGAAATTGGTGGGGAAATACATGTTGTTCAACCGAAATGTCTTGACCTGTTTTGACCGTGTAAGTTAGTAGGCCTAGTGAACATGGGGTTTTGAGATAAGCCTAATGGATATTCTTTCAGATCCTTAAGGTAGCAATAGCTAGCTTTCGGAAGTCATGGGTCCATTCAGAGAAACTTCGTTGTACATCTTAAAAAGATGCAGAGTTGCAACAAGTGCATGCGGAAAAAACACATAGCAGTGGGTATGTCTGTATTCAAAAAATTTACATTTAAGTTTTAAATTGTCTCTACAACGTCTGGAAAGGTTATTAGCTTTGAAAAAAGTAGAAAATCAACATTTCATGAAAAGGAGGTATAAACGTTTTCCCAGTGTACTGCACTCTGTTGGGGCATCGCATGGCCTAAACCACACAATTGGTGTTTTGGGGAAACTTTGTTTGTTGTGCAAGTTTGACTGGATATTTTTTGGAGATTTTTTAGTAAAGTGTTTAACACATCTACAACTAACTATATATACATTTAACTATATTACATTAACTATATATTACATTTCGGAACAAGACTCGTTTTCCAAGCATCTTTTCATTTGTTTCATATGGCCTTAAAGTGAAATAACAATACATCTGGTTTGCAGTTCTTAAGCACAAGTGTAGCCCACCTGTTTTTCTGGTAAAAGAATCATAATTGTAGTAAGGAACATTCCAACACCAGTGCACTGTTTGTTCAACATCCTAACTAACAATAACTAAATTTGTAGAGTTTGATATTTGATTGTTTTGGTATCAGCCAAAAATGTACCACCAGATATAAAACCATTTATGCAAAATCAGTCAAAGACTCGAGTTGGCCGAGTCATGTGTTTGGCATGGTGACTGCATGGTTTAACTTCAGATTCGTCATCAACACCTTAATTGGTAACCAACAACACTCTTGTATAATGTATGCTGCATGTTAAACCACATAACCGTTTTAGTTCATCCATTTATATTATTATCGTGTTACTGCCGTCATTTGGCGGAAATTGTTCTAAACAAACTTGTCAGTGTGAAATGCTCAGTCCATATATTCGTGTTATGCTTTTGAGATAGCAGTTGCTTGGTCTGCAAAGCACTTTCAGCTGTTGCTTTTGAGAAATACCAATTAATATTCAGAAAGTTATGTGTGTTGGTGTTTTTGTTTTGTCTTTTCTTTAAAATGCTCACTTATTCATCAATAGAAATAAATAGTACCAATCCTTCAACAAAGTACTTGAACTGAAATTCTGCCAAAGTTAAGTAAACAGTATGTGAAGACCCCTCATATCAATGTTTGTTATAAGCCAAACATGAACATGTTCAAACAAACCATAGTAGTTCTGAATAAATAGAAGTAGACATTTGTATTGCCCCCATCTGTCAAAAAGACACTCTTAGCACATGACACAGCCAATTACGAAGCTCAGTCAAAGATAGTTTATACTTGAGTAACATAGGAGTTAAACTGAATAGTTATGCGATATCTTGTCAGAGATGGAGCAGGAACTCAACCCATATCTCACTTTAACTGTTCTTCTCTGTTTATACTTTTTGAGGCTTTACATGGTGAGGTATCAATGTATCGGTTTGCGGTAACACCATGTGTATATCACTACTAGCTATGTAGATTTGTTCTTAGAAAACAAGATATACACATGGTGTTACCGCAAACTGAATATACTTCTGTTTGGTTTTGTTTTAATGTTAATTGTAGCATGCCATGACCTAATAGTCTAGTGCACCAGACTCAAGTCATGCAAGTGTCAAACTTGCGCAAGCCAAAAATGCAACCTGCAAACTTAAATGGGGCTGTGAAATGTGCACACTTCTGCGCAATCTTCTCATAGCGTCCTCTTTTGACTCAATAAGGTCGGGTCATGTTTAAACATGTGTTTATATCACACATTTAAACATGGCCATGTGATCTCTCGACCAATAAGAATGGATAAACTGTCCCAGGTATTTATGAATGTTTACATGTATTGATATTAACAAGACTATGATAGGTCACACCGAGTGTTAACACACATGCAAGGCTTTGAAATGTTCGTCTGTTGAAGACATCAGGGTTGTGGGTTTGAATCCGGGTCATGACACTTGTGTCCTTAAGCACAACACTTCAGTGTGCTGTATACTCCCCAGGGAGCTGAGAAAGATTACAGGAATCTTATTGGCCCAATGACCAGGGCACCAATGTAAAGCGCATCGACACATTATTGTAAAATGTGCTAAATAATTACTAGTTTATATGGTTTGATGTATGACGCTATTGAATACTAAAGAGAATGTGAAATTTTCTCTCTGAGCTCTGTTTTTATATTTTGTTTCTATGTTACAAATGCTGTTCCTGAATTTAAATGCAACTTTTCTATCAGAATGTTGTTAAAAAACTAATAAAATTAGCATGCTTTTGCATTAAGTTTACGGAAATTGTGTCTCAATTTAATTATGTGAATCTAGACAATGTCTTTTTCATATCAGACAATCTTACAGACCTACATGTACGTTATATACACTTTTTGTCATACTTTGGTAATTCCTTTGTTTTATTCATTTTTCAAAAGATAAATTTCATTTCCCTTTAATTCAAAGACACTTGAAAGTGTCCTCAGTAAAACCGTACTATTAATTTTATCTGTACAGTGTTTCAGTGTAGTTGCAGTTTTTCTATTATTATTATTTTCAGGGGTTTTTTTTCTTGGGGGGGGGGGGTAACAATAATTATCATGAATTTATAATTTAATCAAGTTATCAATTTCTTCTTACATGTAGGTTGGCATTAGAGAGCTATATAATAGAACAGTTGTGTGTGACGTAGATTATCCCCAAATGTGTCTAGCCCACTTCACTCCACTGTTGCCAAGCAATGCCCTTACATGTTCATCTCTCCATCTTGTTGCCCTATTTTCCATATTTGGTTTCTTGTTGTCCAATTGCTTATTTTGCACATCCACCTGTTGTCATATCTGCTTGCCAGGTGACCTGCCAATCTCCACTGATTTCTTTCCATAGCCCGCTCTTAGACTTTTTTCAAGACTTTTGGTGGTAGTCCATTTCTCGACTTCATGATAGGACAGGTATGAGTCTCTGTACAAACACCTGCCTTAGGAATGGTGTCATCTCGAAAGATGGAGCCGTGTGTGCCGAAATTCATCCAACCTAACTGGATTCTTCTCTATTCTCATCTATCTTCTAGATAGATGTAATGCTCTACTGTCTCAAATCTTTTCCCTGAACTGACATTTTGAAGTTTTTATTTTTCTGCTCATCATAACCTTTGTGAGAAGAGTGGTCAAGATCACTTCAATCAACATTAATCACTAATCATATTCTTTCAGGGATGAGATTGGACAGCCGTAGAAATTCCTGAAAAATAGCTTGTGGGTCTGGGGTTTCCTTTTTCTATAGACCCAGAACCTTCCAGATGTTACAATTCAGGAGCTTTACAGACTCTGTGCATCACCAGAAATACAAAGCCACAAGTTTCAACACAATGAGGACTATTTCTTTCTCCCTTTGGTGATTGCTTTACTTCATTCAGGAAAAATTGAAGGCTCAAGAAGGTTTTGAATAAATCCTGAAATCTGGAAAAAACCTGAGAAATCACGTACCTATTTTTTTTATCCCAGAAGCAAATTTAACATCTATAAAAAAACATTGATCACAAAGACAAGTCACTCCCTCTGGCAGTATTAATGCTACAGAAATAAAGGACAAGTCACTCCCTCTGGTAGTATTAATGCTACAGAAATAAAGGACAAGTCACTCCCTTTGGTAGTATTAATGCTACAGAAATAAAGGACAAGTCACTCCCTCTGGTAGTATTAATGCTACAGATATACAGGACATGTTAATCCCCCTTGCAAAGAAGTGAATCAATACAAAACATCTGCAAAGGAAAAACTCCCTGGTAAGTATCAACTGGTAATAAAGCAGACAGCATCATCACAGAGGTCACAAAATGTCGTTTTTCTTCTGTATTTTTCCTTTTCTTTAATTACTTCTCTTATACTCCACATGCAGAGGCAATTAAAACGCCATACAATTGAAAGACATTGGGTGTTGAAATACACTAACAATAATGGTTTTTTTTTTTTTAACCTATGACCTACGTAAAATCTGTTCAAACTTCATAAATACACCGTATATCAGCTGTCAAGTCTTGTTTATTGAAACATTTGTAAATGAGTGCGCTGAATTTGTCCTTGTCTTCTATATGACTGGTAATAAGCTTGTTCGGACCAAACTCTTCAGCAGTATTGGTGAATATGTTTATGTCAGGAAGACTTGCATATTGTTCAGCTCAAGGGATGTAAAGTAACATTTAAGTTAATTGCACACTGGACATGTCATTTCATTGCTCAGGAGTGACCCTCAGGTAGCTTATTGAAATCAGTGTTTCATCATTCAGCATCAGGCAATACCTTATGATTGGCATCCTGATTTAAATCTTGGACAACAGTTCTGTTACTAAATCCCACTAACTGCATGTATTCAATAAATTGGTCTTTGATTTAAGGAAATTTACTTTTTATCGTGACATCTGTGTTCAGTTGCACGTTCTAATCTGTACAATTTACAGACATTTTGAACACTAGGTATCTTTGTGTAGATCTGCACCATGAAGTCCATGTCCATTTCAATTGATGTTGGCTGGAACTGTAAGATTGAATGAGAAAGATTTATCAAGATTTGACAGAGCTTGCATAAATTCAATTCGCATAAGTAGCATGTCTCAATTTGTTTATTTTTTTAAAGGAGGATAAACTAGCCACCTCTCTGTAAGTAGTAAAAACATATTTAGTTGATGGTGTATGAGCATATCATGAGAATTATAACATGACCAATATTTGATTTGCTTTGATTTGATTTGAACAAAGACAAATTTACAAGAGCAGGACTTTAAACTGCGACATCCGGATTATCGTGCTGGAGGTCGCAGGTTCAAGTCCAGCTCTTGTAAATTTGTCTTTGTTCAACTCCAAATTATTTCAAATTTACCCAGTCAGTTTCCCTTGTGGTTTATTACATCATATAATAAATATTTGTTTACATCTTCTGATATCATGATATAGACATACCTCAAACCATAAGCCATCAAGGTCAACCATCTTCAGTAAATGACCTGTTTGATTACAATGAATTCCAAGCCTTCCTTCTAACATGGCTGATGATTGGTGTGGAACATCCATAACTTCTTGTGTTGCATAAGATAACAATAAAAAGTCCAGCTCGGAGTCATAATTTATGTCACTGATTCTCTGTAAAGAAATAACAATGGAAGGATAAATCACAAGGCTGTAGTTCTTCACATCTTAAGCATGACTACCAATAAAAACTTAAGGAGTATATCCTCAGGCTGTTTATGACAAAGAAACAGTCTTAGATGAACAACAAAAGCTGTAAAATGGTCTATCCCTCCTCTGGGTGGAGTTGTGCTTAACAGCAGTGAGGACATACAGACAAAAGCAATGAGCTAGTCCAGCAATAAAAGTAATTTGGATTATTCAATTAGGTTGAACTTGCACAGTTTAGTGTTACAAGTGAAAAAAGTACAATACTCACACTTTTATTGGAAAGACTGTTGCTCCAATTGAACAAGCTGTTTTGTTTGACTGTTCTCCCTGATGTTGTTACCAAGATGCTATCTTCTTTATCTTCCTCAGCATCAGGAGGATGTAATCGATATGCCACACGTAACTCACTCTTACCATCATCTCTTGTATGAAATGTACTCACACTGATGACAAATGTTAGAAAACCATTCATTATAGGACGTGTCCGAAGGTCTGATCTTTAACAATGGTTAGGTTATGATGTATATACCCAACTCGCAATAATTGATTTGACTTACGTAAATTCACTATCACCAAGTTGCACAATCCGTTGAGAATCATCAAAATGAAAAAAGGCAGTTGTGGGGTTTAATGAACAAGATTCCATTTCCAAGGGTCCACTCTTAACCTGTTGATGTCACAAACAAGCAATGTATCTCAATTTTAGAATCTGAACTATATACAGTCAACGCTCGTTAATACGAGCTCAGAAGTTACGAGACACTGGTTTATACGAGGTTTTTCACCGGTCCCGAACAGTCCCATGCATGCTTCAATAACTTAAAAAACGGAAGATACAAGCATGGTCGTAACGAGAACATGGATAATACAAGGTTTTTTTCGGCCCCATGATGACAAAGTGTATTGTTTTTCATACTTTGATAGCGAGATCTGAAAAATACTGTTGTGTGCTTACCGTTCAGTCAAGGTTCGACAATTTTTGCCAAACAAATTTACTATTTATCGGATCGGACCGGCCATGCGGTTCTGTCCGATTTGAACACCAGAAACAGTTCACTGGTAACCTACGCTTGAAACGCTACTTCCCTTACACACTTGCACAACTACCAACAAAAACAACGTTCAACAATCAGCATATAGGCGATACGCAGTATCGAATCTGTCACATCATGGTCACATAAACGGCAAGTTTGACATCACTTTGCTATGATTTTTATCTCGAGTTATACAAAATATTTAATTTCTATAATCATAGTCAAGAAAAATGAATTTATCATTGATATTTTTGTGTACAGGATGCTTGTAAGAACTGTACTAGGAAGTAAACTACTCCGTTCTAGCCTATACACGTGTGTAGTGCATGCACTATGACGACATGTGTATACATTCTGTACATTTTATGTACATTTTAGTGCGCTGCATTTAGGATGCGGTTCAGATAACACGAAGAAAACGGGCTAGTCCGGAGGACCTCGTATTAACGAGAGTCGACTGCACAATGTAGACTCCCAAAAAGAGCACTCTCTGATTTGCCAATATTAATTTATCAATTATTTTAGCTACAATTATTTTTTGGTTTAAAACAAACAAAAACACAAACGTCCTGACCAAATAAATAAGAAGACACAAAGACAACAGGATATGCAGACTTAAATATCTTCCTGCAGGGTCCCATTTCACAAAGCAGCTCATTTAAACAAAAATAGCTAGGCAAAACAAAAATTAAGCTTACCACAATAAGGTTACCAGCCAAAATACCATGTCGTGTGTACAATTTGTGACTGGTATTCTGCCAATTTCTGTCAAGCAGAAAATTGTTAAGCAATTTTTCTGTTTTAGCAGCTCTGTTTTACTGTGTAATCTACCTAATTGTTTGTAAAAAAAATTCAGACCCATTTTGACTGCAACAGTTTTTGTCCTCAATTACTATTACAACTTTTTTTGTACTGTAATAAACACACTTAAAAATTGTTTTGAAACTATGGTTGATAGAAAAAAAAAATCCATATCAACCATAATTTGAAGACAATTTTCTGAATTACAAACTAAATGTACTTTATCAGCAATTAGAGTTCATTCCTACACAGACATTTTATCAAACCCTACCATTTGACGGGTTGCCACATCGCAGACTACAAATGTTTCAGAATCAGTCTCAATACCTGGAGGTAACACAGGGTCATTGCTGAGTGGTACATACATATAATGCCATGGATGACCTCCAATGGACACACTCCGATCTAAGCATGTCACTTCCAGGAGAGCTGCTGGACATTCTACAACAAATATCAAACATGATCACCTTAAATAAGGCTCACATTGCTGTACTCACCGATATTTTGTCACAATACAATCTGAGTCAACATACTGAAAAATGTTAGTGGACTAGAGGGTCCAAACAAGCACAGCCCAACTATCACCTCCAGCAGTTCTTGTACACAGCACCTTTATGACCCCGTTTACACTAGATCCAGAAAGGTGGATCAGACCCGGGTCTGATCCGACAATGTGGATTAACGGCTAGTGTACACGCAAAAAAGCAGGATCAGACCCGGTTCAAGATCCGGCAATTTTAATCCACCTTTCGAGGAGGCTTGAATCCGGCAATTGGTGGATCAGATCCGGCAAAGTGGATTCCAAATACAAGTGTAAACGCAAAGGTGGATCAGACACTGCAATTCTATGTGGTCATTTCCGGTTTTGCTACGAATGGCACGCTTTTTGCTTGTGCTTTGGTGGGACATCCATCGCTGTTTATATTTGTGTGTGTGTCTTTGTTGTTGTGTCATGCTGTGTGCACATGGACTGTGCGTGTGTGAAATGTTTTGTTGTTTTCAGCGTCCTTATACATACATCGTTACATTCAGAGCTTGCCTTGTTGCTGTATTTTGTTAATTCCCATCTACAAAATATTTCCACCTGCATGGTCGTTGTTATCCGTATCATTTTTGCTGTACTGTATTTTCTGCATTCTACCTTCGCATCGATAATATTTCTAGAAGTGGCGCGCTGTAATCGTGACCTTTGATCTTTGCCACGTAACCCTTGAGCTCTTTGCGAGGAGCGGTGACGTCGTGACCAATATACATCCGTTTCAAAAGTGGGATCGAAGCCGGATCAAGCGCTGGTGTAAACGCAACAGAGGATCTTGATCCGCGGTCGTTAAAAAAATGCCGGATCTCAATCCACCTTTCTGGATCTAGTGTAAACGCGGTATATGAGAAAATCCTATAAGTCTCCTAGAACATGTAAGGGGTACCAAGGCAATGACCTGGGGCATGGAAGTAATTGCCTCCATTAAGTCTCAGGCATCTATTAGTATTGTTTTAGTTCCTTAGACACCCGAGCGAATGGATACACCATCTCTCCTGTCTATTGGGTTTGTTTTAACCAACTGCAACTTGCACAAAATTAATGTTCGTAGTGTTGGGGAGGGGGTCAAACGTTCCTCAATTCCTTTACTTCAAATGATGTTCTTCAGTGAACAATACTGAGGGCCACTACAATGACCTTCCTATAGGAATGATATAGATAGATTAGCTACAGAAGACTGCTGTATAGGAAGACTACACAGCATTGTTTACATGCATGAGGGAGAATGATGGGCCATGTCATTCATGCTAGAGGGCATTTCAGAACAATTGGATAGCAGAAGAGTAAAAGCCCTCTATTGGTGAAATATATCAGCACATTAAACATAAAACAAGTTACAAACGCCTTGACCAAAAACTTAATGTGTCTGCGCATGCTGGGGACAAAACAGTTATAATCATCATCGCTGGTGCGCACGCAAAAGCCGTTGACAGCATGGTAAGTTGAGCACAGTTCCTTGGAAATTTAGCTTGTTTACAAAAAAACTATACAACGTGTAGGCTTTATTTGACATGCAGATAATAACATGATTATTATCAATTGATTACCTGATAGTTGTATATTGCTCGGTATTCTATCATGATTTGACTCTCCGTGTCCCAACTCTGATATTACTCTTCCAGTAGACTCGAATGACTGCTTTTGTGTGATTGGAAATTTCATATTCTGTGAAACAGAAACAACAAAAACTACACATCCAGAGAAAACTAACTTGTGCATTTCTTATTGGTTGTTAAAGACAACTGTTGTTGCTGGTCTTTCTGTTACATATGGAAACATTTATGCAAAAATGAAACATTTTAGTCGATTAACTTTTCAATTCAATTTATCCATGCAGTTACACCAACATCTTTACAGGTAATGTGTAATTGTCTAAATAAATGGACACTACAGACTTTTCTATTGTTGATAAACGAACCCCGCTGGTTAGCATGGATGGCGGAATGTTAGCAAAACATTCAACCATGTTAACACAGATGTTGTGACCAAATTCAACATTTCCGCAAACTTTCAATTAAAAAGAAATACATCCCATGATTGGTTGCTTTGTTTCCACCAAATTCAACATTATTTTTGAATATTCGTGTAACATTGTTACGAACTGTGTGATGGCTATCTGTTTTTGGTTTGCATTTATGGCTTCCCATAGTTTTTGGGACCTTGGTTGGCAAAAACTTAGACTGTGACATTACAATAGAAAGGTGTTTTCCCAAAATCTGATTGCTTCGCATTTTGATTAATTTATTCATGTAGTGTTAATGGATTAGTGTTTCCCTGGGTAAGCTAGTTGGCATTGGATTACACAGCAGCTTAGTGATTAGAATTAACAAATACCTCTTGTATGATAGTTTCCATGTTGTACATCTTGACTTTGTTGTTTTTATGCATTACTATCAGTAATCCATCTGTTATGATGGCATCTGCAATATCTCTGCCGAACACCTTTGAATACAAAATGTAATGTATTGTGTATGCTTATAGTGAACAAGATTACTTTGCACACTGTGCTTACATTGTTTGTAAGCTATTCCTAAGTCTTCACTGTCCATCTACATTACAAGGTTTTATAGTAGCACACAATCCTCTCGATCCAAGTCTGACACCAAACCCAAATTAATATAAGCCCGATTCTCATTAGTTCTCTACTTGTTTGCAAACAGCTCTTAATATTTAAAACAATATGTTTTACTTTTCCCTCTCTGCAAGAAACTTTTCATAAGGCCAGTCCTACTTTTAAAATAGGTTAACTATTATTGTTTTCTTTCTTTTTTCTTCTTTTTCTGATTATGTTGAATATGATGTATACCCTTCACAAATTAGACATGGAAAAACAGCTCTTACCTCATGACAAACAGTAAATCTCCCAAGTACTTCAAAGGGAAAAACATTGACCAACACAAATGACTTCAGTATAGTTGATGACTACATACATAGCAATGTAAAAAATGGGGGAAAAAGAAATCATCAGGGTTCAAGTGTGTAATGAAACTGTATGCAAACAATTTAACAATAAACAAACTAGAAACCAAAGTGAAACTAAGGCACCAAAAAGTAATACCAGGTTTTTCTGTAGTGGGTTGACCCATAGTAATTGCATTTGAATAGCCTCGTGTCACGCAAAACATGAAGATTGACAAACATTAAAAAGCTAATCCACCTGGGGCCGATTTCACAAAGATCTTAACTGCAAATTGATCTTAGTTGCTAAGCAAAATGTGATGTCACAATACAAATCACTATGGTAACACTGACAACTCATCTTAAGATTAATCTTATCTCTTTGTGAAATCGGCCCCATGACCCCCAAATCCATGCATATTTTTCAATTCTTGTAGCCCTTTCATTAGGCCTAATGCACACTACAGAGTACCAGGGGGTCCATCCCTATAAAGTCATCCGAGGGAATCTTGCTCATTGGTTAAGCTGTGTGTGTTTCCATTATCTCATCAAAGTTTTACCCATAACATGAAAGAAATGGCAGTAAACTTACTTTGGATTGAGTTGTGCATACAACTGCTCTCTCAAAATCTACATCCCATGTTAGGTACTTAAAGGATCTAAATGATAAGAAAGAGATGTGCACACAAATTAGTTTAAAAATGTATTACATGAGATTGCAATGTCTGCCAGGGATATGATGAGGACCACAGCATGCTAACACACCTTGCATGTTGAAGTTGTATGGGAATAGCCATGCATGAGTACAAACTTTTGCAAGAGCTTCAAATTCTAAACAGCTTTTTGGGGTCTCTTTTTTTTTTGGGGGGGGGGGGGTGAAGGGACTTTTGAATATTGGTGCTTTATTAATTTTTCTGTGAATCCTAAATGTTTGATATTAATCAATCTACCACACATTTAGTGCCTAATTACAATGTGTGTATAAGGCAAATTTGTTGATTTATTTAAATGCACAGATAATGTAAGAAGACAGTTTCCTCAGTTATCTTGCAATCTGGGCCTTGTTGCAAACAACTTCACACAACTTTGCTTATAGTAGTAAGGTTTGTTTGAATGTCCTCTTGATACAGTTTCTTCAGTATACGGCTTTTATGAGATATGCAAGTCAGGGCAGTGCATTCTGTATTTGTTGAATTTGATGGAAGTTATAAAACCTTTGCATTCAAATGCATTATATGCACCGTAATCACCAGTAGATAATCTCTGAAAACTGTTCATCATCCACTCTGTCTTTAATACCCAGGAGGCTTTAAAACAATTAGTGTATTAAAATCAAGAATTGATGCCACTTTAGTAATAATAATAATAATAATAATAATAATAATAATAATAATGCTTCTTATATAGCGCTCATATCTGTCACTCAGTGACACTCAAGGCGCTTCAACATTCAGTATTTTCCTGCAAGCTATGAGGGGCTACTTTTGAGTATGAGACCTACTCCTTTACATAGCACCATGTAATGGTTTATAAGGTGCTGTGGCCCAATATGCAGCCAATCAAACCAGGAGTCAATTTCACAAAACCCTTCCTAACTTAGGACTAGTCCTAGGCAATGATAGGAGATAGGACTAGTCCTAAGTTAAGACCAGTTATTGGTCCTAACTTCAGATAAGACTAGTCTTAACTCTTTGTGAAATCGACCCCAGGAACACCGGGGCGAACCCCTTCTCTTTATGATAAGTGCACTGGGTTCTTTTACGTGCATTCACAACACACGGGACCAACGGCTTTACGTCCCATCCGAAGGACGAAACAATGATGGTTAAGTGTCTTGCTTAAGGACACAAGTGTCACGACCGGGACTCGAACCCACACTCTGCTGATCAGACACACAAGAGCTTGGGTCCGGTGCTCTCTGCTCGGCCACGAGCTAGTTACTCTAGCTTAAAGTAAAATGCAAATAATGGTATCTTCAATAAATTGTACAATGAATCATCAAAATGGTTTTTATTCTGCAGCAATGTGACCCTTTTACTCAGTTTGGTTCTCATTCTGCAATGTGACCCTTTTACTCAGTTTGGTTCTCATTCTGCAATGTGACCCTTTTACTCAGTTTGGTTCTCATTCTGCAATGTGACCCTTTTACTCAGTTTGTTCTCATTCTGCAATGTGACCCTTTTACTCAGTTTGGTTCTCATTCTGCAATGTGACCCTTTTACTCAGTTTGGTTCTCATTCTGCAATGTGACCCTTTTACTCAGTTTGTTCTCATTCTGCAGCAATGTGACCCTTTTACTCAGTTTGTTCTCATTCTGCAGCAATGTGACCCTTTTACTCAGTTTGTTCTCATTCTGCAGCATTGTGACCCTTTTACTCAGTTTGGTTCTCATTCTGCAATGTGACCCTTTTACTCAGTTTGTTCTCATTCTGCAATGTGACCCTTTTACTCAGTTTGTTCTCATTCTGCAGCAATGTGACCCTTTTACTCAGTTTGGTTCTCATTCTGCAATGTGACCCTTTTACTCAGTTTGGTTCTCATTCTGCAATGTGACCCTTTTACTCAGTTTGGTTCTCATTCTGCAATGTGACCCTTTTACTCAGTTTGGTTCTCATTCTGCAATGTGACCCTTTTACTCAGTTTGTTCTCATTCTGCAGCAATGTGACCCTTTTACTCAGTTTGGTTCTCATTCTGCAATGTGACCCTTTTACTCAGTTTGGTTCTCATTGTGCAATGTGACCCTTTTACTCAGTTTGGTTCTCATTCTGCAATGTGACCCTTTTACTCAGTTTGGTTCTCATTCTGCAATGTGACCCTTTTACTCAGTTTGGTTCTCATTCTGCAATGTGACCCTTTTACTCAGTTTGGTTCTCATTCTGCAATGTGACCCTTTCACTCAGTTTGTTCTCATTCTGCAGCAATGTGACCCTTTTACTCAGTTTGTTCTCATTCTGCAGCAATGTGACCCTTTTACTCAGTTTGTTCTCATTCTGCAGCAATGTGACCCTTTTACTCAGTTTGGTTCTCATTCTGCAATGTGACCCTTTTACTCAGTTTGGTTCTCATTCTGCAATGTGACCCTTTTACTCAGTTTGTTCTCATTCTGCAGCAATGTGACCCTTTTACTCAGTTTGGTTCTCATTCTGCAATGTGACCCTTTTACTCAGTTTGGTTCTCATTCTGCAATGTGACCCTTTTACTCAGTTTGGTTCTCATTCTGCAATGTGACCCTCTTACTCAGTTTGTTCTCATTCTGCAGCAATGTGACCCTTTTACTCAGTTTGGTTCTCATTCTGCAATGTGACCCTTTTACTCAGTTTGGTTCTCATTCTGCAATGTGACCCTTTTACTCAGTTTGGTTCTCATTCTGCAATGTGACCCTTTTACTCAGTTTGTTCTCATTCTGCAGCAATGTGACCCTTTTACTCAGTTTGTTTTCATTCTGCAGCAATGTGACCCTTTCACTCAGTTTGTTCTCATTCTGAAGCATTGTGACCTTTCACACAATTCAGTTATTATTCCGCATACTGTGACCATTTTACTGCAAAAATTGGAAAGCTTTCTTTGTACTTACATATCACCCTGTCGTCCGAGGAATATCGTTTTGAAGACTTGTCCACTCGGGAGATCAATGCAAATAAGGTTGCAGCATTTTGTAAGGGCAAGGACATAAGGTCTATGCCCTGCAGTTGGAAATGGTAATGAGGCCTGTAGTAAGAAAATAATTCAAGCATTGAAGAGCTGCCCTGATAACCAATCATGCAGTTTTGATTTCAAAATGTTTTAAAATATCACAGACATATGATTATTTACTATTTTTTGTGTATTTAAATATTTAAATGTTCAATGTACTTTGTGCATCATGATCAGTAGTATTATTTTGATATTTAAACTGATCTGTGATAAATGTATTATTCTTTATCCTAATGCAAGTATTACATCAATTACATTGTCTGTGGTAACCAATTTTGAAATAAATGTTAAACAAACCTACATGTTTCACTGTTCCAGATTATCAATACAACTAATGAATCGACTGTTTGAATACTGGCTACGTCTACATGGTAAAAAGTCATGAACAAAACCCTTGGGGTGAATCTTTAAGACCCCTAACTTACTGTATTGACTGAACAATGAAGGTTAGCCTCCAATCTATAGCAATGGGATTTGTCATTCTTCTGATAAATCAAGGTTGGCAATGCATTCAGACCATTCCTAACACACAACGGACAAATCAAACAAAGAAATTAATCTTCCAGCACTCTGGGGAACTTGAGCAAAAAACAACCTCAATTTCTTTGTCTTTCTGATGGGATGTAAAGCTATAGGTCCCATGTGTTGTGTAATGCACACTTATCGCTAAGAGAACAGGTTTGCCCTGGTGTTTTCTGGTATGGTTGGCTGCAGATTACGCCACAGCACCTTGTAAGCCATTACCAGCTGCTATATAAATGGGTCTCATAACTCAAACATAGCTAGGCTGCATACCCAATGTGAAGATAACGAATGCTTTCAAATGCTGCTTTATACATGTAAGAATAGTACATTAGTATTCATGTATATTCGGTTTGCGGTAACACCATATGTATACATCTACTTTGCTGTGTAGATTTGTTCTTTGTGAACTAGATCTTGCTTTTTATTCTACTGCCGCGGAGTAGATATCGGAAATTCGGGAGACTACTTAGTTCTGTCCTGCTTATTAACTACTACCTGGGCGGAAGGTAGGAAATCGGCCAGGACTACTATTTTAGCTAAGCGGATCGAGGGGACTTCTCGTTATTAGCTTCACTGCCACGGAGGGAGTTCTTAATTAGTCTCAACATTTTGACAAGTTTGCTCTTTTCATCGTCAGGAGACTGAAGAGTGTGAGACATGATGATCTATTTATAAGGATTCAGAGGTTTCAGTGTAGAGTCAGTCACTGATCTGATTGGTTTTTCTCAAAGTTTCCAAAGCACCATGTGAATAATAAAACTAGACTTTCAGTTTTTGTTTACTACAAAAACAAGGTGTTCGTGATTGATTTCATCAAAATATGATTGAATGAAATGGTGACAACATTTCACTTTATCATCCTAATCTGTTGTTCTGCAGAACAACACTCCATGGAGTAAGATTTTTTTCAAATATCATAAAACTTCAACTTCCGGTTTGAACCAGAAGTTAAGGTCAAATGAGGTCATACTGTATAGCGCTAGGTAAGTCCTATGAGCCCTTGTGATGAATACAAATCCAATGAGTGGTTGAGGAGTTATTATTTTTTTAATTATTAATTTCATCTTCCGGTTTGAACCAGAAGTCAAGGTCAAATGGCATAACGTTCTGTGTATCGTTTCATCACTTGTTACACACCTTTCCAATGATGCCTAGATTGTAAAAA
The DNA here is from genome assembly GCA_023634235.1 of Pisaster brevispinus. Classification (NCBI taxonomy): domain Eukaryota; kingdom Metazoa; phylum Echinodermata; class Asteroidea; order Forcipulatida; family Asteriidae; genus Pisaster; species Pisaster brevispinus. The sequence goes on along the minus strand of JAMKCF010000002.1, from coordinate 8,214,796 downwards.
ACCAATGTGTGGTTCAGAAGTTATGATTTTTTGAAACATGAAACATCAACTTCCGGTTTGAACCGGAAGTTAAGGTCAAACGGGTCATATTTTGTGTAGCGCGTGTTTAATTTATCAAGACCGTTCAGACTACGTTTGGATTGTGAAAATCCAACGTGTGGTTAAGGAGTTATGAATTTTTCAATTATTACACGGACTATCATTAATTGAATTATTTTGTCACAGAGCTCTGTAAGTAATGACCATTTATGTGATATAGCGCCCTCATGTGACATGTACATGTACTGGCAAGGCTGCGTGGACTTTGAACCTTATAAACAATGAAGCGGAACGGCCAGCTACAGTGAGTCGGCAAAATACGCAGTTTAAATGCGGTGGCTGTGTACAGTGTTGGCGTATATTTGTGTTGGCCTACACTATCGTGCATTGTCACACGATGAAAGTCAACAGACACATGCGCTTTGACGCCCAGTTTTGACCAGATGCAAAGATTAAAATGCTATAATCTCTGTGCAAAAGTTTCGGCAGAATAACTCATCTATAACCTGCCGCAAAATTTATGTTAAAATATTACGTAGTTTATGAGATATTAATTTTTCAAATTTTCAACTTCCGGTTTGAACCGGAAGTCAAGGTCAAATGGGGTCACGTTGTGTGCAGCGTTTGTTGAACTTTTCACGACCTATCCGATGATGTGTAGATTGTAAAAATCCAAGGTGCGGTTCATGAGTTATGATTTTTTACAAATATTAAACTTTGATTTAATGTAATTCAATACCCGATGACGTCATCATGACATAATCAAGTTTGTGTCGTCTTGATACTGAGGTTCAAATGTCTGATGAGTTTCAATGTTCAGTTAACTTTCAATCTAGAGTTATGCTGTAGAAAGCCCAAAACATGACTTTTTTAAGAAAAAACGTCGAAGGCAAACTTCGACCCAGGGTAACGACCCGGAAGTTAAGGTCGTACGATTTTGGCGTTAACTTTTCAAATGTTGTCCAAGTCTTTATCTATTTGATGCCTAAGTATGAACATCATAGCTTTTATATTCGTTGAGATACAGCAACAAGCTAATGGTCATTTTTCAACATTAAAAACCTTGTCATGACATCATCAATGTCGTCATCATTCCAAAAAAGTGGCGGTTTCATCTACTCACTATTGCCTATGTACACAGTAAGTTTTAAGTTTGTACAAGCTTTACTTTTGTTTAAAATTGCTGGAGAAGGTTCAGAGGGAAAGAAGAACGCGAGGAAAAAATTAAAAAAACATAACAATAACAATAGTTGTTCTGCTGTTAGCCGAACACCTAAAAACCCCAGAACAATAACAAGAGGTGTTCGTGCACGTATTGAACGAACACCTAATGAACTAATACTGAGCAAGTGTTGCAATAACTCTTAGTACAAGATGTTCAATACTTACAAAGAGTAACATGTTCTAAAGTCATCAAGGTAGAGTCTATCTCTGGCAGACCATTAAAAGAAAGAAAGAAACAAGTTAATGACAAAATCACAACTTTACCATGATGCAGCTATTTTGGCCTAATTAAACCAATACTTTAATCAATTATTACTATAGAGTACATGTAGCTGGAAGGCCATTAGAGGCTGGTACCTTTTTGGTACAAGACTCAGTATTATGATTGCTGTTGCATAGGGTACATGTACATAGTAAAGATGAGTCAACAATTAATCCAACATCAACCCAATTGAGCTTGAAAGCTTGAAGGGCTTCACTAGCATTCTAAATTATACATTTATTATGTTTACCAAATACATGTGTCATTGCAAATTGCTGTACATTTTCAGTTTGATCCTTTACTGTCAAAATATGGAAGGATGTAAATGTACTCATTGTTTCCAAACCCTATGGTTATTTTGACTTTTTGTTAATCTCCTTGTTCAACTTACCCCAGGTAATATATCTTGCTTTTTGATGTCACAGTCCATGCTTTCTTGTATTGTGCATCTTTCTGTATTTGAGCAGGAATTTTCACTGAATCATTCTTGGAAATTGGAATTTCAAGTAACAAACTTTAACCACTTCACATCAGTATTCCAACAAAATGTCTGTGTCCATGTGTCCATGCATGGCATTATTTTTCTGAACTTTTGGAGCTTCCAGAGTAATCATTTTCTTTGAAAATATTGTTGCACAATGAAGCCCTGACTTTATAAAGGAAAGATAACAAAGGTTCTCATAAGCACCAGGATTTGTTAATAAATACTTTCACCGTGAATCACAACCGCAGACATAAACCACGGCCAATAATCTGCAAAGGTACATTACATATGTATGCTGGAATCTTGGAACGCTTGAAATTGCATCCCATTGACCTGAATATAATGATAAACAATGGTGGCAGCCATAAACATTTTTGTATGCTACGTTTTTATAACATACAACAAATGACTGGAATTGTGGATTACACAATAACCCATGGAAAACAGAAGGTTATGAGCATGATTTCCAGTACCTTCTGTCCCTCTTTGTATGGATAAAATAAAGTGTAGCATGGTAGATGCATGTGCATGCTACATGATGGAATGTCCGAGTCAGTACAGTCGACTCTCGTAACTACGAGCTCGGAAGATACGAGATGCCGGTTTTTGATCAGTCCCGAACTTTCCCCATGCGTGTTTCTATGTCTTAAAAAACGGAAGATACGAGCACCGTCATAACAAGAACACAGACAACACAAGGTATTTTTGCAGCCCCATGATGAAAGAATGTATTGTTTTTCATACTTTTGTAGCGAGATCTGATTTTTTTTTTTTGTGTAACCAAAGCTTACCGTTCAGTCGAGGTTCGGAAATTACCATATTGTTGCCAAACCATTTATCGGAACGGACCGGCCATGCAGTTCTGTCCGATCCGAACACCAGAAACATTTCGCTGGTAACCTAGGCTTGAAATGCTACGTCCCTTGCACACTTGGACGACAACCAACGAAAACAACGTCCAGCATAGGCGCTACGCAGTACCGAATCTGTCACATCATGGTCACATGAGCGGCAAGTTTGACATCACTTTGCTATGATTTTTTTGTTTACTTATACAAAATATTAAATTTCTATGACCATAGTGCATAATGCATTTATCATTGATATGTTTGTGTAAAGGATGCTCGTAAGAACTGTACTAGGCAGCAAACAGCTACATTCTAGCCTATACACCTGTGTAGTGCATGCACTATGACGACATGTGTATAATAGTGCGCTGCGTTTAAGACGAGGTTCGGATAATAAGACCTCATATTAAGGAAAGTCGACTGTATACATATCAGCCATCCAACTGACTGCAAACAAATTCTGAGGGCGCTCAGAAGTTGTTCTGAGCGTTAAAAAAATTGCCACGATAAGCCAGTCCAAAAAACTGTTGGTGCGATTACACATCATCCAACTTAAAGTGGTTAAAATGCTAGATGACTAACGATGTAAAAAGAACACTGTCATTAAAGACCATTTGTTACAAGTGGTACATCACTAAAGTCCATGGACACCTTGTGATCTTGCTTTCTAAGAGTATCAAACTTTCCCAATCATTATTCACCTGTTGTGTCATTTGTTAAGCATCCAAATTGCATACAGTTCAACAAAAGCAGACTATATTAATAACAATTTGGGTTTGAACAAAGAAAAATTGACTGGAGCTCTTCCAACTGAGCTATCCAGCCCTATGTTGGCGGTCTCCCTATTAGTCAATATCTTTGTTCGAGGATGCCAGTCAGAAGCCATTCAACCGTTAATTGCCGTGTAGCCAGGGATCACACCCAAGTTTATGAGACAACTTGGGAAGCGGCAGCCACGGGATCACCTTAAGGGGATGTGACTTTTTAATAATAAATATCAAGTAATAAACCACAAGGGAAACTGACTGGGTAAATTTTTTTATAATTTGGGTTTGAACAAAGAAAAATTTACTCGAGCGGGACTTGAACCAACGACCTCCGGATTACATACTGGCGCTCTACCTGCTTCTGACTGGCCTCCCCGAACAAAGATATTGACTAATAGGGAGACCGCCAACAAAGGGCTGGATAGCTCAGTTGGTAGAGCGCCGATACGTTAATCCGGAGGTCGTTGGTTCAAGTCCCGCTCCAGTCAATTTTTCTTTGTTCAAACCCAAATTATTTAAAAATTTACCCAGTCAGTTTCCCTATATTTTAAAATAACATTTAAATTGAGCAAGGACATTTAATGTTTATGGAGCTTTCGTCCAGGAAGCGTTGTTTCATAATCAGGTACCAGTGTTTTGTATGGTGTGTACATCTAGGTACCAGTGTTTTGTACAGTCTGTACATCTAGGTACAGTATCAGTGTTTTGTATGGTCTGTAAATCTAGGTACCAGTGTTTTGTATGGTCTGTACATCTAGGTACCAGTGTTTTGTACAGTCTGTACATCTAGGTACAGTATCAGTGTTTTGTATGGTCTGTAAATCTAGGTACCAGTGTTTTGTATGGTCTGTACATCTAGGTACAGTATCAGTGTTTTGTATGGTGTGTACATCTAGGTACCAGTGTTTTGTATGGTCTGCATCTAGGTACCAGTGTTTTGTATAGTCTGTACATCTAGGTACCAGTGTTTTGTATAGTCTGTACATCCAGGACCAGTATATTGTATGGTCTGTGCATCTAGGTACCAGTGTTTTGTACAGTCGGTGCATCTACATGTAGGTACCAGTGTTTTGTATGGTCTGTGCGGCCAGTGTTTTGTACAGTCTGTGCATCTAGGTACCAGTGTTTTGTACAGTCTGTGCATCTAGGTACCAGTGTTTTGTACAGTCTGTGCATCTAGGTATCAGTGTTTTGTATGGTCTGTACATCTAGATAACAGTGTTTTGTATGATCTGTACATCTAGGTACAGTATCAGTGTTTTGTATGGTCTGTACATTTAGGTAACAGTGTTTTGTATGGTCTGTACATCTATATAACACTAACAGTGTTTTGTATGGTCTGTACATCTGGGTATCTGTGTTTTGTATGATCTGTGCATCTAGATAACAGTGTTTTGTATGGTCTGTACATCTAGGTACCAGCTGTTTAGTATGGTCTGTACATCTAGATAACAGTGTTTTGTACAGTCTGTGCATCTAAGTAACAGTGTTTTGTATGGTCTGTACATCTAGATAACACTAACAGTGTTTTGTATGGTCTGTACATCTAGGTATCTGTGTTTTGTATGATCTGTGCATCTAGATAACAGTGTTTTGTATGGTCTGTACATCTAGATAACAGCTGTTTAGTATGGTCTGTACATCTAGATAACAGTGTTTTGTACAGTCTGTGCATCTAAGTAACAGTGTTTTGTATGGTCTGTACATCTAGATAACAGTGTTTTGTATAGTCTGTACATCTAGATAACAGTGTTTTGTATGGTCTTGTACATCTAGATAACAGTGTTTTGTATGGTCTGTACATACAGGTACCAATATGTTTTGTTTGGTCTGTATAAGTATTATTTAGTAACAACATTAGAGAGGTTTCGCAAGCATACGGATACAGAAACAGATACAGATACGATAATCGTATCCATTCTTGTTGGATGCATGTCAGATTTTGTTTCGCAATCAAAGAAGTATGTGTCAGGCCTAGGCTAAAATATACAAACACGTTGGCATAGGTTTTCCAAGCAAAACAAATCCAAAAACATTTTGTTGATGTTCTTGTTGCATTGGAGAATTTGATTTAATAGTTGTTTTGTTTAGCTGTTTGTTTTAAATGCGTATAAAGAAAAATTCCAGCAAGCACAGCAAAATAGAGACGACTGTTTATACTGCGTTTCCCCGATATTTTGCTTACAAATGATGAACACATTTCTATGTCATGAATGACACCTTTAAAAGCAATACAGGGGAAAAAGTTTTTAATCTAGGGCAAAATACTAAAATCAGCAAAACGGTATCCATTTTAAACGTACGTGTATGAGTTCCCGTATCCGTTGTCATTGTGCATGCAAAACATGGAGGCCGTCGTTACGCGTCACGTGAACACACAAAGTGTTTTCGTTTCCGTATCCGTATTGTATCCGTAACCTTGCGAAACCTCTCCATTACTGTAGTTTATACGTACATCACAGATTAGTGTTCTCCACATTTTACAGTTGCGTCTATATGTAAAACTATTTCCCCTTCCAGCTTCTCGATCCCGTAGATGTAGAGCAATGTTGAGTTTCTTACTAGTCAAGGGATCACACATGTTGGATTGCCACATGTAGATGATCTCTCACCTGGTTCAAATAACAATTCAATGTTTAGACTAGTCACATTGTGTAACACACAAATATGCTGCAATTGCTGCAATCAGTGGACACACCTTGGCTAGACAGGGCTCGAAATAAACACTGCACTACAGGCCAGAGGCCAGTGTTTTTAGCATCGGGCCAGTAAAGTCATGACTGGACAAGTCCAGCAGTCCTGCATTTTTTTTTCAAATATTGACTTTCAGTCAGATAAATATCAATTCAACTCTTATGAATAGTGAAGAATACTTAACCTATAACACCAATGAGATAAATCTTCTCTTTGTGCTCAAATGCAACTAGTTCAAGCATTAAACGGCATTTTGAGCTGAAAGCTCTGCGGTCTTGTGGATTATCGGCCCCAATTTCGAGCCTTGCTAGAATACCTTCTTAGTCAAATAATATGGAATAATGGGTACTTGTCTTTTCTTTCGTTATGTTGTTATTCCCAAACCAAGACCTTTTCGCTACTCTGGCTCCAAAGTTGGCATATAGGCTTTAAATGTTTGTGAAATTTAAAACAAGTTCATTGATTTTGCAAGAACAAAGGGGCCTGATGGTAAGAGTAAACTGAAGCTGAGTGCTTCCAAATGGAAACTTGTTCTTGTTATGTTTTGGGAGGATATCATACATTTTGTGTACATATAATATATTGTAGGCCTACACGTAGCAGACAGTGGACAGAAACCCGTTAGTGCCAGGTGAATACATCTTTATCATTGAGTGTCAATGTTTTATCTGATGGTTATCTGGTGGCAGCTAGATAATTCTGTGGCGGCCATAATGAAAAACATAAAGTTAAAATAGTATACATCTAGACAGATTTCAGGAGACCTTGCATCTCCATGCACACCATGCAAAAATGTAAGCAGATTTCCAATATTCAAAATTTTGTCTTTTTTAAGTGAAAACTGGGGCTGGGAGACATTTTTACTTCCACCCATTTGTGACATAACTGTGTTCAAAAAGAAAGAAAACATCACTTGATATAAAGGGCTGATTACCACACACACTTTCAACCTTTCCTTTAAACTTTATAGCATAAGGATTGGAGCTGGGAACATCCCCTTCATTCGTACTCAACTAACACTAATACTTTTCAAAAACAATACCCTACCTTTCGTTTTCTCATTATTCCATAATTGTATATTTTGGACTGCAACAGAAAACATAGGCCTACCCACTGCCTACAATTTGAACATTTCAAAAAAGAGGTGACTTTCTCTTGGTTCACATTAAACAGTTTGGGACATTATTTAGAAAGTTTTGTAAGATAAATATTCATACCCCATGTCAAAGAAATGTATTCATTTCGTATGAATGGCTTCCGCATTATACATCTGATGTACAAGTTAAAAATACATTACATGCATAATCCTTAAAAGCTGATATTGTGTGAGCCTACAACTAATGAATGGTCTCGGAGGTCAAGATCCCCCCCCCCCCAAGAAAGAAAATAATAAAATAAAAAAATGGTTCACACACGTTAAGAAGCTTCAAGATACATGATTTAAGGAAAACAAAACCCATCTTAATGTCTGAAGAACAAAAATTACCTATAAATGCAGTTGCAATGGAGGTTTTAAGCTACATGCAGGACTTGAAACTCAGGACAGAGGATTTGAAGTCGTAAGAGTGACGTCACTTTGCTGCTTGCCTTCTAGTAAGACTTCAGGAGTTACTGTAATAACATTTGAAATATGGTTTTAAGATCTACTCCAAGCCCAACCATGACTACATGTAAACAAGTATAAATGAATTAAAATCAAACAACATACATGTAGCACAGACACAGGTGTTCAAGACACACAGGGGAAATTAGAACAAACTTACATGGGCTATTTTATTTTAAGGACAACCATTTGAATGGGGTTGAAATTGAAGTTTAAAGAGGGTCTCTGAGGCACTCTAGTAATAACTTGTTATCAATACTGAGCAGGGCCCAATTTCATAGAGCAGCTTAAAAGCGGAAAAAGATGTTCAGCACAACAAAATTATCAGGCATGCAACTGCCCGATGAAAAAAAAAGAGGAAATTTTCAAAGGCACAACGCAAGCGCGGAGCGAGGCAGCCAAAACGCCAAGGGACATGAGATCCACAATGGTACCCTAGAAAATGTTGAGGTTTATTATGCTCTTAGGTGCATTCTTAGCATGTACTAGGCTTATTTCACATTATTGTGGTCGTACATTGTTGTTGCCAAGCATATATAAGGCTTCTTTTTTTTTAAATCGCCAAAAAAAAATATTTTTCTTTTTATTTTTCGATTTTTTTTATTTTAGCGCTGATCATTTTACAAAAACGCGGAAATCCGCGGAAACGCGGAAGAGTTGCATGCCTGATTTATGCTTACCAGAAATAGGCTATCAGCCAAACTACCACACCACATGTACAATTTGTGGCTGGTATCCTGCTCATTTATGCTAAGCAAAACATTTTAAGCAATGTTTTCTGCTTAAGCACCTCTATGAAACTGGGCCCAGGCATCTTGCTTCTTCGAGGAAATAAAATTATCGAAATTGTTTTTTCAGAAGCATTTACCCTTGACCAGTTCGGGATCACTCAACATCTCGCTGAATCAGATGGTGGCACACTCAGTTACATGTACATGATGATATAGGTAAAATCATACAGGTGCTGTAGAAAGTGTGCAACAAAGAGATTGCAACAAAAGCAATGTGAATTCAAAAAGTGATTCACAACTGGTAAAACGACTGAGCTCAGGAGAGCACTGAGTATACAGGGCTCAATACACATCAGTGTAAGGGTAAAAACCAAATTAATTATTTATCCCCAATGCAAATATTACCATCTATTATTAAATCGTTGCAGTATTCGCTGCTAAGGATTCAAACCCGCTTCTAGCCATTGGGCTAGCTCGGTGGTTTAGTGGTAAGACATCTGCTCTAGCAATGCAAAGGTCGTGGGTTCGAATCCCACCCGAGTGATTGCCTGTGGATTTTTTTTTACAGAGCTCAGGAGAGCACTGAGTATACAGTGCATCGTTGTAAGGGTAAAAACGAAATTGCATTCTTTATCCCCGATGCAAATATTAACATCTATTAAAACCCTTGTGGGTGTTAGTCTGCCACTGTTGGAAGGTAGATTTTAAACTGTTCTTGTTTTTCTTCACTTGCAAAGCCCCTAGGGACTTGATTATCCAGGAGATCCTAGACATGACCATTCCACATTAGATGGGGGGGAGGCGGGGTCAGTTCTCAGAGGTTTTTGGGGTTTTTTTTTATGGGCTGTGAAAGTTGTTCCTGGCATACAAATGTACACAAAATCTGGAAACCACCATATAATACAGGAGTCTTCCAGTGCTGGGTGGCAGATTTTAAGTGTTTCTTGTTTTTTTCACTTGCAAAGCCCAGTGGGACTTGATCATCCAGGAGATTACAGACAGGACCATTCCACATATCTTAGATTGGGAGGGGGGGGTGTCAGTTCCCAGAGTTGTGTAATTTTTTTTATGGGCTGTGAAATGTGTGCCTGGCATACAAATGTACACAAAATCTGGTATACCACTGCACATAAACACAGAGCTACCCAGATCTAACCCTCTGATAAGTGGAACAATCTGTTCAGCTGTCTGTTCTCTGAAAAGGCTTGGCTTGTCAAGTCTTGTCAACTGGTTGTTGAAGGCCACCACTCACTCCCCCGCCCCGAGCCCTCTTATATAGTTACAACAATGTAGTCCACTTTCTGTAGCCTGCCAAAATTCTAATAAAAGTAGATTAATCCTTGACGTGAGCATCTTGAATAAGTTTGTCTATAAGGTACACTTCAAGCTAGATGATTGGAAGATAGGCCTGCAATTCATGTCAAAAAATGCACATACTATCACATTTGATTTAAAATCCGGTTACCATCACATACATGTAGACATTGCTGCAGATTACCAAAAGCATCTTGGATTTTCTTAGGAATTCGAAGGAGTAACCAGATATTTTGAATTCAATTTCCTCCCCCTTTGGTCTCGCATCTGCCCCGTTTTTGTTCACAAATATCATGAGGCCCTTAGTGACTAACTGGAGATCCACTGGAATTCTTATTGCAGTTCATCTGGTTGACAGGTTTTGCGTAATTCCTAGTGCCACAAATGACAATGTAGAATTCAATTTCCAAGTAGCAAAGCAGGTATCCAAACACATACAAGTTGATTTATTACGAGCGGGTATGATTTATAATATCAAGAGTCATTGGATTCCCACAGTCTGTGCCGAATAGTTAGGCATGAAATGGGATACAATAGCTGGTACATTACAAATCTTACGACGGCGAATAGATAAGATTATACAAACGATTAATAATGTTCAGCAATCTGAATCTATTACCATTAGACCATTAGATTGCATTTGTTTGTAGGGCACATAATTTCTCTCAGTCCAGTAGTGGTAGTATTACTCGCTTAATGACCAGACACTGTCAGATCGAAATTGCAATTTAAGCTAATCACAAAGATAACCACACAATATTAGATGATTTATGCAAATCTGAGATTAGATTCTGGAAGAATCATGTTTCCGAGTTGAATGTGCATTTCATTTTTGCAGTTGAGAAAAACAACAAAATGTCCTTTTGTGACGCTAGTTCTGTGGGTTCAGGCGCAATCGTTTGTCAAGATTTGCACACTGCTCACAAACAATGGACTGAAATGGAAGCTAAACAGAGCTCAACTTGGCGAGAGCTCGAAACTATACACTATGCAATTTGTTCATTTTTACCAATAGTTTCTAACTCCCAGTTAAAAGTTTATACTGATAACCAAGCCAACTAACATAGTTGAGTCAGGAAGCATGAAACCAGAATTACATGTACATGATCTCGTAGCTGTGGACAATTTTAATACATGCCTTAGCAACAACATTCGACTTGATGTGCAATGGATCCCTCGAAACCAAAATGAAAAAGCAAATTTTGTTAGTCGATTAATAGACATAGACGATTGGGGTATATCACAGCAACTCTTTCAGTTAATGTCTAATTTGTGGGGTCCTTTTACTGTCGACTTTTTTGCGTCTTATTATAATGCAAAGTTACCCCGTTACTTTTCAAGATTCTGGAATCCGGAAACGGTAGGGGTAGACGCATTTGCTCAGAATTGGACCACAGAAAACTGCCTCTTGGTACCAACCGTAGTCCTTATAACAAGTGTGCTCAGACACCTTCATTCATGCAAGGGAAAGGAAAGGGGACTTTAGTTTGCCCATGGTGGCCATCCTCCTCATTCTGGCCTCTACTTCGGTCATGCTATAGTGTCTGGATAAAGGCAAGTTTTACTAAAGGTCAAAGGCTTTACAACTAGGAAGAAACAAGAAGTCAATTTTGGGGCCAGATTCTTTCCATGGTAATATTTGTGTTATTTACATTGACTGTATGAAATAGTGTTATCACTGACTCACTGTTGTTTTTCTTCTTTGCATTAGATAATTTACAAACAAAGATATTGGGATGGACTTCCAAAGGAAATAGCAGGATTGAAGCATACTATTTTTTGCGACTTCTTGTTGTCTAAGGCCAAAGGCACTGTCAACGGATATCTTTTTAAATGCAGAAATTTCTTTTCATGGTTAAAATATATTAATATCCCAGTAGTATTACTTATCCGTGATGAAATAATGGCAGCGTACATTGCAGACATCAGTGGTCAGGGTAGTACAATGAATTCTGACAGCTCAACAATTACCACTGAAGCAGCCCTAAAATGGCTTCATTCGTTAGTCAATTCCAAACCAAACCCCGTAGATTCACCGGTAGTACATGTACAACATAATTATCTTAATTGCCCTTTAAAAAAAACTTCATAAACAACCCCGCACCAAAAACAACCAATGTCATTAGATCTAGTGAAATTGATTGTGGATAAATATGGAAAACCCAATAGTTCATTGTTGCATCTAAGAACAGCTTGCTACGTCTCACTCAAGTTTACGCTGCTATTTAGGCATGATGAAATGGTTCAGCTCAAGACCAGCCATATGTACAAAGCTATTGGCGAATGACGTAGGTTTGGAAATTTACATTCCACGGTCTAAGACAGATGTTTTTAAAGAGGGTTCTGCTGCTTATATTTCTGATACTGATGACGAATATTCACAAGTAAAACTACTGCATAGATACATTGTACATGTCAAAGTGTAACCTGGTCTTTGGACAGGATAAATTTCTCTTTACAGCTCTTTCATATCACTCTACTACCAAATCATATAAACCTAGTTCACAAAGACCCCTCAGCTACACTAGATGCAGTGAATTGTTCCTAGAAGCACTTAAGGAGGTTGGGATAGATAATCCAAAGAAATATGGGCTCCATAGCATCATGCATGAGATCAGGAGGAGCGTCACATTTGGCCAATAAAGGTGTGTCCGAAGAATCGCTTATGGGGTGGACAGATGGAACACGGTCGCTGGAAGACCCACAATGAGAAAAATAGATAGTAAAAAGAGATGTTACACGTAGATTAGAAACATCAAAAGTACTTCAAAGATAATATAGGGTAAGAAAGTTTTTGTGCATATAATCGAAGCGAAGGAGCATGAAATTTATTTGTCGATGATATTTGGCACCTTACTTTGGAAACGCTGGTTTATTGGATGTTATTCTTTTCACAATCACCAGAAATTGTAGTTGCGATGATCGTAACCCTCCATCCTCCAGACAGTCGGGAGGATGGAGGGTTACGATCGTCGCAACTACAGAAATTGGTAATTATGTGAGATTGAGAACCAATTTCCTTTAATTATTTTCAGTGGTTATTGCAAAGTTGAAGTGATCCGGAACAGAACTGGTCAAAGATCCCAAACTCAGTCAGTATAATAAACTGGGAAAACGTACGACTACAGGTCAGTAGTTACATCATAGAGGAAGGACCTTTATGATTTACATCATAAACACACTGTACATGTAGATGTACACACATTTGTCCCAAAGCCTCTCCCGCCCGCGAATTTTTTTCCCAGCGCGGTAAAGGCCAATATTTGCATACCTCGCTCCCATTGGCTTGGGTATGTCATGTGTGTATGCATTTGCTTCTTAATTACACGTTGTAGAGGGGGAAAGAACAGCTGCATATAATCGCTCATCACATACCACTTTTCGTCAGCCCTGGCTATTCGCAAGCTCAGTTTGCTACACTCTCTCAGAAAGAAAAAAGGTATAAAGTTTTATGGAGTTTTTGAAGCAACTGGTACTAAATCCACAGACATGTACATACGTAGTCTTGGCCCAAGACGTCACTATCTCATACTCGTAACGTAACGTGATAACCCTACAGAGGGCGCGCTTTTCTTCTTGAATTCATTTCGGTTGACGACTGTCTGTAGTAACGTCTTGGATATCTTGTTTAAGAAGGCGTGGCCAAGTCTGTTATTTTCATGAAGCATCGAGTCATGTTTTATTCAATTAGTGACTAAAATGACAAGCTTGCAAGAAAAGCAAGATATGAAAGGTCACGAGGTCGTCGACACATCGAGCATGATTGTATGCAGTATGCACGCGCACTCACGTTTTGATTGACCATGACTTCTTCATCACTATCAACGCACTAAGCAAGTGATTCTGAAATTATTCAAGCTAAATTTATGCTTGCAGTCTGTTAGGTTTATCGGTTGGTCATTGTTTAATGGACGTTTGAATCTTGTACATTGTCGATGTCAACCATGTAATCTTAGAAAAGAATATCTTTGCATCTGAACTACAGTACTTATCATTCTACCATTCGACATGCCCTGAAAATAAACTATTGGCAATAACAATTCTACTTTGTTTACTTTTACTACACGAATGTAATGAGGACTTTTGTAATTTTCTGAAGCGGGATAATTTACTGCATCTGTTATATGTAGGCCTAATTCACAAAGAAAGAGGGGTGAACTCAAGACTGTGTTTGGATCATGTTCGTATGGCCATCACTCCAACATGCTACTTTCAACAGTATTTTATAAGTTGCTGCATAGGCCTATATAATGAGCGTTTCAAATACCGGGCGCCAGTATCGTTATTTGAGTGTGTGTTGCTCTTTGTGGTTTTGACTGGCTTTTCAAATACCGCGTGCCCTGTGCAATAGGCCTATATGCAGTTTCTCTATTGCAAGGTCAAAGTGCATAAATAAATGTAATACAATTTTAGCCAGCCTATTTTTTACCATGTGTGGAAATCTATGTTCAACAATGCGTTATCGTTTATATAATAGGGCCATTCCTTCATTCCTTCACTGTTCCTGTAAACCTTCAACAAACAAAGACTAAGTTACAGGCACTAGACACGTTTGGTAATTGTCAAAGACCAGTATTCTCACTTGGCGTATCTCAACATTTATTATGCATAAAATAACAAATCTGTGAAAATTTGGGCTCAATGGTGGTCATAGAAGTTGCTAGAAAATAATGAAAGAAAAAACACCCTTGTTGCACAATGTGTGTGCTTTCAGATGCCTGAAAAAGGCTTCAGGCCTGAAGTCTTTCTCAGATTCAAATATTTTAGTGAGAAATTACCCCTTTCTCAAAAACTACGTTACTCCAGAGGGAGTCGTTTCTCACAATGTTTTATACTATCAACAGCTCTCCTTTGCTCGTTACCAAGTAAGTTTTTATGCTAATAGTAATATATATTTTGAGTAGTGTCCAGTGCCTTTAAATATTATTATAAACAAAAGGTAAGAAATTTCAGAATAATCTAGAGAATTTTTAAGTCCAAACCCTAACCCATTGTCGAGCTCTTTTCAGAATGCATTTTATTCACTTTATAATAATTCCTTGCGAGAAGGTACTTTTCGCCACAATACCAACCATTCACAACAACGTCCCATAGCGAGCTAGCTGTTAGAAACACATGGCGAATCATGAATAATTCACGAAAAGGTGCAAACTCGATCGTTGATTGGCTTCCCCGTAAAGTCGGGGGAAAAACAATGAAACACTTACAAGATATCCAAGACAAGCTGGAAATCGAACCGAGGATAGTGATGCCCTCTGTTGTTTGAATTGATCCATTTCGGTGCGAACTACCAACGATGGATAGTGGACTCATTCTGTTGTTGGAATTGATCCATGGGAAGGTCTTGGAACCAAGACTAGTAGTACATACGATGCATTGCAGTACTGACTACTGTACTACCATGACTATGTTCCGTCCCAACTTGATAATTGTCCCAACTATAGTTGAGACTGGTCCCAACTTAAGTGTTAAAGTTGGGACGTCCCAACTATAACACTGCTGCAGACGCACAAGCTGATGCGATCGGCGTTAATTAACAAGATTCTTTATTTCAAGGGGTCTTGGCTCTTTATACAAACTCATGTCAAAACTGTCATGATGGAGCGAGCAGGTGCCCAGGATGAGCCTAGTATACTCGCTATAATAACTCGGCGTAAATGGTGTTTTATAATTTTAGAAGGTTCTGACACCGGCCTCATGCATGTCATGCTCATGCTCATGCTGGGTGAAAGCTTTATTTCCCTTCTCTTGGAAAACCAAAATTCTAACTAATTTCAAATATTCTCAAGGGCAAGGGAAAGTGGTCTGAAAAACTTCATACTTACTATATTATGTTTTTGGTTTATTCATGGGGGTGATTTGTGTTTACTGCGATCCCAACTACAGTTGGGACGTCCCAACTTAGTTTAACACTCAAGTTGGGACCAGTCCCAACTATAGTTGGGACGAATGTCAAGTTGGGGCGGAACAACTACACAGCTACTGCCCATGTCTGCATGTCTGTCTGCTACATAGCTATACACTACTTCTGTAAAGCTTCCCCTTGTCGAAACCATGGAGTCGAAACCAAGTATTCAATTGATTGGCTTTAGTTTTGAATCATATTCATAAACCTTACTTATCTTTACCTTCAAAGAAGGACAGTCATCTACAATGAGACGTGTGCACTCTCACAGTCCATGGTCGCAGTATTGTTTTACGAACTTATGGATGGATGTACATGTACACACAAGAGCAAAAGCAAAGACATGTAGACACAACTTTTTGCCAGTGTGTGTACATGTACATGACTTACGCGCTATCACACCGCCGCCGCCGCGCCGAGAGATCAGACATACGTCGATGGTGTACGCGGCGTACACAACACACGCGCGTCCGTACCCCCGTAAGGCCTACATAGCTTGTTTGCAATGAATAATTCATCAGCAAGTCCCAGCCAATGGGAGCGAGGTATGCAAATCTTGGCCTTTACCGCGCTGGGAAAAAAAATTTCGCCTCCCGCCCCCCCCCCCCCGACAAAATCACCGTGACCCTCCTCGTGCCTAAATCATTCATACGTTACCTTTATTAGTGTCGTTCAATCCTTTGAAATATCAGTGTCCATATGCTGTTTAACTTTTTAAAAATATTGACATAAAACATTTTTTTTACCTCAAATACGTGATCAAATGTCTGTGGTCCAAATGGAAACAGAACTTATGTTTAAGGCGAATTAGCCGCGTTCGCATTGGACTTAAAATGGTTAACTTACCGCCGCAAATTGTTAACTTACCGATATTAAGTCCAAGTGCGAACAGCCGGTAAATTACCGGGGTGGTAAATTACCGCCACAGTGCTGTTAACTTAACAGGCCGATTCGAGTCGCGGTAACTTAACAATGTTAACTTAACAGGGACAAGAAGTCCAATGCGAACGCACCAGCCGGTAAAATAACGGTCAGGGAGTGCGCCCTTTCGAAATCTAATTTGTCAACCTACGCGGCGTCCCTGGTAAGTTACCGGACACAAATTAATCCAAGTGCGAACAGCTGTTAACTTACCGGCCCGGTAAATTAACTTACCGGCCCGGTAAATTAACTTACCGGCCCGGTAAATTAACTTACCGGCCCGGTAAATTAACTTACCGGCCCGGTAAGTTACCAGACCCAAAAGTCCAATGCGAACAAGGCTTTAGTCACATTCTTTAGTAAAGGGCGCCCTCAATACACTTTGGGGGAAAGGAACGCTCGATCCGATAGGAATTTGTTCAATGAATTTTACGGTCCTACTACTTGCCGTCAACTCACCGACTTGCCGTCAACTCGCCGTCAACTCATTTTCGTGCCGTGAACTCATTAAATATACATCAAAAAATAATAAATGGGGCATGGAAGTGTTAAATCTGGGCTAAACTACATATTTCTTATGGTTTTCGGTACAATTTCATTTACAAAAACGATTTTGTGTTGATAAATAAATAGTATAAACGCTTAGCCGTTGGCCGCAATCTTTCCTTTTCACGGAGCTTGGACTGTACCATTCATGGTATGGGTGTGAAATGCAAGTATCAAGCTATGGATGGACATCAGAGGGCGCTATATTTGCTGCGTTTATACTATTTATTTATCAACACAAAATCATTTTTGTAAATGAAATTGTACCGAAAACCATAAGAAATATGTAGTTTAGCCCAGACTTAACACTTCCATGCCCCATTTATAATTTTTTGATGTATATTTAATGGGTTGACGGCACGAAAATGAGTTGACGGCGAGTTGACGGCAAGTCGGTGAGTTGACGGCAAGTAGTAGGACCCGAATTTTACGCTCTGGCGTAAAAACAGAATGGAGTTTAACTTTCGTTTTTGCAATCCGTCGGTTTTGTTGTCACAAGTTCAGAAAGATAATCTAGCGGTAAGTTGGATCTACTGTAGTTAGACACTAGCCTCTTTGACTTTAGTAACAAACGATAGCGGGAGAAACGAACCACATAGCAATAGCTGCCTTTGTTCCCCCAACTTGACAATCGTCCTGTTCCGTCCCAACTTGACAATCATCCCAACTATAGTTGGGACTTGCCCCTCTCCTAGAACTATTCGGTTCGTTCCGCTATCGTCTCCCCGACCCTCATAGTCATAGGTCATCATGTACAAAATCCTATTCGAAACTTTTTCCCCTTCACGTTTTTTATGCACCTGGACTTCTCTTTTGAAAACGGAGCTCGCCAAAATTAGGCTCTATGTATTCATTGTTTTCACAGTGAGCTCGGGGTGGGTCCAGAAAATCCACTCCGCAAAAAAAAGGTGCAAAAAATGATAAATTCCCATCGTTATTCGGAATCGTCGCCTTCCGATAACAAAAATGGCCGCCGTCGCTTGTATCAATGGTATGCTGCGCGCAACGCTGGTTCACAATAACCAACGGTTTACGTAAAAAAGATAAGCCATTGATTATTGTGGACCAGTGTTGCGCACAGAATACTATTGAATACCAGCTTAAGGCATGTCGTGGACCAGCGTTGCACGCAGCATACCAGTGATACAAGCGACGGCGGCCATTTTTGTTATCGACGATTCCGAATAACGATGGGAATTTATCATTTTTTGCACCTTTTTTTGCGGAGTGGATTTTCTGGACCCACCCCGAGCTCACTGTGAAAACAATGAATACATAGAGCCTAATTTTGGCGAGCTCCGTTTTCAAAAGAGAAGTCCAGGTGCATAAACGTGAAGGGGAAAAAGTTTCGAATAGGATTTTGTACATGATGACCTATGAGGGTCGGGGAGACGATAGCGGAACGAACCGAATAGTTCTAGGAGTAGGACTTGCCCCAACTTGAGTGTTAAAGTTGGGGCGTCCTAACTATAGTTGGGATCGAAGTAAATACAAAGCACCCCCATGAATAAACTAAAAGCATGGAAGTAAGTTCTTAAGACCACTTTCCCTTGAGAATATTTTAGATTAATTAGAATGTTGGTTTTCCGAGAGAAGGGCCAGGGAAACTAAATGCGTAGGCCTACTTGAGACTGAAAGCGTCACCCGGCATGATCATGATGTCTGATGAGCATGAGGCCGTCAGAATGATACACCGATCGAGTTAGTTTTTAGCGGTCCATTATGAGCGATTCCAAACTTTGCCCTGGGCAACGGCCCGCGACCAGCTCTAGCTCCATCATCAGTTTTGACATGAGATTGTATACAGAACTAGACCTGGGTTTGAAATAAGAATCATGGAGTAGTGCACACAGTAATCCACGCATGATCGATTACGGCGTCCTGTTGAACTCTGGGCGATCCCAACTATACTATAGTTCATAGTTGGGACGTCCCAACTGTAACACTCAAGTTGGGACCAGTCACATTTGAGATTAATTATAATTTTTGTTTTCCCAAGAAAAGGGAAATTAAATGCGTAGGCCTACTTACTTTTTAAGACTGAAAACGTCACCCGACATGTGGCCGCTGTCAGAACCCTCTAAAAAGACAGCAATACACCGAGTTAGCAGTCCATTATGAGCGTTACTATCAATCAACCAAAGGGCATTTTATATTTATAAACCTTGATCATCTTGGGCACTGGCTCGCGACCGGCACTAGTAAGTACGCTCCAACCTCAGTTTTGACATGAGTTTGTAATGGTACAGCGCCGAGAACCGAGTTTGAAATCAAGAATCTTGACCTTGTTAATTAATAATTCCTTCAAGCCAATCGCATCAGCTTGTGTGTCTGCAGTTAGTTAGTGTCACACAGCAATCCACGCATGATCGATCATGGTATCCTGTTAAGCTCTATATGGGCGATCCCAACTACAGTTGGGACGCCCCAACTTTAACACTCAAGTTGGGACCAGTCCCAAGTATAGTTGGAACAGTTGGAACAATTGTCAAGTTAGGATGGAACAGCTCCATCGTTCTAGGACTAGAGACTAAGACTAAGAGGGTTATGCTGTGATCAAGCAGTGGCAAATTCGGCCAACACTTCATCCCATCCTACCCCATGAAACCTCTTCCCTACCCCTCCTCCCCTTCCAACCCAACCCTCCCCACCCCTTCCCCACCCTTTTTCCCAACCCTTGCCCCCTCCTTCCCCCACCCATTCCCCCACCCCTTCCCCACCCATCCTCCCTTCTTGCACCTCCCCTCCCTCTTCCCCCACCCCTCCCCCTTCCAACCCAACCCTCCCCACCCCTTCTCCCACCCCTTCTTCACCCATCCTCCCCTTCTTTCACCTGATCCCCACCCCTCCTCCCCCCTTCCCTCACACATCCTTCATCCCACCCTTCCTTCCCAGCCTTCTACCCAACTTACTTGACAATGATTAAACCTTCTTTAAAAAAATGTTATGTAGAAATAGTAGAAATGGTGGGGGGGGGTTGTAGTATGTATAAGTACACATCTTCAGCCATTGGTCCTTCCCCACCCACATGACACAGTATCCACAAGCATTGCACACGCTGGCTAAGATTGTTTGTGAAAAAAACCACTCTGTTATACATGTTTTACATGTATTTTAACTTAGGAACACTGTTTGCTTCAGATGCTGCCTTTTTGATGCTATTTATTATTTTATGCCTACAAAAAAAATGATGTCCCAGTGATAATTTTAAAAGGACTTGGAATATGAACTGGTGTGTGGCTTGGTCTCGGGATACAGACACCTCCTATTTTTAGACCACATAGGTCAAATGTTGTGAAACGGACTGGCTTGCGGGGCATTTGTGTTTACCAAACACGACTTTTCTTGTTCTATCTAATCTTACACCAAATTATTAACTTTTTTTGATGAGGATGACATCTGCTCTACATTTGTAGCAATGCAAAGGTCTTGGGTTCGAATCCCACCCGAGTGATTGCCTGTGGATTTTTTCACAGAGCTCGGGAAAGCACTGAGCATACAGGAAGTTGGGTTTGCATCTTAGGCATTAGGGGTCTTACATGTCTTAAGAGTAGACGTTCAGCATCTGTCACAACCAGCTTGACCAGAAAACTGTTCAGTGTGAACATGGTGAACACATGTGATTTAGCCGAAACCGCAGAGAGAGACATCAACTCTACGTGGGTTTCATTTTAAAAAGGATTACTGCTAAACGAGATCAAAGGATTGCTGCAAAACAAGAGCTACATTTAAAAGTATATCAAATTCATAAACATACACGTAGGCCTACATGATTGTGTATTTTTAAATTCCACTCGTACTGTATATTTTTGCAGAGGATTTTGCCTGCCACTTACAATTACTGTGTTTGTGAATATGAAGACACTGATACAAGCAGAGATGCTTTCCTTACAACACTGGGAGTAAATGTAAAAACAGAAGCTGATGCAAGAAAATGGTTGCAGCAATTTCAAAAGAAGTCCATGACGACGATGCGAGTGAGCAGAACATGGCCACAGTCGGGCCACATGAATATCTTCAAGGTAAGATGTGTGGGAGAAATGTCAAGTTTTACAGTTCTTTCCAAGGTTGTTTATATACAAAATGTTATGGTTTACACTGAAATATGACAAACACTTCATAATTGTACTCTTAAGATCGTAAGATTGTACTCTTAAGTGCTCTTAAGATCCTTTGGGAAAAGGACCTGTAAATTACCTGCAATTTCTTGACCTCCTATCATGCCCATTTGTTAAGTGGTTTAAAGAAATCTGGGGTTCATTGGTACAGATAGCCTGAGGATATTTCTGTTCCAAAAACCCAAACAAGCATTCTTTATTAATATTAGATCCATTAAATTGTTTAAATGTGTTCAATGTAATTTTGTATGCAATTGGTACTGAGCCATGGCCTGACTTCAGTAAGTTTGACTGCAATACTTATTATGTAAGTTAAATAGCTTTTTGCGGGTTGAGATTGTTATGAATTTTCATTGAATACATTGAATAAATTCAATGGATTGGATGTTCATTTGTACATATTTGCAATGCAATAGTAATTTAAAGACTGCCCACAACCAGATAACTTGAGAAAAAAAAGTTCATTTAATGGACCTTGTTATCCTAGATGTTTGAATTGTACCAACAGCTTATACTCTTTTACATTTGTTACCTCTGTGTGCATATCAATACATGTAAAGAAACGCTTCAGATGCCATCACAATACAAGGGCTACCATGACAACAAATCAAAAGCATTCCAGCAAGAACACAAGCTGTCAAGCTTTCATCACTATTATTGTGAAGAAAATTGCAGTAAGAACTCGAAGGTCAGTGTAAAAGGAGAATATTGTTAATGTATTGTGCATGTTCTGAACCCTCTCATTAGTAATAGTATCCATCAATCATCCAATCAATATATCAATCAATCAATCAATCAGTGAAGCAATCAATCATCAATAAATTAATCAATCAATCAATCAATAGACATCAAGTGGCAAAATCAAAACTTAAGCTACTGTATGAGGAACTATTGATTGTGGAGTTGTTTATTTGAGTGATTGGAACCCAGTGTGTGGGGTTTTTTTTAATCAGGAAACAATTTATTGATTCAAACTAACATTTAAAAAAAATTAATCTAGTGACAGTCAATTGGGTTTTTCGGAGCCTCTTCTTCAGTTTCTGGCTGATAGAGGTACCAAGTTGTGTTACTAGTTAAATACATGTCATAATCAGCAGCCGAATTGTCACTGGTCCATTCACCATTGTATGAGACAGATGCTAGTTTGCTGATCACCACGTACTCACACCAATTTTCATGCACAGAGTACTCATGTGTAGAAGACTGCCGCATGTGCAGCAGTCTACCATGCATGCGCTTTTTGAAACAATTGTGACACTGTCGCACAGGTGTAGTATATTGCTTAAACTAAGGAAGTATGACGAAGAGTAAGTTCGACACTGCCATGCAGCACGGCAAGCTCTGCCATGCTGCCTGGTAGTTGCACGACGTGGTGACAAATGTTGCGCTTTTGCTGTGTCGAATTGAATTGAATTCTCAGCCGGGTGCTGCTCCTTGGGAATATGCATGCGCAAAGCTTTTGAAAAGTGTTTTAGGTGTATACTCTGATAATGTGAACGTTCTCCTTGTCAGTGCCGTAGCTGGGAGTATTCCAGGATGGGATGGGAAACACTGGAACAAACATAATCTGTAGATTTCAGAATTATAATCAATTTTGTTTGACACTCTAAAAAAAGACGATGAACGGCTCTCACCACCTATGGTAATAATATGGACAAAATTTAAGGTGGGGAACATTCTCGTTATGATTTTGTCATTAATATTTGAGTGTCTCAGCTCGAATTGCCATCATGAAACATGACTCTTTTCTCCCACCTCGCCAATTTGAATTCTTAAAGTGCAGCTAACTATTTTTTATAAATTTGACGTTTGTCGCACTTTTGCCGTGCAAACATCATTTGAGTTCGGCATGGCAAAAGTGCGACGTTTAGCGGAGGCCTAAAACAAATACAACAAGATTGGACAGTCATTATAAGCTACTGTGGGTGTTACAAGTTGACAAAATAGTTCCTTCGGCTTCCCCTTTGGAACTATAGTTCGTCAACTTCCAATACCCAGGGTAGCTAATATTGACTGTCCACCCTCAAATCATGTTCTAATTGTATTGACTGATTGTATTATCTCACCCTCATGATGTATGCATGATGGTTGGCCTATTTTTATTAAGAAATTCTCTCATTTGAATCTTGAGTGTGTACATTATGGAATTCCATTACTGCCAGTTACACGTCCCATGTATGGAACTATTGGTTGGGTCCTTAAACTGTGTGCGATGTTAGTTGCGCATAGTTGTGTCAATTGGTGCATAAGAATCCAATCACTAATGCCACATATGCAATGTGATAATTGCACTTATGGCATTCTCCATAGTACATAAGAAAATGTTTTGTAACATATGATTCTTTATTGTTTGTGGGTGTTTACAAAATAATCACTGCTGTGAAGACTCCACATTGTATTATTATATACATGGGAACAAGAAACTGTAATCATGTTAATTGTTTTTTTCTTCACTTCTAAAATACTTTAAAATGATTAATCCCCAGGAAGAATGCCTTGCATTGTCGAGAATTTCCCATGTGGTTGAGATTGGGATTTGACCACAATCATGCCATAGAAAGTGCAGATGTCCTACGCCACCGTGATGTGTGTAAAGATACAAAGCATAAATTCAAGAAGTTGTTTAAAGCTGGGCATAGTCCATCGTCTGCTCTAGAGACTCATAAATATGACATGCAGTGTCTGTATAGAGATAACTACCAACAAATGGCTGCAGCTGATCGTGCTGTTATTCCAGATGTCCAATGGTGTTACAGGTAAAAACCATCAGCGTTTGGGTATTTACTTCCTTTTAACAAGAACATTTAAAAAATGTTTACAAATTTGATTTTTGTTTACAGTACATGTACATGTATGATTGTAAAAGCATCTGTAAAGTACAAGGTGATTTGTATATTGCACAAACCAAATATACTCCTGTTGTTGGCCAAATGGCCATAAATACCACTGCCGTTTAATGTACAGCCACACCTTTTATGTCAACATAAACAAATTAATAAGAAACAACAATAGAAAACTCTCAGTTTGTCCTGAAAAGTCATGCAAAAGATATTCTAATAGTAACGTTTCTGTTGGAACCCCGATAAAAAGACAAATTGCATTTGCTCTTTGCATTCCCAATTTAACTTCTATCAAAAGTTTAGGCAAGCTTTTATTTGTTTGGTTTAGTTTTGGTTTATAGTTAATATTGCCAATTAAGAGAGACACTGTAATTCCCATTGTCTTTTTGAAATCTTCATGCTGTTCAGTTTAAAAGAATACGTTTATAAAATATGGATCAAAGAAAACTTGTTATGAATGAAGGCTGTTGTATTTGATGCCCATTTTCAAAGTGCTCTACATCTGTCCTTTTATAATAATATGAATAATGACCACATATTAAATTATCGACACTAATAAATCTACTTTGAAAGAACAGTTGAACTTTGACTTGTTTTACATTTTTGTCATTGAATGAAAAGCAAGCTACATTAATCATCCAAATGTAACGTTGGAATTGATCATAAGGGATTTCAGATTATATGGAAGTAGCATTTTCTGAATCTCCTTGTATTTTGATGACACAATCTTGCTATTGACACCTTGTACAATGCGGAATGCACCTCCGCACAATGCACGTCCACCATTTCCACCATTTTGGGAGTCAATTCCTTTTTGCATACTTTGAGTCCCAAAAATGGCAGACCTGTGTGTACATGCGCTGCCACTGTGCAAGGGGTCAATAAACAAGATGTACACAGATTGTGTTCACATGTCTTGAAGATGAGAGGTTTGCAGCTTGTCCCAATTCATATTAAAATAAGACTGACCTGCAGTAGAAAAGATATTGATGATAAACAAATAAAGAATTATTTGATGGTGGGACTTGTTGGTTTTATATCAGGCTAAATGCAAGAAAAGTTGATTAACTTCCTGCATTGTCTCATTTCACAGGTTATACTACAAGACTGTGAGTACTGCATGTAGACATAAAGGAGCTGAAGAATTGATATCAGACTTACAGGCCTCTGTCAACAGGTACAATGACAAGAAACAACAACCAATCATCAATATCAAGGTCACTGCTGATAACAACACTGTAATAGCAATTTCATCTCCTTTGATGCAAAGGGTTTCTGCTGAATTTAAACAAAGTGGGGAAATGGTGTTTGTCAATTCAATGCTAGTGGATCGAAAAAACGTTCATGTGTTTCTTCTTATGACTCCTACCAATATTGGAGGTCTCCCTGTTGGTTGTCTGATCACCACAAGCAAATCACCAGACACAGTGTCACAGGCATTAACTTTGTACAAGTCACTGTTAACAAAGGATGCGTTTAATCAACAAGGTAATGGAGGGCCACATATCTTCATGATTGATGACACTGAGTCACAGAAGAGTGCTGTGCAAGAGGTCTTCCCTGATTCCCAAGTTATACTGTGTGCATTCAGTGTATTGAAAACAATGTGGGAATGGTTATGGGGCACCAAGACAAAGCATGGAATACCAGCTGTTGATAGGCCACATCTCTTTGCGCTGGTTAAAGCTATGCTTTATGCAGAATCACCTGGGATGTTGGAAATGTATTTTCAAAGAGCTCAACAAGACAACATTGCAAGAAAATTCCCCAAGTTTACAGAAAATTTGGCAAGAGTTTTTGAAAAGCGAAACACTTGGGCACTTTGCCTCATGTTTTCCATGCCTTTTGACCAAAACAACACACATCAAGTTTTTAAGGCAGCAATGCAAGTCTCCAAGGATAAGCTTGTCATGCCTTCAAAGGCATTCAATGTTGTGCAGTTAGTTGATTTCCTTGTCACAAGAACGGATTCCTTCTATAAAATGAAGCTTACTGATGCTAACAATCAGGCAGACATTTTTAAAATGTTAAAATGTCTTCCAGGTTCACAAGGAGAGCAGAAAGATTGCTCAGATGGTATTGTCCAGTTGACAGCTACAGAATACGAGGTACCAGGCGAGAAGCAGGACGACAAGTATACTGTTAATATGGAATTGGTCATGTGTACATGTTCCATTGGACACAGTGGTCCCTCTTGTGTGCATCAAGGTGCTGTTGTTAAGATGTTAAATCTACCTACTGTGAACTTTCTTTCACTATACAACCAGGCACAGGACGAAAAGCTTCATTACATTGCTACTGGTCAGGAGAGACAGTCGTCATTGGCTAAGCCAAATCAGCCAAACAAGAATCGTCCATCTGAATTATTAACATCTATCAATGCACCTCAGGGTACCAGACAAGGTACACACATTGCTACTGGTCAGGAGAGACAGTCGTCATTGGCTAAGCCAAATCAGCCAAACAAGAATCGTCCATCTGAATTATTAACATCTATCAATGCACCTCAGGGTACCAGACAAGATCAAGAAACTGCACTTGAAGCTACTACTATTGTTGGTGTGGGAAATAAAACTTCTTTCTCCAATACAGAGATCTTGGATGTAAATACAACTGACATGGAACTTGAGAGATTGTCAAATATGTTAGATAGCCTGAAAGAAGTTATCTCATGTAAGATGCAAACAGGTGATACGGCTATGTATCGTCAAGCCGTTAGAGCTTTTATAAGAAACTATGAATCCTTGACAACAGATTCACTGCTAGTATCAGCCATGTCAAATTTTGGCAAAGTTTGACAGTATTGCTCAGTTCAGAAATTTCTGAAATGGGATTAATTTTCAGGACTTTCCGAATAATTTATTGTTGAGAATGTCATTGTCATAATGAAATCACAACTAAACAAAGTAAAGACAATGTTCTCATAAAATGCACCAGGATTTGTATTCTCTTCCGAGAGTATGGAATGTGGTGACCGTGAATTGGCTGAACCCTTGGCGGTAAGCCAAGGCCAATAATGGGTCATGGTATGCTGGAATGTCTCTATTACCTCCCATATGCCAAATAATGTACAGTGATGAACAATGGTGGCAGCCCATCAATCTTTCCTAATCCTCATTTGTACAGCAAAAGGACAATTGTCTGGAATAGGGGAGTACCACCTTAGACTAAAGGACAATTGTCTGGAATAAGGGAGTACCACCTAGACTAAAGGACAATTGTCTGGAATAGGGGAGTACCACCTAGACTAAAGGACAATTGTCTGGAATAGGGGAGTACCACCTAGACTAAGGGACAATTGTCTGGAATAGGGGAGTACCACCTAGACTAAGGGACAATTGTCTGGAATAGGGGAGTACCACCTAGACTAAGGGACAATTGTCTGGAATAGGGGAGTACCACCTAGACTAAGGGACAATTGTCTGGAATAGGGGAGTACCACCTAGACTAAGGGACAATTGGAGCATGAATTCCAATACCCTTTGCACAGAGGAAACAAAGCTTAGTTTCTTGAGTGCATGCCTATCCACTACACATTGGAATGTCGGGGCATGTTAATAAGTCGCCCTCTGTTATTTAACTCGTCAAAATAAAATGTTCTGGGTGTATATAAAGGCGTGTTAGTTAGTCATCCAATTTCTGGTTCATGAAAGTTGTGGGTGTGTGTGAACACACAGTCTTTTGCACGCAGAGTTGTGAGGACTTGCTATTGTTGTTCTATTATTCCCTTTTCTAAAGAATTACCTTGTGGGGACCCGGTTTAACAAAGAAAAACGTTGTGGGGACCTTTGTTCCATTGTGTAAAAGTCCCCACAACGGTGTGTGTGCTAACCCACACCCTCTGATCCTTTAGAAAAGGGAATAATAGAACAACAATAGCAGGACCCCAAAAGCCACCATCGGTAAGGGTGTGTGTGTGTGTGTGTGTTTGTGTACATATTTTCCAGCGTTAACAGGTGAAAGAAACCCATGAGAACATGAGAAAAATTGTTAAGTATTTGTTGATACCTAATCTTCATATTCCTTTCAATTTGTGGTTTGATGTTGAATTTTCTAGCTTTACCCATTTCTTGCTTGAAAGTTCTAAATGAACAAACCTGGGTACAACATTGGACCATATTTCAACAACCCCTAAAAGCAATGACCTTCAAGTCTTTGATTTTATATAAAAATAGTAATTATTTTACAAATTCTTGATGCATGCTTCAGTATTTATTTAGTGTAGTGCAGCCTTGGGCTTTCTTCCTGCCTTTCCTTTTGTTCCTTGTCCCCCAGAGAATTTACACAGGATGTAGGACATCAACTGTTGACAAACTGGGCCTTGCCCCGTCTAATGTACACTGTTGGGGTGCATGCGAATTCCAGTGGTCATCTGGGTGTATGAAGAAATCTATACATGTTGATTAATGGATGACAATAAAGGAATGGATCCAGCCAGCCATTTAATTGTTCTTTACAGAAAGAATTGTACAAAACTCTTGTTCGGTTCAAGTAATGAGTCAAGTCGCCAAGACAGGGTTTATGAGCAGAGCCCATTTTTATTTCATGGATTGCCCTTACTTTTTTGCTGACTAGCCAAACAAACCACTTCAATAGTGCACTAGAATTTTCACTAATCCACTTCCAACATGATGTAATATTTCCTTTTCTTGTTGTCATTTGCATGAGATTTGAACCTACATGTATGTAACAATCTGTGTAGCCAGTTACATGAAGTTGTTGGAAGCAGAGAATTTTAACACCTCTTACATAGATTCTGCCTTATTTTCAGTAGAAAGCTGCGCGAACATGACGCACACTATACCCATAACAACCAATGTACTATACCTGTAGCAATGGCAGTTTATTGGTACCTAATGACCTAGTCGTCTGTGTTAGTTTTTTGTATGTTATAAACCAAATATTAGGTAATCTCCAAACTGTTTTATTTTATCCCACAACAGTTTTATTTTCCCCAGAGGCGAAGCTCAGGAAAATACAATGCTCCAGGAATCACGCAGGCAGTCGTAGTTATAGCCATAGCATGAGTTGAAGCAGTCAATATACTAGCATGCAGGAATCACGCAGGCAGTCGTAGTTATAGCCATAGCATGAGTTGAAGCAGTCAATATACTAGCATGCAGGAATCACGCAGGCAGTCGTAGTTATAGCCATAGCATGAGTTGAAGCAGTCAATATACTAGCATGCAGGAATCACGCAGGCAGTCGTAGTTATAGCCATAGCATGAGTTGAAGCAGTCAATATACATGTACTAGCATGCAGGAATCACGCAGGCAGTCGTAGTTATAGCCATAGCATGAGTTGAAGCAGTCAATATACTAGCATGCAGGAATCACGCAGGCAGTCGTAGTTATAGCCATAGCATGAGTTAAAGCAGTCAATATACTAGCATGCAGGAATCACGCAGGCAGTCGTAGTTATAGCCATAGTATGAGTTGAAGCAGTCAATATACTAGCATGCAGGAATCACGCAGGCTGTCGTAGTTATAGCCATAGCATGAGTTGAAGCAGTCAATATACTAGCATGCAGGAATCACGCAGGCCGTCGTAGTTATAGCCATAGCATGAGTTGAAGCAGTCAATATACTAGCATGCAGGAATCACGCAGGCAGTCGTAGTTATAGCCATAGCATGAGTTGAAGCAGTCAATATAATAGCATGCAGGAATCACGCAGGCAGTCGTAGTTATAGCCATAGCATGAGTTGAAGCAGTCAATATAATAGCATGCAGGAATCACGCAGGCAGTCGTAGTTATAGCCATAGCATGAGTTGAAGCAGTCAATATAATAGCATGCAGGAATCACGCAGGCAGTCGTAGTTATAGCCATAGCATGAGTTGAAGCAGTCAATATAATAGCATGCAGGGAGACTTTGTTGCTTGTCCCATGAAGTGACCTATAATATGCTTCAGAACCAAATGTTCCATTATTGGAGAAAATCCTGGTTGAAGTTGAACAGTTGTTTTTGAGACTGCTTACTATTTTCCTTTTCTTTCTTTTTTAAGACAAAAACTTCTTTACTGATACAGAACTGTCAATATGTTTTCATTCTTGTGACTGTTTTAATGATTAAATATTTCCTAAACACACACCTGACTTGGAAAATGGAAAAACAAGATTATCTGGCAAAGTGCTGCATACAAATCAATTAACATTGAGAGCATCATCTCGGGAAAAAATGTAAAAGTGGCAGCATGCGAGTTTGCCACCGTGCCAGTGCGATGTATCTGTAAAATTTGTGAAGTATTTCATTGCCTGGGTTTTACAGTTTTGATTGAGACGTGCGTTGGAGTATTTTACATAAGGCGCAATATAACTGGGTTTTTTTTTTATTTATTATTATACCACTGAGTCTAGTAATACCTCAGTCATGCTAACTAGTGTACTTATGAAACTTAACATGTTAGGTACTGAAACGTGCTAAAAATGTCAACAATAGTGAGTATACTTCTTGTATACTTATAATTTTTGTTTTTTTGTTGTATAGGTCACTTTCTATGCTTCCTGGGAACAGTGATGAATTGATACCAATCTTTACTTTTGTTAACATCATCTTGTTAAACTCATTCAGTAGGTATTTATGCTTTAACTTGGATTCTTTTATTAAAAACCTTATATCAAATATTAAATCATTGCTTGTATTGTTCCTGTTCAAAATAGTACTAACACACTCAAGTTAAATAGTTTTAAAATTAAACATACATAAAGAATGATCTGTGAGTAACACTAAATTGATCAAAAGTTTGAGAGATTAAATGCAACTCCACTAAGTTTTGTATGAGGGATATTACAAACATCCTCAGTGAAATTGAACAGCAATTCCAGTAGGAAAATACCGTCTCCATTATTTCCTTAAATTGCATTAATTACCTCAATGTACAAATTGTTTAGGTTAACATTTTATTTCTAAACCACATGGGTAGTAAAATATATTTAAAGTTTCCATTAGTAAACAGAGAACATGTAATTACCACAGTGTGCATTAAAAGATTGTCATTTTTTTCAATTATACAATTATTGTCAATTTGTTTCTCCTAAAAGTTTTTAACTTCGAACTCATAAGTAACCTTTTTAAAATTGGTTATGAAGGCGAGTGTTAGGCCTAATCACAATTTCTTTAAACAAAATCTGACTGAAGAGCTACACACTTCCTGTTTTATTGAACAATAAAAGAATACAATGTTCCTGACAACATGCAATCTTCTAGCGAGAAGATGATGTATCTGGAAGCTACTTGCCAACCAAAACAACTTGTGGTATAAATGCATTTAAGGATGTGTGCCGTTACTACCTTGTCCATATGCCATGTACATGGAACAGTTTGTGAATAAATAATCAGCTGAAAATATACCTGTTACTGTCCCATTATCAGGGATGTGATTTCTCAGGGTTTTTTCCGGAAATACATT